>WACJ01000526.1:0-1200000 GCA_008973525.1 Stenopsyche tienmushanensis
GAGAATTTTACCGATATTGGTACGGCACTCGTTTAAAATTTCATTGACTCATTCTTCAGAATTGATCCCATCGCCGGAAAGGTGAGAGTCATCGAAACACAGATAGACATCATAATCCGTTCTTGAACGAGCCCGTTTTCATCTCATCCACTCAAACAATTTAGACATGCGAAAGAATTTAGATTCGTTATTAGAACCGCTCTCGTCTATGTTACTTTCTAGTAACAGTCATTAATAAAATAATAGCTCAAGTAGGCAAAAAAACAATAGCCGTTCATTACGATGTGTCGAACTTGGAGAAGATTTTAATAAACATCAATTATTAACAATATCGATATGGAGAGTAAACTGCCGAAATTTTTTTGGGAAGGTTCGTGTTCGAATTTAGACAGAAGAAAAATGTTCACCCTTTCAATATTTTTAGGTTATCGGGATTATTTCCGATCCATCATCTTGAATCAGGCTCATTCTGTTTATTGATCCAGAAAAATAAGACACTGAAAAGAATAATAAAATCGATCATATCCCATGGCTTTCGGGTCAGTTATATTTCATCCTACCAAATAGATATTTTGGTATGCTTTAATAAGTATTAAATTGTGTTAATTATCGCAAAAATAATATAACAAGTTTGTTTCTCGTTTTGAGAAAGCTTATTTTAAACTCCATTGAGCCATTAAGGCAAAAGTTTTGAGAAGATATAAAAGGGAAGAAAACTGTCTCATCGAGCGACTAATTAATAGGCCGAGATTTAAGTTAGGTGTCGGTATTAATATAAATTCGAATGCATTTCTTAAATGACAGACTTTATATTATTTTTTTTAAATGTTATTTTTTTAAAAGTTGATAATTTGTAGGTGGTTGATGAATAAAATATTGATTTTAAATAGACGGCTTACAAGAGCATTGCAATTGCCATATAGCGCATCAGCACTACAATAAGATTTATATAAGAATAATCTGCAATTGATGTAGGTTTATCCTAATTAGTTTATTTAAGTCGATGTACTGATTTAACATGTTCTACTTTTCGATAAAACTTTGCAGTCAGCTCAGGTCTTGTTGACCTAAATATGCTGCAGAGGAAGAGAAATTCTTCATCGAACGTTAAAAGCTTTAAAAGTTCCCTCACATTTCATTAAATATTGGAAAACGCATTTTTCCGCAAGTTTTCTATTGATTGTAGATTTTCTACAAAATCAACATTATAAATCAAAAAATAACAAAATTTTGATTCGACATTTGGTCATGTGCTTACTAACTTTAATTGAAAAAACGTCATTTTATCTTATTAAAGTGGATAAATACATATTTAAATCATCATCATAGTGCAGCCACAAATAGTTCACTACAGAACTATGGGCCTCTTCAATATCCATTCACAGGAAGAGGTTACATTCATTTCGTCTGTATCATACATTCACCTCCTCATTTGCTCGATATTGAAGGTAGCATAACCTCCGAGTTTCATTTAAAACGCTCACCCAGCGGGTATCCTGGATGAACTTGAATGAATGAAAAATATGGAATTTAAAAATATTTTCTACAAAATTATCTTTGAGTGATTATTGTGACAATTGATATTTTAGGTAGTTAAAGTTATTAATTAACTAAAAGTGAACACACTCCAACCTCTACGAAAATAGTGTTATATGATGTTCGAAGTTTATATTATATAGAGTAGGGTTTCTTAACCTAAGGGTCGCGACCGAAATTTAGGTCGCTTTGGCTTTATGGGAAGACGGCCATAGCTTTTCACAAAAAAACATTAGTATTATAATTAAACTGCGTTTTTATGAACAACTTGCCATTTGAAACAGTGATAGTCAGTTATTTTAAGAGTACTGATTGCAATTATTGCTTGTAGAGAAGAAGGAATAGAATGAAGTTGGAAAAAATGATTTTCTTTAAAAGAAAAGAAACTTTGAAGCTATAGTGTCTCGAGACTGGAAATAATAACAACAATAACCTTTGATAAAATATTTTACATAAATGAATGCATCTAGCCTATACATATTTATTCAAACTGCTTAAACTTGAGTTTTAGGATTTTAGGAAAAATATAAATCGTAAAACTAAAATATTTTAATCACATTTCTCATTTAGTAAGATAGAGGAAAATAGGAAATTTACTTATTGCTACAATAAATAAAAACTTACGCTCTACAGTCAAATATCCGTACTAGGGATTACATTTCATTATCCGTACAATTATTCGTCATTATCAGCTATTCGGATATCCGAATAATTTTTGAAGTATGAAAATAGCAAGACATTACCATTAAAAACGAGTTCATTTTCATTATAAGGCAATTATTGAAACTTTAAAAATTCTTATTTTAAAAATAACAGAGCATTTAATGTTTCATATTTTAAATTTGTTCTGCCGTTGTGAAATACCCATCGTTATATTGCGATACGTGCGAGAAAAAGCCCAACCTCCACCTTGGAGATTGTTTTAAAAAATACCAAACTTAATATTAAATATATCAAAAAACATCATTCATACTAAATACATATTTTTAATAAATTCACTGAAAATGACTCGGACCTGGTGCAACACTTTTGGAAAAAACTTTCGGACTGCAAAGGGTTAAAAAATCGTTTCGCGAAGTTTCGGTTTTGGGATAGTTTTGTCTTTTACATATCATTTTCTACTTGTCAACTTTGTGTGCTATTGCATAGTAATGCAATTTCAAAAACTTTTACTTGATGTCAATTAATTTGAATGATCATGTTTGTTGACTATAATCATCATTTGGATTAAGGAAAAATATCACGACGATCTTTTTCAATATCTATTTCTTGAAACTCGATATTCATAAATACTAAATAATCCACGAGGGAACAAATGTAAATATCGTTCTTAGGAAATAAACAATTTATCCTACTGGATTCTCTCCCTTGATGGATGTTTGCCACTATTTTGAAATAAATTTATATTTAAATATATAATTATTTGGACATGAAAGGATGGTAAAATATAAAAATTATATTGCAGTTCAGCAACTCGAAGCGATTCTCAAATTAATAATTAAGAGGAAAAACACGAAGATGTAATAATTTCAAAGGTTAGTCTGCAAGACGGAGTCTTAGATAAATAAAGGTCGGACTGTTTGCTTAATCAACCCTGCAGTACTATTGTTCAGATGATTAATCTCGGATAAACTGTGATCAAATTATGTTATCTGAAATGCTCACGTAATAATCTAATGAAACACTCTGATTTACATTGCGAGGTCTTTGAAGGACGTCCTTTCGCATTATTTTATATTTGGAATGAACCATAGAATATTTTTAAACGACCAAACGTTATTGTAGTCCGCGTTTGAGAGCACCTTGGTGCGACTGTAGATGATGGCTCCACCAACGAGTCATCTGCGATGAACGATGGGAGTGTAAGGCTTTGATTCCGTTCGGTGATAAAAGAATCCGAAATAAGGCAGTCGCAGGAGATTAACAAAATTCTGATGGATCGATACAATTAATTTATTATTTTACTCCACATTTATGAACGTTTAATGTACAATAGGGACACTCAAAATTTGTTAGATTAGGTAGGTTGGATACCGACGACATATGGTTTCAACAGGACAGCTCCACGTGTCACACGGCGCATGGCATGATGGACATTCTGCACGAGCGATTTGAGCGATTTCTTAGTGTTTTTGTAGTCAGCGGTTCCCTACGTTACAGTTTGTTTGAAAAGTCATAAGGGTTGGGATGGGATTCGCTATAAAAAAAATTGCTTAAGAGGGGGTCCGCGAAAGAAATTTTGCTCAAGAGGGGGTCCGCGGACTACATACGTTGGGGCGAGCTGGAAGATGCAGGCAAGCAACAGATGCGGCAGCGACCAGATCGAGTGTGGATGCTTCTTGGCACGTGCGTGGGCTCAAAAAGTTAGTCCTCTTCTCGAACTCGAAGTTATCGTCTTCTATAATTCGCAGAAGCGGTCGTCTTCTCGAAGATCCTCTGAGATGAAGAGAAGAGCGCACGTCCTAGTAGACCCTTCTCCGTCGGGGTCCGGAAATAAAGAGCGTACACTGGATCCTGGTGATTTTTATTGCTGGGTGTGGTCTTAGACCTAATGCCTCCTTGATTATTGTTGCTGGGGCCGTATGTGGCTAGTAATTTCATATGGATTAGACATTACATTGCTGAGCTTTTGATTAAAGTATTGGGTTTTAGCGAAGAGCGTGCTGGAGCAGATCTCCTTTTATATCCTGGTTGTCGCCTTCCGATTGGTCCATTCTAGCGGGCAGTCTCCACAGCTCGTTACTAAGCGACAATCTTGCACAACAGGATTTTTAAATCGGAATATCCTTGATTCTGGCACACCCCAGACCCGGCCGATTTGCATTTGCCCTCCACGCAACATTATCAATGCCAAAAAAAATTGTTTCGACAATGTATGCTAATGTAATTCTTGATTTTCTATAGAACGCTTTCAAGAGAATTAAGTAGCATTCGATGTAGTAAAGTTATTTTTCAATTTTCTTTGATGAGTATATTAACGTTTCTTCTATTTTGTGAAAGTTTATATAAAGGAACACACTCAAGTAAATTGGAATTTATTCTCTTTAAGTATTCCGAAATTCTTTAGATAAATTCAAATTGCATTGATCCGTGAATTATTTGCGTGAAATTCTATCCCTAGTTATCAGAATAAATTTATTTAATAATATCATATTATTTCATATCGCCAAAATAAACTGTTAAGTTGCGGGGTGGGGGCGCTCGCGGGACAGAATCCCCAAGCCAAACTCCACTCCCACGTGGTCGACGAGATGGTTGCGCTAGCACGCGAGTCCGTTCTGCTTTTGTAGCCGGACAGATACATGGAGGTAAACGGACATCGAACAAAAAGACTCTCATCACTAAATACTAGAGAGAGATCTTGTTACCACCGGATCGACAACAGTGCACGCACAAGAAGCGATATATGTATATCATTTATTTCAGACGCAATATGTTCGCAGCGCCACAAAATATGTCGCCGTTAAATTAACACATTAGGTCTGAAGAGAGACGGAAGATGTCGCTGCTAATCTAGAGAATTAATTTTGTACAGATTACCAGCGACATTGAATAGAGATGATTTTTCACCCACCCTATAAAACCAATTAAATAATATTATTATTTCTTAGAAAGAAATCTGTTTTCGTTCTGTATCATATTATATGTTAAATAGGTCACAGAGCTCATTAAGGCAATCATCTGAGCTAGAGAGGAAAAAATATGTTTTTCTTTTCTTTAATCGACGGTTCAACTATTAGAGAATATGTTACTACAGTTATAGAAGCCAATTCGAAGTATTTTAGAATATTCAAATCCGAGAACATGTAAACGTCGAGAAGGTATGCGAACACTTTGCTAGAGATAAATTCAAACTTTTCAAATAAAGACAACATTAAATTCATCACCAAAAGATGCATTATTCTAGTAATCGAGTACATTGTGTTTGCACAGGAAAAACTAGATTGACTAAACTGATATTGGCAATGGGTGATGTCAATTCGAATTAAATGGATTAATTAAAACAATACTTTTACATAAAGCGATTGTTTACGGAAGGTAAACAGTTATTATGGCTGAGAATTAAGAAATATACATCCTTAAAATATTAATCAATTCTAAGTTTTACAAGAAAACTCGAAATTTATAGAAAAGTACGAAAATAATATTAGCGAGTGTCAAATGACGTACATCTACTATGCATGATGCGATAATCAATCAATCAGGTAAAAATAAATCATATAAACAATTCATGTTATATTACATGTTTATAAGTGTGTTTTGGTATTGTGGTGCTTAGCGATTTATAAAACTACTTACAGAATCAATTACCAAGTGCTTTAACTCTTACAGACCTGAATTATTTTTTTCATCCGATGGATTTTGTAAATTTCATGTGTCTAAAGTATAATAAGGAGAATATAAAAAAATATATTTGTCTAAAATGTACGCCAGGTCTGAAAGGGTTAATACGATGGTTCGATTTAAGTTGAAATGATCAAGCTTGCATGCGATTTATAAATGGAAAAAACTATTGCTATTAGTTAAAGTCATTAATTAAGATCGAAAGAAGGAAAAATGTACAAAAAATAATCGAGAATAAGGAAGACGTATTCATATTTCGTAGTTATTCAAGAGGTAGTATGTATACGCTCGAAGCCTGCCCCTGGATTTTGACGACCGGCGATTTTACGACTCTTGTAGAACTTTCAATGTTTAGGATAAAGTAAAGGACTTTTATTTATCACTCAGATCTTATTGCATTCTGGTTTAATAAGTGTTTCGCCGATGGTAGCAAGCTTCAAAGGCCTTTTCAGAAACCGGCCGAATTCATAAATTGTTTCTGTTTTTAATTTGGTTCTAAACGCCTTTGAAAATAATGTTTATCCTTTTTGACGCAACTGGAATGGTTTGAATTTAGATGGCGATTTAATTTATTGGTTGCCATTGCTTCGTTTGATAGCTGTTCGCTGCAAATGATGCATTGTGGCTTTCGAGCTGTTTTATCACCACATCACGAGAATCTATATTGAATGTAGTCTTCGTTGTGCTTCATTTTCACAGTCTTCTTTGGCATTTTTGCAATGCTTTCAATGCTGGATTCTTCTGTATGTAAAGACGAAACTTTTCCACGTAAAATTGTATCCATTTTAACGTGGGCGAGAGCCCTCAACTGAATACCGGGACCCAGTTATCTTCGTCATGCTTCTGTCGACCAGTTCCAGTTATCTTCGTTCGTAGAGCTTCTAACGACCTGCGGCTACCGAGTCCCTCGTAACATCGGCGAGAAGGACTCCACAGGGTGGTGGTGTTGGATTTCAAAGACGATTTTTTCTCCTCAGTATGCTTATTTGTTCCACTTTGAACAGACTGCAGCTGCGAGGCCTGGAATACCCAAACTCGAGCTCAGAAGTGAGTCTAAACTCAAGCTTTCAAGGAGAGGACTTCGCAGACAGGACTCAGAGTAGTCTTAATTATACCATATTTAAATAAGTGTAAAATTAAATATTAATCACATGAAGGACGCATAACCATACAAAATTCATTAACACAACTAATAGTAATGAATGGTAACTACTGCCGTAAGACGAGTGAATGTGACGTAGCACGGTAACACGACTAAAGTAGGCTGATCGGTTGGTAATTTGTGGGATAGTTGCTATCCTTGCCTAGTTTTAGCAAAAGAATTACTGGTTTTGGCAGAGATAATGGCTGGGAAATACATCATATTTAGGCACGCATAAAATATTTTACTTATATGAATGGCAGATTTTTTATTATCGTATTTTCGATTGTGTCAAAACCCAGGGACTTTTTGTTTTTTAGTTTTCTAATGATTTTTGTTATTTCTAAAGGAGTTACCAATTTAATATTGTGCATATCATTATTTGAGCTTTCACGGAAATCCCTAATTGACTTTGTTAACAGCTTTCTTTGTTTTACTGTCGCTCATATTTTCGAAAATCTTGTGATTTAAGCACAAGGTTTCTGCAAGCATGTTTGTCTTTTCTAAATCGGTTTCGGCTATCTTATCGTTTCCAACCAAAATAAGAATTCCCGTGGCTTTGTTTTTGTGTGATTTGACGGTTTTCCAAAGTGATCCAATCTGAATTCTATTGATTCTGTTAGCACGATGACAGATGAATCCCGAAATAGATATATTAATATCTGGTTTTAGGTGTCTAGCGACATAAATAGGTGACAGGTGCTGGAGAACTATTGAAAAATATTTTATTTATAGTATTGTCTTATTTGACCGCGGCACACCTGTAAAAAAATTGGTGATACTTATTTTGTGTAAAATTCGTATTTTTTAAATGTTAGACGTAATTTAACATCAGTATAAAAACATATATATCTTTATAATAAATGGGAGTAGTTTTATACGGGCAACGTTGAGAGATTTCCTGTGTCAAGGGGCAAACGCGAGCGAAGTTCCCCGTACGTAATGTGTTAATATGTCTTGAATTACACGGTGACATGAGAAACCAATTATATTGTAAGTGAGGGACAACTGCATTAATTATTGTTTAGATTTTATGTTTCGTTTACAAAGTAATAACATTGTAAAAATATTTTTAAGTGATGAGTTAATTTCTCGTACAAATAAATGCGTTTGTCGATAATTGATGCATTTTGTTACCAAATGTCCAAAATTATTAACGTGCTTAGAAAAACGAAGAAGTGTTTTCTACGCTAAACCTATCTTTTATATCATCAGATCGTGGTAATTGCGGTCTACCCAATTGGCCTTGCTTCTTGGGTTGATTTGTCATTAGATGTGCTTACTGCGTGTCCTGTTATATTTCTGAAGATTGCGTTTACATTGTAGATGATTTTATTAAAAAAAAAAGTGATTCGTAGCCATTGCAATAAAATAATAACTGCAAAGAAGTTTTACGCTGTGTACGATCGTTGGTAGAAAAATATGAAAACAGCAAAAAGTTGGAAAACTCTGATAGTCTTCGACGTTAATATTTAGTTCCCAGATATACATCGACATATCAATAGATATGCGTGGAAGATTTGAAATGAAAATCCTAATTAAGTATGTTCGGAATGGTCAAATGAAAAATTTCCGCAACGACGGTTTATATTTCGATCCAACTCGAGGGAGGACCGTCTTGGCTGGGTTTTGAACGTGAACATTTTCATGATAAACAACCCTTCCAGAAATATGACACATTATTAAAATTCTCGAGCGGCTCATATCCCATTAAAATTGTACTTAGGGAGATTCCTGGCTTGAAGGACCTTCACCTACGACCTCGAAGAACTCCACTATGAAAGTCTGCTCTGGTGAGTTATTTCTGGAGGATCTTTGATGGAAAACGGACCAGCATAGAAAAATGTGGTCGTTTAGAATATTCAAGACTATTTTGCCTGGCGCATCGATAATTTAACAGATAGGAAGGATTTGCGACGCGAGGCGATGGCGATTTAATTAATTTAGCACGTTCCTAGATAATTAAATAAGAATAGAAGTACGCTGAGATGAGCCGACGGCAAGCCTTTCTCGGCTCTACAAAGTTTCAATTGTAATTCAATTAATACGTAATATCGACGCAAAATGTGCAGAATCAACATTTTAAAGTAGAACAGCGTCAACAAAAAGGCTGGTCTGATTCTAATCCAAATGTTAAATAATTGTTAATTTGATGTTTTTCAATCAGCATTGGTCTTAATATTCCATAGGAGAATTAGTTAAGTAGATCAACGGCATCACTTTGCAAGTGATCTCATTTTATACAGAAATTATGCTAATATATGTCTAATTAAGCGGACTAATATTTTAATTTGATCAGTGAAACTTTTCAAACTTACTTAAGATATAATTTGCGTGCCTTTAAAATTTTAAAAAGAGGGCAAACAGTATAAACAGAATTTTTCAGGATGAATTGCGAAACTGTATACAACAAATGTACAAACTTTCTTTTTAAGCATTCCTCGCATAAATTTCTCTTAATATCAACTCCGACAACACTCAATAACTATATTTTGGATATATTTATTGCCATGGTGCTATTTTTTGCTTTATAACCGTGGCTTATCTTTTGTGTTGACCTACCACAAAGTTTTCCGGTAATATTCGAAAAACCTTTAACACATTCTAAGTGCTCTTGCGGTTATGTATTGATGGCAAAAAGTTGAGATTCAATTGCGGCATCAGTTTTCAAAATTTAATTTTAATGAAAATTAAGAAGAATTTCGAGAAAGTTAAAGAACACGCTTTAATATTCCATACACGTTCCAAACATACGCAAATCTCCGTATACTCGAAGTGGCAGTTGATTTATATTAAATATTTCAGTAATTTTTCCTAGATTATCGTCTATAGAGAACGATCGCAACTGTTTTGACTGGTGTAATATTTATTCCGGGTTTACGGAAGATCCCAAATACGCCTTTATGTGATCTCTATGATTTTATACCGGCTTTTTAAATACACACATGCATGGTTTTCACAACTCCGACCATTGACAACATATTCTGCATTTCCTCCATTTTCGTCAATACGCATGCGATAGCAAAGTTGTTTTACACGGAGATAAAAAAGAAGACTGTAATCAGCAGGGAATGGTTGGAACGCTTTAAAAATCGTCATGGAATACGTTTGATGATAGTAACAGGTTTTTATTTTTTATAACTGCTATTGCTATTGTGTTTATGACGTTAATTCTATAATAAAAACCTTGTATTGTATATTTATATCTCATTTTTATATTTTTTCGGACTACAAGTACTCTTTTCCAAAAAAATCGGGAGGAAGGATCGTACAGTAGTCGACAATCCGACACCGCCTTACAAAACGTTTGTTGAATTACCGCAGGTCTACTGTAAATACGTTTGAGTTTAGATAAAGTTTAATATTTTTTTATGTATGAAGTTGAGGCGATGAAACTCACAGATTTGAGTCAACATTTTTTATGTGGTTGATAGAGAACCTTTATGTTGATTTTATTTCAGATATGAAAATAATTATTAATTTATGGAAATGGTGAGGTGAGTATATTAAAATTTTGAAATTTAAATAAAAACCTCGCAATATTTAGAACGAATCTAGATGACTTAATTAATAAATTTTCGCAATAATTTTGCAAAACGTAATGATGGGAATACTTACCCATCGATCGTGTTATTATCGCATATCAGCAAGAGATATATTATATATTACATGAGTCGATATATTTACATATTCATTTACTACTTTTAGAAATAATATAAATAATTGTGTTTTGATTACTTACACTGCCGATAAACGACACTGCTTTAATATTATTTAAAAATCTAAATATATCCGAGTATTTAAAGATACGCCCAATTAGAATTGTATCAGATTAAATGATAATTTGTTTAAGGAGTAAAGAGCAAATTTTGAATCGAGTGATTTTGATATAACGTTACTAATGACCTATTAAAGTTTAACATTAAATTAAACTGAGTAATATATAAAATAAATGAAGTGGGAAGATAAAAGTGGATATAACATTATTATCAGTCACATCCAATAATACGATAACAATTCGGAATATTTTTTCGATAGCGATTAAGAATAGATAATTTTCGACGCATAGATCGTCGATTTGAGTACGATAAAAAGTTCTATAAAACAAGTCCGTGTATTTGTTAAAATAAAAATCGGGAAATTTGGGACAGATATTTCCCGGTTCAGGGTCAAAGGTAACGATCTGGCTTCGCGCCAGGTTGTCCTAGGTTCAACGCTCAAGATCGACAATGTGCATCACAATTTTGTTTACAACGCCAAATAACACAAGAAGTGAGCGAGTATTTCGAGTTTGCTGTCGTGAGTCAACGGTTCATAAATATAATCCCATGCAAAAATATTAGAATGGAGCAACAATTTGAGTCGGATTGAATGTTGTAGGAAAATTGAAAAAAATCCTGAAAAAATACGATGAATGTCGACGAAATTCCTTTAAAAATTGAACGAGGACGAAAGAAATTATTTAAAAATGTGATGGATTTTTGACATTTCGTTGAGTAACGCGTGCTTCCTGTCGAAGAATCGGACTCGGCGTAATCGCAAGACGTTCGCGTAAAAGATTGAAAGTTGTTTACCATAGCGGCACCGTCGGTGGGAGTATCAGAGGAAGTGTTGAGACGCTTCATGTAACCGACGAAGGATTCGGGAGTGTCGATGGTGTGCTGGCGGGCCAACTTCTTGGAGGAAGCGCTGGTGCTCCTCCGGAACCAAGGCAGCGAGATTTTCCTCCTCGGCTTAACGGCGGGCTTATCGGCGGGAGCGGACATACTTCGACCTAGAGAGTCCTTCCTCACTAAAGAGGATGTTTACTGGTCGAGTGCCAGATTACATGTGACGACGATAAGAAAGGACAACACCAGCACGTGTGTCCCACGCGGACGATACGTATGCTGCGCGCGAAAAAGCTTCGCGGAATGAGAAGAGCGGTCGCGATAAACGTCGAAGTAGTGTCGCGAGCTGCGGCAAACTGCGGCGCGCGCGCCCGGGGGTACCGGGGGGTACAGCCGGCGGGGGCGCGCGCAGCCTCCTCTCACCAACCCCCTTCAAAACCCACCCCTTCCGACGTGCGCCTTTTGCTACACTCCTAAGGACGAGACATCCTGCTGATCCTTCCTGCCTGTATCTCTTCGCTCGCCCGATCAACTCAACACTTGCGACTCTTCAACGAGAATGCCGTCGGTCGCTAAATTTATCGAGCATTTTTGTGGTTTTCATATGTCAAAAAATAAATGACAATATTATCGTACTGAATACTAAAATAATCATTACCAATGCATAGGATCATTCGTGCTAACTATAATTCATGTTCATAATTTTCAATTAGAGATAGTAGGAAGATTTAATTTTTCTCATGAAATTATATCTCAACATATCGATGTGAAATACACAAGACCGCATCGTGACAGATGAATCACAACGCAGTGAAAACATACGATGACGATCAAGCATCCGTTGGGAATTATGCACATGCGTATGTAAAACCTAAATCGAACATAACTTCATTAATATTAGACGTATTTTGTAAAAAATAAATAGTTTGGGCTATTTCATATGTATTCATCCAAGAATAAAAGCAAAGAACAATAATTTATTATCTCCGTTTATTTATTTAAAAATGTTTCAAATGCCAAGTTTTCCTTTTCATATCATCACACAATTTTTCCGCATTTCCATTGTAAATTATCCTGTGGGTTAAAGAACAATTTCTCGGCATGCGTTAGGCATTTGCAAATATCATAAAAAAATCGTCTGTGTAAAAAACAGTCCGTATTATACATTTAACTTGTTTTACTGCATCCAAGTGCTTAAATACTGTGTGAAAATTAATAATTAATTTGGAGTTGCAATAATCGACGGATTGTTGTACATTGAACTTTTGTATATATCTTATAATTTGCATGAATCATTTTACATAATATTTAAGAAAAAACTCCTATACTCGACGAGTTTATATTATGTTTTTATTAAAAACCATTTTTAATATTAAGGGTTTCAACGTGAAGTATATAAAAATATTAATACACTCATCAGCTTTTACTGAAAACTTTGATGAATGTTTTCATACACTTTAAAATTATCAAAGGGTTTAATAAAGTAATTTTATAGTAACTGTTGATAATAGCATGAATTATTTTGCTTAATCAAAAAAAATTCAAACAGCTATTTTAACAAAGTTGGAACGTATAACGTGTTAAAGGATTAGATGGGTTTCAAAGCCTAAAGAAACATATTTCCTCTATTTTTTTTATACAATAAAAGATATTTTTTAATATTCCGTTTAAACTTTAAAGCATATAATAGAAATTTAAACAATATTTTGTAAATAATAAACAAATTTAATCACTCACTCACGGACGCCGTTGCATGACTTTATTAACCCTTCGATCAATAAGATGGTCTGCATAGACCATTTTGCTTTTGCGATAAGTTTTGTCAATATCAACTATGTATAGATCTTACCAAATCTCCCTGTCTTTGTCAATTTGAAGGATTTTAAATCATTTAATTTTTTAAAAGTCGGAATATTTAAGTTTTGAGAACTTTTGAGAATTGGATTTCATAAGAAAGCACGTTTTTCTTCATGCTCCTTAGAATTTTTAAAATTATTTCATATTTTTTAGGAATTATACTGACTGTTAGTGTAAAGCATGGGAATGTGGAAGGAACTGTAGAAAACAACGAAAGATCCACTATTAAGAGCAAAAATATCGGTTTACCAATTTTGACAATCAAAGGACGCATAGCGTGCGAAGAAGAACGGATAAGGCGGCTCCTCACCAGGTTTAAATTGACAGAATATTATATTAATTTCGCGATCAATTTTCAATTGAAATTGACGGCAGTATTATAAAGTTTATATTGTTTATGGAGTCCACCGATTCAAGAAAGATTTCTTGATAGCTTTGAAATTCTCAGATAGAACATATGCAATATTTGTTGGCATAACTATAGTTATTATCATGAAAACGGATAACATTGTTGAAACGTGGAAATTGAAATTGTCCATGCAAATTTAATTATTATACCATTTTACTGAATATTTAAAATAGTGTTGTGGAACATTTAAAAATAGTTTTATTTCAATTCCATCCTTTATAAAGGAAAATAACATTCTCCTACACCAATTGAAACCGAAAAATATCAGAAAATTGGAGAGCAACTAAAGTAGATGATGTCAACTTATCCGCCGATATTGAGAAAAATCCTATGTCAAACATTCAATAAATTGAAAGCAAGCTTGGGTGGCATAGTTCAATGCTAAGGCAGACAAAAAATCAATATAACAATGGTATTTTTTTCCTTTAGAATATAATTATTACAAAATCATACAGGCACGTACTAAATTACATCCCCAAGCGCGGTTTAATAGTAAAAATTGTTTTCGTTTGTAGGATTGGACAAAAAGAACATTTGAAATAATTCAAATCGAATCAAATAATAATGGCACAAATTCTCACATAGCGAAACAATTTTTCCAAAACGAATTCCAAACACCCGCCATCCGAAAAAAATAAATCAAGCTCTATTCTTATTCTGCGAAAATTAATTGAAGGTGACTCTAATAAGATATTTTTTGAGGTTCCCTAAGCATAAACATATTAACTCTTTCCACTTGCAATTCGTTTTGAGTAGGTGTAGTGCTAGCTCCTAATTAATTTCGCGCGTTTTTCAGGTTTCATACTCGAAATTCAAAATTTACACAACGTACATAAGACACTTATTGAGTATTTTAGAAATAATACAATTGTAAAAAAAAAAAATTTGCGTTTTTTTCAAAAGTTTTAATCTGAGTATGTAAACACGTTATTGTACAACTCTCTAAAACATTATACTTCGACGGTATTTTTTTTGATATGATTATCGTTATCGTGGTTGTTTTTTGATATCAACTGCAATTAAATCATTCTCATTAAAAAAAAAGGAGAAATCCTATTCGGAAAATGATACAATTTTCGTCCATTTTCATATACAAAACGTTTTTCGATAAAAATATGTACAAATAGTGTTTAAAATTTTGGTGACATAATATCGACATACGAGTGGAAGTCAAAACACATTTGGCGACATAATGTCGACGTACGAGTGGAAAGGGTTATCCTTGATTTCAACAACGCCGAAAATTCAGCTTCTCCCGACGCGCATATTTAGACGCGTATCTTTTTTAGTTTCTTTTGGAAATTCTTAATCCTTTAATTTGATTAACGACATTTTTTAGATAATTATTATCGTATTTAATGTGGAATATGGAAATAAAGTAGTCCCCCCTCAATCAAAAAATTAAAGCGACCACGGGAGGAATTCGTTAAATTATAAAACTTTAAAAAATATATAAATATATAAATTATAAATTGAAACGGATTCGTAAAACTTGCAGCGTAACACTATCGCATTTGAATCATTCGATGTTGAAAATAAAATTCCAGTATAGCTTTTCCGATTTATCGGAGCTGCATCGTGATTATTCAGATTAAAACTGACGGCTTCGTCGGCGATAACTCTCATAATCGCTTGAATACTATTTACTGTGCTGATTGTAAATATACTCGAATAGAGTTGTACACCATTTGTGATTTGTATTAATAAGACTTCCGTTAATTCCAATTGTCGATTTTGACCTGATAAAATGTTTCTTCGTGAAAAGCATATTGTAAATTATGTTAAAATGTGCATATTATAAAAAAACTAACTGAAAAGTAAAAGCTCCAATATTGAGATTTTGTGTCTAAATAATTGGTAATGCATTTTCACGAGGCTCACAATTATTTAAATGTCGTATACATAATACATCTTATAATTAGTAACCAACTTGAAGTTTTGTATGTGTTTTCGAATAACTTTTGTAATGCAATTAATTCAGTGCATTTCGTAGTTTGGGTTTCATTTTCGCATTTCTCCAAAAACATATTTAAACAAGTTATTTGATTATATCTATAGAGTTTTGGTTTGAATACGCACAATATCGCCGATCTATTAATATAAAATAGCTATACTTTCAGAATAAATGGGACTCATTAAATACTGCAAAAAAACAGTAAAATTTCGACGTTGGATTGCACGTTTTTAAGAAAACAGTCTGGCGAATGAGTTCCGTTGAGTTTGGTAGGAGAATTAATTCTAACTTTTTAAAATTGACATCATTTTCTGATTAGCTTCAGCAAGTTTGATCTAGTCTGGTACTATATATGTTTATTATATTCACAATGCTACGATAATAGCCTTTATAATACAGAAAACACACCACAAAACTCAAATGTATTGAACAAAGGATCGCCATGAACCGAGATCAATGTTTGACGACAAAGCTTCTTTGTCATAAATTGTTATAATATGATCCCGACGTATGTGTTATAAAAATAAGCCTTTTATGTGTCTCAAACAAATTCGTACGTCTTATTCAATTTTAGTTTTACCGAGAGATGTAATACAATATGCAAACCCGCGCCATCGCGGGATCGGTTGACGACTTTCCACGCAGGCGCGTGATCGGTCCTTAAGGTGTTAAGACTAGTCGATTGTAATTAAAGAAGGAAACAATTATTCAACTCGAGCTGAATAAATGATGATATTAAATTAGGTCGGAAGAGAGGAGATCCTTTATAAACTTAAAAAAATAATGTTTGCAATAAAGTTCTACCCGATATGAAAAAATGAGTCAAGAGTCTGGTATCTGTGCTACGTGTAGAGAAATCCGCCCCTCCTCCCACCTGAAACGATCTTAATACATTATCGATCGTATTCATTGTAAACATCTAAAAGAAACCACATATCCTATAGGATAGATAACATCATTCGGAAATATCGGAAAAATCATACGTAAGCGTCTCAATCCGAAGCCCACATGTTTATATTTAGTATTCACTGCAAATTATTCGACGCCTGGCACATAAATAGAACCAATTTTAATATTTCGCTTTAATAATCCGATATGCAGGGATTTAATTCAAAACCCGCTGTGACGTTCAGTTCGTCAATATATGCAATGAATATAGAACCTAGATGACGATTAATTTCCCTTTGAACGATTTCAGGATTTTCTAACGGAACCATTTATATTGAATATAACACGTTGATTTACCAAGCCGATTTCAATTGTATAAAACGAGTTTGCAAAATAAAATACTTCATTTTCATCCAATATTCACAATTTTAAAAAATGTAATAACTTACTACAGTTGATGTTGATATACGAACTCAACCGAATATGAGAATGCAATTGCAAATGGAGTTGTTGGATTTGAAGGATACGCGACTACGACGGGAATGATTTGTATCTCTCATATAATATATAAGGGAAGCTCACAATTTTTGAGAAAAGTTTACAAATAAAGCCTATTCACACTTAAGATTCTTTAAAGAACGATTGTTGAAGTCACATTGACAATGCCATTAACGGTGACCGCAAGAACCATTAAATAAAGAGAGAAGCACCAATGTTTCTGATGAGATTCGCAATCATTATATTTAGCTTGTCTAAAGAAAGAAAATAATAATTTCTGCTAGTAGCTGTCTCTTGAGAATTACAACAAATAATATTACGGGTGTAATTAAATATAACCGTATTGTCAAAATGAACGATTTTTTCCCGACGTTCGGTACAATTCCGGTTCATAACGCTGAAATAAATTACTAAATAGAAGGTTCGTTTTCATTTTAAATATGTTTAATACATACAGTTTAATCTATCATGAAGTATTTTGTATTTTTTAATTTATTGTGCATTGGTTCTGTAGCGTGGACCAAAATAGTCCTCGTACTATCGAAACCATGCACATAGCGCGGGACACGAGGATTCTCGTATTTACAAAATCAATGCGTTAACCACGGAACACACGAAAACATATTCACAAAATTTACTTATTTGCTAAGATTTAACATTCTCGATATATATGTCACATATAAATGTCAAATGAAGATCTTTTAACATGTTTTTTTCCCTTCCAATAAATATCGAATCTTACGACATATGTTTCGAATTCGGCACGATGATTTTTTTCCCACACATAACACTTATCTTTTTCGCTCTTAAATTGAATATTGGTTTAGTTTTACGTGAACCGTCGTGTCTTTCGTTTTGTTTTATAATAAATTATATAATATTTTTTGCAAGCCGTGTCCCGATATTGGACAAGCGAACCCGTCTTGAAAGAGAGCACATATTGTGATGATATATAAATTTATGGGTTAGTGATTGGTTTTGATATAGTACAATTATTGCTAAGATTTCATGTAACTGACACTATATGTATCTTACTAAGGAAATGATTTGAAGGTATCTCCATTTATCAAACAAGTTGCATGTAAGACAAGTAAAGTTTCTGCAATGCATTTACGACAACTCAAGAAAAATTACCTCTCACATCTACCGTGAAAATTTCACAGTTGGGAAGCAAACTTTAATAAATCATATCAGACCTAAATTAATTTTGAATGATCTAATTGTAATTGGCAAAATGTAGGAACGCTGACTAACATATAACAACATGATATAATATGGAAGATATTAGAACTCCATCATCCAATATTGCATTTTTCGAAACAGCGAACCAGAACACACTTCATATAAATAATTTACATCTCAGTTTTGACATGCAATTTTGAGCTTCCATTTTAATTATAGGTGGTAATTTGAATGTACCTTTATAAGGGCAGGATTTTATAAACGTGAAAGAGATTATATTAAAGTTTAGCTTTACTTATTGAACCCGATAAAAGTTGTCAATACTTAGACATTAGAATTCATTCTAAAATTAGCAATACAATCGTATATCACTTTAGGTTGCGAAGTTTTATCTTTAAATGTATGCATCGTTCACCCACACCTGATGTAATATATGGTACCAATATATACTGAAGATAAAAATTAAATGTCCAATAGAGAGAACAATATATTTCTATTACTTGCGAGATTCATAAAGGTGCTTAGAATTATCGTCAACAATCAACGGAAATGTTTTATGTTATTTATCAGAGATTATCCAAAATAACTGTCCAAAGATTATAAGATAAAAACGTTGATGCACTAGACCAGCGGTTCTTAAACAAGGTCCGCGGACCCCTGGGGGTCCGCGAAGCCCTTGCAGGGATCCGCGAATAAAATTTAAAAAATTGTTGTGGAACTGGATTTTTTTTTACTTTCAAGCTTTCTGTCTTTGTTTAAGTAACAAATTGTACGCCAAAAGTATTCGCTCCGCCATAAAAATCTGTATACTTTCTTAGAAAGTCGACAGATCTTAACAGTTAATCCGACAAAATTATACCTACACTTTATGATGGTTGAAAGATTATCGGCAGTGTTTTTTTGTAATTTTAAGAAAAAAAAAAGATGTGTGTTAATAATTTATTTTGAACGATAGAAATATTTTGCAGTTCATTGCATATTCAGGCATGACGTTGTGCACTACAAAAATTCTCAATCTCCCAATTCATCAAGAAACGTAAAATTAGAAAATATTGTGATGAGTATTTATCATTTGGATTTACTTATATATGCAATTAGAATATAGATAGACTTGTCTGTGTTCTATGCCGCGAGAGTTTATCAAACGAATGTATGAAACCCGTCAAATTCCGACGTCATTTGCAAATAAACCAAAGCGAACACTTCAGTAAGTCTATAGATTTTTTAAAATCAAAAAATGAATGATTCAGGCCAAAATCTAATTCAAAAAAACCACAACTACTGATATCAGTAAAAACGCAGTAAAAGCATTGTATGTAGGGAATCCAATCCCGAGCCAAAATTTCGATCCCGGGATTTCATTAGACAATCCCGGGACCAGTCCCGGGATCCCGGGATTGGGATTTTCAATATTTTAAGAAATTACTTTGATGAATTTGATCAAAAATTACTAATAAGTCCATTTGTTCAATATAAAAAATCACTTGAAGGTCAAAGAATTTTATTTATATAAGAAAAGATAAAAATACAATTCAAAAATAGATAAATAAAACACTAAAAAATTCAAATATTATTTTGAAAATATGCCCAAATTAACATTAACATTAAACATTAGTGTTTCGTCATTTAGTCTGGATCTGATTTTGGAAGTCAGACTACTTGCTGCTGAAAATGCACGCTCAGCTTCCACACTCGTTGGAGGTATCGTCATCAGATATTTAAATGCTAGTTCGAGTTGATGACCGCGTGAGCCCTCATTTTCGTATAACACCATTAATGTGACTGATAAAATTCTTTTCTGCTGAGACACAGACTAAAAATCTCAAAATTCCCGATTTCCCAATAAATTATTTATTTCCATCCCTGCAGATGAATACTTATATACTATAATACTTTGATGTGATTTGTAATTATATTACGGAGGAATACAAAAATTCTGAACCCCGTATCTATTATATTTCATATCGATATTCCCATTATTCATCGATGTGTAGTAAATACATCACCGATAGGGAAAGGTTACTATAACAATTTGAAAAACATACATGTACGCTATATATGTATACACAGATTAGACAGTCACTGCTCCTATGTGTCGCCTATGTTCGCAAATTAGTAATTACGCCACTGTTTCCAAGCGTCCAGATTTCGTCGGAAATGTCTCGATTTAGTAGCCTTCATCGTGTTGGTGAGGTGTACGATTTCTGTTAGATAAAAATTTCAGTCCCGGGATTTTCGGGATTACGTTTTCTAATCCCGGGATTCATAAGTACCTAAAACTGTCCGGGATCCCGGGATCCGGGATCCCGGGATTGGATTCCCTAATTGTATGAAGTATCCCTACTTATAGCAAAAGCTGGAACCTCATAATATAGCAGAGCAATTAATTCTTCTTGCTACAAGAGTACATAATAACGAATATAATGTTGGGACCTAAAGCAACAAAATATATTAATTTGGTTTCATTGTCGAATGATACGGTCAAGAATAGGATTGAAGACATGCCAAATAATGTAAAAAAGCAGTTAATTTCAAGAGTGCTCAAAAGTCAATATTACTCACTACAATTGGATGGAACTTTTTCGGCAATATTTTATAAGATATCAAAATAACTAGCTCAATGTAGAAGCGGACCTTATAATAAAACTTTCCAACATAAGGTCCGATATTGCGCTTTTGGTTTTAAGAAAACAACTTCACCCGTCTCATTAAATTAAAAATATTTATAGAAAACATTTTAATAAGATCTATTTTAACCAATAAATGTTTTATGAGCTAAATGTGTCATGATTTTTTTTTTAAATTCTTTTTACTAGTATTTTTATTCATTTTATGTTTTTATTCCATATAATAAAAATGATTATCTCTATATATGTGCAACTACATTTATTAAAATATCCAGTAATACATTTTTACCAATATTTATTATTACCAGTTATACAATTATATTTGAGGCTTACTCAAAAATTCAGGTTTATGATGTGTCATAAATTTAATTAAATGAATTACGCGGTGTGCTCCAGAAAAATTGATACAAAGCCGTGCATTTGACGAGTTGATTCGATTATTTGAAATTCACATCTACTCGCATTTTATAAACTGCAGTTCACAGTGGAATATGAGAAATATCGAAACTCATGCAACATTAAATTATGAGTTTACTCAACCAAATTTGGAATGAATTGAATTTACACGACATTTTCTCAGATTAACATGCGGAAAATTTACTCAGACGAGTTCGAGAATTAAAACAAACTAAAATTCCGAGCAATAGATTTTCTACCCGTTTTGAAATGAAATAAGGCCAGCCATTTTATATTTTCTACATATTATTTTTCATCTGCGACTAAGCCCCAGATATAGCAACACTGAAGGTGATTCGTATTGAACATTAATTTAAACTTGAGCACTTTAAAGTTAAGGTATGTTAGTTTTTATACGTCTAATTTCAACCAACAGAGTGTTAAATTTTGCTTTGCATAAACTTTTGAAAAAGACCGAAGTTGTATATCTATCAAAAAGACGTCACCCGCAGGGTTAATCTCACTCACGACAACACCTGATTTTATAAAGGAACAAAAGTTTGGAGAAACTCTATTTAATAACGGTTGAATATCTGCCTGGTATTGTCTCATTTATTCAAACCCCTTTAAAACTGGGTTACAGATAGATGGAATGGATAGCAAAAAAGCTATTTAATATATTGATACAAAAGTCATTTTATTCTATTTTTATTGCACGAATAAAGAAAAAAAATGTTAAAAACACATAATGCGCATCTTTATAATAAAATCATTATTTTAACACAACATTGTTTCGCCAATAAACTAGTAACTATTTTCAGATACTTTATTTTGCCACTTTCAGACAAATGAATAGCACTTGCAATTAGGGTCTTAACACCATCTTAACTAATTAAATTTACTGGGGAAACTGCTTTTCATTTCGATCGTCTCGGTGTTACCATTGAAATGATTATTTGTACGATACAAACATTTTGTTTAAATTCAGCTATTTGAGAACACGAACTATATCTTCAAATCACGCGTTTGAATTTCATAAAGAACATATACACTTATTTTTAAGTTAAAAAATAATATTTTCTGTGGTCAAGCATTAGTTTTTAGCAGGTTTACAACTACAATAGAACTAAATGTAATTTTAGAATTAAATATAATGAAATGCATTTTAACGTTACATATTCATTCTATAGTTAACGACTTAAATAGCATGTTTGGTTTACGGGAAAGCAATGTGGGGATGAAATGCTCTTTCACTAATAATTTATTTGGGTGCTCGCACAGCAAATACTTCCATTATATTACTATTGAAAATGCAAATAGTGTACATTATTTATAAAATTGGATCACTACTGACGGCACTAATTGCATGCATGACGAAATTTCGAATATCGAAACAAAGTTAACCAGAGTTAACGAGTTAGTGATTGTAAATTGGTCTTCGTATCGGTTCGGTCGAGTAATAAACGTAAAATAAACATAGGAAAAACCAAAGAAAATATTCATTGGTAAAACAATGAACATGATTTATCAAGTATTGAAATGATTCGTCATAAATATTGTGAACATATTTTAATTCTTTAAATATAATCATATGAATATCCAACGATTGTGCATATTTTTAAAATTCGAATGCCGAAGTTTTCGACGATTGCTATGGTTTTTGTACCAGAAAAATAGTTGTAATGATCGTTCTTGATGACATGTTGGATTACTGCCGATTTGTAATCCAATTGCAGGACTGCATTCTAATGTACTGTCAACTTGTGGGCGATCTATCTACTGGTTTGTTCAATGTACGACATGAGGCAGG
This sequence comes from Stenopsyche tienmushanensis, assembly GCA_008973525.1. Classification (NCBI taxonomy): domain Eukaryota; kingdom Metazoa; phylum Arthropoda; class Insecta; order Trichoptera; family Stenopsychidae; genus Stenopsyche; species Stenopsyche tienmushanensis. The sequence goes on from WACJ01000526.1 coordinate 23,253, forward strand.
CTATACATTTGATTTCGTAAGTCCCCTGATTTTCGTTTTTCTACTACTTTGTACTATGCCTATGTTATTCGCGCAAGTGCAAGTTGACAAAGTTGTATTGCAATCTGACGAATTGTATGGCAGCGCATAAAATACGAACAAACAAACATTGATTTTTATATATTAACACATTGACCGCAGGAAACGAGAATTTTCATATTTACGAATCCATGCACCTAGCGCGAGACACGAGGATTCTCTTATTTGCAAAGACTATGCGTAAACCGCGAGACACAAGAAAACTCGTTCACAAAATTTACAATATTGGATAAAATGTATTATTTTCAATATACATGTTAAATGAAGATCGTCTCACATGTTTTTTTTTTCTCAAAGAAAACGAGCAATCGTGACTAACGTCAAACTTAAATACCCGACCAGACCTTGTCGTGTGTGTACGTAAGATGTGTAGTGAAACCCGATACTTTAGTATATTTTATAATATTCCTCTTCACAAGTTACGCGTATTTTAGTGAGAATTTAAAAAATAGCAATATTGCAAAAAGTCGCCCGCGCTGGAGCATATGCGGGCCGCGCAAATAGCCCGCTGACAATGTGTTAAAAAGATAATGTCTTTGAGCCCGACAAAAGGCTCGAAATACTGGAAATAAGTAAGATTTGAATTTTTAATTTACCTCTCAAATAAATACTAAATGCGATCCGATACCCGTTTTCTAACGTAATTAAATATACATACGAAGGGGATTCAAACATACCTCGAATTATGTTGTACAAATGTATTAGTGATTTTTCTACATAGTTTCCTTCATTAGGGAGCTTCAAGCATCAATAAGCTTTCTATTCGTTGGAATAAATGTATTTCTAATGAAAGGAACTATATAGAAAAATAAGATATTCCATTTGTATTTCTATACACATATATATATACATCACTTATAAATTTGTACAGCTAAATTCCGGGTTATATTTGAATCTTCCCTCGTACATATATTACACACTAATTGAGATGTGGCTAGTATACATCGTCGAAAGTGTTTTCGATGCCTATAATTCTATGTATAGGAAGTGATCGATAGGAGGTTGGCGCACGTATGGTGGCTGTGCTTCGGAACGATTTATTAATGAAGTTCTTTTAATAAGTTTACAGCAGAATCCAATTAAAATATATTTCCTCATTATGTGGAGGTTATACTCACTACATAAACAATTTTTAATTGCAATCGGCGATGTTTTAAAACAACAAATTTGTCATTCTCTCTGCATTTTTAAATCACGATGCCAGGAAAACTTCATCGTATAATACTATTCATTTTCCTTTAAATGTAATCAAAATATAATGCTTACGAAGCGCTATATTGCAATTTTCCCATTTATTAAATTAATGATTTGAAGTAATATTCTGGAAAGTTAAATTTCATCTAACGTCTAAGAAAAAACAATTCGAAAGCTGGTCCTGAACAAGACAAGACCTAGGCACTACAGTCATAATCTAATCTAAATTATTATTATCATTAACAATTCAGAAAAAAAATTACAAGGTAAAATGGTGTATCAATATACGCATTTACAAAAAAATAGTTCAAGTTTTAGATTACTATCCTTATCTCAATTGCAAATATAAATGTTAGTTTTTAATAAATTTTACATGTTGGAAAAATAGGAAACTTAAAACCCCATTGCGACATACTGCCTCAAAGCCTATCTTACAAACTAAAAATAAATAATTCAATCAAACATATATCCGTTCATAAATTTCGCACTCATGATTATCTACTGTAATAAAATAACACATTACATAGGAATATGCTAGTACTTTGACAGTTTTCGAATCATTTTTGTTATGAAATTAATTCAGTGCGCTTCTTCGCTTGAATTACATTTTCGCATTCCACCAAAAACATATTAGGTTGATACACAAGAAACGTCGTATTTTTACATATACTATATTATTTTTAATCAACTGTGTTCCTTGGGCGACCTTCAACCACCAATAATGATGTACCGAAAGCCATACTTGAAGCTGATCCCCGTCATAATACAAGAGACGTTGTAATGAAAATGAATATCGATCTGAATAAAATGGGAGGCATCTGAATCGCATTGAAATGGTTTTCATGTACGAAGTTTGGGTCCCCCGCACATCTCCCGTCGCCTGCGAAGCTGCTAGACCGAGTTGGCACATGTGTTTCTTTGTGTGCGACACAAAAGGTTTAGGCCCGATCCACACTATGGTGCCGGTAACAATTCGATCTCGCTCTCGGTCCGGTCAAATATTCTCATAAAAAAAACGGGATTGGAACGATCCGATTGTGTGAATACTCTGATTGTTTCTTGTGTAAGAATATTTTATCGGACCGGGATCGGAGCGAGATCGAACCGTCAACAGCGCCATAGTGTGGATCGGGCCTTAACCTTTTTTGCATCGACTAGTGACAGGGGATGATAAACTAGGAAGCGATATTGGTCCAAGTCGGAACAAGTCACATTAACCAACCACAAGAGGTAATTTCATCAAAAAAATAATGCTTTGTATTTGGTGGGAGTTATTGCAACCTAACAAAAAATGAATGCTGAGAAATATTGTAAAAACCGCTGCAAAAATTAAACCAGGAATTTTTAAAAAACGACCTGAACAATCAATCGCAAGGGTGTCGGACTTCCAACAAGACAATGCGCGTCCTCATTCTGCAATGATGCCACATCGTATATTAAAGGACCTCAATTGGGATATTTTAAAGCATCCACCTTATTCTTCTGACTTAGCCCTTTCTGATTTTCATTTGCTTTTGTTTCTACAGAATTATTTAAATGGAAAAAATAATACAACAGATGAGGTAAAAACACCACCAGAAATGTTATTTGCATCGAAACCCGAAAGTTTTTATTCTAATGGGATTAAAAACTTGACAGAACAATGGGAGACAGTCTTTAGCAATAATGGGAATTATGTAATTGATTAATTTAATGAAGTTTTTCTATTAAATACGGCGTTATTTAAGTATCAACCTAATATTTAAACAAATTAGTTGATTATCTCAATAGAGGTATTGTTAAAATAATCACAATACCGCCGATCCATCAATAGAATATCGTTATACGTCCAGAATAAATGGGAAACATCCGGTTATTATCGGTAGCCAAACTATAATTTATTTTTAAGCTTATCGAAAGTTTTATTACGATCCAAAATAACAACGTAAAACATTTACGGGATATTAAGACCGGTCGAGGGCTCATCAGCTATGATTTGACGGGGTGCTTCGTTGCGCGATAAGTGGATGATATTAATTGATTGCCTAATAAAAAAGTCTTCAATGTGATTAAAGAAGAAAACAATTATTCAACTCGAGTTGAACAAATAATGACATTAAATTAGAGCTGAATTTATAAATTTAAAAAAATAATGTTTGCAATAAAGTTCTATCCGATATGAAAAAAACGAGTCGAGAGCTATCTGTGCTACGTGTAGAGAAATTCGCCCCTCCTCCCACCTGAAACGATCTTAATACATTATCGATCGTATTCATTGTAAACATCTAAAAGAAACCACATATCCTATAGGATAGATAACATCATTCGGAAATATCGGAAAAATCATACGTAAGCGTCTCAATCCGAAGCCCACATGTTTATATTTAGTATTCACTGCAAATTATTAGACGCCTGGCACATAAATAGAACCAATTTTAATATTTCGTTTTAATAATCCGATATGCAGGGATTTAATTAAAAAACTGCTGTGACGTTCAATTCGCCAATATATGCAATGGATAGAGAAACTAGATGACGATTAAAAACCCCACAATTAATTGTAAGCTGATACTATCTATAATTAAAAAAATACAAGTGGAAAGGGTAAATATGTTTGATAGACACAGTTTGATCTACCATAAAATATTTCATATAATACCTTTTATAGAATATGATGATGATGATAGAATATAAGACAAATTTGATGCTGCTGGGGAAGGCTCATTAATATAATCTGAATACAAAAAAATGTTATTGAAATTCCATAATATATACTAATTAGAGAAAAAAACATCAGACAGTGCGTCATATTTCAAGATAATATATAATGAATGTAGGGAGAAAAAAAGTAGAACGAGCAAGGATAATTTATGGCGTATGAACGAATTTGGATGTACAAAAAAGTATTTTCGTCCATAGAAATTGCTAATAATTCCCATTAAGTAATTTCACAAATTACCCATTCATATCGAATCTATCTTTCAAAGGCTTAATTTAATCTTATTAGTTTGTTTTTTTTCTAAGAAATTATACATATTTTGAAAATATTTATTTTTCTGACCTATTTTATGTCTCTAAATTAAGCTCTTAATTTCTTCATACGATGGTAGTCTCAGATGTATCCGATCTGATGTATAGATGGCGGTTGTTTTTTTAAAAAAAATACTATGGTAGAAACTATCTACCTTATAAAACTTAAGTTTCAAGTTTAAAGACTCTACGTTGTTTAGCATTTCTTTGGCAGTCATCAATATTGAACGTTTTCAGTAAATTTGTAAACATGGAAAAATGGTCATCGTTATGTGATAAAATATTTTTATTTGAAAGGTCTCAGCCCAACCAATATTAAAGCCGAGCTAGATTCTGAATGAGAAAGCTGTACACAAGATGGGTCCGCGTTAATTAACAATGGAACAAAAACAGCGTCAAGATGATGTTTCTATCGAGTGTTTTGGCAATGTTTCACAGCAAAAAAGCCAAGAATCTCTTCTACGTTACATATACATCTCGAATCAAAAACATCCAGAAAAAGTTCCTATGATTTATATGCTACCGTACGCATGACAAATACGATTCTAGATGATACGAACTGCATTGTAGGAAGTATCATTTATTACCACTGGATAAACGACGTATGATCTCTGACATAGCTTTCTTTTTAACCTTTTAACTGCCAGAGCGTAATGAGCACGTACAAATGCGACTCGTCGGTGAGTCGTTGGCATTTAAAAGGTTAAAAATAACCCTAAACGAGGTTGATTATCCAGATCTTCTTTCGAAAATGTATATAAGGACCTCATCTATTGCTCTTCGCCATAGCTCGTTGCCTGCCTAGCTTTGCCATGTGCCTCATTCAGATACCTATTATAGAAGTAATAGCTACATTCTGTGAAATAGTTGCAATTATAATAAACTCAATAAAAATTCAATTTAGACCTTTTTAATACAACAATTAATGCAGCAAAACAAGCCATCAACAAATCATTTTTTAACATCGAGGCCTAATATGTAATTTTTCAGTATTATTGTAGTGATATATGTAGTACTTATTATTACTTTGTTGTCTATTAGCGAATATCTATAATTAGCTTTAAGTTGTTTATTGTATTTTGTATTGTGTGTTAACAGCTGATGATATTCCATGTATTAAATAAATAAATTTAAAAAAAAAAACATGGGGACCCTCTACTGAGCTGTTGATGTTGATCTCGCTATTCGGGAGCATGCCAGCCCGCTCAACAAAAGTGCACAGCAAAGTACAAAACCTGAATTTAATATCCATGATCGCGAGGCTCATTCTCAACTTCGAGTGGCCACTTGCGCTCTGAGCGCGGGGGAGAAACTAGCTAGACTTTGTAAATTAAAACAACTAAAAAAATCTAGTTTAGATATATATTATAAATTAAGACTAGATAAAATAAATAATTAAAATAGATAAATATATATGTTTTATGAGTGAGGGGAAGTTCAGTCTCGCTCGCGACCTCATTTGGTACGAGCCACCAATGTAAATAAGCCTCTGGGGGGGGGGGGGGGTTGTGAACATGGAGATCATAGAAAGTTCCGGGGATGCATGTCTTTCCATAGCTTTCCATAGAGAGAGTGGCCACAAGGTTTGTGTATCCAACCGGTCACACTTCGAATGAGCGCCTTGTGATCGGACGCCATGCCCGGATATGTCCACAGAACTTGGTCTGAGTCCATGACTGGAGAAACTCGCAATGAGATAAAGAAACAGTCAAAACAATGGACTGAAAGGGGAAAATCAGATCCAAAGAAGGCGAAGACAGTTCCATCTGCAAGCAAGGTCATGGCGTCAGTTTTTTGGGTTACACGTACTTTATTTTCAATGATTATCTTCAAATAGGATAAACAATCAACGTCGAGTATTATGCGAACTTGTTGCAACATTTGAGTGATGAAATCAAGAAAAAACTACCGCATTTGGCAAAAAAGAAAGTGTTGTTTCATCAAGACAACGCACTAGTTCACACATCCGTTAGTGCAATAGTCAAAATCAATGAGTTAAAGTTCGAATTGCTTCCTCATACACCCTATTTGCTTTCTCGGATTACTTTCCTTTTCCAGACTTGAAAAAAATGACACGGTAATAAAAGATTTACCAACAATGAAGAGGTGGAGTCAGCGGTTGATGACTATTTTGAGGAACTTGATGGTTCTCACTATAAACATGGTATCGAAGCCATTGAACATTGCTAGGAAAAGTGTATCGAGCTGAAAGGAAACTATGTTGAGACTATAAGAATTTTTAAAAATTATTAAGCATTTTTTTCAACCATTCAACCTAAAGATGAACTCTACCAAGATATGAACGCAGCTATGTATACAACAAAACTAAGCGCCCAAAGTTTGAATACTTAAATGCTATTTAATTATTCCTGACTAATATATTTATGATGAATTGAATGTATTTATTTGATTTATTTATTATACAGACAAAATAGATGTAGCCCCTTCCTATGAATGGATATTGACGATGCCTTTAGATCTGCAGTGGACTGTTTGTGATTGCACTATAATGATGATAACTGTACCGAACTCTATTTATTTTTATGAGTGTAACTACGTAGCCCTTATTGTCTAATTGAATATATGGTAAACGAATTTTAAAGAAATGTATTAAGGTATACATTTTTCATATATGTTTGATTTTTCAAAGAATGTATAAATCCTAATCTATAAATAAGCTTAATTCTCAGAAGCCTAGTAACAACAAATGCTTTGCTTGTTTTATTTTTAGTGCAGCTGTGTAATATACAATGTATTTTCAAAGCATTTCATACAAACTAGTCCACATTTTGAGAGTTGCTCGATATGATAAACATGTACTATTGTATAAAATTATTTCTAAAGACTTCGACAATATTGTATATGTGAAATTAATAAACAAAAATAGGTACTATCCTGTAAACGGGGGCAAGCATATTGGTGAATTGAGAACGCGTTCATTTCGATACAATTAACATTTTAATAAACTTAACCTAACCTAACCAGATTAGAATTTAAATTTAATTAAAAATAAAACCAAAAAATAAGTATTAGTAGTTGTTTTCAATTCACCAATATGCTTGCCCCCCGTTGACAGGATTGTACCCAAAAAAAATCTATTTGTATTTCTTTTTTAATCAAATATAAATAAATCATCGTTTTTCTAATATGATAGATTTATTTATGAACCAATTGCTTTAAATACTTATGCACTATACTATTTGCTTTATAAGATTCCTTATTATATAAAATTAGCATTAATAAAAATCATGTTATGATAATTTTTGTGAAAGTCGTGAGTAATAAAAAATTGCCTGAATTTAGTGGGGTCTTGAGTGTTAACTAAGACTAAATCAGCATTCCCAACATTAATTTCTAATAAAGAAATTTTACTTTCAGATTGGATTATGTCTATTAAAAATCTTACTAAGGGTAAAATACATATAAAAAATATGAAATGATCACATACATCTCCTACCTTATCGGAGTCTGTCGTATTACCACTACCGAAAGATGCGAGTGAATTTCGATCAAGATTTTCAACACTTTCATCAAGAGATGTACATTCCTCGAGATCTCTGCAAATATATAATTAATAAAATTTATCGAAAATAAAAATAATACAAATACAGAATTAACAACAACAAAATCAATAATGGCATACCTGCTAGATCTTTGGTTTTGCATTGGTTTAACTTTAGCAGGACTCTTCGGCATGTGTAAGGGCAGAGCTGAACTGAAATATGTCTCTTGTATGACTTCTCTCAATCGCTTAACCCATTGTTGTTTAACATCTAAGCATGGGGCACGCAATACAAGGCGATAATCGCTCAGAACTGGTGCACGACCAGTCCAAACTGCAAATTTGCATTCATCACCCTCTATATGCTCAGTAACACCTAATTCAGAAGTCTAAAACATAATAGCATTTAAGATGAAAAGCAAATAAAGTTAACAATCAACAGACATATTTATCAATAGAAATCAGCTAACCATTAGTCTATTTTTGTATATGTATTTGGCTTTCCCATGAGAATCTTTTACTTCTTTAGCAAGTAACAAATACATTTCGAATAAAAATGCACGCCTTTCTCTTCCTTTTCGTACAAGACCTCTGGATTCCCATGTAAGAAAGGCATCTTGTAATAAAACTTCTCCGAGTGCACCACCTTGTGTGTCATTTGGTAGTCCCTCGACCAATGATAAATGCATAGCGTCATTAGCTTTTTTGGGCACTGCAACCATAACTTCAAGACCATCCTATAAAAATGAAATATAACATGAATAGATCACATTCAATATTTTCAAAATGTTCGTTATTAACAGGAAAACAAATTAAAAACCTTAATTTCTCCCTGTCCTTCAATGCAACATCCTTGAAGGTCTTTTAAAAGCAATTGGTATTTAGTAATACGTTGAACGGGCTTTATTAGGTATGCTGCTATTGGATGTTCAACCTGTGACAGATAAGAAATTAAATATAGATTTTAAAAATAAGTTATTAGATTTGAATACCATTTATTAACTAAAGTTGATATCATTATCTATTTTATGCTTTTACAATAATATTCAAGAAAAGTAGTAGACCCAGTTTCATCCCAAAAATATATAAGTGAAAATTCAAGAATTCAAAGCACTTTTAAGTTAAATTTGGTCTGGTCTAAAAATGGTCTGTTAAGTCTTTGATATGAATTAAAATTTACATAAACACAGATGCGCATCTGTATGTATGATGCAGACGTATTCAAATGTGCTTCGGCTATCAACCACACAAGTCCACTTTTCTCTCGGGACCTCACAGCGTGAGTCAATTTTGTATATCAATAAATTAACCTTAACACTGCTGATAGCACACAATGTTCGTTAATTCGTCTTTATGTAATGTCTTTAGTTTTAGTAATAAAAGAATGCATTTGTTGAAACTTGAAATTGATAAATTTGGGTTATCGTTATCGATTGATATAATCATAAAATGTACGAGTGTATGATGAGACACAAGACACTTTCTCCTTCTTTGTCTACGATTCACAATTTTCGCAATCAACATGCAAGAATGCTCTTTTTTATTACTCAAATCTGTTTGCAGCATATGCGGGATTCCTCATCAATTGGTTAATGTGATTTTGAGTGGCTGATATTACAATGCATTTTGTTGAATTTGACCTAGATACTATACTTTAAAATACTGTTAAATTAAACCAAGTGTACTCTAATTCATTAAATATAATTTATCGTTTAAGATGAACATTTTGGGATAGGCAGTATAGAAAGTTTTTCTTTCAGCGCATAAGAGAATAATGAATAAATTTCTATACAAAAATTTTTTTAGGGGGAAAAATACCTTGTGTTTATGCTGCAAGTCTTCGAAATACGTTCCAGCATGTTGAACCAGAAGGCTATTAGAATCTGGCTTATTTTTACAATAAAAAACATACATATCAAATTTTGAAGCCCAAGTAACAAAACAATGTCCAACATCTTCTGGCATAGTTTCATATTTTTCCAATTCTTTAAGAAAAATATGGTTGTGAAATCTATATATTTCTTCAATGTTTCCAAATATGATATCTTCTTTTCCACTAATAGCAGTAGGTACAGCTGAAGGATTTGACTTCATTTCATGTAAAAATGATTTAATACATGTTTCCAAATCTTTTACATAAGTTCTTTCCGTTTGTAAGAGTTCAGCCATAATAAATCTGAAAATAAAAACAATATATTAGTCGTTCATAATTTAATACTTTCATAAGACATATTCTGAAAATAAAAGCATACTCTTTGCGACGTGCACTTCGTCGCTTTTCTTCATTCAATTCTTTAACAGGATGAGTTGCAAGTCTCCCTTCTAGAGGAGGATCTGGAATCTCAGAAGCAATTGTAACACTCGATGTTCCATCACTAGATCCAATTCCTGAGGAACCTGATCCAAAAGAAGTAGCACTGCCTTCATGAGAAGTACCGGCGCCCAGTTGTGCGCGATACAATTCCATACTGTTGCTAAATTCTTTGTACCTAACATATTTGAAAATTACAATTTAAAAATAATCGAGATTTATCTATAATAAATAAAGCAAGCCTTGTTGCTCGAACTATTAGAAAATCTTGTATCTTCAAATAAAAACTAGCATGATTGAATACTCATTTGACTATTATTAATAAAAAATTAAACATTACTCAAGCAAATCTAACTAACTATTAAAGATAGATTATTAGATAACTATTAAAGATAGTATTTATAATCATCTAGTTTTATGGTCTTAATAATTGACTTCCTAACATTACATGAAATCATCACTTTCATTCACAAACCTTGAATCAACTGCGGCAACCCATTGTTTAATGTGTGCAGCATGAGCATGCCCTTTGTCGACGAGGCCATCAGCAAGCTGTGTAAGAAGTTTAACACGTTCTTTACTCTCTCTGGCAGTTCCACGGAATTCAGCTTGCTCCCTTACTAATCTCTCCCCATCTGATGGGACAGATAATTCAGAGGTATGATGTGCCGACTGTGTAGCAGAAGCAGCCCCTGTAGTAGCACGTCTAGCAGCTAAATATTTTTCCCCAGTATCTTGTATCCATTCGATAGCTTGACGAGCTGATCTTTCAAACAGAACAAATTGTTGACATTGATCAAGACGTTTTTTCCGAATTGTCCAGTGTTCCAGAACCTAAAATATAATTATTAAATCATTAATCAATTATATTTGAGTGAGAATTTATATTTATCCTTTGGTACAAAGTCATACATTATTTTCTTGTGCAAGCAATGCGTCTAATATTGAGCGAACATGAGCATCATAAGAAGGTGGTGTAGCCGATGGAGCACGAGAACAAGCTCGAGCACTTCGTGCAGCATATTTTAGGAATGTTTCTGCTGTTCGGCGAGCTAATGTACATGCTTTCAAGAAAGCCTCTTTTTGCTCCTGATGTTTTCCAATTAGCTGAGAAACTTGTGAAGCTTTATCAGCAATAGGTGCTTTAGCAATATCTCCTGGAGCTGAAGCACCCCCACACCAATCTTCATCGCGTCTATATTCTCTTTCTAAAGAATCTAGCACTGAACATACTTGCTCTGCTGTCTTATAGAAATTAAGACTTGCAGTAACAAGTTTGTGACGCTCTTCTGCGAGAGTAACAAGTTGTTGCCAACGCTTGGTTACTTCTTCTGATATATCTCTGAAAACATAAAACAATACTCATATAAAAATAGAATAACTAAAAGTACTCAACTAATACATAGCTTTAAGTTGTTTTCAAATAAAGGAAAACATAATAAATTCCGTTATGATTAACCTAAATTTACCAATAGTAACTTTTATGTATTGTAATAATTATATAATAGTAATTACCTTATTGTTTGAGGATCATAATGATTTGCTGTTACAAGTGCATCAGCTCTATATTTGACTTGAACAGCACTTGCGTGTGTTCGTTCAACAGCAACTTGGAATTGATCATGTTCCCTTCTTAATCTTTCAGCATCAGACAATGCAGCGGGAACACTGAACGATGCTGCTAACATGGCTTCTCCATTTCGAATCCAGCTAATTACTTGTTGAGCATCATTTTGAAATTGTCCTAACACATAAATTGATTCATGTTAATTATTTTGTAAAATTATTATTATAAATAATGTCTTGGTTGCTATTTTAATTTACATACCCAATTGAACACATTGCTCTAGTTTAACACGTTTCATTTCAGCAAGGTCTTCTAAATCCATTTCTCGTTCATGTAAAAATTCCAATAACACTTGAACTCGAGTTTGTGCATTGTATTGTGAATCTGCCATAACACATACTCCCGATGATTCCAAAACGCTGCTCAATTCTTGGCCTTGTTGTAGTACCTGAAGCGCATTTAACTTATTTTTCAATGAACAAGCTTTAAGCATTTTTTAATCAAATTTACAAGTAAGTGTTTAATGTGTATTTTAAAAATGATTTTTAATATTAAATCAATTGGGACTCACCTGAAATGTTGTATTCTGCATTTGTGTGACACTCTCATTATGCAACCTAAGAAGTTGCTCAGCTTGTTGCATATCTCTTGTTGGTTCATTATGCTGTAGTTCTTCAGCCCACATATCTAATTGGGATGACACCTGAAAAAATCCACAAGAATATTAATACAATTTTAAACTAATAATAAATTAAATTGCATATTAACTGTTTTAAAATACATTTTAAGCTTATTACCTCTAACGCATCTCTTTCGAAAATTCTCAAGCGCAAACACAAATCTAAGCGAAGTTTACGTGCTGCCCATAATTCGTCTAGTTCAGCACGACGTTGTCTTAAACGATCTAAAGCACTTTCGACGGCTGCTGCAGATCCTGTACTGTCCATATCACTCATGCACCTGAAAAAAGTAAATATAAAGATAAATATAAAAAAACTTGCTTTATAATGCTTGTTTTGCATTGATCATTTTTTCGGTGACTTATGTAAAAGTAAAAAAACTTTCTTCTATTACACCAAAATTGAAATATTCAAAGAAAGCCAGATTCAACGGACTGTCAAATTTTTGCACATGTAACCAATGCTTTAATTTCTTGTTAAGCTATTTTAACATAATAAAGTCATCAATTGATTGAATCTATTAACAGCACATAAAATTGTATAATAATGATTGCGTAAAATGTATATGAAATTAAACCATAACTGACAATTTGTAGTCATCTTTTCATAAATTGATTTTTTTTTTGGTGAACCTGATCCCAACCCTTGTTACTTAATTTTTCAAACAAACAAACATTTCTTGGTCAAATATTGGTCAGAATAGATCTTCTTATAACGTTTTCTGTAAAAAATTTACGAAAATATGGCTTCGCGGACCCCCAGGGGTCCGCGGACTCCTGTTTAAGGACCGCTGATTTAGAGGATTGCCCAAAAAGAAAAGCATTGATGTCGAACATATCACTGAAAAAAGCATAGAAGACTTGGAGACAAAAAACTTTTTATGATTTTTCCAGATACTGAGAATCTCATTATAGCTTTTGAATAAAGATCTTGTCTTTGGGAGAATGACTGAAAATGGTCCATTGTATGCGAGTAGTGAATGATATTGCTGAGAGTGGAAAGAGTGTTGCCTTAAGGGGTCATCTCACTTTGACGAGCCAAAAAATTGGCATTTTTTAACAATTTTTTTCACAATAAATACACCGTAAAATGAAATGAATCTTTTTGAGATTTATTATGACACTCTTATGTAATACTAAAAGAATAAATTCGTAAATTAAAAAAATATATATTATATCGTTTTTAAGGCATCAAAATGACATGTCAAAAAAGATGCAAGTCTACGGTGTGGATTTCAATCAGGCTTACTTGAAACAAAAAATCAAAACGATTCTTAATCTGTAAGTGTGTCACTATCACAGTATCGTTAATGAATAATTTTTGTTTAAAAGTAACAAAATGGCGCTGGTTTGAAAAAAAGTTTGGAAAAAAACACCTTTTTTGGGGATATTTTTTAATATAAAACGTAAGATAAAATAAACATTTTGACCTGATTTTGCGAACTGCCATAGCCATATATATTTTAAATAAGTTCGTAAAATTTCAAACCAATCGGCGACTTGGTTTTTCAAAATTCTTTCCACACTACATGCAAAAATGTCGTTTCGACAAAAACGCTTTTAAAGTTTTAAATACCACAAAATTGCTGAAAAGGGAAATACACTACTAATGAGCGATTCCAGCTTCATAAAAAAAATCTTCAGTTACCTTAGCCTCTTCTTTTTTGGTTGATTTGACATATCTGTGAACTGTTCTAGCTTATTTAGAAGATTCGGGGCCTTGGCGGTTGGCAAGTACGTTCCTAGTTGCGCGTCTCCATGAATCGCAATGCATATTTTTATCCATTATTTTTAAAATAGGTTTAAATGCTTCGTTAAAAATGCAGGCTGCAGTATATGTTGCGATTTCTAGTATTTTTTGCCATAAAAAATATATTTCGGTACCAGGGACCATACGCACTCGTTGAAACGAGCCAAGGCATCTTTCAAATAAATTGTCAGACGTTAATTCTTCATAAATGGCTCTTAAAATTTGCTGAACATCCTCTGTGAGAAAGAGAGGTTGCTTGTACAAATATAACGAGCGTGTTTTCGCAATTCGCACCAAGAATCTGCGCCTTCCGGCCAGTGTGAATGCTGAGGGACTTCGTCAGTAGAAACTTTGTGATAGTATGTGGCCCAAATAGCATTTCTCATTTTTTTTATTGAACGAAAAGGTAGGCGGATAGCTAAGCTAGCTAAGAACTTTTTGAAAAAAAAAAATAGCAAACTGTTCGGTTTTCGAAGCACTTCATAGAGAGTTCTTTCTTTTTTGGCCCTTACTTTCCACTTGCTTATTCGCCTTTTTTAAATCAGTATTAACAATTTTTTGACTTCATTTGCTCCTTACTAGAACAAAGATAAGAAAGGTCTTCAATAAGAACCTCTGGCCTATAAACAAAAGCAGGTACAGGTCTCAGAACCGCTGGGGTGCAATCTGGATGAGTGATTGTTTCGAGCGCATTACGCGAATTAGCTGCTAAAGATTTGAAATAATCCGAATTTCTTCACCAAAATTATGGACGACTTCCTTAGAGATCTGTCCTTTCGAAAAATGAAATAAAGAAAACAAGATTTTTTTGACGCGATAAAGTGAGATGACCCCTTAGGATAATTATGGACGATCTGAAGCGAGTAATTCTTCAGAAACAGTGGGAATCGACCATCGTCCGAGTATGTACGGAAAAAAGTGGAATTCCCAAATATCAAATTTGTTTCATATAATATCATCATCATCATAGTGCAGCCACTAACAGTCCACTACAGAACTATGGGCCTCTAAATATCCATTTATAGGAAGGGGCTACATCTCATATAATATAACCGGTGGAAACTCATTTGAAAAATGTCGGTTTTTGTATAAGCCCGACTGATGTCTATCATTATCTCTTGTACCAGAAGAACTCTAGATAATAATGCTTAACTTAATAATAGCTCTTTAGAAAATCTTCTTGTTCGATTAGGATTATCTCTTTTCAAATTTTAGTAGCGATAGAGATATTAAATTCGTGTTAATTTTAAATATAATTGTGGACGATCATGGTGTACTTCTTTGCTCGGGTTATATTGTCATGTCATGTGAATAATTTAATTAAAAAATTATACATGAAAAGTGCTTCTGAATGTAATGTATTAAGCACATAATAAGAAGCAGACGTTTACGGATCGTCTACAGTTCCCTCGTGGACATAGAAGCTCAACGTGACTTTTATGGCTGAACAAAAGAAGGAAGTCGACTTAAGAAACAAAAACCACGATGCCAAGTAAGTCGTTGCAAAATAAATATTCTCGTATTTGACAAAATGATTATGGACGATCATATTGAACAATGCCATTTTAGACGAAGTTTCAATATCGTCCATTATTGAACGGAAAAAATACGTTTACACTTTTTTCACTTTTGATGGCTCATATAGCTCTATAAGAGAGGCCCCGGCCACCGACAGGGCTAATCGTCATTTTCGTCTGTCCTGGGCCTCCTCCCTCCAATTGCCGAGGCCCAGACGTGCGGCGTCTTTTCTATTTGATCAGCCCAGTGTAGCCGAGGTCTTCCGACGGGTCTACTGCCATTCGAATCAAAATCCAATGCGGTTTGGGGAACACGGACTAATGACCATGACATCTCGACAGGACTTCATGACTTCGGAGCCTGAGGTTTCGTCCCGGAGAGGTCCGATATATTTTCAAGCCTAAGCAATATTTTATAAATTTTCATTTTAGTTTTAACTGATAGCAATTTCTTCCCTAATATATTTTTCAGATCATGTTAGCAACGGGTAACGTATTGAATCCTGAAAATTATTTCATTATACATTAAGTTCTTCCCCGTCAGGATGGATCCTAGATAATTGAAATTCACCTTTCAATACAAGGGTATAAATTATTTTCGTCGAGTACTACAACGTTTATTGCGACGACACAAAGTACTCTCAGCCATGAAAGTGAAAATCGCAAAGTAGCGTTACTAATATCTTGACACGTGTCACTTGAACACGACACTTGAAATCGGTTAATTTTATCAAAAAGCAAAAGTGAAAGTGTTTAAAATTACATAGAAACAAAGGATGTTCCCAAAGCATACATATTGAAATATCGAAGTCTCTTTCTGAACGGTGTTTTTGCTTCTGCATTTCAAGCTAAGCGGTACACGATCGTATTTTAATCGGTCGAAACTGAATAAAATCTTGTAGGGAAAGACGTAAAAAAATAAGCGACGTACTTTTTATTATGTATGCCATTTCACATAAAAAAATTTCGTCATAAAACAAGCAGTTAAACAATGTAGCTCGCATTAAACGCACAATAAAAATACATGAAATGAAGCGGACGTGAAAAAGAGATTTGCTGTTATAATGCTTTGACAATTTCATCAAGTCAAAGAAAAAAACTCGAAAACAAACTTTAATTTCAAGATTTGGTTAACCTTAGGATTTTGCTGATCACGCTCCACAATCGCAATGACCAGTCTCACTGGACATCATGCTCGAGGATGATAAATCATTCAATCAGAGACCATTCAATTTTCAAGCATGCTGGAAGAGTGACGACGTCAAACACAATAGGCACTCATCAAACCGACCCACCAAAATCACGAACGATAAGGCGTCCACGAACAAAGCTAACAAGCACTGTGACTGTAGATAGGAAGAGTCATCACTGCTAATGGCTTCCACCTGCCATTGTTGACAACTTTGGATTTGCTCGATAAAAAGAGGGGGTTGCAAAGAGTCATTATTAGGAAGCTGACGTAGAGCACCTAATCGTTCCAAGCCATTTTATTTAAAATTATCATCTAAGAGAAATTGGATATCTTGAAACAAAACACTAATGTATCAAATACATATTTTATTTTTTAGCATATAAAGTAATAGATTAATTGTTAGTATCAGTCAATGTACTTGGCAGTTGACGCCTCAACGGTGATTGTCCAACCAGATTGATGTGTCCAATCGGAAAAATAATGAAGAAACGAATCGAAGAAAGCTCGCACTTCTTCTCAAAAAGAGAGCCTAGATAAAGTGGATTGTACGACGAATGTAATTTGACCGAATCATTTAAAATATTATTGGCTTAATTAACAAGCAGAACATCATGGCCTTCGTCGAATTTGTTAAAATGAAGAAGTATTATGATACGAATTTTCCAAAGAAAAAAGATATGGCGAAATTCAGGACCGTTTGAGAAATAGTGAATCTAGTGAAAGAAATTGTATTATACTATTATTAAATTTTGTCTACGAACGTTACAAGAAAGCCACTTGAATTTTTAGATGTTGCCAAAGTAAAGTGCAAAAGTAAAAGTAAGGGAATGTCTCATCAAATCAAGGAAAATCGAAAAAAAATCGCGTCGCTCAAGATTTTCCAATATTCACATGGATTGATACGAAACTATATTTCAGTAGAACTTAAGATAATTGACTAAAACTGGAATAAATATAATATCTTAAAACAACCAACTGTTGTTTGATTTTTTTTTTCTTTAAGGAATAATCATATATGTAAATATTACATCCAAAATAAAATATATGTAAATACAACGCAAAATATCCCACCGTATGTAGTAAACTATTGTGCTCCGATTGCCGTCGTCTCAACTAGGGGTCCCAAATATTCGTAAAATCAATTATTCGAGTAACGAATATGAAATTCTTAAAGCATTCGAATATTTTATATATTTATACATATATGCTTTTTAACAATGCGAAATTTGAGTTAAATTTTTACCTGTATCAGATATTTAGAGCCTCGGGGTTTCGAAACTGTCGGGTTTGTGTTCGCGAATTATAGTCAAACGTTGATTTTCTCAAAAATAAGCAGTTTAGATTTTTTGGAATTGTAACATTTGGCTGATTTTTTAAGATTTGAGAAGTACGGAATTCGTAAATTTCGCGGATTGAGCTTTTAAACGGAATTAGTACATTTCTCGGAAATTATCCATTTGGAAAGAATTCCGAGAATTAAAACATTTCCCTGGTTTTCTTGGAAATGAATAGAGTGGAATCCTTAAAATTAGTAAATTTCTCGGAAATGAGTTGATTGGAAGGAATTCTAGGAAGAGGCTTTTTGTATGATTTCAAATTGGGGCACAATGCAGTGAAAGCAGGTGGAAATATTAACTGAGTATTCGGGAAAGGGTCGATTTGTTAAAGAATAATTCGAAAAGAGCAAAAATAATGTCGAAATAAGGAAGATAAAAATGCTAGGCAAGTGGGTGACACACGAACTATCAGAAGGATAAAATTGAGCCGCTTGGAAGTGTTTTCTTCGTTGATAAATTCAAATATATAACAATAGTAGTTATTGACACTAAAATAAGTCGAAGAAATTGACACGCCAGTTTCTCCCCGAGTCTTCGATGACTAGTTTGAAAGCAAAAATGCATCCAAGATTTGAAATAAGTTATATTTACTTGGGATTTATTACAAATAAACATTCTCATTATTTAGCTAAAAAACGAATAATATCCGAGAAAAAGGTCAAATATATTCGAATATCGAATATTCGATTGGTTCTAGTCTCAACTTAACTCCTTTCTTTTAGCGAAAATTCCCGCAAAAAAATGACGCTTTTTTGCGCGTTTACATTTAGAGACCTGCAGGGATTCTTTTTTTAACCTGTTAAATGCCAACGAATCACCGGCGAGTCGCATTTGTACGCGTTCATTACGCTTTGGCGGTTAAAAGGTTAAACACCTCAAAGGGCTTAGCCGATTAATGACTAAAATTTGTATGAATTTCAAATCGCTTTATGAAAAATGTAAAGGGACGATTTCTAAATCGTACACTGTTGAAATCAATGCATATCTGAACTTAAATATCATCCCCAGAAAAAATCCAGTAATGTTCAGTTTGATTCAAGAAAATCCAGTATTGTTTTAAAATAAATATGTTTCTTGACATTTTTGTCAACAATTCAAAATAAAAACAATAAAAATCGCGTAAATCGACGTTACATTTCATGAAACAAAATGTTGAGCTAGGCGCACCACCTGAGTATTACCAACCCCGAAGTATGGCGAGCCAATCTCACATTAATGTCCCAATGAATGCATTTTTCATACCTCCATAATTTGCATTCGACGTTCGGCGTTTTTTTTAACTTGTAGGCCCTCTTGTGGTGCTTGATCATGTTGCGGATGCCTCCCTGTTCAGCCGATACAAATCAACAATTCACAATGGGTAGGGTTCCATTATTCAACGGTCCCACCGCAATCTGTTCTGTATGCGCGGAATTACGTGAACAATGTACATCATCACCATATAACCACACAATTATAATTGAACTGTAAATATTCACCAGCTGTAGTGTTCACAAAACGACATAAAAGTAAAAGTAGAATAATTTCTATACGGTGCAAGAATTTTAATCGTTGGGACATAACGCCGAAAACAATTACGTTCATGCATTTATAAGCATACAAACGTCAACGTAAAACAAGGGTTTTTTCATATAAGAGAACGAATCCGATCTATATACAATCAATTACATGTTTTTGAATCAATATTCAAATCCAATCATGGAAATGCATACAAATTAGAGCTATAAAGATCAGAAGTACGGAGCAAATCTGAATTCAACTGAGCTGTTTTTTTGTTGTCGTATTTGCGGTATTTTCGTGAGAACAATTCGAATTTAAAAGCGAAATTAATGAATTTACTGTTCTTGATCGATCAATAGATGGATTTATAATCAATAATCAAAAATTTGTTATGAAAACTTCTCATTTAATTGCACTGCGAAATTAATGAGTACACTTTTATAGTTTGAATGATACATACAGTCGAATTTCTTTTTTATGCGATTTTCAAGTTGTAAGTTCACTTCAGATATCATTGAAGATCCGATAAACGATAGTAATGCAGAAGAAAACCCTGCGCTCTACATTGCAAATAAAATTCTAGAACAGCGGTTCTTAAACTGTCCGACATTACTAGGGGTCCGCGAAAACATAAACAAAACATTTATCTATACTTGAAAAAGATATTTTTGTCGAATTATTTACAGAAAACATTGTAAAACGATCAATTTTCACCAAAAAATGTTTGTTTTTTGAAAAAATTAAGTCAAAAGGGGTCCGCGAAAAAAAATTGCTGAAGAGGGGGTCCGCGAAAGAAATTTTGCTCAAGAGGGGGTCCGCGGACTACACGAGTTTAAGAAGCGCTGTTCTAGAAGGTCTTCAAATATGCAATAGAAAAAAACGTTTCTTATTCGTCGATCAAACTCCAACGTAGGCTTTTATGTATGGATATTGCAAGTTCTACATTATATAAAAAAAATCATTATGGTAAAATTATGAGATAGTAAAGTTGAGGCTAATTTTGTTTGTGAAGAAGTTCTAATGTATCAAATGGCAAACGACGCCTATTTTTTTTTCTTCATAAAATTGACCTTACATTTACAAAATAAGCGTGCCTATATTACAAGGAAATTTACAAATAAACTTAAACTTAAGCTTTGGATTCAAATCTTTGTCCTTATTAAAAATGAACTGTTTACATCAAAAATAATTAATTTAATTACACATTATGACGTTTAAAATAGATGAAAACTGCGTCTAATACTGTCAATGGCGATCAATATATAAATTCAACTTTTTCTAGCAACTAAGAAATTTCACTTCTAAGTCTCACGAATATATATATATTATTTTAATCTGTAGAATGTATTTAACGGTTAAAAATATTTGATATGCCATAAAACAATATTCGCGTTAAAATGTTTTCTGTGTTAATTGCTTTTTGCCTGGCATTATTCACTCCCACAAAAGAATTTAAGGGATGATATAAAAATTCAAACCAATAATTCACAACGTAAAAAAATGCTCCTCTAAAATTTTGCAAAGATGCTAATTTCATCAATAAAGTATTAAATAACTCTTATAACGGAGGATAGGATAAGATAGGATTTCTCAATTTTTTTATTGAATGAAGGTGTAGGCGAATAGTTAAACCATAATAATTAGATCTTTTTTAAAATAATTTATTAGCAAGCAGTTCGGTTTTCGAAGCACTTCATAGAGAGTTCTTTCTTTTTTGACCCTTACTTTCCACTTGCTTATTCGCCTTTTTTAAATTGTATTAACAATTTTTTGACTTAATTTGCTCCTTACTAGACCAAAGATAAGAAAGGTCCTCAATAGGAACCTCTGGCCTACAAACAAAAGCAGGTACAGGTCTTAGAACCGCTGGGGTGCAATCTGGATGGAGTGATTGTTTCGAGCGCATTACGCGAATTAGCTGTAAAACATTGAAACAATCCGAAATTCTTCACCAAAATTATGGAAGACTTCCTTAAAGATATCTTTTCGAAAAATGAAATAAAAAATAAGAATTTTTTGACGCGATAAAGTGAGATGATCTGAAGCGAGCGTAATTCTTCGGAAACAGTGGCAATCGAATGTCATCCGATATGTGTATGTACGGCTAATTTTCATTTTTATTGAGTAAGAGCGCATAAAAAACTGTCAAACAATACTCCGACAAAAAATAGACAGGAACCACCAATACTGACAATGGGTCCAGAAGACGCTCTGCAAAGTGTTTGCTTTCGAGTGATGTAATCTTTTGCAATATTGAAGTAGCTAAAATTGTATCCGACGATAAATGTTGATGATAAACAGTAGGACGTCTTCATATCTAAATATATTAATTTAAATTGCGATCGTCTGTACACCAAGTGGGAAGAAATGACACTGCGAGGCTCGATGATAACCAGACGAAATACACATTGAGCGGTTCGTCTTAAACGGCTCGCACTATTTAAATCGAATTTACTATTCCCAACTATCGAATATTCGAACTCATTGCGATATGCAAAAGTGCCTCTGGCGGTGAAAATAAGGCGTTCGCAAAGTGCCGCCAATCCAATTAAGTCGCATTCATGCGTGCTCCATACTTGGAGAATGTAAGTATTAAATGCATATAAAACCTGTGAAATCTATCTTGTTGATTCCATCGATGAAATACGCGTAAAAACAACAATAAGTACATATTATCACCGCCATAAGAAGATCATTACATGATAATAGCCTTTAATATCCTTTCAGGGCCATCAAGGCAAACGTGTAAAAAGTCGCTATTGCAACGATTTGTGCACACATATAGGACTTAACGACAGGGTAGTATTTATTGAAAAGGTGGCAAATAAGGTTGATATTAAATTATTCAAGTGAATGCAATCCTATAACCTCATCAACGACTTCAAATTCAAAACTAACACAATTTTTACACTTAAAAATAGTTTTTCTTACCAAAGTGGGTTATATTCTATTTTTTTATTATAAAAGTTCGTATTCAAATTAAGATTGTGGAAAAATGTTCACCATATCGGAAGTATTAATGTTTCTAAACTATTTTCCTGGATCCAAATAAGTAAATACGGTGATGGTAAACTGGGCAGGGCCAGCTTTAAACGATTGGATTTTTACATTTTTATATTTAATTTGCAATAATAATTAAACAAACATTTAAAAATTCATAATTAGTTCAATACTTATTCATAGATTATCTCCTAATTAAAATTCTTCTTCAAATAATCCTATCATAATTTAACAATATGTGGAAGGCAATAGAAAACTATCACAGGAAAATATATTTCTCTAGAAAAGTCTCCTCTAAAGATCACCTGCATCCGATAATAGATATGGCACCGTAAGGATTAGAATGGTTTTAACATTCGCGATTGACTAATAAGCATCTTAAAACTGCAAGGGTTGAGAATTGCAATAAAAAAATATACTTGGACAACGTTTGATGTTCAAATTTTTCATATAAAATATTCATTTTAAACATTAATATAATTAAAGCTCATTTCTGTTATTTGTGTGTCTGTAAAGTAATGCATAGAAAATTTCAAAAATTACATCATGACTAAATAATGATTTATTTCAGAGGTGGCCAACCCAAATGATCTTTGGCACCTCACTTTGGCAATGATTCATAACTCCGCGGCCCGCATATAAAATTATATATCTCCATACTACATTTAGATACACTATAGACATTTTTTTGATTGAAAAATTGAAACATGAGTTATTATTATTGTGTTTACTATTATTCTTAAATGTAAACATAGATAATATAATAATAATGACACTCAACGTACATTGTGAAGAAATATATAACGCTAAAAATTACATTACATACAGAACAATTTAACTCCTAAATTTAAAATTGAGCCATATACAGGTAAATCCAGGATTGCATAAATCGTTTTTTTTTTAATATGCATACGTAAGAAACTCTATCATACATAATGTAATAAAAATGAGCATAACATAGGAAATATCTCTAAAATGCATTTTATGAGATTGAACCGTTTACGGCACCATAGTGTGAATCGGGCCTAAACCTCCTTCAAGATCAACGATTAGGAAAGTTCAATAATTGTCAATGTTAAAATATCCTCGCTGCAAATTGTTTTCTCTACTTCAAGTTACATCAGGATTTAATAACCTGTTGTTTTAATTTTTACTCGGATTACATTCATCTCATCAACATGATAAATCAAGCTTGCTCAACAAATTGAATGTCAATCATCGATCGAGCTTTCGGCTTTAAATTGTCATGAGCGGATACGCTATTGAAGCAATATTATTTTCTTTCACAGATTGTTTTTAGACATAAATAGCAATGGCCCCCCCGAGCACCTTTCGAAAAAATATGCGGATCAAGGTTGCAACAGTAATGAAACGACCTAATCATTACGAGACAATAATGGAGAGACTCACTCAAGACAGTGATTACGGATCAAAAAACGTCGGTAGAGATTCTGCGAGCCATGTTAATTATGTATCTGGTTTGCACGCAATTGGATACGTTACACTCCTAATGCTGGACTAGAAAATAGTGTTTTCATAGCATGTAAAGCCGGACCATCACGCATATCGCTGATATATAGAGGAAGCAGAACATGTGAAAATAATGATTGCAAACAGGACCAATAAGCTTTCAAATGCATTTAATGCAGAAAATCTGACTGGATTTCTTTTGCATTGGACGCTATTGGAGCAACAAAATTAAGTGGAACCGTAGATAGCGTGACGTTAAAATATCAATGAAAAGAAAACTGTAATGACTATTCATCAATTGTCGAAATCGAGGTCACTCGTCTTCGTTTCTCACAGTACGTATTAGCTTCTCGTGGACAAAAAATATTGAAAAAAAAGCATCGACTGAACAATTTCTTCAAACATAAAAACATTCATGGACAAACGCACATTTCTTTTCGAAAACATCTTATTTGCTCAGTGAGAAGACCTTTTGTATCCAAAGATAAATAAAAATGCAGAGATCCACTATATCATTATAGTCGAGAGCAAAAGAAAACTCACGAAAATAGAAGCGTACTACGTTTTGTGCGTTTTTTTATTCATATGATAATGATTATGACCTGTCGAAACATAAATGCGTTCTTAAATTAGCTGAACTGGACTTAAAATAATATTAGGGGTACCGGAAAATAATCCATTTTTTAAACATAACAAAAACTTATTGAAATATATTTACATATATTCACATATCATTATAAAATATAATTTCCATTATTATTAAGGACTGTTTGCCATCTTTCTGGCAGCTTTTCAATCCCCTTTTTGTAGAAGTTGGATGTCTTTGAGGAAAAATACGAATTTAAAAAGTTTTCGACGTCATTTAGAATACTATTTTTTTTTCGTTTAAAGAATGCTCCAACGAGCGAAACAAATAAAAGTCAGATAGTGCGAGATCTGGTGAGTATGGAGGATGATTTAAAACTTCGAAATTAAGCTCAGATTTTTTTTCGGGGGTCACTGCTGCCTTGTATGGGCGCGCGTTGTCGTGAAGAAGAATCGCCCCTTTTTGATTGACCAAAGAAGGACGTTTCACTTTTAATTTTTCATTCATTCTTTCAAGATGTTCACAATAAATTGCAGCAGTTACCGTTTTGCCCAGTTTTAAAAGTTCATAATGGATAATTCCACGACTATCTTACTATACACACAATAGAACCTTGCGGAGGGTGAGACCCGGCTTAGGGGTCGGAACAGGTACTGCGTTCTTCGAAAGCCATTGTTTTTTTATTTCACATTGTCGTAGACGATCCATTTATCGTCACTAGTTACAATTCGACTCAAAAATGGATCAGTATTATGTCTAATTAAAAACGAATTGCACGCATCTATGCGTGCATTTTTGTTGTCTTCGGACAGCGCATGTGGAATCCAAACTCCCATTCTGTGAACTTTGCCGATTTTTTTCATGTACTCTTGAACTGTGGACCATGGAATATCGAGTTTTTTTGATTATTCCTGGATACTTAAATGAGTATCGGATTCCACCATGGCCTTCAGCATATAGTCTACGAATTTCCACGGTTTTCCTAATCTTGGTTCATCTATCAAGCTTCTATCGCCCGATTTAAATCGCCAGAACCAAAACTGACATCTGTTAGCTGTTACTTTCGCTCCATAAAGCTTTTTGAGATTTTTGGCCGTCTTCGTCGCATTCCAGCCTTCATCGAAAAAAAGGAGCATGCAGTGCCGTATATGTTGCTCTGTTGCTTCGGGCTTGCTCATTTTACTCTTAATAATAAAAAATATTTATGGGACAAAAAAATAAACCCGAGAAACAGTACTATAAAATGAAAAACTTACGACGATGTTCTCTTCACGGTGTCCAGAGACAGACTGATCACAAATAACGCATGAAAAAAAATGGATTAGTTTCCGGTACCCCTAATATATAGCGTATAAGAACGGTATAGTGCAGGAATGGAAAACCTATGAGCTGCGGGTCAGACACTGACCCACGAAGATTTTTCAAATGACAAATGATTTTTATAAACTTATTTTTCATATAATATAGGAAAGAACAGACAATTGAAAATATTAAGTTGTAGAACAAAAAGGTAACATAAACCTTTTTTAAGGATTTTAAAAATCACAACCAATAAAATGGTCCACTATCAAGAAATTGTATTATAAATTTATTTTCTAGCACCGCTTCATCCGCGTATTTTTTCTTACTCTATTCTATAATACATACTGCGAAAGAGTGATACTTCATATAAATGAAATCCCTTCAATTACGCGGTATGTAGAAAAACGTGTCTTTTCAAATATGAATGGTTGGCAATGAACAAAATTGAATGCACACAAAGTAGTGCAACTACAGTTTATTTCAGGACAGGATTGTTTTCTGTATGTCATCTTCATCAAGTATTCAGCTCTACATGTGTTCGATATAAAAGGTAGCAAAACCTCCAAGCTATATTTCTTAATGCTAATCCAGCGGATGTAGGTACCTGTAAGGTAGTCCCGCAGATAAGAAGCTGGACTCGTAACTCCATCATCTTGGGTTCGAATCTTACAGAAGGAGAAGTGGCTAGCGACTACATTTTTAAAAATATATATACGCCATGGAAAACAACGTCAAAATGGTTGGCTATGGTCCCATAAAAGGGATCGCTAAAAGCTACCTAAAAAAAAACCCAGCTGATCACCTGGGTGAAGAACGCTTTGATGGTAACCTCGATAGGAAGTGTGTGTGGTTTTTAAAAATCGATCAATTAATCGTGGAAGAATACTTGAGCCAACCATATTGATTTTATTAGATATATGTCCTGCTCACAGCGAGAAAATGAAGATCGCCAAAAATGTTAATACCGCGGGCACATCATACAACAATTTGAGATGTTTTGGCTTATGTATGCAAGTTGTTTATTTCAATATGTATATGCTCCGATCTTCCTTGTTATACACCCATTTCCCGTGCATTTTAGATCATACGAGTATCTTCTGCAGAATGTCTATCGAAAAAGAAAACATTAAAATCTTACAATAAAAATAAACACATTTTAATATATATATAATACGAGTGAAAATAAGAGCTGAACGGCTGGTCCAAGACGTTTGATACATCGATTAATGTTTAAAAAAAACAAGTCTTTTGAGTCATAAACGGGTTTGGTTTAATCCATAGTAATCATACGCGTTAACTTCGCACTATTATGAGAATAATCGATTTCACCTACGAGAATATGGACTGCAAATTAGTTAATATGCATTTTACATAATATCACGCATTTATAACAGAAATGCACTAACAAGCAACATTCCCATTCGTATATATATTTATTTCTTCCATAACAACACAATACTTTCTTTCGGTTATATTTCTTGCATCCGCAGCCATGCGTTAACATTCGATCGTATCTACTCTAGTTTGATTTTGCATCACAAGTGACAAGCTGAATGAAATAATATCCATTCAAATATAAAAATGCGGACAAACATTCCGACCCGGTTTCCGCATATATCGCACGTTAGGTCGGTTGAAAAGTTCTAACCCATGTGATTTTGCTATGCACAGAATTAGCATTTGTATTTAAAATCTGCAATTGTCCGCAATATAAAATTACGCTGTTATTTACACTAAAAGCTTCGTACGACACACATGACAAACTAGAGATCATATATAGATTTTAATGATCATCATGAGTATAGCATATTATGGAGCGTTGGCATTGTGAGTTACTTTATGGATTCTCATTATGAAGATTTCAAGGAAAAATGTTCAATGTTTTCCAATTTTCAATATTTTCCATTGTTTGATTTGCTGGCTTCAAAGAGAGATATATAAATATTAATTATGCAAATCGTGTCGTTAAAAATTTATAATGATTTCGCAACTCATTCATAAATTCCACTCTGATTAATTCTTGTAGGTGATCTTAATATAAAACTTTTAAAGATATGGTCAAACATGCGTAACTGTAAAGCAATCATATTACATAAATGAATAAATTTGTGAATTACAGTTTCAATTTTTATCATTGGGCATTTAGGCATTGTTATATTATCGAAACGATGATCCGAATGGAGATAGAACTTAACCCTTACAACTCCTATGATCACACGCTGTGGCAGAAGATTTTTTCCCATCAACTCCTATGGCCATTACGTGTGTCCGGTTTTTTTCGGGCAGTTTTATGAACTTCAAATAAGATTTTAGTATTTTTTAAGATGTAAGAATCATCAGAATACTCTAAAAATACCGTCTTATTGTCTGACCATTAATTTGTCATATGGAATATGGAAAATAATTCGTTCAAAGGAATTGAATCGGTGTAGGTAAAGAGCATAAAACAATAGTCTGCGTCGAGTTGTGGTGCAGTGAAAATCTTAAAAATTATTTGTGTTTAGTAATTCAATGTTATTTTGATAGTACGTATACTTTTTACGTTTTATTCATTTTTACATTTTTTAAGAAATACGCAAAAAATGACTTGGAATTGGTGGGAACTTTTATGAAAAAGCTGAAGGAACTTAACACATTATGTACGGGAAGCATAGTAATATGTTCTTTGTCGGCTGATGGTTACGTACGGGAAGCATATTTTTATGAATTACCCTGTATTTTGGTTAACGTCAGCTGAATGCTATAATTCTTCTTACTGCTATAAAGTACATTCTGTGAGCGCAAAAAATGATACAAATCATTGACGACTCATGTTTCAATTCAACAAATACGAATTTATATGATATGTCGAAGTCATCAATATCATAGTCTACATATTTTTAAGTATTAAAAAAACATGTGAGAATCATTTTGTTTAAAATATGATATTTGTAAACATTAGACGTAATTTCGGAACAGTATAATTTTTTTAAAAAGGTTTCGATATCTACTGGTGGTACGAAATACTTAGTGAATACTATTTTGAAAAAATATGTTTAAAAATGTCGATTATATTAAAAATAATTGCATTTTATAAAAATATACGTTTTTCACGTGCGACATCAAAATATTACCCGCTATAAGGAACAGATACGCCCAAAGTGCTCCCGCGTGAAATGTGTTAATAAAATGTTTTTGCAATTGTAAAGCAACACAGTGTGAAACACTAAGAATGGTTTTTAAATAAATTGAATCAACCAAAATTAATATAAACATACTCAATGGAGTAATGTTTTAATGTATGGTATTTTTATAAATGCTTACCCCACATGCCACCAGAGTAAGCGTATCAAAAGCAAATATTGCCATTTATTTCAATGCACGTTTTCTATCACTAATCTTATCACTAATTGAAACTATTTTTAAATGGCTACTCTAAAGTATTTATCGCATGTGTTATTTTAATAAATATTTTATTGCACGGTGTAGCAGTTGTTTACCTAAAACATATGATCACATTTCGCGTATCGATTATTGCGGCAAATTAATGATTTTTTGTTTGTTTTAGAAAACGTTTTTTTTCCGTCAACTATTCAACGTATTTACGCGAAATTGCATTTAAAACATTTTCACCGCCGAATTTTAATAATTGATGCGATTGTATGGATAAGTTTCTAGTGCCAAATGACTGGATCATTGCCAAGATGGTGCCTTTCACGCATAATGAACATGCACATCTGCACAGGAGTGCTCATCATCTTCAATGCTGGAGTTCATCGGGTTAATCGTTGTTTTTTTTTTATTTTTGTAAATTGATCATGATTGGTGGCCGAATACCAAGAAACTGGAGGAAATATAAATATGAATAATAATTCAGGCGAAACAAATTTGTTGCGAGCCTGTATCCGTTCTCTTAATTCAATAACAATGCATGACATATTTTTATTCCACTTTGATACATTAAATAAGATCATTGTATGAATTGAACGATACATCGTAGAATAAAAGTTAGTCAATATAATGCGACACAGTCTAGGGCAGGATCTATTCTCTTATCGGGTGGTGATATAACATATTTAAAACGTTAGAATTCAAAACTTTGCGAACACACTCGATATTTCACATGTAGAGTTTGAGAGCACTTGATCATAAAATAGAGCCTCCTCAACATCGACTTGAGGTAGCATCTGTTGATACACTGCAAATTTAGCACCATTTAAAGCAATTTGTACCGCACTGAGAGTTAAAACCGGCCATGCGAGCGAGACCGGCAACGTACCGACCTCGACTGTGACCGTTTTACGTTCCAACTCTTCGATGTCGATCCCTCCTCAGCAAGATCTCATTTACAAACAAACCCTTCGAGATTCACGTACCCAAGGCTAGAAATGACTGGAGCTCGTCACCAATCCAGACAACGTCGAAGAACATGCGAACCAATTCAAACGCCTACTGTGTCTTTCGATAATGGAATTAATTAGTGCAGCAAAAAAGCCAATTTTTATACTCAGACGTGATTCATTTCTATATCCACGCTGTAGCAATATGAACGTACTTCTCATGGCGTCAAAATTTGCATAATATGCAATAATAAGCTTGCATACTTGATATACGCTGCTTTGAAAAACGTCAAATTAAAGTTCAAAGTCATTTTTATTACGCTCTTCTGACATACTTCCGTCTTCCTAAAATGGATGCTCTAACATATTTTTATTAGAAAGTGTATACTGACCATAGCGTATATTTCCGAAATCCAACCACAAGTATCGTTGCAAAATGTGATGCATATATATATTTACAATACACTTAAACCTCTTTTTGTGCGACTTCAAAGTTATGCGGTTTTTTTAATTGCATTTTTTTTGGAAATTTAGAAAAGAGTTATAATCTGTGACTGTGTAAATCATATTGCATCTGCTATTGCTGAATTATGA
Source organism: Stenopsyche tienmushanensis (assembly GCA_008973525.1). NCBI lineage: Eukaryota > Metazoa > Arthropoda > Insecta > Trichoptera > Stenopsychidae > Stenopsyche > Stenopsyche tienmushanensis. Next base: position 54,160 of record WACJ01000526.1, read on the forward strand.
CCATGCCCTTTATTCTGGTTTAGATTTTTGAAAAAAATGATTTTGTTTTTTTGCATTTTTCTTATGTGTTGACTTTCAAAAATACATTCTCCAAAGGAATTACCAAAATTTCAACAATTTACGGAGTTGTAGCTATTTTAGTGACGCGGCAACTTGGCCGGTCCTACCACAATGAAATCTTTAATGCGTTTTTCTCGAAACTACTTTTTTCAACACGGTTGAAATCATATCTTTAATTAATTAATTTACTTCAAACTGGGTACAAATCTTTTCTATATAACCCCCTATCTATTATTCCTACCAGATGTATGTCAATTTTTTTTAACTATTTAAAAAAAAAATTAAAACTGTGGCAAAATAAGGTCAAAAATGACGACTGATTTTTTTTTAAACAGTCGTCATTTTGTGTTTTTTTTTGTTGAGTTAGGGATTATAGTAACATCTTTACTAATTATGAACTATATAGTTAGAAAGAGAAAATCTACACAGAACAATGATGACATTGACACTCGATATACTATTTCTTCCGAAGAAAAGAACGATTTTGAGTCATATTGAAAATCACAACGAAAATTATCATACAGCGTTGATAGTTTGTAATTAAAATAATTAGTATTTCTCTAGTGGATGTCTGGCATTTGAGATGCCAGATGTCAGACATCCTTGATGTTTTACCAATGATGCAAGACGTCCTTATACCTGTACATTATAGGATGGAAGGGGTTTTCTTTTTTCAATCGAATCCTTCCAATAGCATTTTTACGATATATCTATATTGCAGTATTGAAATGTCACTGTATATAAAGGCAACTAATGTAAGAAACACGAATGAAAGTATGAATCTTGGTACCTAGACTTTTTTTCATCAACCCACCTTGTAAACATGGTGTTTTTGTTTAATTGCAGAGATATCATTATGAAAACTGAAAGAGAGAAGTCTAAGGGAAAATTTAACGAAAACATGTATAATGAATGAAGAACTGGTGAGAATATTAAAAACTTTAAAAAATGGAAAGCGATTTCGAGGAAATCGTATTTAATTAAACCACAAACAAGAACTTGCTTGCTTCGTCAAATATTTAAGTCTTTCCATTTTTTTCTTATTTCTGTTAAGTTAAATTTTAGACGTTGGCGTAGGCTATCATCTCCGTCCACAAATCCATGTAAGAGACTTCCAGTCTATTTTAATGTCATCAGTGATAGTAAAGTCTATAGTATTCTAAACAAATACTAATTAATTCGAATGTGATAAAAATAAAACATCCCTCTCTCTCTGTTATTATATATTTACTTTATGACATATTGTTTTCAGATAATATTTAAAAGTTAAACATCCATAATTAACGTCAAATATGTTTTAAAAAATCATTTAATTATGTTTATTATTTTTTTAAATGGCGAAAATTGACTTAAGTTTCTAAATAAAAATTAATCAAAGGATTCTTTAAAGTATATAAAGAAAAATAGTTTCAATTAAAATTGGTAAGAGTAATATGAACACAAGATTTATTCCGGTTACTTTAAAATTAGCGGAAGATCAAGAAGAATGAAATGAATGTCCAAGTCCAAAATATTGGAGTATTTTCGCGGTCCTTTACTTCTTACCTGGATAATTTAAGTATAACGATCATATTTCGTCTATAGTGGAGCTTATATTTTTATACATATAGACAATGTAACTCATAATTTCTAATATAACTATCAGGATGACGACGTAAGCAGTCACACCCAAAGCGAACATAATAAAACAATGCAAAAACATAAAGTGAAACTTCTCTGTATGCAATCAGCAAAATGCCACTGAAGTCATCCTGTATTCGATGTTGATCAATATGATACTTTTACAAGCTTTTGAAGGCCTTCTCCATTAATTCGATAAAAAATATGCAATATATCAAGTTTTCCATCATTTTTTAAAATATATAATTACATATACTACGCCAAAAATATAGTAATATTTTTACAATATCCTCTGTACAATGTAATGAGCGTATTGTATAAAAAATTGAATTGTTGCTATAGGGAATTAGATCTTGTCTCTAATGGTAAAAGTTCGAATTTAAATTCAGTTATTTTCGTCTTACCCATTAAATAGTCAAAAATTATCATACAAAGGAAAACAATCAAATTTTTACTATTCAAAGTAAGTCCTAACGTACAAGGAAGACAGAGGCGGTTTGCCAAAAAAAATGAAAATCGATATTAGTCAAACCGTCAACGGCTCTTTCCACATCGGGCTCAATAAACCAGTCTCCCACAGATTAGAAAGACTTTAAACGAGTTTTTGATCAGAAGACGCGCGATTAATTGCACCATACGCGACCTCAATGTCCGAGTACAAGATAGTAAAAACGAAAGAAAGAAGCCGACCGGAAAAAAATCGCCACAACTTTCGTTGAATTAAGTCATATATGATGAGAAAATTACTACAACCTGATATCATAACTCGCGGAGCTTGTTAACTGACCCAGATGGAGTACACCCACACGAGTCTCAACAAAATTAGGTGATATTTTTAATAATGTCGGTGAAAGAAGTTAACCGATTGGTAAACACGCAAAAAATGCAATCGATTTATAGCAGATGCTTGAATCGCTGTTACGATGGCAGATTGAGGTCGATGTTCCGAGTATCAACAAATATCGCTAGTATGAGTCGCATTTTCCAGGAGAAACGCCTATCGATTCGCGTTCCATAAAACACAAAGAGGTCGCCGATTTTCAATGGATACTATCCACAAAAAGTCATCGATCTCGGAAGAATCGGCGACGATACAGTGCGTATTTTATTCATGAGATTTAAAATTATTCCAAGCGAGCGACACATTTACTCCATCGAAAATTCGAGCCAATTTTCGATGCAAGTAACTGTCGCAAAAAATTGCTAGGTCAAAGTCTGATAAATTCACACATCTCGATAAACGACCATCATATTTTACGTATTCAGCAACATATTAAGGTAGACCTGTAAGATTGATCCAACCATTTTTGGGATATGGAGCGAGTATACCGTTACGGTGACAAGTAATTAAGTGAGAACTAAAGAAGCTTGTACGCACTTCAAAAATGAACAATCAAAAATAAATCATTCCTAGGATCTGAAGTTAATGTAGCAAATTAATTTGAAACCGACGAAAGTTAATCTGTATAATCTTATTGCTTATTTGTATATATCATTGAAATGAATTTCGTTTGTCTACTATTTTATATTGCTGTATTTAATGAAAATTATAGTTATATTATACAAGCCTTCAGGAGGGACAAACGAAAAATCTCACATCACAACGATAACAATATTATCTTCCGTTGCCTTCCGCATCGTTTTGAAATCGCCGAACTGGAAAAGTCAACCTGAAAGAGAAAAAAAAACCAAACCCTCGAATTCACTTGGGTATCATCTCCCTATCGAGAGGGTCGCGTTAGCGCCTTTCTATATGTTCATCCAGGAAACCCGCTGGGTGAGCATTCCAAATGAAACTCAAAGGTTATGCTACCTTCAATATCGAGCGAACGAGGAGGTGAATGTATGATACAGAGAGGTGAATGTAACCCTTTCCTGTGAATGGATATTGAAGAAGCTCTAATCCTGCAGTGGACTGTTTGTGGTAGCACTTTGCTGTTGATGGTAATTATATTTATAGCGAAACAAAATGATTACAGACATTATGTTCAAATTTAAATTCCACATAAAATCTTATTTGTGTGATGAATCCGTATGAAAAATAAATTCGTCCTAGTTGTGTCAATCCAATACAAGCAACCGGACAGTGAGAGTTCATTATCTCGAACCCAATTTCGGTGAACTAAATTTTCAGGTTGTATCGAGATTGTTGCTGATCCACTGTTATAAATTTATTTTAGCAATTATAATATTTGATTACAAGAGATGATCATTTTAACATCTCCATTATAACTTATCTGCTTTTCTATAGTTTTACTTTGAGGCACTGCCCTTGATAGCAGATTTTCGTTTTTGCTTGCCATTATAAATCAACCTCCAAAAGACGATCATTTTAAGCCTGCTTGCTGCTGCCTTAGCTATTGCGTAAAATAGATTCCTAGCCCAAGAATCGTCTTCATCTACTTTAAAATTTAATTCAATCAAATATTCATATATGGCGGGAAAAGTGAAAAAATAAGCATTGTATCTTCAAAAATACAATTTGATCTCGTGTGTAAAAAAATAAATGCAATACTCCTTTCTTGTAATGATAAATTAATTTCATGACATTTTGTGAAAATATGAGGGACATTCAAATATAATCCGGAATTTTGCTTTTCTAATCAGACTGACATGAGCAGCGAAGTGCGTGAGAAAATCAGTAGTTATAAGCTAGGAAAGGGCATACCTACACACACAGCCCTAACATATACGTTCAGTACAGCCATAAGTGAGTAGAAGTAGTATCTTTTGTCGCCTAACACGTAATTATTCGCTTTCTCGTAAACAAAGATGTAAAATTTTGAGGAGACTTAAGGCCCAGTTCAGTGATGCTATTCTAAATAAGACTTGAATGTAAGTATTTGATTGCTTAGCTTAATTAACTCTATTTAAGTTTTTTCTTCGTTTTTCATAGTGACCACGCTTTCGAATTGAGCTACTGATGTAAATTCTTCAAACATCATAAACTTTTTATACTTTGAATCCAACGATGATAGATTTTTATCTACCTGATTCATGATTCGTGCGAGTTATCCACGTTTATCATGTTTATGACATTCAAAATCTTTTTAAATATTTTCAAGATTATATTTCTACGGATGCTTAAATTTCTGTTTAATGGAACAGTACAAAATTACCAAAAAAATAATCACTAGTTCACAGCACAATTATGAATATCCGCAATCCAAAATGCCAAAAAAGAAGATTATCGGTAGAAAATATTTCGCACGCTAAACGTAAACAGATTTGAGGGTCACATTATGGAAATATTTAGTGTGTTTTCCAGTATTTGCAAAAAGTCAAAAAAATATAAGTAAATACAATAGAATTAGGAATATTAAATACTGACGATGTTATTGTTTTTGAGGCGCTTAATTACCACGGGTACGTTCTGCTTAAAATATGCGAAAACCCATAGGTGCCTTTGTTTGGAGTGTAACGGGAATCTTTAGCCAACGGTAGTATGTTGAAATATATGAATTTTTAAGTATCATTATGCGTTTGACGACGTTTGTATTAATTGTGCTATAATAATTCTCACATTTCGAGTAATATTTGCGATGTTTCCGTGGTACGTGTGCGGCTTATCAAATACGTCGATGGCACATATAGAAACAGAAGAAGGCCGCACGACGAAGCATTATTGCAGCGACAGATGTGTGTCGGAAGACAATAGAAGTAGAAACCGACTCCGATACTACAATACTGGTTTTTTTCACTTTTTTCAAATGAAACTGCACAATTCTCGAGGTTCCCGTACTCGATCGATGAGCTCAACGTCAAAGCCCTAGAGCAGCGATTCTTAAACTTATGTAGTCTGTGAACCCCTTCTTGAGAAACATTTTTTTGGCGGACCCCATCCCAACCCTTGTGACTTAATTTTTTAAACAAACATTTCTTGGTCAAATATTGTTCAAAATAGATCTCCTTACAATGGCTTCGCGGACCCCAGTTTAAAAAACGCTGCCCTAGAGGACTTATCAAGCGATATTATTTCAAGTTCACAATTTCGTCGCTGCGGAAACCTATTTCAAATTAAATATTTATCAACAAGTATCAATCAAAAATAATATCTTCAGCGACATCATCCTGAAGAAAACCCACCTCCGATGTTTCGAAGAAGTAAATATAATCACCGCAATTAATTTACCGATTGAAGGATCGAGATCTTTTATATCAGAAGTGGTCAATTTTTTATCACTGCGGGCAACCTGTTTGTTTAAATTATAAACGGTGTCCTACCAGCATCGCATGCTTCAAGTGATCATAAGAAACGAAGTAATTTAAAGTCAAACATACGTTTAAATTTAAAGTAAACATAGATAATACTAATACACATTCGATATAAAATTATTTTAATATGATAAAATAATGATTTCTTCTCAAAAACTAATTAGGACGACGTCAGAATAGGAGTTGGAATAGGTGACTGTACTATGGCGTTAAACGTGTTGAGTAGGAGAGGATCTAAAAATGATCATCAGCATATTTCCATTTAAACACAAATTTATCGTCAATGAAATCACTTCCTAATATTTTGATAATTATTTCAAATCAATATTTCATAGTTGGCACTGACCGACTTCATTGATCGTATCTGTATTTACTTTTTTGAATCTAAAAAATATTTTTGTATATCTGGTTCGAAATGATCGGTCGGAAATATTAAACTGTATAGTCGCTTATTTGCGAGCGAATTCCAATGATTCAGAAAGAGCATTCTTACACGTTAAACTCAGAGTCGTCAGAGACGGAGAGTGTCTTGCACGCTAAGCTTTGAGAGAAACAGAGATGGAGAGATTATCTTGCGTATATGGTACGATTGTATAGATCGTTCACTCAAATGTATCGACTAATAATGATGCGTGAATGATATAATGAATCGATTTCAAGTGTATTGTTTAAGTTTACTTGAAGAAATGACCGAATATTGTCTGTTATCGACTGTTTATTTATTTATATACAAGCTTCATACGAGCTGCTGTGGTCCCGATAGATAAGTGGATTTGTATGACGTTAAGTGACGAACAAGCAAATATAGCATCTAATAATAGCATTTTAAATTAGTACACTACTCAAAGGATTTTCAATTTCTCAAATTTGCTTTGAAAGTGTTTCTCTACAAACTGGATTTCATCTCAAGCAAATAATACTCAACAATACGCATAAAACCGCACACAAAAAAGATGAACACATGTATTATAACACATCAATTAATACGTTATGTTATGTTTACTTTTACACTGTCAAATACATTAGGTTGTCTCATTCACTCAAAACACGATTTTCATCCATGAATATAAGTTTCATACACTTTCATTTTAAATTCATTCAAAATAGATAGTTGCCAAAATAAATATGGTAACCGTTCGGCAAAATTGACACGAAACGTATTTTTTATCTTTTGTTTTAAGGTATAGTATTTACAGACAATGGATTAACTTCACCGCCATTTAGTGAATGTAGCGAATTATGGTATTTTTTGCTGCCGCAACCAATGTGTTAAAATAGTGACTCTGCGTTGAGTCGATTTCACCCCACACGAAGGATCAATTAAATCGATCAATTGTAAAGTACATAGTTAAGAGGCAATGGGTAGGTCATGTGACAAGGCGACTAAATAAAAGACGGCGAACGTTAACATAGCTGCGTAGATGTCAGCGATAATAGTATAAAAATATATTGATTATATTTCATCATGCCGTTGGTATTGTTAACGTCGAAAAACTACGGCTTTTTATTTATTGTTATCTGCTTGAATTACCGCGCGTTTAAAACATTTATGCATTCTCTCGTGAAATCTTGTACGTAATATCTCTACTTATGGTTTTTTCCGAATATCGCTTTTATTCATGTTAGTTCAACGCTTATGATTAACAATCACGATATTCGTTTTTATGCTTCTCTATAGGCACACAACTGTACTAGATTAGACCAAACAGTGCTATTTGTCATTGTTCCAGCGGAAAGAAATCTTTGGGACAATTGACTCGATGACGATGCGAAATTAATCAATTTCGCCGGAACGATACGCGGAAGAGTCATTGTTCAGATTCTTCGTCTTTGATTATAAAGCATGTCAGATTTCATTGAAATTATAATCGTACTCACATCACGGATCGGCACGTAAGTTATATTTGCAATGCTGCCTAATTTCGCAATTTTCCGCGACAGCTTTAGAGTAAACATTGCGCCGTAGCGTATAACTTTCACAGAACAACAATATCATATTAATGAGATTTTTATCTTGAGAGAGATCCGTTTTGATATTTACTTTTTTTGGTATCTCAGACAATGGATTCCGAAGTGGAAGAAGAATACGAGGCACATCGAAGTTTGACCTTTCACCCGATTAAAATAGTCGATCAAGTGTTTTCGAAAAATTCGATGTTCATCTCAGTCACGACTTTTTGCGTATTCATTTCAAAAAGAAAACAAACTAACGCGATTACATGCGAGAAAAAAATCGTGTTCAGTAAATAGCCCATACGATTTCATCACAGTTCATGATAATAATCGAATTCGTCTTAATAATTTTATGTGGATTTCAATTCCGCTTCCACTATCTTCGCTTACCTTACGGTAGAACGAGTGGTGTCAGAAAGTTTCTCTTCTGGCTTTTAGAAATTTCAACATTGCAGTTGATAGAGTACTGTGTATACATTACGAATTTAACCTCTGCTTCATCCATAAAACTGAAATCTTTTATCATTTTTTTCTTGAGGTGCCATATCCATTATCGCTTGTAAGTGATCTCCAGATTCAAGACCATTTGCATTCCACACGAATATAATATTACTGAAGTGTAAAAATAAAAACTTAAAGATAATGTTAATCATAATACGTATTATTATTTCTCAGGACCGTAACAAGGGGATGGGGATGACAAAGCAGGCACCTGCCACGGGCGCAACTGTACTTGGGGCGCAAAACGCAGAATACAAACCCAGTCGAGAGTTGCACATGGTTTTATCCATTTTTATAATATGTACATAAGTTGTCTAATTCCTTTTTTCTCCGTTATCGCTTAAATATTGGGTCGACCCAGCCGACATAAGCCCGCAATAAAATAAAGACATTTTCGACTGATTGTAAAACCCACACGATCAGTCTTCTTCTGACAACTTCGTTTTGTAATCGTTCTGTAGACAAATGTCGTATTTGAACAATGAAGAAGCGCATATTGTTCTTTATTGCATCAAAGCAGTTGATAATAATTAGTGATATTGTTTTCCCCACAAGTAATTGACCATAGCCAGTCTTCATTCAACAAATACATAATTTCGTTTTTAATTAGTACCATTTTCAAAAAGAATAGCAGACATCTCAGTTATCCACAGAATTGATCTAAAACACATTGCATACTAACTTGGAAGAATACATCAATGGTACTGGTTTGAATAGACTATGAAAAAACAATTGCTCTTTCTTTAAATGGGCATTTTAAACAAAAAGTATAAAAAGTAGTAAAATCAAATCTAGTAACCTACTAAATAATTAATGCGAAGATATGAGGGTTTGTGGCGCAAATTTTGAGCCAGAATGAATACAACAATGGTTTATCAGATCGAGCGTGTGAAATAATCATTTAAAAAAAGTAGAAACACAGCCATCCAAATGATTATTCAAACCTCAGGTCTTGAAGGAGGGCTTCTCCATGAGCAATGGTCGTCGCACATGCGTCAAGGCTGGAGTCTCTCAATTGGGCACACTGTTCGAGGGCGCGTTCTGCTCCCTCCAAACCTTCGCCAATGCAACCATCATCGCCTAGTTCTGCTGCAAGATCGCCCTCTAACTCATTGCGAAGCGTGTCTGCCCACGTGCTCAGCTAAAAAAAACATAATGAAGAAAATAACGCATTAATGATTGGACCAATCAACGGTAATTTAAGGTGGTATTGCATCCCTCAGAAATCTATAGCAAAACCAATGCTCTTTTCTTAATACAATCTTTATAGTTTCACGCAGTCACGCTATAGTTTTACACTACACATTCTTCAATTAATTAAATCTGTTCATCCAAGTGACCCGCTGGGTGATCGTGTAAAATGAAACTCGAAAGTCATCATATCTTCAATATCGAGTACATTGGGATGTATATGTATGATATAGACGGTATAGATGTAACCCTTTCCTATAAATGGGAGAAACCTACTAGAGTACTATAAGATCTCAGGTAAAACAATTATCGACTTTCAATTATTAGCAATGGTTTCTGCTAAATAGAATAATAATATTAAGTACAATGTTATTGGAATATTTATTTTTTTGTATGTTAAGTTGCGTGTGACGAATCACGCCAACGTGGCGTGAGCGGTCTGCAACGCTCGGATCGAATTTCACGCAAACGGGGCGTGAGCGGTCCTTAAAGTGTTAAGAACGAAAACGAACATCAGTATGTATTTAAAAAAAACTTTAACAATTTACAGTCCGGGTGTTCTGCGCTAAGCTTCGCATAAAGTGCGGAAGATTTCGTAGGAAATTCATGAAACTCTACTTCCTTCGTAAAATTGATATAAATTCTTAAACCAGCTAATAAATTGAAATGAAATTTTAGTGGTGCCTCCAAAAGAGCTTACTGCACTGATATATATATATATATATATATATAAAGACAATTATCTTTGTGAATTATGAAAATAAGTATTTGAAATACTGGGATAAATATACCTCTTTTTCTCTAGTGTAAAATAATACTGCAAGATGAAGCCTTCTACGTCGTTGATGGACTCGTGCTGCGAAAGCAGCCACGTGTCTCTGTAACTCACGTGCAGCAGCATACACCCCTTCAGCTTCGCATTCGCCTGTCTGAGCTAGTTCTTCAGCAGCTGCGAGAAGTTTTTCAGCGTTCGTATAAGTATTCTGCAAACAGTCAGTGAATATGTAATATAAAATGCAAAGCATTCAATAAAAAATCATATTTTATGTATTAATAAAAGGCAATGAAAATTGTATATTAAAAAAAATAGAATATTACCAAATACGAATCTTTAATAAAGTTAAAAATGACAATAAAAATCTCAATAACGCCTATAGAATCGACGTCATTTTGAAATAAACTTGGCTGTCTATTGGTCAAAAATGTAAATCAAAAGCACCTTCATCGTATAAATAGTTTAAGGAAACGAAGAATTACGGTTCTTATGAATAGTCGTTGGAGCATCGAATAATAAACTGTGCATTTTTCTTATCCAGATGTGAAACCGATTTGTTTTTACGACGAATTGCGACTTGCAATAAAAAGTGGGTACTGTACAATAATTAATGTTATAAAAATGGTTTAAAAATGTATTTTTTCGGACCAAGAACCTGTTTCTACCCCCAAGCAAATAATTAAATGAAAAACGACCTATGCTGCGCATGGCAGGATATCAACGAATTATTTTTGAATTGCTTGAGCGTGGTCAGACAATCACATCAGTAATATCATGTCAATAATTAGAGCAAATCAAACAAGATATCAATCAATAAAACAATAATACTTCAACAAAATAACGCCAGAAATCAACCTGTAAAATGAACACAATAAAATAAATATTCAGTAGATATTTTGCAAATGATAAAAGCATTCATTGTTTTTCGCTTTTCAAATATCATCACTTCCAAATATGAATTCAATTACACTTTTTTATATTTCACGGTTCAATCTTCGGTACAACTCAATGGCAGTTCTTGCTTATGAAATCGGTTTATGTGTACAACAAATTAATTGGTCTATTAATCTTTTCCAAATAAAGTCTAATCTTCATTCGTATTAAAATAGAATAAGACTTTAAAAACCTATCAAGAATTTTAATAGAATTAGCTCGACGCATAAGTATGCCGTTGGTATGCGCACCAGCTTTGTATTATTACTCGCATTAAAAATATAATTAAGTAAAACATAAAGCAGATGTAATCGAATATTTATATATTAATGTGGTGTGCTTATTACAAATGAAACAAAATTTTCTAAATTATGCGATTTTTTTTTTACAAATAAAACCATGATAAAAACGGTAAAATAATTGATAGGGGGAGGGAATCAGATCCTCGTCAAATAATCGATAAATTATCGTTGAAGATTGGCTGTTCATGATCTACAGTTAGGGATCATCTTCCCCGCATAGGAAAGTTGCACAAAGAAGGAATTTGAGCTTTCCATGAATCGTCGCAGATGACCCTCGACCTATGTTGTGCAATCTGTGCATCTCTTGTCTTGATATAAAGAAGATTCGTTTTTGTAGCGAATTGTAATTGAAGACAAGAAGTAGATGCTAATTCAAACGAATGAAAAAAGAGTTCATATAAAACGATCAGTTTTGATCAATAACTAAAAAAGGAATCTTCTTCACAATAACGCGAGACCGCATGCTGCAGAAATAGCACAGGAATAAATAAGGAAGCTCGGATTGCATATTCTACCTCATCCAGCTTATTCACCAAGTCTTGAGCCATAGGATTATTAACTTTTCAGATCGTTGCATACATTAAGGCGTAAAAAAATAACAAAGTTGGAGGCGTTAAAATGCACTTAGATAAGTTTTTGAGTGAAAAATCAAAAGGATTTTTCAAAAAGGAAATTGAAAAATTACCTTTACGTTGGCAAAAGGTGAAAGAAGATGATGAGAATTATTTTATTAATTCGTATTTAAGATTTCTTCGATAAATAAATGTTTTTTCACCGACAAAAAAAATTGATTACTTTGCGGTCCCCCTAATATATGAAACAGGTCTAGTTAATTATGAAACTAATGTAATAAAATGTTCAAGTATTTTATTTGCAAAAATGACAATTGTTTTCGCTCGAATTCAACTTTGTCGTGCAAAAAACAACATTATTTTCGAGTACACCTGTGAAATAATTTGCATTCATTTTGTGTATAAAACTGTTTGCTTGTTTAAATAAAAGGATAGCGGAAAACGTTTAAAAGAGAGAAAAGGCTCCTTCTTTGTGATATTTGAATGACTTTTAGATATTCATCTGTTGTTGCGAGAATTACTTTTGAAGTACACGCACTCCCACAAAGCCAGCAAGCGTGCATATGACCGAAGCCATGAATCAAAGCCAGGCTTTTATGCTGCTAATTTCGGTCGAAACAATGAATGCGATATGAACGTGCCTATAGAAAGAAAAGCTCATATGGGTGGAAGAGAAAATGAAAGGCTTAAGATGGGCAAATGCCAGTAAAGAGGAGGCTTATTTTCTATGGTTAACCGCATCCAGCGCAAGGGTGAATTCCAGACTAGACCCCACCGTCCCTCTCTTTGGTTGCAACCTATCGCTTTCTCTCTAGGAAGATGCATGTGCGTCTGTTCGCATTAATTTAACGATACTCAATTATATCGGATTAATGCCTTCCACTCCTAACAGACGGGTAAATTCTCGACGGGATGTTCGATAAAAATAATAACACCGCAGGACAAGTGGTCCCTCTCGGGGCGGCTTGTATTAGCGGCTGACCTCACTCTTTAAACGGAAGGGTGGGATTTCATAAGAGGATAAGTAATAATGGTAGGGAATAAGAGCCACCAGGTGCCAGCTGCCGAGACCTTTAAAGCGTACCGTTTTTGCAAAATAAATCTGAAGGAGCCAAAACCTTCTTGTTTATAACAAGAGCCCACTTAACAGTGCGTCCAAATATAGATTTGCACTTCTCGAAATGCTTGTGTAAAAATAGAATACTTGCGATGAAAAAAATATTCGCGTGTCAAAGGGTGCGTGTTCGGCTCGCTATGGGGTGCGTGTCACGATCATTGAGAATGTTTATCAAAAAAGCCAATGCAAGGGATCAAAAATATGCCTTCAGTGATCTTAATTATTAGTGCGACACAACAAATGTACTTATAATGCTCTAGTTCTATCAAAAACGGCAATGCATAAATCGCTTTAAACGTGCAATTTTAACTTCATAGAATCAGTCACATTTTTTGATTTTTCGACGTGATCTTTGAATACGTATCGAACAAACCCTTTTTTAAATGTATATGTTTATTCTATGTAATACGTAAAAGTCTCCTTCCTTGTCTTGATATATAAAAACCTATCAAGTTTCAGAATAACCAATATTTTCATCGACAGTTGATTGTATATGAAATTCAGTTGAATAACAGTCACAAATGGCAATAACACTGAATTGAATTGTCAAATTCTTAGCTGGGTATCATTCATACTGCCCGTTTAATAGAATATATTGCTTAGGATAATTTAGATGCCCATAAAATCGAAAATTTATCTTCGCAACGCAAGATTAACGTGGATGATTTAACTGGCACGAAAGATGACTGTTTGATTAAAAAATACTATGATTAGTTCAACAAAACGTTGCCGTCCAATATATATAATAATGATAAGTCCGTAATATATTAGGGGTACCGGAAAATAATCCATTTTTTAAACATAACAAAAACTTATTGAAATATATTTACATATATTTACATATCATTATAAAATATAATTTCCATTATTATTAAGGACTGTTTGCCATCTTTCTGGCAGCTTTTCAATCCCCTTTTTGTAGAAGTTGGATGTCTTTGAGGAAAAATACGAATTTAAAAAGTTTTCAACGTCATTTAGAATACTATTTTTTTTTCGTTTAAAGAATGCTCCAACGAGCGAAACAAATAAAAGTCAGATAGTGCGAGATCTGGTGAGTATGGAGGATGATTTAAAACTTCGAAATTAAGCTCAGATTTTTTTTTGGGGGTCACCGCTGCCTTGTATGGGCGCGCGTTGTCGTGAAGAAGAATCGCCCCTTTTCGATTGACCAAAGAAGGACGTTTCACTTTTAATTTTTCATTCATTCTTTCAAGATATTCACAATAAATTGCAGCAGTTACCATTTTGCCCGGTTTTAAAAGTTCATAATGGATAATTCCACGACTATCCCACTATACATACAATAGAACCTTGCGGAGGGTGAGACCCGGCTTAGGGGTCGGAACAGGTACTGCGTTCTTCGAAAGCCATTGTTTTTTTATTTCATATTGTCGTAGAAGATCCATTTATCGTCACTAGTTACAATTCGACTCAAAAATGGATCAGTATTATGTCTAATTAAAAACGAATTGCACGCATCTATGCGTGCATTTTTGTTGTCTTCGGACAGCGCATGTGGAATCCAAACTCCCATTCTGTGAACTTTGCCGATTTTTTTCACGTACTCTTGAACTGTGGACCATGGAACATCGAGTTTTTTTGATAATTCCTGGATACTTAAACGAGTATCGGATTCCACCATGGCCTTCAGCATATCGTCATTGAATTTCCACGGTCTTCCTGATCTTGATTCATCTTTCAAGCTTCTATCGCCCGATTTAAGTCGCCGGAACCAAAATTGACATCTGTTAGCTGTTACTTTCGCTCCATAAAGCTTTTTGAGTTTTTTGGTCGTCTTCGTCGCATTCCAGCCTTCATCGAAAAAAGGAGCATGCAGTGCCGTATATGTTGCTCTGTTGCTTCGGGCTTGCTCATTTTACTCCTAACAATAAAAAAATATTTATGGGACAAAAAAATAAACCCGAGAAACAGTACTATAAAAAGAAAAACTTGCGACGATGTTCTCTTCACGGTGTCCAGAGACAGACTGATCACAAATAACGCATGCAAAAAAATGGATTAGTTTCCGGTACCCCTAATAATAAGCAAAACAATTTGTAATTTTTCCGTATTGAATAAATTCTCATAAAATCGTTAAAGTTAGATTTTGTCCAAATAAAAATATTTTTAAATAATATCCCAATATAAAAAACTTTTTGCAAAGTGAGCATTGACTAAACTTTTCTCTACTTACGTGCCAACTATCTTGAACAATTTCTTTACAAATTGGAAGCTGGGATGAATGAATAATAAAAAGAAAAAAAATCCCGTTTCTTATATTTAAACTAAACCATATAAATGTTTAATTGATAAAATTATATGTATCTCGAAATGAAGAAAGGATACATTGGACGAAACGTCGACGAAATTTAATTTTTCAACGTTGTAATTTGACAGGCGGTAAGTTTCAATGTGTCGTCTCGACATAGACGTTTTGATAGAATCATAGAAAATGGCATCCTCTATAATTAGAGTTGTTAAAATTTCAAGAAAATATTTTTCGTTATAGCACGAATGTATACTGAATAGCTATCAATGGAACACAGCTAACGATATTTTATCATATGGGTAAAAGTAAATGCGAATAAAAAAAAACGTACTTCGGACGCTTTGAACAAAAAATAACACTTTCTTTCTGTTGAGTAATACGCGTGAAAGCGATTATAAATCACTATATTGCCGAACCGTTGTCGAAAATACAACGTCAAGCCTTCTATTTAACGGAATCGGCATCAATAACTTTATTCTAATCGATCAAATCTGCGAAATATCGCACCATGGGGTGATTTATTCCCGATGAAGATAGTGACTTGCATTCGCCTTAAGATTTATATCGAAGAGACCCGGTATTTCGTCGTAGAAAATAATATTTTCTGCATTCAATAGCCGAGACATGAAAAGTATAAAAATCTTACCAATCAACAAGTAGGACCGCATTTAATCAAAGCATTCCAAAACTGACAAAAATATGAAATTCACAGAAACGTAGCAATGGATCACTGAAGCAAAATAAAGGGAAGCTTCGTCAACAGCAGCCGTCGATGTAATGGGATGGGACACCAGAAACAAACGGAACGAGAGGGATGAAGTATTGAGGGAAGGCGGAAGTTTACGCGCGCAGGTCTCCCGCAGATATTAAAGAAATGTTCCGTCATCATCATCACGCCATATCCTAATCACGCTAGGCGCCAAATTGACAAAAAGGGTCATTAACAAACTTACACACAACAAAACTTCCTGATGTAATTTATTTCGAGCGTCGTTATGGCAACGGCCAATAATGCGACTTCAGATTTATTTACTTTCAAAAAGCCAAACGATTTTCAACCGTACGCAATAAAGTAAAAAAAGCCTACAACAAAACATATAAAAGGAGATTGTTCTGCATAAATATGCCACATTCATCTCAAATGTTTTGTGTTCCTTTACATGTAAACGTTATTCCATAAACGCATTTGAAGAAAAACATATTTTACTGATTTCCGGCGAATAAAATTTGACAACAATTTTTTTTAAAATTGTATAGATGATGGTCGCAAAATATTATATATTCAACAGAACGTATACTGTACAGTACTTTAGCGTGGGAATAATTTACGATTATTTTTATTAATTATAAAAGTAAATTAATTAATTTCGTCATTAATATCGATTTTTGGTCGTCAAAGCGGGCCGTTTTTTATGACGTTCGGACCTTGCAACCGTTTCTAAGGGTTGCATGGCGAACGGACTTCCTATTCCTTTCTGGAGCGCCTTGCGGACTAGTCGTTTTAATTGTTGGCGGCAGACCTCATTTGCCGCCATGTGTTAATTTCGCGCTAAGTTTCCATCATCCGGAGCCTCTGCATCGTGATCGTCGCCGCGTTTCACATGGTAAATAAAGCTCAATAATGTTTTTATTGTTTCCCTCTCTTTTTTTTGAGGATTCCTCCTTTTCGGTGTCGTCATATGGGCGGTCGAAGCTAAAGAATCGCCCCCTCGGCAGAGGTTATACGTACTCCGTCGCATATGCTGCGAGTTCGTCTCGGGGCTGCGGGGCTCTTTCGTCATTGAGGGCGGAGCCCCTTTGCTTCTCGTCGAGGCCATTTAGGCCAAGATGAGAGGCGCACGGCCGCGTCCGACCTTCGGAGCGTCCCGCGATTCGAGACGCCCCTCGTGGTGGGCTGCTTGAGGCAACCGCGACGAAGATTGTGGGGCCCTGGAGACGGCAACGGGCTTTAAAACGCAACAGTACCAACAATAAACTTTGAAACACCGAAAAAAACGAAAACAAAATAATCAAGATTTGATAGTCTATCAGAAGTCTAGTTGTGGACACCACAACAATTGATTCTAAATTAATCTATTCAGAATCAATATAGCCAAGATACGATATATAAAGAGGATAAATGAAGATTTGTTAAAGAAGAATTAAAAATCTATTATGATTTTATAATCTAATATTATATATTAAAGGTCTACAAAAAGGAATATATAAAAAAAATATTGACAAAGATTTTTGTCTGTTACAGAAATACCGAGGTGTATAACATTATGTCAATACAAAGACACATTGAAGCTTTTAAAACTTCAAAACCAATATTAGATACATAATGTAAATTAAGCTTGTGATGACTAAGCCCAAAGAAAAACAATCTGTAAAAACAGCCTTGTATTAGGTTTTAAGTCATTATTAATTTATAAATACTCTAATAAAATTCAAAGTGATATTCTTAACACATAAAACAAAAACTTGCCCAGAAAAAAATATTACATGGCAAATTACAAGGAAAAGACAAAATATCATTGAACAGTTAATGTGTTAAAGGACCTAGTAGAATTATGATTATAAGTAAGCCAATTTTTAAAAACCTTTCAAGTACTTAAAAAACAACGATAAGGACAAACATTTTTATCCACATAAAGAAAATATTAAATAACAGATGTAATTAATACCTATTAAACTTTCTAAATTGCCTAAGCTAACAAACACTCAATGTATCATATGTGTTGTAATAGAAAAATTATAAATTTTTGGTATTAAAATAGCAATGAATAAATTAATCTTAATCTTAATTAACAAATAAAAAATAAAGGATTCAGACCTGTGCCACGTTTTCAAAATGTTCATGCGATTTCTGATACACTCTTGCTTTTTGAAGATTTCTTCCAATACCGGTATTTTTTCTAATAAAGACTTCTCCATGGTTTGCCAGCCAATCTAAAACCTGACAACAAACACATACAAATAATATTTAAAAAATCATCACAATAGAAACTTTCTTTTCGCACAACTTTTGTAGTAGTATAATAAACAAACTTGTTTGCAATCTTCTTTATACAAAAGCAGTGCTAGTCTTTGATGAAGTTGCAGTCTAGCTGCTCGCCATCGTGCTTCAAGTGCCCTATGTTGTCCAAGTATTTGATGGATAACAGCTAATACATGACTAGCACCTGATGAATAATCTGCAGCTGGATCACCACCACTGCCAGCCGATGCACCTTCACTCTGAAGGATTAATATTTATTTAATTTTCATATATTACATTCACACAATGGAATGAATAAAATAGTAGCTACATGTATATGGAAATGGTTTTATCTCAATTGATTTACAATAATATGGATTTAAATCATGCTTACATGACTACGTTGATCTGGCTGGTTACATACTTGTACTAGATGATCCAATTGATATAGTAATTTTTTACTGGTTGAATGTACCTGAAATACAAAATTATATTGAAATACATCCATATTAAATTTAAACACTTAATCACTTAATATTTGGCGGCTGTTTATATACAAAAGTAATAAACCATTTCAGAAAATACATTTAAAATTTTAGTAATTGGGACATTTAATTTCATGGATGACGAAGAACAAAAGATTTAAGGTAGTTGTTTGGGTTAGAGGCCCAAAAAAAAGTGATTTTGGGGTATTTTTTAATGCTTATTTGAGTCCAAAAATTTATCGTCAAAATGTTGCAAAATGGCAGAGTAATTAGCTGAGCATTGAAGGGCCTCGCCACTGGAATCTCGAATTGATGGAGAAAACGTTGTGCATAATTTTTTTCCGAAATGTAGAAACCAAAATCGTTTTTAATTGACATGTATTTTTATTGTCAAAACACCAAAAAACCATGAAATATTATTAATTTTCGAACTTGAACAGAAGTGACGATTTTTACAATTTTCTGTTCATGCAATGAAAATGCTATAAAATGACTTTTATACCAATGTTGTTGGTGGATTTAGGATGGTTTTTAGTATTCTAAAGCATGAGTTCCCAACCTTTTTCCTTGGTGGACCCTATTAGAATAATTATTTTTTTCATAGACCCCCCTAACATTTTTCTCTTTATATTCATCATACAACATACAAAACACATATAACCAATAATTGCGCATGAAAAACTTAAAAGTAACAATTTGACTAAGAATATAAATAAAAAATTATAAAAAAAATTTTAGATTTAAGGGTTATTATTTTTGTATTATTTTCATTTTTAAATTAACCAAGTAAGAACTAGAAAAAGCTAAAAATAATGGTTCGGTTATATGGCTTAATTTTATGTAATTCCAAATTTGACAAAACCATTTATTTGAAAATTGGCTTTATCTTTCAAATTCTCCTTCAATTTAATGAATTCTTCTTGTAAAGAATAATCAATATTGTTCGTGTTGTTTTCAAATGGATCCAAGACCGGATATCTCAACATTCTAAATATTTATAACAGGCATTCTTTTAATTGTTTTAAATGATCATTGCCATCAATGTCTCTTTTCAATACCAGAAAGCAGCATCAAATATTTAAAGTATTGAATATCATTTGAATTTTCAATACTTCCAATACTTCAAAGAAAAACTAAAAAAAACCCATTTTAGAGTAAAATCCAAATATAAAATTTTTGAATTGAATTATATTTAAATGGATATTATTATCTAATAATTGAATCCTTTAAAAATTAAATTAAATTTTAAGACAGAAAATTGTATCGTTGACTCTCAATAGACCCTTTTCAAACATTCAAGGCACACGCTTAGACCACTTTGGAAGCCAATCCTCTAAAGAATAAACTTTGGTTTAGGTCAATAGGTCAAATAATTTTTTTGCTACCATGCCCACCGATTTAGAAAAATCACAAAACCAAGATTTCGATAAAATGCACTTTAAAGTCCACGGTTGATCTGGCCCACTTTAGCCAAATGTTCGTATACCTACTCAACGCTTGCCTGTTCCCTTTCCTGTATCTTCAAAAACTGACTTCTAAAACTTTAAGAACATTTTCTTCAATAGTTAAGCTATTGATTATGGAAAGAAAAAAAATAGACTCTCTAACTCAAACGACTGCCTTAATAAGGAATATTAAATGAATGATGTAAAATGTTAAAAATATTATGAAATGTAATCTAAGATGGATTTTATATTAACCGCTTCCCCGGTGTCGACACAAATATGCGTCCAACAAAAGTGTATGAATTTCGACAATAGTAAAAAAATATTAAAATAATCAATAAGATTAAGAGAATCGTTGAAAAAAATTTAAAAAATGTTTTTTATAATAATTTGCTTCAAATTAAAAGAAGAAAAATAGATTTTTTTTGGAACATTTTTGCAAAAATAATTCGCAGGGGAAGTGGTTAATCAAATACTAATAAATTAGGTAAAAATTATATCTAACATGACTTTGCTAGGTCATATTTGTAATTAACTAATTTAAAAATCAATAATACTGAAAGTTGTCTTGTGAAAAAATAACAAATATATTAGATGAAGCCAATAATTGAAATTCATCTTCTCTAAGGTTACATTACTCAGTTTTTCTTTTATAATTAAATTGAACACCAAACACTTGTTTTTTATAAATTAGTAAATATTTAGGCTTAAAATTTTGTTCTTGTTGGTGATTTAGTATATTAGTAATGAGAATTGTTTTGCCTTGGACACAAAAAAAGCTGCGGGGTCAAAACATTGAATTCATTTTACACTTTTATAATTAAATAAAGCACTTTCTTTATTTAGTATAATGGAAGAACTTTTAGCATCATAGATAGATATGAAATAAATTACATTTAAACTCACACTAAATGGAAATCAACTAGTAATTTAAATCCTGAAGTACCGATACAAATTGTTAATAAAGCAGAATATGAAAATTTCATGAAATAAATGTGAATGTAAATATTTTATATACATTTAAACATTAGAAAATGAATAAGCGATGATTTCAGAATGCTCCTGGATTTGATGTTAATAAATCTGACACCTAATGTTATATCTAAAAATCCTTGTATTCCCAAACCTTCCACATAAAACCTTATATTTAAAACATACACTTAAAACATGAAAATTTTAAAATGTTGAATTATTATGAATATAAAAATATACAACATCAACAAAAACATGAATGAGAATATTAGTAAGTAAGAGAAAATTAAATTTTGAACATTTGCTATAACGCATGTTAAAAGCCAACAGCACCAACAGACTCATGTGTGACAGCAACCTTTAATGAAAATAGGAGAGGTTTCAAATACATTTATATTTCCAACGATTGTCCGAGACCAACAGACCCATAGTCTTTCTAAATAAAAATATATATGTTAACAAGAACCATTCTTTTAGAAATCTGATGGTTGGGTGTTGTGATAATGCAATTTTCTGAAGAATTTTGAGTTGCATCATCATGGTGCATTTCAGCCGAATAAGTTATCTCTCTGTGTTGTGGAATACCATGGCAAACTTGCAGCATTATATCCAGTCCATTCAAAAGATTTTGATATGCATCATAAACCTGATTAAAATATGAGAGTCAAAGTATTAAAAAATATTTGATTCACGTTGGTTCCAAATCTTCATTGAATATAAGAATACAATTTTACAACAATTGACTATAATCATTTAAATAAACGAGCTGTAAATGGTGAAATGTGTTGTAAAAGTCAATGTTGTATTAGTCAATGTTTTAATAGTAAACTAAAATTCTAATGTTTTTATTAAATTAATATTCTTTTGCTCATTAATTGAGAAAATGTTAAATGTTAAAAAAATGACCTCTGTATATGCCTGGCACATTTGTTCATAAAGTTGTTGGTGTCGTAAAATATGCTGTTCTAAAGTTCTGACATCTCGAATGTCTGTCGGTGGAGTTGCTGCTGCACATTGTTGACTCCATCCCCCAACTGCTGCAGCATAAACTTCAGCTTTGTGGTGAAAGACAACCGATAGAGAAAGAACTGCACTTCTTTCTTCAAGACCTTTTAATTAGAAAATAGATTAATTAAATTTTATGCAATAACAAATTATTTGCTATTTTAATCAATCATTACCTGCAGCCAAGTTTTTGAAAGCTCGTTCCATTCCGTGGGCGAGGGATGCTATATGTGCATGAGCATAGTGACGTTGTTCTTGCAATCGCCGCGCTGCTGCAGCAACCCGAGCCACAGAAGCGAGAGCACTTCCACCGCACGCAGAAGCAAAACGCGCATGCTCTTCTTGTAATTGTTTGGCTAATGTACAAGATCTACCAATCTCCACATATGTTTGTAAGAAAGCATTACGATTATGGCAAATCCATTCTAACATCTGTAAATTTAAAATAATTTTCAAACGTAACATGCATTATAAACAGAATCATAACAATTATTTATCATAATTAAACAACATTTGTATATTTCTTTAATTATACCTTTTCACAATCTTGTTCAAAGAGTCTTAATTGAAAACATTGATCGAGCTGTACTTTCTTGTGATGCCATAATTGGAGTAAGTGATGGTGTGCTTGACGAACAGAATCTAGTTGTTGACGCACTGCACTAGGTTCACCGCAGTGAAATGCACATCCATTGCCACCCCCGGCGGCTGCTTCGGCAGCTTCTAGTCGCTGAAGTATACGTTCACCTAAAAAGTATCACAGATTAATACATCTTTCAAATATGAAAATTCATCAATAGATGGAATAAAATATAATGTCACTATAATACCTTGAGCCTCTAATTCTTCTACTGGTACTTTGACTATTTTCTTTTTCATTTCATTATGAAGATCGATGCCATGCTTTGCTCCAGAGACATCATCTGCAAAATCAGATCGTGCCAAATCTTCTTGGAGATCATCAAGTCGATCGAGTAGGTCTCCTGCTTGCCATGTTAATTCTTCTAATGCCTTTAATATGAGAAGTATATTAATCATATGGTCAATTTCAAATTATAGTAGTGGTAAACATTGTGTTATATTATAGATAGTTTGAGAGCTTTCAAATGTATAATTTATGAAAAAACACTTGAATTATCCTTATACTGTTTATTTAATATTGTTATTTGACAGGAAAAATTCTATGCATTACACACCAATCTAAGATCTATCCATTGGGCATGATCATATTGCAAAGTTCCTTCTAGATCGGAGGTCAATTGCGATGGATCGATGATTTTGGGCAACGCCTCCAAGCTGATTACAGTGGTCTGTGAAAGAAAAAAAATGAAATAATTAATCTTAAAAACTCTAATATAGATTTATGTATGTATATACCGATTATTATTGACAAATACTAATATCAATGCTTATTTCCAAGAATACAGACATGCTTTTCCTAATTCATATACACAGTCGACATCAAAACAAAAATTATTCCTGTTTTATTGCAAAGGCAGTCGAGAATTTTTATGTTTCAGCAATACTTATTTGATAGATTCAAATATTCGTATTTTCATATTACATATAACATACAAATTTAATCATAATTTATCGTAACATTATTCAAAGAATATAAATTCACAATCAAAAACAGTGTTAAATGTACAAAATAAAACCGTTTTGATTTGTATATTATATGATGAGCAATCAATTCATGCAACAGGTTAGTCGGGAAATCTTGGCATCTTGCCTCGACCGTACACACCATAGGTTTCCAACGGGAGCTACCCCTTTTTATAAAAGCCATGTGATCCGCGACCCCAATGCAATTGAAAAGAGCATTTTTAATAAGGCAATTAAAGTAAATAATTGTTTTAGTATAATTTTATTTTAAATTATGTTTAATAATTGATTTAATCCGACGTATGAAATTGCAGGTTTTTAACCAGTATCAAAATTCGTGGGTGAGTTTTTGTTAACGCCAACCTCGAGTCATTCTTCCATCAGGAATGCTGGCTTAATCAAAGAAGCAGATAATGGATATCGTGTCAATATAGTTTCTTCTTCTTTCAGCTCAGGGAAGAAAGACTGAAGTTCGTTTTCAAGGGATTCGAGATGCCCAATAATCTCCTCCTTCAAATTTTCATTTATTTCACCTTCTGATTCACCCACCACACTGCAGTTTCCCAAACGTGGTAATGTTTCCAAGATTTATTTTTCTTCGCCAATTTTTCAGCTTGGAAATAATGCTCCGAGATTGTCGTAAAATGCGATAATATTCGTTTCTTTTCCCTGAAGTTTCAGGTTAAGCCTATTTTGCTGTTCTAATGCTACTATATGCTACTCTTTTCAACCAAGCTCTGTCGTAAAGTATACCAAAAGGTCTTATTTCTCTTGCACTTCCAGGAACAATTTTATTTCATCTTTCAATTCAAAGACGCAATTCACAACATTTCCTTTCGACAGCCAGCGTACTGCAGTGTAGAAAAGAAGAACCTTGTGATCAGAATTAATGTCTTTGCACATTTTTTTTATCAGCGAATCAATTACCTCTTGCAGATGAGTTGGAAGTCTTTCTTGCAAGGGCATTCAAGTTTCTCTTGTTTGCAACTAGTTTTATGCCATCGTCTCTGAGTGACGATTGAGTTTTGAAGGCTTCATAGACTCATGACTGAAAATAAGTTTGCACAATACGCATTATGGCTTCTCTATTCCATTGTTAGTCAAGCTAGTAAAGCCGAATTTCATATATTCTTCTGAATATTTACATTTTTCCATTGCTGAGGAAAGAATCTAGATTACACATTTAAATTTTAAAAAAATGTATGAAATTATTCATACTTCAAGAGATCGTTAAAAATAAAAATTGCATTATAATGAATTTTTTTTAGTTGACTGTATAAGTTGGCGGCCCCGCAGAAAACACATAGGTTGGGAATCCTTGGTATACACAATTCCAGGAAAAGTCAGTAAGGTTTTATTGAAATTGACAAATAAAAATTAAATTCTTCAACATAGAAAATAGCACTGGATCGTAGACAATATCACAATATCCAATTGTTCAATTATTTCAACAGCCTGCCATCGAATTTGAACTTGACCCGTTGCTCTGAAATTCGTCATCTGATATCTCGTAGGTTCATAACAACGATATAAAGAAATTCTTGTATAGTCGTCGAATATTAAATTTGGTTGTTATTCAGAAAGTACAGTGTAAAGTTTTGATAATTGCATTAAGTTTCTACCGTTGTGATGAAAGTTATCTTTGGAAGAAGCAACATTTCAATAATGGCGTTTGCGGTTTATTATCACTAACTTAGCAGACTCATTGTTCGGGTCTGCCTGTTGGCGACGAGCACTTTGGAAGTTGACATGTTTTAATTAAATACATTTCCATAGCCATTTCAATGCTTAAATCGTGTCGTAAGTTGAATGTAGAGACTAATAATTCATTTGCTCGTCGAGAAAATGGTGGGTAAATCCTATCTAAAATGTGCAAAAGTTTTATATATTTTAACAATTCTATTGACACGTAAAATGTCGCAAACTTCACTGCATTAACTTTTTGTTTGGCTACCGATTTCAACGAATGTATGCTAAAAAAAGTTAACTAATATAATATTAGAGGTAGTAAAAATGAATGTCGTTTTTTAAATGAAAGATTTAAATTCTCATTTTTGTTTTATTTTAAATAATATTTTACATAATATAATTTCCATCATTAGAAATAACCCTCCTCCACCTATCTGGCAACATTTTGATGCCTCTGTTATAAAACATCATCGGCTTTGAATCGAAATAATCATTTAACCCTTTTTTTTATATCATCGTATGTTTTATAATTTTTACCGTCCAAATAGTGCTGCATGGACCTAAAGAGATGATAATCCGAAGGAGCGATGTCTGGTGAATACGGAGGATGTCGAATTACCTTCCATCCAAGGCTGTCAATTTTTTCCCGCGTTATTTTTGCAGCATGGGGGCGAGTTTTGTCATGCTGTAAAAACACTTGTCTTCGATTCACGAGAGAGGGTCGTTTTTTTTAATTTCTGCCGCTAAACGATCTAATTTCTCACAATAAACTTTGCATTTATTGCTTGGCTAGGTTTAAGAGTTTAGAAATTAATAATTCCCTTGTCGTCCCACCAAACAGACAAAAGAACATTTTTTGTCGTGAAACCGGGCTTCGGGGTTGGTTTTGCTACCTGGCCCTTCGATAGCCATTGATTTTTGCATCCGTGGTTAGAGTACAGCACCCATTTCTCATCTCCAGTTATTAAATCATTTAAAAACAGTGTTTCGGATTCCTTTTTCAACAAATCTTCACATGCGTGTATGCGCTCGCCCAGATTCTCTTCGCTTAGCGCGTGCGGTACCATCTTCCTTTTCTCCACGTCTTCCCGATTTTTTTAAAATGTTTTTTTACACTCGACCATGAGCATCCAAGTTTGTCCCCAATTTTTTCGATAGAAGCCGTAGGATCACTTTCAATTTCAGCAGTCAGTATGGCGGGAGCCACCTCACATGGTCTTCCACTTCCAGGGCTATTCTTCAGGTCAAAATTTTCAGATCGAAATTTTTTAAACCATCTTTGCCACTTGCGAACATCTAAAATATCGCCCAGTACGTCACAAATATTTTTAGTGGCAACCACTGCAGTTTTTTTCTTGATAAAATGATAAAGTATTGAATAACGGATAAATTCTTCGTTCGGCGAAAATTGATTCATTGTAAAATGGGTTGTTAAATTTGAATTTAACAAACCAAAATTTATTCTTGACAAGTATGGTCACAGAAAGAGCACAAAACACGATGTGAAAAAGCAACTAACCCTCGAAAACGGTCAACAATAGAAACGACATTCATTTTTACTACCTCTAATATACATAATCCACTTTAAAGTGAACTGAATCTTAGGATACTCTGAAACTAACAAATTTCACTCAAATCCATGTTTGCTCAGTGTTTAGACTCATTTTGGATTAGCATTATATCAGTCTTTGTTTCAAAGGGGTTATTAATTAAAGCACAATGTTTTGTTTAATAATTGGGCAGATTTGAAAAGAGTCTTATTTGATATGTTAGCTTATTTCATTCCTATTCTGTTGCCAATTTGCTATTGATCCAAATTTGAGTAAATGGTGCGCGTGCTATTTTTGTCTTGTAGAGAATAATTATTAATCAAAATTATCTGCAAGCGTTCCTCAAAAAAAACAAAATATTACAATACAACTTGTAACAACAACAATACAACCAAATAAATAGAAACAATCGATAAGCGGTATTTGGATTATTATATTAGACGTTTTCAGATGAAATTCCCGCGGTAAAAACACATCTCTGCTTTGCTACGCTTTGTGCAAATATGGATAAGTTAATTACTTTTCTTAATTAAGTAAAATTAAGTAATCGACAATTTAAAATCAAGAATTGGAATCATGCAACAAACACACAGTGCAATGTGTGTACGCAAATTTCATTTTAGAAAATGAGCCACGTAGAAAATCGGCCATTAATTGATAGCAAAGAGCTACAGGCGGAAGTTAATGAAATTAATCGATTAATATGCAACGGCATGCAAGAACGGCATTTCGTCCTAGAAAAGTCATGTTGAAAACTTAGTGATGATAGCACGCCATCCTTCTTAAAATAACGGATTATTTGGAGTATAATTTTTTAATCAAAATCACTCACGACTAGGAAATCACTAATCGAATATTCGAATATATTTGTCCTTTTCTCAATATTCGTTAATTCGAATATTTATAAAACTAATCTGATATTATTCGTTTCTTTATAGTGATTTGGAAAGTTAAAACAAGTTGGAACCCAATAAGCATGATGGTAAAAATATTTCTTTTACTCTCTGAATCAATCAACAAATCATTAACCTTTTGAGGAGTACAGTCGCATATTTGCGATCGAATTCCAGTGATTCAGAAAGAGCATTCTTGCACGTTTAGTTCGGAAAAATACAGAGACGGAGAGAGTGTCTTGCGTACTTCGTATGATAGTATAGATCGATAACCTAAATGTATCAACTAACAATGATAACCCAAATTAATCGATTTCATGTGTATTGTTTATGTTAAGGCGAAAAAATGAACATAAATTGTGTGCTATAAACAGTGTGTATTTATTAATAATCAAGTTTTATACACGCGGTCCTGATAGATAAGTGCATTTGTAAGGACGATAAGTGACGAACATACAAATATAGCACTTACGTTTAGGTAATTTTAAACATGATTCACAACTTAAAAAGTTAAGAGATTTAAAATCGGAAATTATTACTGATGAAGAAATATATATATTTTAAGAAAATCATTCGATGTTCTTCCGCCAATTGAAATTGCACAAAGAAAGCAAAGCCGCGGGGGACATTTGACCGACGTTATATTCCATACATCCATATATGTCAAAAAATATAATTTCAAATTAAAAACTAAAAATATCTCATACACAACTTGCTTTATTTACATTACCATATTATAAAAATTGAGCGTCCTTATTGTAAAGACCCTATACATATTCAATATCAAGTTATTTTAATAAAGGAATATCATGATTTCTCACCAACTAGGACGGACATATATCAGACAGGCGGGCGACTAGAAATAGCTAAACGGGCGACCAGTCGACCTCGATTGCCGCTTTGGCCACCCCTGTTATAGTGTCCTGGACGCTAAAGATATTATCGAAGTAATTGAATAGTCCAGCGCGCATAAATGGACGTTATACGCGTCAAAGTGGCGATCAGTTATCGAGTTAAATCGAATTACATGCCTGTCAATACGAACGATAGTGACAGATTCCTGTCGTCGTCGTTTTCCACTGATATAGGAGGTTGATACATTTCATAATTTCCACAAGAAATTAAGGCAAACGAAGCACTGAAAAAAAATCCTGACATTTACGGGAATATTCTGAAACTAAACAAGTGTCATCGGTGGTTTAAACTGTATAAAAATGGAATTAGGGATCTTAAGGATGTCTCTGAAAAATGACGACCCCAAAAATTAGATTATGATATACTGAAATAGATGGTGGAATCAGATCCTGGTCAAACAATCGAGGAATTAACGTTGAAGACTGTTAGGGATCTCCTTCGTCGCATAGGAAAATTGCACAAACAAGAAATTTGGGTTCCCCATGAAATGTCGCAGATGACGCTATATCTACGACGGTGTACAATCTGTGCATCTCTTCTGTCTCGCTATGATGACGATTCGTTTCTACGGCGAATTGTGATTGAATTAGAAAAATGGGTACTATTTAATAGTCTTGAACGAAAAAAACAATAGATTACTTCAAGGCACGTACCTCTTCCATCCCCCCGACCAACACTAACAATAAAGTTCATTTTGTGTATGTGGTGGGATTTTTCTGGAGTTATTTATTATGAATTGCTCAAACTTGGTCAGACGGTCTACGGTGTTTTAAAATAATCACAACTATGACATGCTCCTTTGATGGATTAATTGAAGATATAAAATGTATACCTGTGGTGCACATTGGTTATAATTATATGGTATTTAATAACCGAACTTCATTTACCTATGTGCGCCTAGATTAATCACAAGAACTAATTTTGGATCCAAAAAATCTTTCCACTGTAAAAACGTTTCCAACTAGCGCAAGGCGTGATGGAGTAGTATGTTTTAACAACGGTTGGTTATCACATTTTACCCAATAATCGTGCAGAGTTTACGTAATGTTACCAAAATAATAGCGCAATAGAAGTGTTGGGTGCTAGCCTAAAAGAGCTAGGTTAGATTGTTACAAAAATTGGGACGTAACATGCGGACGCTAATACAACCACTACATAATGATCACATAATACTCTTTTACGAATCCAAGTATTAGTATTATCTAGTATGTAATTGAAATAAAACAACTAGAAATATGGTAAACTTTTAAAAAATATTATTAAAATATATATTAATTACATTACTTCATACTGTTTTTAAAATAACTCTTTAAAAAAACCATGTTATTTAAAAAAAAAAATCTTTCCCCATCTTATATATTTATGTCTTTTTTTTATATTTGTGATATATTCTGAAATGTGCAAATATTTAATTAATGATATCAATGTATTGTTTCTTCAATTACTTAATTAATCTCTAATTTTTAGAGGTAGGTGAAAACTAATGCACACATTATTAGATGTAGTAAAAATGAATGTCGTTTCTATTGTTGACCGTTTTCGAGGGTTAGTTGTGCTTCGGCTGTTGCTTTTTCACGTCGTGTTTTATGCTCTTTCGGTGACCATACTTGTCAAGAATAAATTGTGGTTTGTTAAATTCAAATTTAACAACCCATTTTACAATGAATCAATTTTCGCCGAACGAAGAATTTTTCCGTTATTCAATGCTCTATCATTTTATCAAGAAAAAACTGCAGTGGTTGCCACTAAAAATATTTGTGGCATACTGGGCGATATTTTAGATGTTCGCAAGTGTCAAAGATGGTTTAAAAAATTTCGATCTGGAAATTTTGATCTGAAGAATAGCCCTGGAAGTGGAAGACCATGTGAGGTGGCTCCCGCCATACTGACTGCTGAAATTGAAAGTGATCCTACGGCTTCTATAGAAAAAATTGAGGACAGACTTGGATGCTCATGGTCGAGTGTAAAAAACATTTTAAAAAAATCGGGAAGACGTGGAGAAAAGGAAGATGGGTACCGCACGCGCTAAGCGAAGAGAATCTGGGCGAGCGCATACACGCATGCAAAGATTTATTGAAAAAGGAATCCGAAACACTGTTTTTAAATGATTTAATAACTGGAGATGAGAAATGAGTGCTATACTCTAACCACGGATGCAAAAATCAATGGCTATCGAAGGGGCAGGTAGCAAAACCAACCCCGAAGCCCGGATTCACGACAAAAAAGGTTCTTTTGTCTGTTTGGTGGGACAGCAAGGGAATTATTAATTTCGAAACTCTTAAACCCGACAAACAATAAATGCAAAAGTTTATTGTGAGAAATTAGACCGTTTAACGGCAGAAATTAAAAGAAAAACGACCCTCTCTCGTGAATCGAAGACAAGTGTTTTTACAGCATGACAAAACTCGCCCCCATACTGCAAAATAATGCGGGAAAAAATTGACAGCCTTGGATGGAAGGTAATTTGACATCCTCCGTATTCACCAGACATCGCTCCTTCGGATTATCATCTCTTTAGGTCCATGCAGCACTATTTGGACGGTAAAAATTATAAAACATACGATGATATAAAAAAAGGGTTAAAAGATTATTTCGATTCAAAGCCGATGATGTTTTATGAAAGAGGCAACAAAATGTTGCCAGATAGGTGGAGGAGGGTTATTTCTAGTGATGGAAATTATATTATGTAAAATATTATTCAAAATAAAAAAAATATGAGAATTTAAATCTTTCATTTAAAAAACGACATTCATTTATAATACCTCTAATATTTTTTCTGCTCATGTTATATTTTCAGCCCACCTTCATGCGTTGAAATTTTGATCTTGGCTCACTCACTGATTATTGTAATTTTTAATTAGGTCTGTATTTTTTAAAAATTGATCTGGTTTTTACATCTAACACAAGGTTCAATTTTTTTTCAACCTCAAATACATGTTTTTGTGAAATGGGAAAATTCCGCATGGGAAAATCTTTGAAAATCTTCACGATTTTTCTGATCCTGTTTTTTGTTTCTTCTGATGTCGATATTAGAACAGGACTGAACCACTGATGTAATTTTTGTAGTACACAAAGTCATAACCGAAAATGAAAAATCCACCGTTCGAAAAAATATATAACAACTCGGCGACAAAAACCTATTTTACAAAAATCGTATTTAAAACAATCTTTTAACGGCCATTTAATATGGGTATAATTTGCTGAAACCGTTATCGTTGGATTACTTTCCGAAAAAGTATGTATCTTTCTATGGCGAAACGAATAAGTTCAGGAAGTAACTTTTATTACTTAAACAGAGACGATGAGTTTGAGAGTTAGAAATTAGTTTTGAAACATTTTTTGACATGTCTAGAACTCTAATAAAATCCGCACAAAACAGAATGCATTTTGACAGAAACTCGTTTATATGCAGTGCAGCATTTTATAAATGGAAGTGGTTGTATTTGTGTCAAAAATATTCGTACAAATTTTATTTTATACAATAAAAATTGTTTTCTAAAATTTCTCATTCGATCGCATTTAGTAATTGTTTGAAATACAAAATTAAAATTTTACCTCTATCTGATTCATGATCGCGGATTGGCGTTTTTTAACGTAATTAAAAATATATAAACATGATTTGCGTCAATTTTAAAAACTTTATAAATTTTGCATATTACACATTTTCCTATGAATGGATATTGAAGAGGCTCACAGTTCTGTAGTGGACTGTCAGTGGCTGCACTATGATGATGATACACAATTTAATCAATAAACTGTAATGAATTTAAAATTGATGTTTCAATCATTCGAAAAATGTTAAAAGTATTTGAATATCAGATAATTAACGAAGACGACACAATGAATGATTAACGATAAAACGGTGAAAACGAATGATCTTCGTTTGATATTCTGCAAATCCACGATATATATGAATAACTTTATGGCCGTTTTTGCAATATAAATATACAAATCTACAATTGAAATAATATTAATTCCACACCAAACTTGGCGAACACCAAAATATAGGTTAATGAGAATTAACTGTTATATACTTCACGTTATATACGACAGCCCAGCTTGTTCCTCCTCAACGCTTTGAAAGATTGTTGTGGTTTGAACGGGTTAGGAATATGAAACAGATGAGAAAAGTTTGCTCAAGAAAACACTCAACTGGCTCGAAATACTCTCAAAAAGCAGCAAACTCTATCCACGTTCCCCGACATCACACACTGATTACACATACAAATTCCATCCTATGTTAGTAAACAAAATACCAAAATACTTCAGCAAATCTCTTTTGCCATTAAAAAAAGACCGCTTCGCGTAGATAAAACACACACGTGTATGTTCTCATGGCAGTGCACGTTAATTGCACATCATTATGTCTAGTAATTTCGCAATCACAGGTTGTCGACTTGAATATACCAACCATTTTCCGAGTTGACCTCATCGCCGATTTTTTACTACGTGTAATTTAAAGTAAATTTACTCCCAGGGGAACGACATTAATTATGACAATGATGTAACGTTTATCGAAGTTTAATAGTGACCGACCACTTCCTCTGGTTCGCGACGTTAGCATGCCAAAACTATTTTTTTTCTTCCGTAAAGTATTCAAGATTCAAAAGAGAAGTAGATCCTATCCACCGCAAAGAACTAATTGCAATTACGAGAGCTCCACTTCTAAATTTATAAAAATAACTACCCTGACTTTATGTAGGCCTCTGTCAACACTCGGAACCGACTAACAATAGATCTCAAACCTGAAGACGCGGTTACTTTAATTAGAGCACATTCTTGATTCGGAAATAGAAAAAAGGCACTTGAATTTTTGTCATGGTAACTTCGAAATATAAAACAATTAAGGCTTTGAGTCGGCCAGAGCCTACGGTACTAATTAAATTAAGCACAGGCTATGAAGTCAGAAGCGAGCCATATTTTTTAATGACAGATTTTAATTCGCAAACAATAGCTCATTACTGCAAAGCATTATTTTAGCTCCATTGTAAAAAAAACCAGTTGTTAATGTTCACAAATTAATTGCAAATTTTCATCATGAACTTCGATGAATTAAAAATAAAGGATCAACAGCGAATCTTCAAATGTGTTTTTGAAAAAAAATATCACCGAAACACTATCTTAAAAGTGTATCGAAAGAAAGTGTTCACGAATTAAAGAGGATGTCCAACAATAATTTGGAGCAACTGGTGACTAAGAAAGCGAGGATCTGTGTAATTCGGTGAACGTCAAATATTGACGTAAAACGTCAATAAAACTCAAAATATTGATTATAATTCAAAATAATCACGATCAAAAAGTGTTAAAATATAGCCATAGACATTCCAATAACATTCACTTGAAAAGAGACCATGGAAACCAAGATTTTCAAGGACGAATGTCAAAGGTCATAAAAAAATTCAAAGCGAATCTTCGACAAGAGATACTCCGCTCTCTATCTCGTTAGAATGATATAAAACTTATATTATTATAAGCATTTGAAATATGTCGGTTTATTATGATAATTTTCAACTATTAATCCTTTGAAGTCCGTTGTCCCCTCTCAGGGAACATCGTAATTCTAGCATATCACTCTGATGTCCCCTCTCGTGGGGCATTAAGGTTTATTAACTTATTCCAGCACAACTTTTTAAGAAATGCATGTTTCTCTAAAGTTTTCTGTTGAAATGGTACAAGAAATCAAATCAAAATATGGTATACTAAGATATATAGCGAGTTTTACGTCAGAAGAGAACGCGAAGTGCGCATTGAAAGACAAGAGAATATTCACACATTTTTTTTGGGGACTGGAAATTTGTATAATCAACCCTTATATAATTTACTACATCCAAGAAGAAAAAAATGCGTCAAACTACTTATTATTTTCAAACGTGAGCAAATCAGCCTGCAATACATATTGGGTAGTACTTCAAATGTTTTCATACTGTACACAATTATAAGAAATAAAATATTGATTTTTTTTTGCAAATATATATTTCTTGATGTCTACAAATTCATATTTAAGCCCAATATTATTATAATACTTAACATGGTTTCAAAAATATACTATGAGGGTTCCTACAGCAAAGTGGCGCCGAGTAACTGGTAGGTAATTTCCAGAATGGTTCGGAGTGCAAAGGGTTAATACTTGTATATTTACTAAGTTGACGTTATAAATAATTTGATTAGAACCACATTGCACAAATTCATACGATCTAGTATTATGATTCTTGTGTGGGTGCTTTTTTCTGAAAAGTGGATTGGGAGGAGGGGGATCCCTAGCCCTGGGATAGTACTCCATTAGGGGTTAAATGAATTTTTTTAAAAGCTTTAATGTGGCTTTCCTATTGGATAGCACTGATTTGAATCAAAATATAGATATTTTTTATCTACCAAAGAGTACTTCATAAAAGCGTTTTAAAACTTATTTCCTTCTAATGCACAATTTTCTGATTAATTCACTTTTTTTTACTTTGTCGTATACGGTTACGAATAAAACAGTTTTATGAAAAATACCATCGGAAATCGAAACAATATAGCCATGTATATAATGCAGTTGTCTCAAAGAATTTAATTGACATTATTGTCAGAATTTTTAAAAATATATTTTAGGCGAAGTTCATCTACATTTGCTCTGATTCCATAAGTTCGCTTTTTAACATGTGCAATATATTATTCGAATCAAAATCGATGCTACGATAAAAGACCATCCATACCAACACTACAAATTAAAACTTGGAGATGAAATCTAACGTCGTTTAACAACTGAAAAAGGTAGGGAAAGTTTAAAGAGAGTAGGTATAGCTTTTACTTGAAGAATGCTCCCAAAAGTTGGATAATCAGACTTTTAACAGAGAAATCAAAGAGCTCTGTTGAATTTAAGCGTAAAGATAAAATTCCAAGGGAAAAAAATAATTCAGCATGACTAACATTCGTACATGAAAAATAATAATGACAAAGCTTAAGTTTTGTTTTACAAATTAATTTTAACCAGTTTCGATCTATAAAAGCTCATCGTAATCTATCAAAGAAACTTCCCCTATTTGGATATTAAACTATACTTCTAATATGTTACTTCCAAAGATATAAACGCAAAAACCTTTAACCCTTTGCAATTGAGGATTTTTTTGCTCATGCGAACTGTTTTATAGGTACTTAAAATATATACTCAAACAAACGTATACAAATAATAAAATTGCAATAATTTATTAATTTCTACGTTTTGCAAAACAATTTCTCTTAAACTTTGTAATTGGTTTTTTTTTGTGATATTTTACAAAACAATCCCTAAGATGAATCCTAGTTTTGTGAGGGCACTTATGACAATAATTTGAGATTTAACGTGTATCTCCAGGCTTAGTTCGGTGACAGCAGAGCTTGCAAGTACCCTTTAGTCCTTTCAGAACAACATGGAGCTTTCCATTTAGTCGGGGTTCATTGATGCTCGACGTCGATGCTCGATCATGAGCCTGGTGATAGCTTCCTCTCAATTACTCAATAAGTCTTTGACTAAATGCTCTTTTCTTTCTTTTTCTCTATTTTGTATAATTATCATCATCATCATCATAGTGCAACGATTTTTTTTCACGATAAAAATGTTTCTCTTCCTACACACTAGTCAATATTTCAATGTCGATTTACATGGACTTTAAAAAATCCTAGGAAAATATTCCATCCACAACCAAAATAAAATTCTTAAATATAATAATTATTATCATCATCATAGTGCAGCCACAAACAGTCCACTGCAGAACTATAGGCCTCTTCAATATCCATTCATAGAAAGGGGTTACATCCATCTCGTCTGTATCATACATTCACCTCCTCATTCACTCGATATTGAAAATTTCCATCCCCCAAAATTAATGTTTACGCTATTTTAAAGATTTTTGGAGAAAATAAAATACCCAAGAATGTTGATCTGCTCGAGTATCACCTTTTCCAGTCGCTCTTTAAAGAATCTTGTTTTTATTTAGTTTGGTAATTATTTTATGTTTATTAGGATCGTCCCGGTGAAATGGCATTTGAATTTGGCTAATTCTAGAGTCAAGATGTAACTACACTAATTACTGTAATATAGTATTAATACATAAACATATGGTGCTCCTTTGAGGAGTTTTGTCTAACGTTTTATAAAGGTATTGGTTTTGAGGAAAAAATGTTTTATTGCATTTACATAGAACGAACTAATTTTATGAGTGTATCAGGTGTATGTACATATGTCTGTTCTGCATCAAAAGCAATGTAAGGGCCAGAGTATTTTTTATTCGATAAATTAGAAATAATAAGTATTTTCATTTGAAAAATATATTGCTTGCAATCGCATATTTGATGTATATTTACCTTCAATACGTGTTTTTTTTTATTTGCAAATACTATTGCATGGAATAAATTAGAAATGAAACGTTGATTTGCAAAAATCAATGTAAGAAATGAGCGATTTTAAAAATAAGCCATGTGGACGACCAACGAGCAGCATTGATGACGAGGAGCTATAGGAAGAAGTTGAACGGAATACATCAACTACTTTACAATGACATCCAAAAGTGGAATTTCATTCTGGGAAAGTAATCGAAATCCATTATTCATTGATGCGGTCTGATTAAATTATTATATTGGATTTGAGCTAAGAACTCGCTCAATCACATATAAAGGTACAAGTGATAATTTTTTCACTTCAATTTTTAAAATTTGCCAAACAAAACCAATTTTCTCCACCACTTCAATGCTTTATGCAGTAAGGTGTGACTAATTGGTTGGCGGTATCCACCCCAACCATATTTTTGATGTAATCTCGAATCATCTATTGCAAATTATTGAAAAGGTGCAGAACTATTCTGCTCTGGTCTAATCAATCACTGAGTAGTGAAGGTTCCATAATGTGATACAAAATGTGGAAATATAACTTGTACGGAAATATTCCAGGGAGTGAATAAATGGGTGGTTTGTCGTAAAATGAAAAATGTATCTATCCTAGAACACTTGCTCCGATGTTTCAAAGAATATAAACATCATAATAGCTCTAAGTAATTGTAATCGAGGCTCGAGTAGAAAATTAGTTCAAAGGGATAAAATACACGGCATATAGAAAACACTATAACTCGAATGATGATGTTCAGCAAATGGGTTCATGACCCATTGAAACACTGATTTATGCCAAGAAGATCTATAAATTGGTTACAAAATTCTCTCTCCAAATTTTTGAAACGAGTTGATACAAGATTTTTAATTTGTTTCGTATTTATTTCATTTTGGGAAGCAAAATCACACAACGATGGAAACATTTCTAAATTCTCCCTCTGCATCACGATTTTATTATGAAATACGGTTACTTGCTCAGTCACTGTTAGAATATTATCATTTATTTTTTTTTGAAGAGACATATTGGGCATGTTTACATTTTCAAAAAATATCAAATGATACTTATCGTCGGTGTAACTTTAAGCTCTCGTCTTTATCAAAAAATAAAATTCTTATTCACATTAGATGAATTTTCAATCGAAATTAAATCTATTTTACGTATTAAACCTGAATTCCGGCAAATAAGCCAATAAAAGTCGTTTGTGCACCTCGATGATTGGAGCAGACGAGTGTTTTCTATGTCCCATGTATTTTAAGGGACTTTCTCGACCCTTGAAATACGTAGTTTCACTTTTACACAGTATGTAAAATTCTAAATACTATTTATTCTGTAGATACATTTTAAAATGTTTTATGTCACGGCGGAACAGAGTTAACAGCCCTAGTCAAGAAACAGTCCCGAATTAACGTGCGGTCACTACTTTTCTGCCTTTATTTTATCATTCCTGACATTTTACGCTACGTGTGAACGAGGCATTTGGGATTGAAATAGCCTTTTGTCCACGGTCTAAACATTGTTTTATTTTCTTTGCATCTGAATAGAAAACCCATTTCTCATCACCACTTCGAGGCTCATCTGCAAACTCAAATCACCAGATTTAATTATTTTAAATCATCGATGACATTTTCTGACATCCAATATATCACCATAAATCTCACAGATATTTTTCGTAGCCCTGTTTTTCATATGGTACTGAAAAACCATACAGCTCTGAAGATATTGTTTAAAGAGACAAGTTTCTCTCCTTGACATAAGTTTTATTTTGTGTCGACAAACGAAAGACACTCACACGAGAAACTTCAGAACACGTCCTCACTGCTCTACAGACCGAAGGAGACTATTTTGATGATGGTGCATCAAAAAAACGACATTACTTATGGGTACCTCTAATATTTTGGACGATTGAATTCGATTATAGTCACTATTTTTATATAACGTATAAAAGGTTGCAAGCTGGATTTTTAAAATAATATAAATATATTATGTACGATCCTTGCAAATGTTATACAACACTTTTTGAAATGCCTACCTTGTCTGCTGGCTCGCACACTTTCAGTCGACGGACGTCCATTAACATTTTGGAGATTTTCATCACCATTTCTGGCGTGGTTACCACATTTGGTCGAACACTCAATGGTTCCTCTTGGCTCCGTTAAAACTCTGCTGCCCAATATTTTACTACTGTAGACGGAGGAACAGACTCCCCCAGAATAGAAACTAGTTTGGCTTTGATATTGGTTGAACTGAGATCTTTCAAATGAAAGTATTGTATCACATAAGGATGAACATTTTTTTTCTATGTCTACAAATTAACTAAGAACGATCACTGTCGATAGCTGCCAAATAAATACTGAACAAGTCTTCAAATTTAAAACATAAGCTATATAACTTCTACCATAATATTTTTTTTAGTTTGTAATTTTAAACAACAACCGCCAACTATACGCCATTTTTATCTAGTAAACTGCGAATTTAATAATAAATATTCTTTTAGAAACGTTTCATAGCCAGAAGTACTTCTATTTATGTCAACGAATCTCCATCGCTATAAATATTTATTAATGGTTTGATTTTTATGTGCGTGTATATAAAAATACAATAAAACAAAGAGGTATGCTTTTATGGCCATCGCTTTATAGTCGTTAAAAACAAAACAATTATTACCTCAAATTTATATTTATGTGACCCTAACGATGTTCGTTGCTTCTGCCAGAAGTTGTCAGGTCTGATGATAACCGCCTGATGAACAGCTCCAGGGGGAAAATGCTCCTGCAAAACCTTCAATATAGGTTTCACAGCACTCCAAGAACCGGCGCAACCTCCTCTCATGTCCACTACTATTGTGAAGCCCAGCAATCGAACTTCCTCACTGGAAAAAAAATACAAAACATTAAGATCGACACAGATAAAAATATAAAATAAATTACGATAAAACCATTCAAGTGCCTTAAAAGATCTATTAGGATCAATAAACATATGGCATTTAACAATTGAATAATTGCTTTATCTATAATACTTGTTATAAAATATGGAATTACAATAAAAGTGTAAGTATATTGTAGCGTGGGAATAATTTGAGATTATTTCTATTTAATTTTATAATTAATTAAATTGTTTCGTCATTTAATATCGATTTTTGGTCGTCAAAGCGGGCCGTTTTTAATTACGTTCGGACCTCAACCGTTCCTAAGGGTAGGCCGAGCTAATTCTTTCTATTCCGTTCTGGACGCTTTGGGGACCAGTCGTGTTGATTATTGGCGGCTCATTTGCCGCCAATTTCGCGCTACGTTCCCATCATCAAGCCTCTGCGTCGTGATCGTCTGCCGTATCAATATGGTAAATAAACATTATTAATTGAAGTTCACTGAGTTTTAATTGTTTCCCTCTCGTTTGAGGTTTCCTCCTTTTTGGTGTCGTCATATGAGCGGTCGAGGATAAAGAATCGCCCCCTCGGCGGAGGTATACGTATTTTTCCGTCGCGGATGCTTTGAGATTGTCTCGGTGCCGCGGGGCTCCTTCACCCCTGAGGGCGGAGCCCCCCTCGCTTCTCGTCGAGGCCCTTTGGGCCGAGATGAGAGACGTAGGGGTGCGTCCGGCCTCCGGAGCGCCCCGCGATTCGAGACGCCCCTCGTGGCGGGCTGCTTGAGGCAGCTGCGACGAAGATTGCGGGCCCCCGAAGACGGCAAGGGGCTTAAACGCAACAATATATATTTTTAAAATATCATCATCATCATAGTGCTGCCACAAACTGTCCACTGCAGGACTAGGGTCTCTTCAACATCCATTTACAGGAAGGGGTCACATCCACCTTCTCGTTCCTCAATATTGAAGGTAGGACGATCAGCGAGTTTTATTTAGAACGCTTATCATTTCGTATTTTTGTAGCATTTTTTTTGCGGCCCAGCCAACAAAACATACATAAGTTGCAGAAATTGTTTATCTGGAAAATGTGAAAGGTTTTCAAGCAATCGCTTTGTCTTCGATTGCAGAAAGACTTACTGATTTGGCGACTATTTTAAGTGATCAGATAAAAGCAAAATTATCTATTTTCCAAAGAATTTTATTGCATTTATTGATGAAAGTTTGGACATTGGGGGTACATAGCAGAATGATTTATCTTTATCCGTGATTTTCATACAAGTTTCAATATTTTTGATGAATTATTGGAAATAATACTGGTGCGTGGTACTACTCCGGACAATATATACTTTATTGAGTTTATAAACTTCTGCAAAAATAAAATCTAACCTTGTCAAAATTAACTTTTGTAACTACAGATGGCACTTCTGCAATAACCGGAAAAAACAAGGTCTTCCTAGTATTGCTGTAAAAAACTAAGGCACAATTTATGATGAATTCTACATTAATTGTATTATACATCAATAAGTACTATTCACGGAGGTTTGTGAGGGATTCAAAAACATTAAAATTATTTGTGATATCTCCATGATTCATTTAGTGGTATATTCAGTATTGACTTTTTGGATGCCATTCGATGGATCAACATGAAATAAAAAAATCGATAGATATTTAATAATTT
Organism: Stenopsyche tienmushanensis; assembly: GCA_008973525.1. Classification (NCBI taxonomy): domain Eukaryota; kingdom Metazoa; phylum Arthropoda; class Insecta; order Trichoptera; family Stenopsychidae; genus Stenopsyche; species Stenopsyche tienmushanensis. Next base: position 96,067 of record WACJ01000526.1, read on the forward strand.
TACAAATATTATTATTGTATACAATAGATCCACTGGTGGATCCAAAAACTAAATTTGTAGTAAAATCGATCATTTTTATTTTCAACTGCATGATAAAAGGAAAAAGAAGTATAATTTTTGGGTGTCTTTATTCGATGGATAACTACAAAACGTGCATTATTTGAATGCAATATCTGCACAATTTAATCAATTAAATTTACATTTTTTATTTATTTAGGGATCCCAAATATTCATAAAATATTCGAATAACGAAAATAAAATTGGTAATGAATATGTTATATATTTATACAAATGTTTTTAACAAGCCAAAATTGGAGTTAAATTTTTACCTGTATTCGATATTTCGAACCTCCTGTCGGGTTCGTGTTCGTGGATTGAGTCAATCAAGTCCATATAGTCAAGCGATAATTTTCTAGGAAATGAGCAGTTTGGATTTCATGGAATTGGAATATTTCGCTGATTTTCTAATAATTGAGCAGTACGGAATTCTAGGAATTAGTAAATTTCTCGGAAATGAACCGATTAAATATAATTTGTTATTTCCTTAAAATGAAATTTGCCTAACTTGGCCAATTAACTAATGTTCTGGTTACCGTCGGCTTATAACCATTTGTTAATCCCAACGCCGATTTCCAAAACAGCCGAAACAATAATGAATACTCTCCATACCTCGATGAGAAACAATTCGCCCATAATTCCGATGCATTTTGAGATCAAGTAACTGAACAAATTCTCGAAGTGCCTTCAAAATTGATGGCATCCGTTCAAATTCTATGGAAATAAAAATCACTATTGTACATGCCATTAAAACGCTATAGAAACGATCATCGCCCCACATGCTGTTTCCTAAGATTGCATCACGTACGTATTGTATCACAATGAACTCGCAGCTAAATGAAAACGTACAAAAGTTAATTAGCGCTAAATTTAAACTGATTCATGCAAAAGTGCTCCATGAAGATTTATCGAGTGGTATTATTAGAAAAAAAGCAAAAATTGTACATCATCTAAGAAGACTGTCCTTGGCCCGTGTCCAACAAAATGTCGGAGTATCGAAGCAGGACGCCTGGTCATAAGACCGAAAGAAGATTGCTCCATTCCGTACATGGTTGATATATTTTATATTAAGTACTTAATAATAGTGTGAAATTACCGTTTATACCACGAGACATTTAGCAGCACTTCGGAGGACACTTTGAACGTGTTATACATTTTCGATATTTCGCTTACGATCAAAGACTTTCCTTAATCTGATGCAAAATATTCTGAGCTCTGAATGAAAACGTTGTGCATAATTTCATCTTGAAGCTTTAAACATTTTTTTGATTTGTACTCACCAATATCTGCAGATTACAAAAAAAATATCGTTCTAAAAAAGGCATCGAAATGTTAGAGACGCATTGGAATGGATGCATCACTCTTGAAGGAGATTATGTTGATGAAAAAGTGGATTTTTTCTTAAAAGTTATTTGATTAGTCTTCTTACTTGAGATATGATCCCGGGACTTGAGATATGATCCCGGGACTTGAGATATGATCCTTTTAAAGTCCCAGGACTTCCCGGCACTCGAGACTTTTATTTTATCTTCAATTATGTACAGATTTTTTTAAAGTAAATATTTATATGTGTCAGTCGGTCTCGAAAGATATTTAGATAGTTTTCATCTGGAAAACATTATAGAAACACGTTCGTAAAGTTGACATTTGCAAGTCGTTATAGAAATACCTAACTATAAGAAGCTGGATTTGTTTTTTGAAGAATCGGACTTATGGACGGACTGGTGGACGCAGCGACGAACGAGTTAAATAAATAAACACCGTTGCATAAAGAATACACCTAAAATCGATTCATTATATCATTCACACATCAATATTAGTCGATAAATTTGGGTTAACGATCTATATAATCGTGCGATGTACGTAGGAAGATCTCCGTCTCTGTCTCCCATGCACAGTTACCGAACTGCGCTATCCATTTTATCCGTCTCTCTCCGAGCTTAACGTACAAGAGTGCTCTTTCGGAATAATTGGAATTCGCTCGCAAATACGCGGTTATCCTACCATACAGGTTAACGACGAGCGTTTTTTTTATAAATAATGAATATTAAAATTATGAAATAAAAAGTTGTATTGTAAATATATTATAATCAAAACCAAGTAGAAATTTGATGTTTTGCATTATCAGTGTTTGTCCTCCCCGGCAGTCCTCCGGATAATCGAGAGTCTACTGTTTTTATTATTTATATTTTCATATTGACATTGCCGTCCGGCGATATCACAGTGGTGTCGCGCAAAAAGTATCGGTCGATCTGTGGTGCTCTGTTGGTATTTTGTTTAGTGTGGATCGGGCCTAAGTTACATACGTCAGCAAGTCTTATGTTTCTTGAAATAATAAATACTTAGTAAGACTTGACAATTTATAATATCCCGATAACCTCAAGAACGGTCGGCGACAGGCAAAGTAATCTGAATTAGTGCTGCCGGCGCCAAGCGAAGAAATTTTTACGAGATGTGCGGACGGCAAAGTGTTAATTTACATCCAACATTATAGCTCAAGAGTATACGACCGGAGAGCGAAAGGACGTTATTATGAATTATGATTACGTCAAAGATCTCGATAATTACTCAAATCGAATTAATGTTGATAAGTTGAGATATTTAAAACAATTAACAGATTTACCATCACGAGTCTAATGAGCCATCGAAAGTAGAGAAATGAACAGGATTACTCACGCAACAGCACCAACGCAATTCTTATAATTATGACAATTATTGTTTAAAATGAAACCTCTAGAATGAACCGGCTAGTTTCTATTTCAATACAATCCCGACAAAAGTCGTTTCACCCACGGGCATTGGAATATTTTCTATCGACAACAGGCTCGCTTCGCATATTCCTTGCTCATTGGAATAATTAACATCGAGAAAATAAAGTGTATTTCAAGGAAAGGATATCTTTAACAATATATAATTAAAGCTGATTTTGCTAGAAGCACTATAATTGAAATTATTCGAACAATATCATATACAAATAGAGCCCAAATACATTATCGCAAGTAGTACTATTTCGGTATTTTAACAAAAGATGTGAGAACTTGAAGTAAATGTTTAAAAACGCGAAAACACTAGTTCATATTTTTCCAGTAACGTAAGTTCATATCTACAATGATCCAAATTACGTAGAAGATAATGTAGAAATAAGTAGAAAGTATTATATAAGTAACCTTTTTCTTTTATTCTATTGTCATTAATTTTAATTAATTCTATGACTTATCTTACATGAAGAGTTTATCTTACGAGCATTTCTCATACGAATATTTTATTTTTGCAAATTTAAAATTACCATAGTCCTCTCCAATCAATAATTATATATATTAGAGGTAGTAAAAATGAATGTCGTTTCTATTGTTGACCGTTTTCGAGGGTTAGTTGTGCTTCGGCTGTTGCTTTTTCACGTCGTGTTTTATGCTCTTTCGGTGACCATACTTGTCAAGAATAAATTGTGGTTTGTTAAATTCAAATTTAACAACCCATTTTACAATGAATCAATTTTCGCCGAACGAAGAATTTTTCCGATATTCAATGCTTTATCATTTTATCAAGAAAAAACTGCAGTGGTTGCCACTAAAAATATTTGTGGCATACTGGGCGATATTTTAGATGTTCGTAAGTGTCAAAGATGGTTTAAAAAATTTCGATCTGGAAATTTTGATCTGAAGAATAGCCCTGGAAGTGGAAGACCATGTGAGGTGGCTCCCGCCATACTGACTGCTGAAATTGAAAGTGATCCTACGGCTTCTATAGAAAAAATTGAGGACAAACTTGGATGCTCATGGTCGAGTGTAAAAAACATTTTTAAAAAATCGGGAAGACGTGGAGAAAAGGAAGATGGGTACCGCACGCGCTAAGCGAAGAGAATCTGGGCGAGCGCATACACGCATGCCAAGATTTATTGAAAAAGGAATCCGAAACACTGTTTTTAAATGATTTAATAACTGGAGATGAGAAATGGGTGCTTTACTCTAACCACGGATGCAAAAATCAATGGCTATCGAAGGGGCAGGTAGCAAAACCAACCCCGAAGCCCGGATTCACGACAAAAAAGGTTTTTTTGTCTGTTTGGTGGGACAGCAGGGGAATTATTAATTTCGAAACTCTTAAACCCGGCAAACAATAAATGCAAAAGTTTATTGTGAGAAATTAGACCGTTTAACGGCAGAAATTAAAAAAAAACGACCCTCTCTCGTGAATCGAAGACAAGTGTTTTTACAGCATGACAAAATTCGCCCCCATACTGCAAAAATAACGCGGGAAAAAATTGACAGCCTTGGATGGAAGGTAATTTGACATCCTCCGTATTCACCAGACATCGCTCCTTCGGATTATCATCTCTTCAGGTCCATGCAGCACTATTTGGACGGTAAAAATTATAAAACATACGATGATATAAAAAAAGGGTTAAAAGATTATTTCGATTCAAAGCCGATGATGTTTTATGAAAGAGGCAACAAAATGTTGCCAGATAGGTGGAGGAGGGTTATTTCTAGTGATGGAAATTATATTATGTAAAATATTATTCAAAATAAAAAAAATATGAGAATTTAAATCTTTCATTTAAAAAACGACATTCATTTATAATACCTCTAATACTAAATCCAAAAAGTAAAGTAGATCTGTCGAAAATAACAAAAAAATAAATATGTTCTTCTTGATTCCGAAATCATACTTAGTTAACAGTTAAAAAGAAAACGCTCCCCACTCATACAACAGAAAGATTTTATGAGACCAAACCATATATATTTATATCATCCCCTGTCAGAGGCCTAGGCACAATTTCGTGTATGAATGGATATAAATAGTATTAATAATTACAACCAACTAAATACGAGAAAATTTAGATGTGTAGGGGTACCTTTGCAGCACGACCTTCCCATCGATGTACGAGTGTATGATGAGACGCAAGACACTCTCTCCGTCTCTGTCTCCGATTCACAATCTCACACTCAACATACAAGAATGCTCTTTCTGTATCACTTGAGTTCGAAGGTGATGAATAAAATGCTCACTTTGTTTTATTCGCTCATAATATTATATTTATGAGAGAAAGACGAAATCGACTATGAGACTCGGACGCCATCTCAAAGATACTCCGGTTCACTTAGGAGTGTCGAAGTGAAGACTACTACAATCTGCAAGTGACTCTGAGGTTTTTATACGGTTTGCAATAGGCTGGGATGTTTGATTTACGCCCTCCACATCTATAATTGGTCAATTTTAGCGAAATTGTTTACATTCCGCTTCGAGAGCAAAAAAATATGCTGACATCTTTTACTACATAATTGTATTATCGTACATGAACAAATCGTGTATAATACAAAATATACTTTTACAAATAATTTTGTAGTCTTTGTATTGGCCATATTGCAATTTACCTAAGCTTTGTATTTCGTTATGATCATCATTTTTGTCTGGTTATCGAGCAATTCAACGTGAAGATCTAAGTTAGAGCGCAGACATGCGATTATCGTCTTCCATGTTATATTTCGGTGTCAGATGTGATCATTGGGTGTTATGTTCTCGTGAAAAGTCTCCACGTCCACGTTATATTGTTAAAGAGCAACTATGAAAACTTGGATTGGACCAGTCAATTAAATTTTAACTCACAAGATTTGATTAAAAACAGCGTTTGTTTAATTAATCGCGTTCATATTAAGTCTCTGTTGGACGATTCCATTTTTATTATTTACTAGCTGGTACCCGGCGCGTTGCTGCCACAGAAGAAATAGTTCTAAAAATACCATTTGAAATTTGAAAGAGTTATCTTGTTTAATTAGCAATGATATAAATAATGATATTTTTTCCGACAATTAATACATTTATTGATATTGAATGATATATAAAGAAAAAAATATTAAAAGCATACATTTTGCTTACTTAATTGTTCTGCTAAGTGCTTTAGGGTAGAGAATAGTTTTGGCTTTTCCGTCTTTAACAAATACAAATAAATTTCTCGGCTGTCCAACGTGGATTTTCTAGATTCTTCCGCACACTTGAAGTGCCTTGTTGATGGTCATTGAGAATGCAAGTCCAACGGGGAGCTGCAGTCGTCTCTTATCAAATTGCACGTCGGTGGGAATGAGCACATCTTCTCCTTTCGACTTTCCATTAAGAATATATAGTTGTTTCGATGATATTCGGCATCAATTTCTTCATAGTGAGTCTTGTTCCAATTTGTAAGGTGGCACATCAGGAAGATCTGACGAATTTAAAAACTCGATTGGATAGTTAGTAACTTGGTCTGCATTCATGGCGCTATCAATCGATTTGTAGGTAACAGAATCATTTGCAATTTGTTATTGTATTGTGTGGTTGATTGTATTGACGTCGGTGTTTTCTGCTGCCAAAATAGCATGTTCGCAAAGCCAATAATGATTTTTATAATTACTAAAAATCTGCGGAAAAACTTTCTGAATGAGTAAATCGATGGATGACACAACAACGCAAAAGTTCGATGGAAATGAAATAAACTTGGTAGCATCAACATGCACTTTTCCTTCACCAATGTTCAATAGTCGTTTTAAAAATGTGGCTGCCGACGCATCACGCTACAAATGTACGCGCATATTTGTCTTTAATGTCAGTTTTCGCACGTCTCTCCAAAGATGCGATGCTTTGAGGCAAGAATCAGCTGGTGTCGATGAAAGCATCACTGGAAGAGGTTGTCGAAAGTCGCCACATAATAAAATTAGAGCGCCACCAAACGGTTTTGCATTTGATCGTAAGTCTTTAAGAGTTCGATCAAGCATTGCATTCGTCCCAGATAATCCCCTTGCAAATTTTCAAAACTTTAGCTATGTCAGAAACTTTAGGAATGTTACATGTCAGAGCTTCCAATAAATGCATATCTAATGGCAATTTGAATGCCGAATGCGCTGTTCGTCCACCATCTAATAATGTTGCCGCAATACCTAATGAAGCAAGAGCTAAAGCAATTCTATTTTGAGATCGAATGTGAGCCAATAGTAAAGTGATGAGATACGTTTTTCCAGAACCGCCAGGCGCATCAAGGAAGAACAGATCATTTGTAATTGTATCGTAGGTCAATTTTTGTTCCGCAAGCAAAAGTTGTTCGTTTGCTTCGACAAATGCATCCAAATCATTAGCATTGTACTGCTGTTCAAGTGCAGAACGAATTCTTGTTGAATGAATTCTTTGATGTTGATGGTTAAGCAAATGTCTTCGATTTCGATCAGAGCTTGATTGAAAATCAAGCTCTGATCAAATCAAATCAATCGTCAACATATTGTTATTAAATAAAATAATTATTCATTTGATTCTTGTTTTTTATTTTTTAAATTAAATTTAAATTCAAATCTGGTTAGGTTAGGTTTGTTTGTTTTCATTGTGTCGAAATGAAGGCGTTTTCAATTTACCAATAAATTTGCCCCTCGTTAACAGGATTTAACCTTTATCCATTTTACACTGGGATGCAATCTGTAATCGTAATGAATATCATATTGAAATGCAGCAATATTCAAATCAACATGTACTTTCGATTCTCGTTGCACGTTGGTCGTCTGATTTTTTATCGAATAGCACTCAAACGTACTTTTTCGGTTGTTACGTACGTGAATAAGCGATGAATGAAATGAAGCATTTTAAAAGTGCTTGCGATAAATAATTTGGATATAATTGACTCACGCCGATGGATAACCTGCAAATGACATTGACGTTTGACGTATGTGTTGTATGTGACGACGACACGACGCCTCCTACTGCAACTTGTAGGTACTATATACCTATAGCCTTAGCAACGCATAATCTCAAACACGTCAGAATCAACAACTTTCACACATTAAGTTTTGAATTAAAAATCTACTGTAAGTTAATTGTACTATGCCTATGTCACCCCCTGATCCCTTGGCAATAAGTGGACCAAGTTTTGTCTCAATCCGATGAACGCGCATATCAACCCATTTCGCCCGAGCATTAGCCGGGAAACGCAACTTATTTTTATATATTAGATGATTGATGTTTCAGTGAGAGTTGACGGACCGCATGCGGTTTATGGTCCTATGGGTCGATACACCTGACACGCCTCCCACCCCAACCCCTTTAAATACTACTTTTTGGAATTCCGATGATAGACATATTTGATGTAATTAATCAAAAACTGAGTAATGCATACATTAGTGTTGCCTTGATATTCGACCCTTGGAACTGGAAATGTGCAGGGTTGCATAGTCGACCGTTTTGACATAGTTTTATCATAACGAATATATGTTTTTAAAAATGTGGTCGCCAGCAACACGGATTAACAGCGGCATTGTGTTGGGATGCCATTCGCCCACGCTACATTGCCTTTATACTCCTCTCAAAATCTGGATAATTCGCTACAATTTGATCAATGGTTTCGGGTATCTTTGATTGTGGAAATCTGGAGCGAGTTTTTTGGGTTCCGTTTTCTTAGAATCACTACATTCAAGTTGTAGATACGTTTCTTGTTTTGATAGTTCCTGGAAGTCCTGCAAACCTAAAAACCTGCAGTGAATTCTTAACATTCCGTTCATCTACAACCTAGTCTTGTTTTTTAAAAATAAGAATGACAATTTAGCCATTGAAAGACTCTTCATAATTTATAATGAACAAATAAAATTTTTAGACATTTTTTTACTGCTAAATGAACCAAGCAAACAGATTTTTTTGTTTTCAGTGGATCCCATTATATTGAATCATTATTAATCGAATAAAAGCTAAAAGAGATCTAACTGTACTTTTCTAAATCTGGGTCCAATGAGTTTTTAAAACGAATCAATAAACACATTGCCCTCAGTGATTGAAACTGTAATACAGTAGAACCCCGATTATTCGGACTAATTGGGGATGAAAGTAGTCCAGATAACGAAAATCCGGATAATCGAAAATAATCATAATTAACAGGGAAAGACAAATTATGAATTATTTTTATTTATCTAGATTTACATACACATATGAATATAATAAATTATTTTTTATTAAAAAAAATAATGATCGATATTGACTTTAACCTTTTAACTGCCAACGACGCACCGGCGCGTCGAATTGTCGAGTGTCATTTGATGGAAGAAACTTAGATAATCATTTATGGATGGGACGGTGGGTGGGATATCTAGTAATAATAATCTTTTCTCTCGTTTATCTATAATTTTGATATTTTTTCACTTCTGGTATGAACTATTTTTCATGCCATCATTTAAAAACTTCACCATTCATCCAGGCTTTTTATAATGATCATATTCAACCGGAAGACCTTTGATATTTTTAAGCATCTAGGGTTCTTTGATTTTTCCAACCATAAACAGTGGCAGTCTGTATTTGCCTGCTGCATTTGCATACACCATTATAGTGACACGTTCTTCACTAGTTTTGTATCCAGGTGAAGTATTTTCACGTCTTGATGCTAAAGAATTGGGTAGTTTTTTTCCAATTTAAACCGGTCTCATTACCATTGTTTATAAACTCTTCGTCGAATCCTTCCTTCTCCACAAATAGCTTCAATATGTAAATTAATGAGTTTGCTAAATGTATATCAGAAAGCAGAAAGCTTTTTTCCGTGAATTGAATGAAGTTCCCTGATACCACGTCGTTCTTTGAAATTTTCAAGCCAGCTCGACTTGCTTTGGAGGTTTGCATTTTCAATACAAAATTATCTCCATATAATTTTGTATTGAAAATGATTGCTTTTTCACACAATAATGGACCAGATATTGGCTGTCCAGTTGAACCACATAAAAATACAATTTTTAAGTTCTGTATTTCCTGATTCTTTCATAACTTTTCGCTTTGAGCTTCCACCTTATAATATTAAACAATTAGTAAACTTCGTAATAGTAATTCGTCATGTACGCGAGCAAAAGTGGACACAATTCTCCACATGCAAATCAGCAAATTATAATTTTTTGTGTTATTTTGAACAATCCGGATAATTGAAAATACAGATAATCAAGGTTCTACTGTATTTGAATTATAGCGTTATAAAGCGAAAATATCTATGTAATCGCCAATAAAATAGATGACGCGTCTATGTATTCTGACCGTCGCGTGATCTTTCCAATGTATCGAATCGTGTATTTAAAAAAATCATAAAATCCCATTATCGCTTATGTTAACCTTTTCGTTAGTGAGCAAATTTAAAATCGATGAAGTCGTTGATATCATAATCGCTTTACACCGATTACTTTCTGTCAGCTCCTAATCAGCGTAAGACAATCTTCAATTCGAGGCAGAGTCAATTGTAAATAAACATTTGATAACATACAAGATCGCGTCATTTCTTTACATAAACAATGCACAAAAAATCGATTCATTTGCTCCTCCTTTAGAAGGAAATGATAATTGAACAAAGACTCATTCAACACGCAGCGAAGTTAAAAAAACAAGCATTGTCGATAGCTCGCAATTTTCGATCATTTCTTTGCGTAAACAAATAACACACTTGAAATCGAAATGATTATAAGTCGATAAATTTGGGCTTAACGATCTATACAATCATGCGAGGAACTATCCGTCTCAGTCTCCCGAACTGCGCTAAGTTCTCTCTGTCTCTGTCCGCCTCGGAGCTTCAATGCACAAGAGTGCTCTTTCTGAATAGTGAAGGTCAAAACGGTTATTACCGTGAGTACTCACGAAACGGTTAATTTATAAAATTTGAATTATATATTGTAAACATTTTTTTCGCACTAATTATTGTGTTTAACTCTTTCAGACCTGAATTATTTTTTTCATCCGATGGATTTTGTAAATTCCATGTGTCTAAAGTATAATAAGGAGAATATAAAAAATATATATTTATGTCTACAATTGTGCACGCCAGGTCTGAAAGGGTTAATAACGACTATTAAAATTAATGTAGTTTGAAAACACAGAGAGTGAGTTGAGTGAGTAACCTCATGCAAACAGTTACATCTTATACGACCAACAAATAAAATGTTAAGACTATACTGAGCGAAAGAAGAAATTGTGGGAAAACAGTCACTTTTGTGAATTCAATAATGTTTGTTAAATTAAATTATAAAATAACATGGAATTGTAGATAAAACCCCCAACGTGTGTGCAAAGCGCTCTTTGTAAGATTACAATTTACCTTATAACTTTACTATAAAAAATACCATTAGCATAAAAATTGCTTTCTTAAGGGGTTATATAAGCTTAAAAACATGTTTTCTCTATTTTTTTCAAATACAAGTAAAGAAGTATTTTATTCAAACTTAGGAGCATATAAAAGAGCAACTTTCAAAAAACGTTTTATGAATTTTCAAAATTCAAGAGTTGAGACATGTTTTTTGGAGACCTTAAAAAAGTATCCTTGTTATAAACACTCTTGATAGCTTGCTATGAAATCAAAAGTCAAAATATTTTCTCATAAAAATCAGTAAGATCAGTATATTCGATTTAGAGAAATCGTGTTCAACGTCTTCAAAAATAAGTTTTTGAGAAAAAAAGCGATGAAAATGCGACGCTCCCAGCCAGTCAAACCTAATCACTAAAGGCTGTCTCTCCTAGAGTTTTACTCCAATTGATTTGAAACTATGGGAAATATTCTTACCACGTTGTATTGTTAGTTTAAAAAAATGTACATTTGAAATTACATAACTGTTATTTAACACATATTATGCAAGACCATTCGTTCAAAGCTTATATTTTACCGCGCGACGTTGACACATTTATGTGGGATATTTTACATGAGAACTTGTCACATTGTTTTCTAATTTTCCATTCCATGTTTCCCGCAAAATATGTGTTACATTACTTATTTTGCTTCGGGCATAAGAAATGACAAATTTCCTTTTGCAAATAAAACATGAGCTTCTTCAAATGTTAAAATGCTTGATGGCTTTGGAAAGACTGCCAAGCTGCGTAAGTCACTACTAAAAACAACAATGATGATAAGTTGTTATTCTTAAGGCACTGTGACGTAAAAAAAGTGCAGGAACAGCGTAATGGTTAAATTTTGCAGAAGAAAGAAGTAAAAGTCGAATTATGGCGCCACTTTAGCTGTGCGTATAAAAATCGCTACACGTGTCGTCCTAACGAGGACAGATCGAGATGATCAATAACATTCATAAAAGAAACGCGCTTATCTACCCTGATTCTATAAATAAACGAGTAATGGGACTAAAGTATGTTCGTGACACGTGAGATAAACAAAACAATCTAGTCGGGATATTTCAGTCGAAACTTTCTTTTCAGGCTGCGGGAAGACTTTTCGCGTCTTCTCGCGGGCATCATCTAGTTCGGAGGCCTCAAACTCAAAGGCTAAGATGAAAAAAATACCCCGCATAATTGACGATAATACGATAGCGACACGCTTACAGATTAAGAATCTTTTTGTTTCAGATAAGCCTGAATGAAAAAATTGTTCCACACCGTGGACTTAGTGCAAAGCACACATCGTCATCGCAATTGGCGATGAGAAGTCCCGGAAGGAAAACCCGGTAACGCATTGATAATAACAACCAAAAAAAATGATTGAAAAGCCAACAGATGTTTAAAATTACATCAAAAACATGGAAGGAGTAGACACTGCCGATCAACCGGCAACGTCATATTGTTTTATGCGTAAGTTATTAAAATGGTGGAGGAAACTTTTTTTTGGGGGTTAAAATCTTCAATTATGAATGGATACATTATATGATAGAAAATGGAACGACGAAAGTCATGTAAAATTTCGCCAAATGTTGATGCAAATCGTCGGGAATTTTTGTGCAGCCAAAAAGACAGATACCGGGCGTAGATCGACTACCGATGACGAGGAATGATTGAATAGAAATCCACATTATATATATGATTCTACATACAAGGATTGTATGGTGTGTTTGCATCGTAATATTCTAGAAAAAAGAAGACGGACATCGTTATATTGCAATACGTGCGAGAAAAAACTCGGCCTCCACCCTGGTTTCCCCGGGTATTAATTTGACGCATCGGCGCCTTCTCTGCTCTGGTCAGAGGAGGGCGTTGATTGTGGTCACTAAAGCGTTCAGGACCGTCTCCACTGCGGCTTTGCCGGTGCTAGCTGGCCTGCCACTGGACCTGCAGCTGCAATTGAGGGCGGCCCCGTTTAGATATAAGTCCAGATCTGTAGTTTATATAGGTAATACAGTACTAAATTCATCCACTTTGGATGCTCTCGAGCCGCGTTTAGCTATCGCGACGTTAAAAAGGAATGCATTTAGTGCTTGTATAGAGGAATGGCAGAATAGATGGATGCTAAGTGACGACGGAAGACAATTGTACAAATTTTTCAGCACTATTAAATACCGTTTGTCGTGTCGCTGGGTTTTTCTAGGTTACTGGACGTCCCAGTTCCTCAGGGGATACGGACGGTTTAAGTCGCATCTCCTTCGCTTAGGGCTGAGTAGTCTTTCGGAATGTCCATGCAAGTACCCGGATATGTACGCCGATCGGGAAGATCTCCTACGTCGTGTCAGAAGTTCCGCTTCAGAGCCTGTTGGACATGTAGACCTAGTGGCTGGTCCCCGCGCATTCGGCGCTTTCTCTCAGTTTTGCAATAGTTTTAGCAGCAAATGTGCGGAAGAAGGTTTTTACGAAGAATAATTCCGTTGACAACTCCTTCCATTTTGCTTAAATGTAGAATCTATTGGAAAGTTCGTTGGCATCTGGAACAATTAGTTTATATAGACAATAAACAAGAATTATTGACCCAACCAGTGCTGGCAGCGAATCATCCAATCCTCTTTTCCCTGCATGGAATGCAGCTGAGTAGGTACAGTGGAGTAGGAGAATGTTTCCCTGCATCACCCCCTGATTTAGTGACTTTAACGCTGTGTACGTTATTTTGTCCGCGTTAAATGGTAGAACCAATCAACGGCGCGGGCACGGTGGTACGTGGTGGGTCCCCCACCCCCCCTCTTAATGAGTTCTTCAATTGAAGGTTGGTATTTCAATTACGATTTTTACACGCCGCATAAAAAGGAAATCATATATTTCAATGTACGAGCATATTTTTTTCACAATTTCTTAGATCCATTATAAATATTCGATTTATTTCGCTTCCTAATTATAGAAATATGAAGAGTTTTGTTTCTTTGGTTTTGACCTCTGTTTATGTTAACACCTCATGCACTGTTCGGAAGTGGCATCATTGTCCGAATGTCAACACATTTTTTATTGGAATTTTGCCTATTTTGTTGACTGGGCCGCAAAAATATTTGTTGTGGATCGTATCTTCCACGTGAATGGACATGCGGAAGCCTTGCTGTCCTGAACGTAAAAAGTCGGGCACGGATTGCGGATTGGAATCTACGCCATGGCGCCTTCGACACCCCACGTAACAGTACTGTGTAAGCGATTGGACGTAATCGATCTTTATGGATAATTTTCCCATGGATAGATTATTTAAAAACAGTGATTTTATATAGTCGAAATATGATAAGAGTATTTGAATAGATTTTTGTTATCTGAATGAGGTTTTATAAGTTTGGAAATAATAATTATTTTAAATTATATTTTATTTAATATCGCCAATTACTCTAAAAATTAATAAATCATCTCGATATTTACTTCTTTTTAAGGGATGTTATCCCACAACTATGTAATAATAGCTTGAATACTAGCCTTAAATATTAAATAACACGAACGTGTATTTTAAACGTAGAAGATAAATTAACTAAGATTTAAGTAAATCCTAGTTGAACTGTTCAGCAGTTACCAGGGGAACTAAAACAGTTCAATTCGATAGTACAAAAAATAGGATATAGTAGGGACCGCAGAAATATTATCCATCTTAAAATACGTTACCGCTTAACAGTAATATCAAACAATAAACATAGATGAAAAACTATTTCATATATTTTAGATTTAAATAATAAAAATGTAATATTTATTTAGTAACTAGCTGGTACCCGGCGCGTTGCTGCCACAGAAGAAATAGTTCTAAAAATACCATTTGAAATTTGAAAGAGTTATCTTGTTTAATTAGCAATGATATAAATAATGATATTTTTTCCGACAATTAATACATTTATTGATATTGAATGATATATAAAGAAAAAAATATTAAAAGCATACATTTTGCTTACTTAATTGTTCTGCTAAGTGCTTTAGGGTAGAGAATAGTTTTGGCTTTTCCGTCTTTAACAAATACAAATAAATTTCTCTGCTGTCCAACGTGGATTTTATAGATTCTTCCGCACACTTGAAGTGCCTTGTTGATGGTCATTGAGAATGCAAGTCCAACGGGGAGCTGCAGTCGTCTCTTATCAAATTGCACGTCGGTGGGAATGAGCACATCTTCTCCTTTCGACTTTCCATTAAGAATATATAGTTGTTTCGATGATATTCGGCATCAATTTCTTCATAGTGAGTCTTGTTCCAATTTGTAAGGTGGCACATCAGGAAGATCTGACGAATTTAAAAACTCGATTGGATAGTTAGTAACTTGGTCTGCATTCATGGCGCTATCAATCGATTTGTAGGTAACAAAATCATTTGCAATTTGTTATTGTATTGTGTGGTTGATTGTATTGACGTCGGTGTTTTCTGCTGCCAAAATAGCATGTTCGCAAAGCCAATAATGATTTTTATAATTACTAAAAATCTGCGGAAAAACTTTCTGAATGAGTAAATCGATGGATGGCACAACAACGCAAAAGTTCGATGGAAATGAAATAAACTTGGTAGCATCAACATGCACTTTTCCTTCACCAATGTTCAATAGTCGTTTTAAAAATGTGGCTGCCGACGCATCACGCTACAAATGTACCCGCATATTTGTCTTTAATGTCAGTTTTCGCACGTCTCTCCAAAGATGCGATGCTTTGAGGCAAGAATCAGCTGGTGTCGATGAAAGCATCACTGGAAGAGGTTGTGGAAAGTCGCCACATAATAAAATTAGAGCGCCACCAAACGGTTTTGCATTTGATCGTAAGTCTTTAAGAGTTCGATCAAGCATTGCATTCGTCCCAGATAATCCCCTTGCAAATTTTCAAAACTTTAGCTATGTCAGAAACTTTAGGAATGTTACATGTCAGAGCTTCCAATAAATGCATATCTAATGGCAATTTGAATGCCGAATGCGCTGTTCGTCCACCATCTAATAATGTTGCCGCAATACCTAATGAAGCAAGAGCTAAAGCAATTCTATTTTGAGATCGAATGTGAGCCAATAGTAAAGTGATGAGATACGTTTTTCCAGTACCGCCAGGCGCATCAAGGAAGAACAGATCATTTGTAATTGTATCGTAGGTCAATTTTTGTTCCGCAAGCAAAATTTGTTCGTTTGCTTCGACAAATGCATCCAAATCATTAGCATTGTACTGCTGTTCAAGTGCAGAACGAATTCTTGTTGAATGAATTCTTTGATGTTGATGGTTAAGCAAATGTCTTCGATTTCGATCAGAGCTTGATTGAAAATCAAGCTCTGATCAAATCAAATCAATCGTCAACATATTCTTATTAAATAAAATAATTATTCATTTGATTCTTGTTTTTTATTTTTTAAATTAAATTTAAATTCAAATCTGGTTAGGTTAGGTTTGTTTGTTTTCATTGTGTCGAAATGAAGGCGTTTTCAATTTACCAATAAATTTGCCCCTCGTTAACAGGATTTAACCTTTATCCATTTTACACTGGGATGCAATCTGTAATCGTAATGAATATCATATTGAAATGCAGCAATATTCAAATCAACATGTACTTTCGATTCTCGTTGCACGTTGGTCGTCTGATTTTTTATCGGATAGCACTCAAACGTACTTTTTCGGTTGTTACGTACGTGAATAAGCGATGAATGAAATGAAGCATTTTAAAAGTGCTTGCGATAAATAATTTGGATATAATTGACTCACGCCGATGGATAACCTGCAAATGACATTGACGTTTGACGTATGTGTTGTATGTGACGACGACACGACGCCTCCTACTGCAACTTGTAGGTACTATATACCTATAGCCTTAGCAACGCGTAATCTCAAACACGTCAGAATCAACAACTTTCACACATTAAGTTTTGAATTAAAAATCTACTGTAAGTTAATTGTACTATGCCTATGTCACCCCCTGATCCCTTGGCAATAAGTGGACCAAGTTTTGTCTCAATCCGATGAACGCGCATATCAACCCATTTCGCCCGAGCATTAGACGGGAAACGCAACTTATTTTTATATATTAGATATAACGAAGCCCCCTGTTGACTGTGAGAGTAGGGGGCTCCCTCGTTGCGGCGCCCGTGCCCCTTCGAAAAGCCCCGCGGAGCGCCCTAGCAACAAAAATTAAAAACAGATTCTAAAGTCGAATAAATTAGGATTTCTCAAAAACTTGTTTATTTATGATGAAAAGTGGCCACTTATGGTCGGATTTATCGATGTTTACGAGGGTGTTGAGATTAATTTCTATCGGTATAGGTCGACCTCGTGTGCTCATCCTATACTATCCTTGGAGACGGAACCTATTGGATGATACTTTAATGGGAGCTTCCGGGAACATATACGGGAGCAAAAGAGAAGTTTATTATTAGTGATAAACGAGAAAAGAGTTATCTTCGTCGGCTGCTCTCCTATATAATTCGTATATTTTAAGCTACAATATAAATAAATACAGTGTCATTTGTGGAAAAAAATATATGTTAAAAGTTTCATTAAAAATTACACATATTAGTGCAATATTTAAGACGATTTCTTAAAATGCATATAGACATTCAACATATCATTAATTAGCTAAACAACTATTTGTACTATTAGATAAATAATTTGGATCAGTTTTAAACTTTACTTTTAACAGCTTTAAACGTTGATATACGAGTACGAATTTTGCTAAGCATTGAAAGTTGAATTTTGAGCTAACTGAGTAATTACATCGTTTTATACTGTTTTTCTTAACACTTTTAGGCCAGGTCCCGCGCCAGCGCTGACGCGGTTTTATAAATACATAGTCAAACTCAATGCTTTTACTTGGGTAAAATAAAACATGTGTTCATTCCGAAATACATTTATTTTACTCAAATATGTTTGTTTTAATGCTAAGACCCGATTCCAACAACATCTAGTTTTCAAGATTTTATGATTTTAAAATTTTATATGATTTTTTTAAAATCATATCTTTAATCAAAAAAACATATTCCATACACATTCAGTGGATATAGCGAGCATCCGAAAAATGAAAGACCATTGGCTAGAGCCCAAAAAGGGAAATTGATTTTTCCGTAAGTTCAGTTTAAAAGGATGTATAGAGATTATAATACTATTGATTGGGATTAGGGAATCCAATCCCGAGCCAAAATTTCGATCCCGGGATTTCGGGATTGCATTAGACCATCCCGGGACCGGGATTACAATGATAAATTTGATAAAAAATTACTAATAAATACATTCGTTTAACCCGTTGGTTGCCGTACGCGCACCGGTGCGCGCCTATCCCTATTCCCTAAATAAAAGGGAAAATGGTGGGAGGGTGTCTTGCGCGTTGATTTCGGAGTTTGTTAATAGAAGACAGAAACGGAGAGAGTGTCTTGCGTACATCGTACGATTGTATAGATTGATAACCCAAATTTATCGACTAATAATAATAGCCCAAATTAATCGATTTCAAGTGTATTTTTTATTACGCGAATTAATTAACGAATATTGTATGCTATCAACAGTGTGTATTTATTGATATACAAGCTTTAAACACGCTGCGTGGTCCTGAGATATAAATGGATCTGTACGGACGATAAGTGGCGGACATACAAATATAACATCTACGTGTATGTCATTTTAAAATTAACTAACTACTCACAGGGTCGATAAAAGATCTATTCAATATATTTTTACAAGTACCAAAACATCGTTATTTTGTTAGATAATTTTGTAAAAATTGAATTCGTATTATTCTCGCTATTAAACTATCTACTGAAAAAAGTATTGTTGAAAATCTTTATTGATAAAATGTATAAAAATAAATAAACAAGATCAGATATTTATATGCAGTTAAAACTTTTATTAGACACCGCTCACTAAAACGCAGCTATTTTTTTAGCAACATGGTAAAAAATCATCAAATTCCAGACAATCGCAATTAATCTATAAAAAAAGTGATAAACTTTCTATCATCCTGGTATAGACAATCGAATATTCAAAGAACGGCTCACCGTAATAAAGGAGTTAAGTGTTCCTATGGTGATTAAATTTTCGAGTAACCCCATTCCGCAATCAGAATTGCAGCGATTCATGTACAAAATGTAGCTTGAATTTCGGTCTCTCTAATAACGATTCGAGTAAATAAAATTGACTATTTGTTCCACCCCTTATCTGAAAGTTACATAAAAAGTAACTGAACATGATTTCAATAGTACATGTAACTGAACAAAAAAATACGGACAACTTTTTGAGTAGTTACTCCCTTGAAACTTTCGCCAGTAAAAGATTTCATCTGTGCTGTGTTTCCACATTTCTTTCTTATGAAGAAGATAAGGGATACAAAACAAATGCTGTGTTGTAAATTCGATCGCTCGAGGTTGACAGCTCATCGAAACTTTTATAATCGATTCAATAGTTTAAAAAATTACGCCGAAAGAAGGCGGAGAATTAAACTCTTCCGACAGTTAATTAGCGTCGGCGCGTTAAAGAAGCTTGTAAGCTTCCAAGTCTAATCAAATAAACTCTGGCAATTTCGGAAAATTCAGAATTACATTTTCTAAATCTTATTTTAAAAAAAGCTGCATTTATTGCAATACAAAAACAAATAATATCTTTGTACAGATATATTCATAATTTTTCTAATTTAGCTAACATTAACTTAAAAAAAAAATCTATCCGCTAATAATAAGAGAAATGCAGCAGCTTATTTGTCTTCGCCTATTCTTTTTTCCAGATTTAGCTTATTTTAACTATTCTATATATAATTAAGAAGTAAATAACAATTTTAACCTCATGAATCATATAAAGAAATTCTAAAAATGTTAATGAGGAAAACGACGGTTAAAAATGCTTGAAGCAAAGAAGATTATTTTAACAGGCACATCCTCATATCATTCAGAAATACAATAAATTTGTGACTATGCTCAAAATTATTTCTGATCTGGCACATTGTATAAATATCTCGCGGCATTTAAAGTGTTAAAACCTATTTTACAAATACAATGCATCATAGTGAAAAGGAGGCGTGTTCAACAATATCCGGAACCAAATATTTTATACGTTCTATTTTCAGACCAGTTCTCTGCTTAGATATTTGTCCCAAAAATTCATTAAGACCTACTTATTTCAACTTTTAAAAATTTGTATTGAAGCAGATTCTGGCCGTAAATCTTTCTTTTTTTTCATTATTAAAAGCCACCATACCGTAATGTTTGTGTGAAAAATGCGAAACGCTTATGTCGTGATAAATGATTATAATATGGGAGCGATTATAATATCCTTGCTTTGATAAAATTTGTTTGCTCTCAGATTGAATGATGAATGTACCATGGTTTTTTACAAGAAATGTCAGATAACGTTAGAATGATACACAATGAAACTCTGTAATTATTCCGGATTTACTTCTAGAGCAGCAGTTCTTAAACTGGGGTCCGCGAAGACATTACTGGGTATCAGCGAGAATATAAACAAAACATTTATCTATACTTGAAAAAGATATTTTCGTCGAATTATTTACAAAAAACATTGTAAAAAGATCTATTTTGACCAAGAAATGTTTATTTGTAGGAAAAATTAAGTCACAAAGGATGGGATGGGTCCGCAAAAAAAATATTCAAGAGGAGAATTTTGACCGCGAGAACCGCGAAAGAAATTTTACTCAAGAGGGGGTCCGCGGACTACATAAGTTTAAGAAGCGCTGTTCTAGAGAATACAAAAATCAGTAGCAGAAAACATCGTATTTCAACTCACAGTTGTGAAATGTACTGCTATGACGTTATCATAAATAAGTAGCTATGAGATAAGTCTATCAAAAATACAATTTGCTAGCTATCATAGAGTAATTGACAAATTCCATTAACTTTCGCCTGTTGGTTTTCTTTACGAATGTTGTTAGTCGTTCGTCCACATTATTCATCATACATTTACATCATCGCACTGTTCATTCGATGCTAATATCTAGTCCTAATACTTAAAGTCTATACCTAAACATTGCCGCTGCGATTAAGGCTTTTTTGATTGAAAAAAAATTAAATATCCTTTGTTAGGAACATTTTGTTGAGAAGAAAATGATACATTAACCTTTCCAAGTTTATAAATGCAATGACAAATCTTGAACATAAACATCTATTTACAACGATTGCATAATTAAAACAGACGAAAAAATTAGCATTCCATGTTAAAAAACAGAAACATTATAGGGCATGAAAACATACAATCATCAACAGATATTGCAGATATTTGTGTTTTGTTTCGTTAGGGTTATAATTTAAAATGCCGCCCCAAAATTCACCCGATGAAAGTATTACACCCACTCACTGGTTCCTAGAATATTTTTTTGAACTAATAACAGAAATTCACGGGAAAAAAATAGAATTGAGCTAACAATCGATATGGAGGTCCAAGAAACCATTTTCGAGCCTCGTTAGTAAATATTTTGGTGAGGGGTCCGATAAAAATTGATAATGAATATTGAATGCATGACTCGCATTTATGGAAGACATTCTAAAGCTTTTTATGGTATTGACCACGCATTTTTCATGGCCGCAAACGATATACGGTAGACATTATTTTATAAATAATTCATATCATCGAATATCGACACAGCATAACAAATTCATCCTGATTATGAGGAAAATGGTTCGCTACCACTGAACTGGTGCATTAGAATTTAAAGTGTTAACGCGCGGTGGAACTTCATAATTAAATGACCAACCTCATAATAGCAAGTATTGTTTCATATATGTATGCGCTTCTATCGGGTTATGTTGACAAAAAGACAATTAGCTTTTTCTTAAAAAAATTCAATTACATATTCTTTCGGATGAATTTATAAAATTCATTATCGTTCAGTTTTTAAAGATATCCGCCAAAGAACTTAACCGGTCTATAGATGAAGAAACAAGACTATCAACCAAATTTATCATCCATTATATGCAAATATTTTTTGCATTAGAAATAAACAAATGATCAGAATGTATGATGGTATAGCAACAAGAAAATATTTTATTTTGATACATAGTACCGTTATCTTATAATTTTGAAATTACTTAAAAAAAGCCGTCTACATAATCATGCCATTAATTCTGTTTCATAAATCAACAAATTAAAACATTTCTAGGTTATCGAACAGAATTTTTTTAATGCAATTCTTCCACATTATATCATTTTTTTAAATAAAATGTTTCAAATAAAAGGTATTCCTTATCTGTCAATGATTTTCCTATTATAATTCTGTTCGTTTTATATTAATAGTGTGGTTACCACTTCGTTCGCATTAAAGCACATTATGTTAATTTGAAAATATTACAACTTCTTCATCGAACATGCTGTTTTCAATTCCTCATCTCTTCGGCAACTGGCAATTGCCATTAAAGCAGTTTTCCTAATTGTATAGCTGTTAAAATATAATCCATTTCGATGGACATAATAGATTACGTTTGTCGTCAAAAGTCATAACCAATACGAACCAAACATCACCGCATTGAAAAAAATATATAGCCTGGGACGAAAACCAAAGAAATCTAAATGGAAAGGAAGGTTCGTGTCACCAGGGACACATTTGGAAAATTGCCCTCATTTTGACGTCATCTTAGAAGACATCCAAGATATTCAAAGAAATTCCACATCTATTCCAATACTATCCCGGCGCTTATCTTTAAATATGAGAAAAAACTTTCATAAATCCGCATTTAAATAAACGTAAGCCCATATAAGTGTGACGCATAAAACGATTTACTTGTTGAAATTATTTTGATGTCTATGTCACGAATAAGATTTTTTTACATTGGATCTATTTGTTTGAAAACCTACATTCTGTAGTAGTTGGCCGTATCATCCCCAGTTTTAAAAAATAATGAAAACTACCAACATTATGTATTCCGAATAAATAATTAATATTCGTTTTGTACGGGTTTATACTATTCCTATAGTT
This sequence comes from Stenopsyche tienmushanensis, assembly GCA_008973525.1. NCBI lineage: Eukaryota > Metazoa > Arthropoda > Insecta > Trichoptera > Stenopsychidae > Stenopsyche > Stenopsyche tienmushanensis. Next base: position 119,113 of record WACJ01000526.1, read on the forward strand.
CAAATAAGAAACACAAACGATTACGTTTTTTTTATATTTAGTTTCAAAATATTTTGTGCTCTTAAATTGTAGGTTTTCTTACATTGGAGACACATTTCATTTCAAAAATTGTTCCGTCATTTAAATATTTTTGTGAAACTTTCAGGAAAGATAAAAAATTAAAATAATTATAAATTAGAATTTAATTTATTTAAGTATAGAAGATATTAGACTGAGAGCTAGCAGCATAAATTGAAGGTCATCTAACACTTGTGAATAATTTAATAGTAGTGTTCTGGCGTGTTTCTGGACTATCATTATGACAGTCTGGCTACTGAGTTTCATTGAGTTTGAGAGGGGAAGGGATTGCCAGACTATTACCAGTTTGCTAAGACAGTACCAGACTGGTTCAAACTTGCTGTGACTAATCAGAAAATGATGTCAATTTTAAAAAGTTGGAATAAATTATTTTTAATACTTTATAAGCCCATACCATAAGCCAGACCATAATAACACTTATAAATTATTGTTTATTTTACTTATTTATAGAAAATTTAAAAAATATACTCATATAGTATTACTTAATTGTGTTGAATTTTCATTCGATTTCAACTCCCTCGCCTCCCAAACCCAAAGGCACTCAGTCCCCAGAACACAACTATTAAATTAGACACATGTGTTAGATGACTTTCAATTTATGCTGCCAGCTCTTCGTATATATCGAATACTTTTTTTATATTTAAGTAATATACAAAATATTGAAGCGTATTTAACTTTTAAGTATTTTGTATCTAACTGTATCTCCTTCCAACTGTAAAAAATCAAACTATAATAGTATACCTCATAACGGAAACTAATTAATAACAGTTTTTCCTTGCAAAGGAATAAGTTAGGCGGTCAATTTGGATATAGCAATAAAGTGAGATTCGCTATATGTCTGATCACAATAAATGGATTTCGGCAGGAGAAGATTCAGTGAGTCGGTAATTTTTGTCAAGTACATTTTTTTACTGTTTCAATACCGGTTAAATATTTACGTCACGTGCCGACGCCAAAAAATGGACTAGCAAAACCGACTGTAAGAACGGTTTCCTACGATAATTCAATTGATAGTTAGCAACCTTGAGCACTTCCTTATGTTTTTAAAGGTATGACTGTGGTTGACAACGTTATTCATCGGCGGGAGGTCTCCCTTCGCATGCAAGCATCTGTCGCATAAGGGCTAGCAGTGTCGCGGATTGATCGTACCTTATTTCAATTATTCTCAAAGTTAAAAGCCTCAAAGCCCGCCAAAGTAGACCTATTTACATCCGTTATATCCGAAACCGGATATACAAACGAATGCGCGGTCGGTTGAGTTTGCGGTCTGACTTATATACTTTTATACCAATTTGGCGGAAGTAGACTCGGACCGATGATATGCCTCTGAAGTGTTATTCAAATTTATTTCGTAACGTAAAACGTCCAAACATATCCTTATTTCAGTGGATATAACTAGCAGCGCTTAACCTGTATGGGAGTACTATCGGAAATATCCGTTTTGACCTTCACTATTCAGAAAGAGCACTCTTGTGCATTGAAGCTCCGAGGCGGACAGAGACAGAGAGAACTTAGCGCAGTTCGGGAGACTGAGACGGAGAGCTTCTTCATTGCATCGCATGATTGTATAGATCGTTAAGCCCAAATTTATCGACTTATAATGATTTCGATTTCAAGTGTGTTATTTGTTTACGCAAAAAAATGATCGGATATTGTGTGCTATCGACGATGTTTTTTTTTAACTGCCTGCCGTTCTTCGCTGCGTGTTGAATGAGTCTTTGTCCAATTATCATTTCCTTCTAAAGGAGGAGCAAATGAATCGATTTTTTGTGCATTGTTTATGTAAAGAAAGGAAGTGCTCTTGTATGTACATAGTGTTCATTTACAATTGACTCTGCCTCGAATTGAAGATTGTCTTACGCTGATTAGGAGCTGACAGAAAGTAATCGGTGTAAAGCGATTATGACAACAACGACTTCATCGATTTTAAATTTGCTCACTAACGAAAAGGTTAATAACACCACGTCTCATCCAATCTTGACGCAGTTTCCTGGAGACCCTGCCTCTAATTTATATGCTTAACCAAATATATATGTAATTATTTGAGAGGTACATTAAGAATTCAAATGTACCTCTTTCCGATATTTAGAGTCTCCTGTCGGACTCATGGACGCGGGGTAACTGGTGGTGCTCCTTGTTAGTATATTCCGTCCAATACTGCCAATGTGCAAGTTGGGCTATGCATTGCCGTCGCATCATTGGAGATTGTTTGCACTTTCACTTTTTTTTGTTTTTTATATTTTATTTGGTGTTTTAATTTTCGATGAAGTCGAAACCGTTTTCCCATCCGTTGATCGTGGAGTTTTTTCGTTTTTCAATCTCTATCGCTTCTCTCGCATTTCTGATGCAAGTTTTCAACGGTTGCTATGGTTCTTGTACCAGCAAAATTGATGTGTTGATCCTATCATTTCAAATTTTCAAAATGAACCCGATAAGTGAATCGAAATATCGGATAAAGGTTAACGTTTAAATATAATTTTGCCTTTTAAAACCCTAAAAAACGCGATCAAAAACACGTAAAAGCAAATAGATGTGATTACCTGTTCCCATAGGAAATGTGTTAATCTGGGTTTAGCTATTGAAAGTGATTTAATTCATTAGATGATCAATGTTTTTATTTGAAACCGTGCAAAACCCAAACCCCTATTCTACACATATTTTTAATTAAATTTTTAACGTTTGACCAGGAAATGTCAACTATAATGGAATAAAAGCACCAAATGCGTGTATCAATTTTAAGCTACCAATTTTACTCGGAAACGGATTTATTTGTGGAAGTTTTGATCCGTTAGATATAGTCGATATATTTTGCTTTTATAACATCTTAGTTAAATAAAATATTGGTGATACTTGATCAGTGAATAAATATTTAATAAGCTATTCGTTTAAGTTAATGGGTGACTATGACGCGTGTCTAACGTTCATGAGACGAGCAGAAAATTAACCTCTTACTTTGGAAACGACATATTGATCTGTCAATCCATTGTGATTGGTTCATCTTAACAATTCTTGACCCGCCCTAAGAAGGTGTATGATATACTCCAGACTGGAAAATCTAACATAGCTCAGGTTAAACTCATGATATGACAAAGTATTTAACTACCGGGAATTAAATCGAAAATAGGAACGGTGCCGGCTTTATTATCCGCAATCACGCTCGTTACACTTCTGTCCGATTTCGCGAACACTCTTCAATTTTTAAGATGTCGTAAAATAAACTTTAACGTCCCAACTTAAGATGCAATTCCAACTTTGTCGAATTACTTAAGGCTTAAGACAAGACACCGGGAAATTACTTGAGATTCCTATCAATGTAAGATAACATGCAATATAAATTGTTTCATCGGGATTGTATTAATGTGAAACGTCTAAGATAATTCATCATTTTTTAACATCAATACGATTATGAAATGTAAAATATAGGAATGTTTCTTCTAAAAACAGATCGTGAGTACTGACGCGTCCTGTTACACATACACGAGTACTTTGGACTTACCATCGTTTTTATGAGGATTAAATCTCACCTAGTGATTCATTCTATTTTTGAATTTGAAAAGGTTTTAAGACGTATGAGAACGAAGATACACAATTGCTAATGTAAATGCGATTTAAAGATGCATTTCTTAAGCGATCCGTAGGTTTCCACCCTTTCCATCCCGGTATCGACTTTGTGAGGAAAGCAAGGACTGGGCATTGTGTTTTCCAGAAATCCCTTTTACGTAAAATCAACATAGTCACTTTGAAAAGCTCTCCAAAGCTTGCAAGTATTCACACTCCCTACCAAGGTGGCTGCGAAAGCGCTTTTCAATACGTTCACCGAGGTGACCCACTGGGTAAGCATTTGCAAATAAACTTTGGAGATCTTGCTGCCTTCAATATCAAGTGTACGAGAAGTTTATATATGATACAGATGATATAGATTTTCCATTGATGGATATTGAAGAGGTCTTAGTCCTGCAGTGAATTGCGCGTAGCTACATTATTACAAACTTAATCTTTTAAATAGTGTACAAAGGTCATGTATGTAAAGTACAAAATTAAAACCATCAATTATCTTATGATGGAGTCAAATTTTCGAAAGACAAAATGAAAATATATCACAGTAATTATAATACCAAATAAAAGCTCCCTGAGTTTCCTGTGAGATCAGAAGTTCAATTGCTCGAGGAATTTGAGCGAAAAAATCATATTAGGCAAAATTACTTCATAATAATAGATATTGATGTTTGTTTCAAGTTGAAAAAATTGAAGTTGGATTTTTTTTAAGTATTGCATTCGTGATGAGACATTCGACACATTCGAAACAAGCTGAATCATTGTATATTGACAGTAATTGGGGTAGCAATGAGGAAATAGACAAAGCTTAACAGTAAACATCACCATTTTGTTACAGATAAAGACTAAAGTAACACTAAAATGAATACTGGATCAGAAAATATTTATTGATCAATAATAGGGATTACAATTATTCGTCATTATCAGCTATTCGGATATCGAATAGTAACAATTTATCATATTCGGATATATTCGGATATCCGAACGATGTATGAAAATAACAAAATATTAACATTAAAAACGAGTTCATTTTCATTATAAGTCATTTATTAAAACTTAAAAAAATCTTATTTTAAAAATAACAAGAGCATTTAATGTTTCTTATTTTAAATTTGTTCTTAATTTAGTTTTAATTTGTCCTGCCGTTGAAATGACTCGTTCAGTAGCTGTTGACGTAAGTTTTATTGTTAGAAGTATATTAAACCACACGTCCAACTTTTCTGTCCTTCTTTTATATTGATCTAAATATTTGAAATATGTTTTCAGGTTATTTCTACTGTCATAATTCTTCGTTTTCGCGAGAGACAATATTGAATTTTGCATTCATGATGCAATTCGGAAGTTGAAAGAGAAAGAGGTGTAATTTCCACACGTCTTGCGAGTTATTTAAAAAATCTTCGATTTTTTTGAATACGCCAAATCACCATCATTTGCTACCATTCACCGATTTAGTATTTTTTTTTTCTTCATAAATACATTAAAAGCAAAAATACAATAATATAATTCGCGCCCTGATATTGTGTTTTACACAGTCATCTATTAGTTTGAATGTCATTTTTTTAAGTTTAAATATATTTTTCATACACTTATTTCTTGATGTTTTATTCAATACCAGATTCGAACACATCTGGTTGACATCAATCATGCTCTTATTTATGCGCTATGTTTAGTTTGAGAGTTTATAAAAAAATGATTGATTTTGTGTAGCAGTCCAAAAATTTTACAGTGTGCGGCTTGATATTCAATAGATAGACGAGTCAACTAGTCCCGCATATAAAGTGTTAAATTACCCCAAAAATTGTTTACTTTTTGTTTCCATAATACATTTTTTGAAGGAATCAAATTCTCTCACATGTTGCGAAGCATTTTTCTCAAACGTTGAATTCCGTCTCTTGTCGTTTGAGGAATTTCCGATAGAAATTTTAAAGACAGTCGGACATATGCAAAATTCCGCTGTGCGAAGAAAGCTTCAAAAGCCAGAATAAAGCTTTCATCCTAAAACTCTCTCACCGTAATGTTTGTGTCGTACAGTTTTATATCTTGTTAACAAGCAATAATACACGTTGATGCACCTGATTGCACAGTGCATAAAGTACGAAAAACATGGTATATTTAGATGGCGAAAGCGCATGAAGCAACAGTCACTTCTCCAGCTCATCAGTAGAACGGCCATATGTTATAAGTGTGCAATGTTGTTGTTGCGATGTTTCTTATTGAATTGCATGGTTTATGCAAATCGCTTTTCGCCGGCGGACACAAATTAGTGCTACTTGATTATGATATTCGGTTTACATCGATCACACTTCAGAAAATTATTTCATTTAACACTTTGTCTCGTAAATAGCATTTGAGTTTGAGCAACACATTGAGTTTGGAGCGAAACAGAGACAGAGAGCCTGGCAGGTTGAAGATGGTGAATGGGAGACAAAGCTAGAGAGAGTATGTTACGTAAATCATACAATCGCTAACCCAAATTTATCTACTAATAATGATATATGAATGATATAATGAATCGTTTTCAATTGTATTGTTTATGTTTTCATGGAGAAATTACCGAATATTGTGTGCTATCGGTGGTGTTTATATATGTATGTACAAGCTTCATACACACTTTTGCGATCCTGACAAATAAGTGGATATGTACGACGATACGTGGCGGACAAATATAGCATCTTAGATTATGATGATTTTAGATTAGCACACTACTCAAAGGGTTAACGACTTTTATTTATTATCTATTTTTTATAATATACTATCAAAATTTCGGACAATTTTAGCAAAAAATTGATTTAATCTAGTCTAATCTCGCTTGAGTTTCAATTTCAGCGCCTTTGTTCTTTTCAATCATCTACTTGTACGTGTGATATACTTTTTTGATTTTGTAGAGAATTCAAACTATCTCAGTTTTAAATTTACGACAAGTTAAATTATTTGCCTAGAATTTCGGTTTCAGAAGTTATCTATTTCTACCTATTTCTGCCTACCAAATACTTCATAATCTTCAATATTATTTCATAAAAAAGGTCCTCGTCTATATCATATATTCAACTCCTCATACTTCAATATTGAAGGCCCCATGACCTCCGACTTCATTTTGAATTCTCACTCAGCGGGCCGATTGGGTACCTAATGTTTAATACGATTGATATGTTATATATTCTCAATTTATGGTATAGTGATATTTCGCAATAAAAATATTAATTCTAGTCATCCCCGGCTTACACGGTTTCCCATTAAATTTAATATTTACTAGTATTTTGCTATCTGCTTGCATTTGATCTATCACTGCGCTGGTTCGCAAATTTATTAATTAAATGAAATCCCCGTACCTTTATGCAAAATATTTGATAATATAACATTGCATAGTCACATTATAAAATAAGAACAGGCTGATCGTTTCTTTAGAATGTTTATCATATTATACACACACATATAAAATTTTATCGTTATCATAATGAAGGGTATCGAGTTTATATTGAAAGCAATCCCTCTTATAAAACACTCCTTTATTAAAAGTCGAGAGCTCCACCTTGACGATACTTCTCTTTAATCAGATCCTCTTCATGTATGAAAAGATAATATGCAACACAAGTGAAGTGAGTGACGATCGACTATTAACCCTTTTATACACACTGCTAATATAATGAAAATCAAAACAAGGAGCTTTTCATATTGTAAATCGCTGTTGACATTTTTATATATATAACTCTTTAAAGATATATATATATATATAACCATTTAATTATAAACATATGTCTACAAATCAAAATAAATCAGTAAGATTCGAAAATACCTGCGATAATGTCAGCAGTTTTCAACCTTCAAGTTGCATGATTCTATTAACATTCCCGCGGTATAAATCTGTTAATAGGTAGAAAGCTATTGTACAATAGCACCCTTCAATTTTTACCATGTGCATGATTTAAATGAAAATTCTTTATTCGTATGAATGCCACGTTAGAAATCGCAAAATTCATTCATTCAAGCGAGCCGCAGTTGCCTTTATATCGGCACGTATTTCATATTTAACATTATTTTTTTGATAGTTATTGAAACTATGTACTCCGGACGGTATTTCTTTGTAAAATTCAAATTGGGAATAAAAGGAGCGAAAGCTGCGAGACATGAAAATACATACTCCTAAAAGATACCAAGCTATTGAAATTATTAACCTATTCGATGCGCGACACAAGAATACAAGATCTCAAATCTAGGATTTGACCTGTAGATCAAACATATATATCGAAAACAGAGAGATTAAGCATCAAAAGGCAATATTGTAAGTAAGCACCAGTGACTGTCCACAAATTCGACGATCGAATTGTGGGAGAACGTCAAATTTGAAAGAAGTATATATTAGTAGAAGAGATAACAGTCTGAAACTTCTTGTAAACTGAAGACGCCATAAAGAACCGTTACGAGAAAGTGATGACAAATACAGCAAAAAATATTTCATAACGGCAATGCCGGGGGAAAAATGACAATAAAACGCATGGCCAAAGAGATGGCGAAGGTAGCAACAGTTATTCCGTGACCATGGACAATTCAACGTGTTCGAAATACCAGATAAATACTCAATATTTACGTAAATTTTGACACAAATGTAAACTTAACACTTTAGGACCAATCTCGCGCTAGCGTGTAAATTTGCGCCGACCGCATAGTTCGCCGTCTTCTCTCAGTAAAACTATAATAAAATACGACTTACTAATTTGTTTGAGATACGTAAAAGATTTGTTTCTTTGGTATATGTCAAGAAGATTTCCTATAAATTACAAATTAATTCAACCGTTAACAAAATGATCATTTTGCTGAGTATGGAAAAAGAGTGGAAGTTTTCCTGTTTTCCTAGTTTTGCTCCTGGTTTATAAAAATATGAAAACAACCCCAGTCCTTCAATCAATATCTTCTTGGATCAATTATGCAACTTTAAAGAAAAATATAATATATTAATATAAATAAAAAATTGAGAGCCTCTTGTTTGATTCTCAATTCATAGATGTGAATCTAAAATAATATCCTTGTTTAATATTACCTTCTTCCTGGGTGAGGGGAGGGGGATATGCTTCGGTAAATAATCTTAGCTTCCTGCTAGAATAACAAATTCATTTTTCATCGTCAGTAAGGAGCAATGAAGAGAAGGATTTTGCATCCTTTTTTACCAGCGCCTATCAGCCTTCCGTTTCCTTAATTCTTAACTTTAAGTACCTCGAGAAATGTTACAATAAAACAGATGCATTAATGGTATAAACCAACGATTATCAAACTCCGCGGAGTCCGCGAAAATATAATAAAAATGTTCCTATTCCTGAACACATTATAAGAGTCTATTTTGACCGAGATTTCACCAAGAAATGTTTGTTTGTTTGAAAAAATAAGTCTCAAGAACGACGTAAAATGTAGGAATGTGGTCCGCGAAAAAATATTTGGTCAATAGGGTATCCGCGGACTATATAAGTTTAAGAACTATTGTAATAGAGCAGCGGTTCTTAAACAGGCGTCCGATGACATTACTGGGGGTCCGCGAGAATATAAACAAAACATTTATCTACACTTGAAAAATATTTTTTCGTCGAATTATATACAGAAAACATTGTAAAAATATCTATTTTGATCAAGAAATGTTTGTTGGAAAAATTAAGTCACAAGGGTTGGGATAGATCCGCAAAAAAAAGTATTCACGAGGATGTCCGCGAAAAAAGTTTGCTCAAGAGGGGGTCCGCGAAATAAATTTTGCTCAAGAAGGGGTCCGCAGACTAGATGAGTTTAAGAAGCACTGGAATAGAGTATCCCTAATTCTTTGAATGCTTATTTTTTCATCACACATTATATGCCGTTAATGTTCCATAAAAGCACCATATTTAAAAATTCGCAACGGTCTAATATATATTATAAATCTGAAAATTATACATTCGCATGATACTGCAAACGTTTCCAGTTTTTATTCCATGAATTATTACTGTAAGAATTATACCAGTTAATTATCTGACATAATTTTTATTCAGTAACACAGCAGCTGTCAAAGTTGACTTATAGCCGTTTAGCTAAACACCGTCATTCGTGCAAACATAATTTATACGGCAGTGAGAGTAAATTTAACGGTCAGTAGTTAAATATTATAACGACGAATGCCGTTATAATGAAACGTCAAACAATATTTAGCACGCCTTATTAATTTAGAACAGAGACGAAGGGTAAAAAATCGATACACTATACCCAAGAGAAAGATTATGCCAATTTAATAATGGGAAAATGGAGCCCTCTTCTAAAATGAAATAGGAATAACTGATATACAGACGACTTACCGGATATAAAAGCAACTTTTGGAAATTATATACCAGACTTTGCTCTATTAAATCAATAAATGTATATTTAATTAAAATAAATTATTGTGGTTTATGTCAAATTTGGACATTATAGTTTTTACTAAAATAAGACGAAAGGGCGAAATATAACAAAGGCTCCCCTAAAAAATGTTTTGAAAAAAATATATATATTTATGAGTGCAACAATTAAAATTAGGTTTTTATTCGAAATTGATAGAAAAAATTGGACATTCAAACGAAAAAATAAAAAAGCCAAGACATGTCATAATATATTTACAAAGTCACAGTTTATCGACAAAAAACTATTCACGAAATTCAACCTACTTTTGACAAAATGCGCTTTCATTAATACGATATCATAATCATTTGTATGTGACACGAAGAAAATGCGATATTTCATATACAAAAATCCACGAAACATCGTCGTCTCGCTTTTATAGATTTGACTTCCACAAAGCTAAAATAATATTATAGCATAATAAAACCAATTTTTGAGCCATGCAAGTCTTCAGCGATAAAATTTATTGGCGTGATCTCATTTCATTTGTGCAATAGTTCGTAGGTTGTAAAATACGACATACCGTGAAATTGACGCCCAATTGTATCATGGAATTTCAAAGAATGAGGTCCTTGCTAATTTAAAACAAGCTTGTCATTTTTATCGTATATTTTCAAACTGTTGACCAATTAAGGGGTTTGAAGTTAATTTTATTGTCGCTCCATGCATAATCTTAACACATTCTCATCGGGTTACGCATAGCATTATCTTTCTTCTGAGATGAGGTGTATTTGCAATTATCGCGTTAGACCAGTGGTTCTCAACCTTCTCCTCAAGTCACGGGGCATTTTTGATCATGGGAAAAAGTGGCGGTGCACCAGAATTAACCTTTGCGGTCCTATGTCGAGTCTGGGTCGACATTTTGTTTCTACACATTTTCCCCCACTCATTTTAAAATTATGTGATTTTATTTTGCGTATCATGTTTAGAACAGTATTTAGAAAGGAATATTGGTCTTTATAATCCTTCATAGTGTTTCGCCTACCTGCTAAAGATACAAAGGAAAGGGGCTGTTGCCCGGATAAAATCTGATATGATATTTTTACGTAATCATATGATATTCATAATATTTTTGTCCGAAACTAACTAACTAAATATACAAAATAAAATTTTAAAAAACCTGATCTCCATTTAGGCAAATGTTTTGAGAGATACCATACATTATCTAATTATAAACTATAAAATATAATGCATCTGTTATAATATATTAGTAAAATATACAACATTTATTAAATAATATCTTAAAAATTGAAAAAAAAAAAAACGTTTTATCTTAAAAATGTTTAAAATATTTAGGAACCGCAAAGGGTTAAGAAGTCGAAAATAATATGTGAACATAATTTTTATTACATATTTTCTTTTTAAGTTAAATCATATAAATATGTTCAATATTGAAAATTAATTTAGTTAGTTAATTTTTCCCTAGAAACAATTTTATATTTATACGCGTTTTATTAAAAAAAGTGTATTAATATTTGAAGGCTCTCTTTAGGTGGCAAATCTAGGGGGATGGGGGGGGATGGGCATTTTTCTCCCTTTGTCCACCCAAAATGACGTCCCTGCTTAACATAATGGAATTTATATGATCAATCAAAAATCAATTAATGTGATACCTGAGCTCGTTGGCTTTTGCAGATATCAGAAATATGTTTTAGGTCGATATAGCTACCCTCAATTTTTCGTCTAAATTCGTAAGTCTTTACCAAGTTCACACGAATATGATGTCGAAAACTGTAACAAAATTTTCAGTGCCTTCGTGTGAAGAGTTGGATATTCCTCTTGGATTGAAATCTAAAATTCCTCCATGATCATTTCGGAAAATTTAATTTTTAGAATACGAAGGGTCGACAATGAGACTAATTTTTCTTTTTCGGCGTATGAATATTCACAATACGATGAATCAATCGTAGCAAATCGTCTTTTTTTCAATGCGGGTTAAGACTCCTGGCAATGTATTTCTGTTGGGGCGCTCAAAATTAATGTTTCATCTCTAAGGTTGGTGGTTTGCCTCTAGTTCAAATTCTTCTTAATTTTCCAATAGAGATAATGCATTTGAGTGATAATGAAGCTTTTTGTCAGTTGGTACATTTTCCAAACATTGACATGTTAGACATCCTACGAAATTATTAATTGACAAATATGACACTCTTTCAAGATTAGTTATAGTGAATAAACACAATGTTATTTGGAAGCATGGTAATTATACACCCTATATTCACCAAAAAGCTTCAGACTATTATTTGTTTAGCTCTAAGGAATATTTTTTAATAATACCATATGAAAATGACATGATTTCCTGTTACTTTCATTATTCTTAGTAATACTGCTTAGTTTTTAATAAATTTATTCTAGACTAGCTGGTACCCGGCGCGTTGCTGCCACAGAAGAAATAGTTCTAAAAATACCATTTGAAATTTGAAAGAGTTATCTTGTTTAATTAGCAATGATATAAATAATGACATTTTTTCCGAAAATGAATTCATTTATTGATATTGAATGATATATAAAGAAAAAAATATTAAAAGCATACATTTTGCTTACTTAATTGTTCTGCTAAGTGCTTTAGGGTAGAGAATAGTTTTGGCTTTTCCGTCTTTAACAAATACAAATAAATTTCTCGGCTGTCCTACGTGGATTTTCTAGATTCTTCCACACACTTGAAGTGCCTTGTTGATGGTCGTTGAGAATGCAAGTCCAACGGGGAGCTGCAGTCGTCTCTTATCAAATGGCACGTCGGTGGGAATGAGCACATCTTCTACTTTCGACTTTCCATTAAGAATATATAGTTGTCTCGATGATGATAGTGAGTCTTGTTCCAATTTGTACGGTGGCACATCAGGAAGATCCGACGAATTTAAAAACTCGATTGGATAGTTAACAACTTGGTCTGCATTCATGGCGCTGTCAATCGATTTGTAGGTAACAGAATCGCTTGCAATTTTTTATTGTATTGTGTGGTTGATTGTATTGACGTCGGTGTTTTCTGTTGCCAAAATAGCATGTTCACAAAGCCAATAATGATTTTCATAATTATTAAAAATCTGTTGAAAAACTTTCTGAATGAGTAAATCGATGGATGGCACAACAACGCAAAAGTTCGATGGAGATGAAATAAACTTGGTAGCATCAACATGCACTTTTCCTTCACCAATGTTCAATAGTCGTTTTAAAAATGTGACGCATCACGCTACAAATGTACGCGCATATTTGTCTTTAATGTCAGTTTTCGCACGTCTCTCCAAAGATGCGATGCTTTGAGGCAAGAATCAGCTGGTGTCGATGAAAGCATCACTGGAAGAGGTTGTCGAAAGTCGCCACATAATAAAATTAGAGCGCCACCAAACGGTTTTGCATTTGATCGTAAGTCTTTAAGAGTTCGATCAAGCATTGCATTCGTCCCAGATAATCCCCTTGCAAATTTTCAAAACTTTAGCTATGTCAGAAACTTTAGGAATGTTACATGTCAGAGCTTCCAATAAATGCATATCTAATGGCAATTTGAATGCCGAATGCGCTGTTCGTCCACCATCTAATAATGTTGCCGCAATACCTAATGAAGCAAGAGCTAAAGCAATTCTATTTTGAGATCGAATGTGAGCCAATAGTAAACTGATGAGATACGTTTTTCCAGTACCGCCAGGCGCATCAAGAAAGAACAGATCATTTGTAATTGTATCGTAGGTCAATTTTTGTTCCGCAAGCAAAAGTTGTTCGTTTGCTTCGACAAATGCATCCAAATCATTAGCATTGTACTGCTGTTCAAATGCAGAACGAATTCTTGTTGAATGAATTCTTTGATGTTGATGGTTAAGCAAATGTCTTCGATTTCGATCAGAGCTTAATTGAAAATATTGTCCGAAAACTCAATTGAATTGTCATTGCTAACGGTGTGTAAAATGTCTTCGCTCAAATCCTCTCTGAATTTTTACCACAAATCTTTCGGGTTGGATGACGGACATGTGGTTAAAATGATGGCGAGTTATGTTCTAATTTCCGTTCGACCTTTCTCAATGAAGTATGACATTTGACATTAACCAAAAGCATTCTTAAATAGTAACACTCGGCTTTATTTGGATGTAATGTGTAAATACGGCCAAATGCATCATGCCCATGAATACAGATTTCGATAGCCTTCATTACGCATCCCTTGCTTACGTCGTTGAAAATTCTCGGATGTAGTATTTCATGTATAATAGTTAGGAACTTGTGCGTACCATAATGTCTCTGCAAATACATCTTCTTCACACAGCGCAAGTGTTGGTTCAGCAGCAACATTTCTTGCAGTGTCTGCCTTTGTCCATTTTCGAGATGAACACTGAGATGAACAACATTTGGATTGCTTCTGTGAATTAGGAAGCTCAAAATAGGCCAAAGAGCCTCGTCACTGCTGATATATCGACCTGTTTGAAATTGAGTTTGAACTCGATCGTTGCGCGCATCAAGTCTTTCAATACTGACTACTGCCATATCACTGCCTATTTGCATGTACAATTTGCACGACAATATCCGACGTTGGTATGAGCTTTGAATGTTTTCGATGAAAAAGAAGATCCATATATTGTTGATTTCAACGTCAACATATTGTTATTAAATAAAATAATTATTCATTTGTTTCTTGTTTTTATTTTTTAAATTAAATTTAAATTCAAATCTGGTTAGGTTAGGTTTGTTTGTTTTCATTGTGTCGAAATGAAGGCGTTTTTAATTTACCAATAAATTAGCCCCCCGTTAACAGGATTTAACCTTTATCCATTTTACACTGGGATGCAAACTGTAATCGTAATGAATATCATATTGAAATGCAGCAATATTCAAATCAACGTGTACTTTCGATTCAAGGTGCACGTTGGTCGTCTGATTTTGATCGGATAGCACTCAAACGTACTTTTTCGATTGTTACGTACGTGAATAAGCGATGAATGAAAGGAAGCATTTTTAAACTGCTTGCGATAAATAATTTGGATATAATTTGACTCACGCCGATGGATAACCTGCAAATGACATTGACGTTTGACGTTTACTGTTTGAATGCAGGCGTATGAGACGACACGACGCCTCCTACTGCAACTTGTAGGTACTATATACCTATAGCCTTAGCAACGCGTAATCTCAAACACGTCATAATCAACAACATTCACACATTAAGTTTTAAATTAAAAATCTACTGTAAGTTAATTGTACTATCCCTATGTTATCCGCTGAATCCTTGGCAATAAGTGGACCAAGTTTTATCTCAATCCGATGAACGCGCATATCAACGCATGTCAAATGTACAAACCACAATTTAGGCGATTCATTTTTATATATTAGATATGCCGTTTTTAATCTTGATTCAAATAATTTGTTATGCAGATTCCGATAATATATTTTGTGTCCAATTAATTCTGACGCCCTCACTAAGTACAATGCTTTATCAACAAATTTGGTTGAGCCCCTTTCAAAGGTCAGTTTTATTGAATGTTCAAAATCAAGGATATAATATTTTGGGATAAAATGATATGTAACAGTATTCAAATAAACCTAAGGGTAAATGCATTAGATTGAATCAGAAAATTTTAAAAATTCCCTAAAACAGATTTTCTACATGAAAATCTTTTTTATCCTATCGTCATCCAATGTTATAGTCCACATATGTTACGCAACGGGTATCCTGAAATATTAAGAGCATAAACGAAACGCAGAAAGAATATCTGGAAAAAATGACGAATAAAACTATTTTTTAGAAAATAGAAAGCCTTTTCATTTATAACGCCCCTACATCTTTCCGAGGGCCCTCTTGATATTCAGCGACCCTCCTATTATCTTAAATGCCCCTCAGTGTACGATACGACCTAGGTTAAGAGATATGCGCACATGAGAGGAGAGCCTGAACACGGAGATAATAAAAGGCTCCTTAGAAAATGTGTGGTCAAAAGAGAGAAAAAACATTAAATAACGCAAAGGCACATAAGGGATATTTAAAAAACCAGTGTTCAAAAATGAAATGCTGTGGGTGGGATATACATTTTTGAAAATCCAGACACGACCATGGACGTCGAAAGGAGATTATAGCCATTTAGTGTTGAGACGAAAAGTAACTTTCGCTGCAAAATAAACCCATGCGGTATTTCGCGAAAGCTCTCAAATAGAATATTTGCATACAAGATCGTCGATGAAATGATGTGGGAATAATTTGCGATCTCAACTTCAAAGATGTCCTGAATATTGATGTTCATTTGAATGAATAGTCCCTTTCATATATGGTCCTTTTCCTAATTATAAAGAAGGATCAACATCAACTATCTTGTAATGATCCCGCCATATTCTACTAGCTAACACTAACACGTCCCAAGAATCATTATATACAAACGAAATCTAATACAGGGTGCGACAGGGAAACTACCTTATTTTAATAATGAATAACTCAAACATATGTTTAATTAAACAAACAAGCTGTTTAATTCTGTTTTTCGTGTTACAGAGAAGCATATAAAGTTTTTTTTTTTAAATTACGTTTTAAAAATTATATCATAAAATTGGCCTCCGTTCTGATCCATTAACTGAGATAGCCGAGACAAAATAGATTAATTCTACAACGAGGACTCTTATCTCAAGAAATATTTCAATGGGTTTCAAATTGATGATCCATCCTAATTCGATTTATCGAGTAGTGAAGCAAACAGCCCGTTGGGAATTGTCACGGCTTTTATTTTAGCAAACCGTTTTTACGATTTTCCCCGCCAATGAATCACGCCAACAGGATATTCAGAAAATCTTGTTGCTTTGATTAATAAAAATGATATTCAAATTTGTATTCCATTTACATTAAGCAGCAAATTCAACAGTCAATTTCGAAAGACTAAATAAATGCAATTCAGGGAATACAAGCCTACGCGGAACAAATGTTTTCTCTCATAATTTGATATAAAATATGAAAAAAAGCTATGGTTTTCCTGTTACTCTTTTAGAATATATTTAATGTTTGAGTATTTAAATGTCTTGTTCATTTTTAAAATAAGATAGTTTCCCTGCCGCATCCTGTATTATGTTGGTTTTAAAAAGTGTCAAATGTTGTTAAGCGCCTACACATATATGTACTATGTAAAGCAAAATATAATCCAATCATGACCATTGAGACTAGAGTTTCGCTCAATTTGTCAAAATAAACCAAGGATCTACGAGTAATGATCGAGTAAAAATAACATAATTGCAGACTTTTATTTAGTATTAAATTATTGTAGACGAGAAATAATCCTTAACCTTTTACTCAAATGTCTTCAAATGACAATAATGAATATCTAATAGGTAAAAGCAATCCCAATACGAAAGCCTGGAATATTTTTACACCAAAGCCGGAACAATTTATTAAAAAATGGAAGATTATAGAAAATTATGAGAATCCCTATTATAAACGTTAATATATACGAGTAGTGCTCGCAGTGAAAATGAAATACAATAATATTTTAATTAATTCTTCAACAGGGTAATAAAAAAATGAAAATCATATGAGCGTGCTCCCTTTCAAAATGCGACATAACAAGCGGAAAAATTCAGGGGTTGATTTTTTTATGTGGGACGTAATCCAATTACCCATCTGAATCATAGCATTTTTAGAAGCTTGAGTTCTTTAAGAGCTTTAAAAAGAAAAAACTTCAATAAGCTTCTATATTTAAGCGTGTATTAATTTATAAAATTCCGGTACGAAATAAATTCCAAAAAACGTAATAACGTAAAGGTATAGGGAAATTTATCGCCACGGTACATACAGTTCAAGCTGTTAAATACATTTCAAATTAAATTTTTGTAAGTATTTAAATGCATTATTCCCATTGATAACGTCGATAATACTCTCTTGTGTTCCTAATGACTAGGGAATCCAATCCCGGGATCCCGGACAGTTTTAGGTAATTAAGAATCCCGGGATTAGAAAACGTAATCCCGAAAATCCCGGAATTGAAATTTTTATCTAACAGAAATCGTACACCTCACCAACACGATGAAGGCTACTAAATCGAGACATTCCCGACGAAATCTGGACGCTAGGAAACAGTGGCGTAATTACTAATTGGCGAACTTAGGCGACGCATAGGAGCAGTGACTGTCTAATCTATGTATACATATATAGCGTACATGTATGTTTTTCAAATTGTTATAGTGACCTTTCCCTACCGGTGATGTATTTACTACACCTCGACTCTTATAATGGGAATATCGATATGAAATATAATAGATACGGGGTTCAGAATTTTTGTATTCCTCCGTAATATAATTACAAATCATATCAAAGCATTATAGCAGAGAAGTATTCATCTGCAGGGACGGAAATAAATAATATGTCGGGAAATCGGGAATTTTGCGAGTTTTAGTCCGTGTCTCAGCAGAAAAGAATTTTATCAGTCACATTAATGGTGTTATACGAAAATGAAGGCTCACGCGATCATCAACTCGAACTAGCATTTAAATATCTGATGACGATACCTCCAACGAGTGTGGAAGCTGAGCGTGCCCTTTCAGCAGCAAGTTGTCTGGCTTCCAAAATCAGATCCAAACGAAATGACGAAACTCTAATGTTTAATGTTAATGTTACTTCGGGCATATTTTCAAAATAATATTTGAATTTTTTAGTGTTTTATTTATCTATTTTTGAATGATATTTTTATCTTTTCTTAAATAAATAAAATTCTTTGGCCTTCAAGTGATTTTTTATATTGAACAAATGGACTTATTAGTAATTTTTAATCAAATGCATCAAGGTAATTTCTTAAAATATTGAAAATCTCAATCCCGGGATCCCGGGACTGGTCCCGGGATTGTCTAATGAAATCCCGAAATCCCGGGATCGAAATTTTGGCTCGGGATTGGATTCCCTACTAATGACCCGTGAATGCACTTTTTTAAATAACATAATAATGATATACCCTCGGGCCTCGTATAGCATGGTTATATGGTTCCGCAAAAACGTCGTGCAATACAAATCCGTGTTATACAAGGTTTGAAGATCATACAAAATTAGGGTTTGCGTTCCAAAAAATATCGATGATATTTTAAGATGCAAGGAGGAGCGTCACTTGACGCAATAAAGGGGGTTACAGACGTCTGGTCATAGAAACGGGAGTAATCCGATGCAATATACGCGTTTGTGTGACGCGTGCCACAAAACATGTGTGATTTTTTAAAAAAATGTCAAGTAGTGTTAAAGAATGTTTTTATGCGTCTAAAATTTTTATTAAAATAATTTCAAAAACTAGACTTAAAATCGACGCAACAAAAATTTCAGGTTAGTTATGAATATCGGTGATTTTCTATTTATAATTTTTCATATTCAAGTAGTCAGAAAAAAAAACACAGATGCATGCTAACGCAGATAATAATATCAACCCTTTCCCCTCGCATTAATTTTTTAAAATTAGGGATAGTGCCAGGCTTGTAGTTAATTTCACGCATTTTTCTGATTTCATACTCGAAAATTAAATAATAATAAAAATAATAAAAATGAATAGAACGTAAAACATGATACATATATGCACGAGTTTAAAATTTTGGCGTCATAATGTCAACATTCGAGTTGAAACCCATTTTGCGACATAATGTCGACTTGGAGAAAATGGTTTAAACCCTTTCTAAATTTACTTGATTTTTTTTTTTTGTAATATAAGCTCCTTCAATTTATGATGATAAAACGATGACTATACCAGATCTGATATAAGCAGATGATTGTAACTGAAAAATCATGTAGCGATAACAATTTTATCTTCCGTTGTCTTTCTTTTGTATAGTTTTAAAATCATCGACTGGGAAAGTGAATATTGGAAAGAGTCTTTCCGTTCTCTTCTAATTTGTAAAGCTAAAGTGCACGACATCGGGGATACGCTGTTACGAATGTAGGAGCGAATGTGGGGTGCACTTTTCAACGTCACTTAGATGGAGGAAAGGAGATACTGCACTTAATGTACTCCAGAAAGTCCCTTTCAATTAAATCAAAATGTTTGCCTAGAGTAGCATTTTACAAGTTTCCGAAGAAACTGCTTAATCCTATAAAATCGCCCATGTTCTTTATACAGATGGCCACAAAAGCGCACTTCGTCGGGCGACCATCTATGTTAAAATTCAGATCTAAAATTTAGTAGCTGGGTTGAGCATTTAATGAAAATTTGATAAACGTGACTCCTTCTCGTGGATGCATATTGAAAAAGCTTTAGTCCTGTAATGGATCATGTGAATATGGTTGAACTTTGATGATTGAAATCCTCCCAATTTATTTTATGGAAGACGTTTTGTGATGAGAAATAAGCCATCATGTAACATCGTGTTAAAGACATGTTGAATTACCTAAATGATTCTATGCAATCAATTCAAGTAAACATCAAGCTTTCTTTTAACATTTGACTCGTTTGCGTCAAAAAATCTGTTGCACAGAACAACATTCTATCATTTTCATTTGGCTTTTTTTGAATAAGACTCTTTTATATCAATCTCGTTAGATCGGAAATACGAGCGTAGATTATTAATTAAAGTCAGAATATGCCAAATTGAAAATATCATGATTGACCCTTTGCACTCCGAACCGTCCTGAACGCTACTTATCAGCTACTCGGTGCCACTTTGTCATAGAAATGTGCATGTACGAACCCTCATATTATATAGTATAGTTTTGGGAACCAAATAAGGTATTATAATGATAATGGACTTACATTAATTTATAGACATCGAGAAATATACATTTGCAAAAAATATCAATATTTGATTTCATATAATTTTGTACAGTTGATTTGTGCACGTTTGACAATAATAGGTAGTTTGAAGCCTTCCACTTGATATTTTTCTGTCAGAACAAATAATACAGTCCCCGTTTTCTTTTTCCGACATTGGGAATATGTTCTCAGTTCCCGAAAATCCCCCTTCAACTGATCTATTGTATAAGAGTCTTGACAAACTTGTAATTTGTCATTTGGTTTTATTTCTTTCTTTTGAGATGCGGTAAATTATGTAAGAGTTGATAATTCACATTTCCAGCCCCCCAAAAAAAATATTTTCTCCACCATTTCAATGACTTTAGCAGAAAACAACATATTCAGCCGCACGATCCACAGCATCCATATTTTTTGTATAATCTAAAACCATTTTAGACTTATCGACTGATACAGCATTTCCACTGCGGGTAGATTGCATTTCTGTATTGTGATAGGTAAATGTCAGTGTGACGATTCTCTTGTCTTTCCACACGCACTTCTCACTTTGTCTTCTGTCCTAAAACCCGCTAAATATCTTAGTAATTGTACCATATTTTGATTTGATTTCTTGTGCCATTTCAACAGAAAACTTCAGGAAAACATGTATTTCTCAAAAAGTTGAGCTGGAATAAGTTGAATAAACTTTAATTTCCCATCAGCGGGGACATCCCGAGTAATATGCTATAATCACGATATCCCCTGAGAGGGGACAACGGAGTGCAAAGGACTGATAAAGATATAATGAGATTAATTTTTGTGGTTTAATTTTTGCTTGTATATATTACAAAATACCATGTTTATTACTCTTTTGTTCGTACTAATTTGAGTGGGCTGAAGTATCACAAGTAAAGCCCATTTTTACATAGCCGATGATTTCACAACTGGCTTATTGGCCTCAAGCGGTATCAAATTATATAAGAAGCCCAATGGAATGCCTCCATTATTAATTAGTATTTTTCAATGCTAAATTAGACTCTTCATCTCAATGACAAAGCATTGCTTTCGATTTGGATCGGATTTTTCAAGGGGGACCCCATGGAAAGGGAGTGAATATAACTAAGGATCGGTAATTTTTCCGAATTCACTGACATTCAAAATCTCTAAAATAATATATCTGGAAAGAGCATGAAATTTTTTTGGCGAGCATCTTTGCGAAGTGCCGTGAAAGAGAAAATGCGATAAAAACATTCACAAGATGTGTTTTTCTTACAAAACAATGCATTTTTTCATATCTGCTAAATTAAATAGCATCATACATTCATTTGGGTTTCAACAAAATAACTATCCACTACACGGTCCAGACCTAGCGTTTTGAATTATTGTTTCTTCTAATACTTTAACCAATACTTCTGATTTAAAAAAAAATCATAAGCAACCAAAAATGTACATTTGAGATGCATGCAACCCGCGGATATTAGGTTGCCGAAACTGGAATTAGACGAACGCAATATTTCAAGGTTTGTTCATTCCTTATTTTGTACAACCAAAGGATTGTATTATAATATTGTATTATTTTCTATACCTCGAAAGTAGATCGAACACAATAAATTATTGCCACAAACCACCCTTTTATAAGCTCCGTTTACAAAATGATCCCACAAAAACGTATCAACATTGACGTTATTGAACAAATTCACTGTCTACTAAACGTTAATTCAGTTGAAAAATAAATAATTCAATTCTGCTAAGAAGCCGAACATTTTTATAAAAAATGCATTTAACGTTTTTACGAATCCTTTTTGATTTCGCATTACACAAGAAAGCCTTCGACGCCTCGAAAGGTCATATTAACAACCTGTCGAATTAAAGGCTCTACCCTTCACTTTTATATTTCCTTTAAATATTCAGCAATTCAGAGAAACTTTACGGATTGAAATTTGATTTATGAAGGAAGGTGTTAAACAATTGACCAAATAAAAAATACCAAATTATATACAAATTATTTTCCAAAATGCGTTTAAATCAGAACAGGGAAAAGAGCGTGTATTATATTAATGTAATGTTTCATAGATATAATTTCAATTGTAATAGCATACAGATAAAATCTTCTAAGCTAAGTGATTATTCCCTGCGGTTTCTTCTATCTAATTTAGAGAGCCTAAATTAAATTTCATCATACTGTGAACACGGTCCAATAATTGCAAGTGGTCGCATTAGGAAAATACTTTAAAAACTATAATAAAATGGTTGCGATAAGGGTCAACAGTAATTGAATAAAGTGAAAATAATCCATATCAACCCCCTCTCATAGCTACCGTAAAAACGCTAATATACGCGAATTCTTAACTAAACATTCACTCGTGATATTGAGAATCATAATCTACATAAAAATAATTTAGATGGAAATTGATGAAAGAATTGATTTATATGGTGTCAACCAACGAAAAAGTAAATGTTGAAAGTAGCGATGGTAGCAATAATGACATTGCTATTAAACCAAATAAATTTACGTCTAAAGACATTTCAGAAATTTCAGAAAAAAAAAGTTTACGTCGTTCTTGATACTTAATTTTTCAGTCAAAATATATATTTTTTTTGTTAAATATCGGTCAAAATAACTTTGCGAACCCTATTTTAAGAACCGCTGGTATAGATTGATAACCCAAATTTATCGGCTAATAATAACTCAAATTAATTGATTTCAAGTGTATTGTTTATATTTACGCGAAGAAACTAAGAATGTTGTGTTCTATCGACAATATTTATATACAAGCTTCATACACGCTGCACGGTCTTGAGAGATAAATAGATGTCGGGAAGTCAGATGTGCGTTCCCTTGAACCTATTTTTGAGGCTGTATGGCGCAATGGATCGATCTGTGGAGCAACGATACGCTATCCATTTTTTTCGTTAAACTTGGAAAGTCCGCCACCGGAACGTTTCTATTAATTCAGGAGGTCGGTCTTTGGGAGCAATTGCTTGTCCATATGACAAGTTTTCTGAATCGAAGAAAATGTAGCGCGTTTGAGTGATTGTTTGAACTCTAATCGACGTTTGAGTTTTCAATCTACAGGCGGACCTCAACTTTCGCACATTCGACTTTCGCACAATTCGCTATTTCGCACATTTTTGAAAAATCGTTTTTCAAAAAATTGCTTCCAGTCATTTGGAAATCCAATAAAAAAGCTTGGGCTACTGCTTTAATAGTTATAGATTGGTTCACTTCACATTTAGTACCAGCAGTAAAACATTATTGTGAAATCAATAATCTACCATTTAAAGCATTATTTATCTTAGATAATGCTCCAGGATACCCAAAATCTCTACAAAATTTATACCCAGAAATCAATGTTGTGTTTCTTCCCCCCAACACTACGTGTCTCATACAACCCATGGACCAAACGGTGATAGCTACGTTTAAACGATATTATATGCGGTCGATAATGAATCAGGCTATCAAAGAAACTGACATGGAAGGTGGGCCCACATTAAAAGATTTCTGGAAGAATTATAACATATGGAACGAAATAAACAATATTGGAGACGCATGGGCTGAAATAAAAGAGTCAACAATGAAAGGTTCATGGAAGCAACTATGCCCACAAATGATGAGTGAATTCATACATTTTGATGGAACTCCAGAAACCATCACACTTTAGTTCATCTAATGAACGAACTAAACCTAGATGTTAACAGTAAAGATGTTAATGAGATGATTGAATCTTATTCTGAACCCTTGATCAATGAATTTCTAATGGACCGACAAGAGAACAAAATAATATAAAAATTGAAAGTGAGGAAGAAGAACCAAAAGAAATCATCAAGACTCTAACAATAAAAACCATGAACGAAGCTTTGACAAATTTTGAGACATTTTTGAATAATATGGAAGAATGTGATCCCAATGGAGAACGCATATCCCAAGTGCGTAGGGCGATTCATAATAGTACTGCATGTTACAGAACTCTCTATGAAATAAAAAAAAATAGTAAAATACAACTAACTCTTGACAAGTTCATTAAGAAAATATAATATTTAGTATGTATTTAGTTAGTAATTTTTAATAAATAAAAATTTTAAAGTACAATTTTTTGGTGTCTTTTTTACATCCCTCTACTTTCGAACATTTAACTTTCGCACACATTTTCAGGAACCAATCATGTGCGAAAGTTGAGGTCCGCCTGTATAGCAGAAACTAAACATAACGAAAACAACCATTTATAGCATTGTAACAGGGAGGTTTTACTATAAATAATGGAACCAAATGGAAATTTCATAAGACACGCCAAGCCAAAGAGTTTTCGTTGTCAAATATTTTCTAGCCAGGACCAGCATCCCAGCCTCCATACAGTCCTGACTGGCTCCCCCTACTATTTTTTTTGTTGTTTCCTCGCAAAGAGTCCTGAAATGGTGCTCATACAAGCTCATGCTACACTGGCTCTAAATGATATCCCGGAGAAGGCCTTCCAAGTCTGCAAACCAGAAGTGTATCAACGAACTGGGTGCTATTTAGAAGACCCTTTCCGGGAAAATCAAAAAGGTCGTCTAGAGTAGTTTTCCACTGTCTCCCGAAGAAAACTACTCAGTCCTTACAAACCTTCCACACTCCCTATCGAGACGATTGCGAAAGCGTTCGTCAATACGTTCACTCAGGATACCCGTTGGGTGAGCGTTCGAAATAAAACTCGGTGGTAATGCTACCTTCAATATCGAGCGAATGAGGAAGTAAATTTATAATACAGACGAGATGAACATAACCCCTTCCTGCCAATGGATATTGAAGAGGCTCATAGTTCTGTAGTGGACTGCACATATATGTTTAGGGTTGATCTGAATCCCACTCCAGCACGTCAAGGTTTGGGAAGAAAAGTAAATTCGGAATGTAACTCACTTAGGAATAGCCATGAGGTATTGAAAGAGGCGGCGATAGTCGTCCGGCTTGGCGCGCTCCCGGCGCGGCGAGGCTGGCACTGTAAGAAGTGCTCCGCCCCGCCTGTCACGGCCGCCAGGAAGCGCGGCAAGGCGCTCCTGCAGGAGAGGCAGCACGTCCAACGCGCGCGCGCCGTCCATCGCGCCGCCGCGCGTGCTGCCCGCCGCCGCCACTGTAACACAAAAAATATTTATAATTTTTTATTTTATTTTATTGATAAGGCTCACCAAAAATGAACATACATGAAATTACATAAAAAATACAATAAAAACAGGACTGGACAGGAGCATCAATTAAAGATGTGCTCAGCATCGATTAAGGTAAGTTACACTATGTAAAAAAGCAAAGAAAAGAAACATACAACGGCAATTTGATCAATAACAAAACAGCAAAAGAAAGAATATTAAAATAAAATAGGTATTTAATCATTCGTCCCGCCTGTACCATTAAAATATTAGTTTTGGTATCTCCTGGACTGGGGCCATACCACGCACAAAAAGAACTTTTTATTGCATTTTTAAGTTATTGAATTTTCAAACCGCCGAAGAGACAAGAATTGATATCATGGAAATGAGAAATGCCCTCGCGTGGTGTCAACTTTAAACAAAACTTTTCACGATATACGGGGATAAAATTTCTGAAAGTTAGCACGAGTTCTGGAAGAAAATTAGTTTATGGTACATATCTTCTTATATATAAAAATTAACATTTCTTTGTTCGTATGTAATGTGCTGCCATACGGATTAATCTTCGTCAACTTATTGCTAAGGATTGCGCAAGTAACATAGGCATAGTCTAATATACAAAAATAAAAATTATCAACAACGTATTTTATACGCTGCCATACCGTTCATTCGATTGCGAAAAACTTTGCCAACGTATTATTTGCACTTTCTCAAATAATATAGATATAGTACAATTAACTTACAGTACATCTTATATATAAAAATCAATGTTTGTTCATATTTATAATAAAACCAATGAAATAAAATAAATATAATTTATGCTTTTCCCTTATATATCATTCAAGATATTATATCATAGATTTTCGGATAAATTATTTCTGTTTTATTAAGAGAGACTTATTATAATTTGATATTGAAAGAACTACGGCGTGCCATTATTTTTCTACAGCCGTCTCGATAGGGAGTGTGGGGGGTTTGTAAAGACTGAGTATTTTTCTTCGAAAGACAATGGAAAAAAAACTCGAAACGAGCTCGGTTGAAGACAGACCAGACGTTTAAGGCCCGATCCACACTATGGTGCCGTTGACGGTTTGATCTCGCTCCGATCCCGGTTCAATTAAATATTCTTTCACAAGAAACAATCAGAGTATTCACACTATCGGATCGTTCCAATTCCGTTTTTTGTATGAGAATATTTGACCGGACCGAGACCGAGATCGAACCGTTAACGGCACCATAGAGTGGATCGAGCTTAAGTGTATCTCGGATTCGCTCCTACAACAACTGAGAGTGTCTCCCCATCTACGTACAACTTACCCGAGCGAATCCGAGACTGAGTGCTTTTCTATTTCAGGTTGAACCTCTCAATTCGGCGATTTCAAAACGATATAGAAGACAACGAAAGATAATGGTGTTAACTTTGCAGAGTGAAGTTCTTCATATGACTCTCCTCAAGGCCGTTTATTTGATGTTCTTCTTGTCCTTGTTCTGTTCCTAAAGCGTCTTGGCTCCGAACCGGTTAGATTCATCATACCCCATATTGTAGGGTGTGAATGCCACAAAAAAAGAAAATTGCATGTGCAAGTTTGCTTTACTCAAAAACATTTCATAAAAAACTTGAAGAATATTTTAGGTACTAAAGCAAGGTTAACTTCGAATATTCTACAAGAAACAAAGAAAGACTTTGAAGAAAGATAATGATATCTACGAAAATATAGTAATCCATTATAGTATATTTTGTCATACGGATCGTACAGCTCGAGACCGCATAAATATAATATTCGATATAATATCGTATGTTCGTATCACAATTCTGCTGACATTGCACAACATAAACGTCATCGCGCTATATGCTGACGATTTTACAAGGAATATAGTAAAAATCAATACCGCAACCTGTATATAATAAAGTGTTAAAGTTTCATGTTACGAATACCTATCGGATGCGAACGAATTGTTATGCTACGTTGAATAAGGACATTATCTTAAAACAGGTCATTGCAATAAAGACGCCAGGAAGTATACTAAGTGCTCGGATATAGTTTTAAACTTTCCATGAACTGATTAGATTATCATAAATATTGCTATGGAAAAACACTACATCAAATCAATATCTATCATTTTAGCTTTTGATGTGCCGCTGATTTTTTTATGTTACATAAATAATATGAAAGGCATTGTTTATGTGATTATTCCTACAAAGCTGATTCTTTCTCATTTTGTAGTGTTGATATTGTAAGTAAACAAAACGGTAATCTACCACGATGATGTTGTTGCCGAAATTTGTAACAATTTCTGAGACCTTCAACTAAAATAATAAATTAATGTCTTATACCTAAAGGACAGAAATGATGTTGAAGCAGCATATAATAAATATTATAAATAACTTAATATTGCAATACTTTGAAAGTTGCAATACTTCAATCAAGTTCGCAAGTTACAATTTTAGCCACATCTAACGAAGCCCTAGCCACTTTGTATCGAAAGTAGACGACGTTTGTTTAACAATAATTAACGTAAGCTACTTGTAGACAAAAAAGGGTACTATCCTGTTAACGAGGGGCAAGCATATTGGTGAATTGAAATCGCATTAATTTCGACACAATTAAAACAAACTAATCTAACCTAACCAGATTAGAATTAAAATTTAGTTTAAAAAAAAACAAATATTAGTAGTCGTTTTCAATTCATCAATATGTTTGCCCCCCGTTAACAGGATTGTACCCAAAAAAGTTGCTTTATAGATTTTGATTTAAATCTGGTATGCACAACTATTGATGTTTCGAAGATTGTTTTTAATGTTCGCAATGTTGATGTACCTGTAGATAGTCTCGCGGTTAAGCGGTTAAACTCGTAACTCAATCATCTTGGATTCGAGTCCTACAGGTGTAACTGGCGACCACTTTTTGAAAACATATGAAAACATGAAAAACCATGTCAAAATGGTTCCATGAAAGGAATTGCTATCTAAAAAAATTACTTGAAATTTTTGTAGACTAACTTTCCTGATTTACATTGTATAAACATTGACTGGAACAAAAATTAGTTTTGTAGAAATGGATGTAAAATTTCAATAGCTGCCTTCCGTTCTATTATGATTATTATGTGTACTTTATATTAAGGGTACCAGGAGTGAATCTATTGTTTTTAGATACTTCAGATTATGATTGTACGCAGTACATTATGCAGTACGCAGTATTATACGCAATACACTTCTTCGTAGGGCTTTTTTTTAACCCTTTGAGTAGTGAGTTAATTTAAAATCATCATAATCTTAGATGCTATATTTGTTTGTCCCCCACTTATCGTCATACAAATCCACTTATTTGTCAGGACCGCAGAACGTGTATGAAGCTTATACGTAAATAAATAAACACTCTCGAAAGCACACAATATCGTCCAAGTAAACATAAACAATACACTTGAAATCGAATATGAAATCGATCTTGAAATGAAATCATTATATCATTCACACATCATTATTAGTCGATAAATTTGGGTTAACGATCTATGCAATCGTACGATGTACGCAACAAACTCTCTCTGTCTTTGTCTCCCATTCACAATTTTCAGCCTGCAAGCTAATATCTATGCCTTTGTTTATCTCCAAACTTAACGTACAAGAAATTAAAGTCTGCCTCCGAGCTCAACGTGTAAGAATGCTCTTTATGAGTCATTGGAGTTCGGACACAATATTGTGTCTTACCTCTTTGAGGGGTTAGACGTTAAGGGTAAAATATCAAACTCCAAAACTATTTTTTAAATTTAAAATGGTATGCTGCATTTTTGAGTAAAAAAATCATTATCAACATACAAAGTGAAATGTTAAACAAATTCAATGAAGAAATGGAAATTTAAAGGATGCTAGGCCGATACGGCATTCAAAGTACAACGAAGACCTGCTGAAAGTTCTAATTAAATTAGATCCTCGATAAATTGTTAGACGCTCTCTTCTCTACAGTCCATAGAGTAGGTAATTTAAAAAAGAAAATTTTAAAAATTGGATTCCGCACGATCAATCTTCAAAAAATAACAAAGATGAAAACGCGTGCATTCATTTGTTGGTAAGACAAATAAATCAGAGAAAGAAGTGGTAAATTTATGACAATCTAAGGCAATAATCGTAAACCAGGATAATCAGTAAGGTTGAGATTTATTAGCAACAATATCATAGATCGAGTCAGGTTGAAAGAAAAAATTGAAAAAAAGGCAAACCTATACCGTGACAATGTGCGTCTGCATACTGCAAAAATCATCAATAATAAAAATGAAGAATTGATCCTTCTTTTTTTCCCGAATTTGACTTTATGGAACATCATCAATTCAGAATACGGTTGTTGATCAGGGGGAATACGTTATGTAGAACGTCGCGATAATGGGGAATACTAATTAACCAGTTTGTTGCTGCGTTATAAAAAATAATCTAGTGTTCCTTGCTTGGCTTGTCAACATTTATTACTTAAAATTTCTTGATTGCTGTCAATTCATTAAAAGCACATTTTACTGCACTTTTCGCTCGTAATCTTCGTTGTTTTCTCTTGACAACTCCGTGCAATGATTGCGAAGAGAAGGGGCCTTTTCAATTTTTCAACAGTTTCGATTTTGCACGAGCAGCTTCTAAAACGTGCTCTTCTGTGGTATGGCACTTCAATTCCTGTAGCTAAGGGTTTATAAACATAGTTCGAGCATCTACATCCGCGTCTTTAATTTCTCCGAAAATTAGTAAAAACGAATATCTCCGATAATATTTTGACTATCATTTTCATAATTGATATATTCATCAACAATTTCTCTGAACGACTTTTTCCAAACACCTTTCATACTCGACTGGATAATTTCATTACACGCTTCGTCGATGTTTCTGATAGCTTTCATAACATTAAATTGGTTTCTCCAAACTCGCACGGCATCTTGTGTTTAATTTATGATGATTTTTATATAAACACGATAAAAATACAAAAAAAGGAAATCAATGAATATCGTGTAATAACGAATTTGCATTTACCAGAAACACAATAGACGGAGATAAGATAATTATTTATGGACATACACGAATCATTTGATTTTAAGTTCCAATTCTATGGAAATACGTTTTCGTCTAATGGGAGATATTTGTAGGTACCAATTATACAGTGATTTATTTCTGGTATCCCTGAAAAATATCTGGAATGTGCCAACATTTTCATTCGTTTAAAGACTTTAACCAATTACGCTTTTCTTACGAATATTACTTCGATTATGTTTGTTTTATTATTAAAATGTCTTGGGAGCTGACTTTAATTATTCGACTAACCATTTGGTTATTAGCGCAGATCATACAGCTTTAACTCTGCACGCTTTTATAAAATATAGATAAAAATAAACTAATAAGATTTTTATAATGCTAAAAGCACAATAAGCTCACGCCGTACGTGCGCGGATTATTTGCTTTGTGGCGTTTCATTAGGTTACGTTGTCAGTGCTGTTGCGGAATTAAGGGGATGAAAAAAGTATACGATTGGCAGTGTAGGATTAAAAAATTGTATGTGATTGAAAGTTATTTCATCGTTTATGGACGCAGCATTCATTTAGCTCGGTCATTTAACGATCTGTTTATATATCGGTTGTCTAAATGTTAATAAGGTAAACCGCATCTACGTATCGTTAGAATTAGTCCCCATGGGCACATTTGAGCTTAACATGGTGGAAAAACTACGAGATCGCTGGGTAGTTTAAATAGAAGTATTTTTGCTAAATATTTCGTAATGCGGTTGGAATAGTCGAGTCACACGAGGTTCTCTGTACATTTGGGGCAGTATCGTGTAACAAACGTTCTAGGGGCGTGCGTGGTGGATCGATTGATGGTTTGTGGAACGGGGAGCCCTGGGCGCCTACTGACGCTTTCTCCTAAAACCCTACAGCCTTCTTGCGATCAGCAACCACATCACAACTTGCTCAACTATTTCTCAGTTTCAATGGTTTTGGGGAACATATTTCGCAACGTCTTGTCGTGAAATTCATTTTACACTCTGTCCGATCAAAAAAGGACTAAAAAGACCTAAAAGACGAATCGATAAATTGCTTTTAAAATTTGACAGTAAAAATACAGCATTGCACTCTTAGAATAACAAAGATCGATCGACACAATGCAGTAAAAGCGGGTGGAAATATTAACTGAACATTCGGAGAAACATCGATTTGTGAAAGAATAATTCGAAAAGGGCGAAAATAATGTCGAAAGAGGGAAGATAAAAATTCTGGACAAGTGGGTGCCACACGAACTGTCATAAAGCTAAAATTGAGTCGCTTGGAAGTGTTTTCTTCGTTGATGAAATGAAATTCTGAATTCAAATACATAGGAATAGTAGTTATTGACCCTAAAATAAGTAGAAGAAATTGACACGACAGTTTCTTCCCGAGTATCCGATGATTAGTTTGAAAACCAAACTGCACCCAAGATTTGAAATAAGTTATACTTACTTGGAATTTATTACGAATTAACTTTCTAATTACTTAGCAAAAAAATGAATAATATTCGAATTTACGAATATTGAAAAGAGGGCAAATATATTCGAATATCGAATATTCGATTGGGACCCCACGTATTGAAGAACTCTTTGGCGACCGTCTGGATAGGGAGTGTGGGAGGTTTGACAGTAGTTTTCTTCGGGAGGCAGTGGAAAACTACACTAGACGACCTTTTTGATTCTATTAGAAAGGGCTTTCTGGAATGCAGAGTCCAAAAACAAAAATCAATTAGATTGAGAGAATTTTAAATACAGAATACTCAGCCGAGTTGAAGCAATATTGTGTTGATGCCTAATCTGCTTTTGGATTTTAGCATTCTTTTATTTAAAATAATTCTCAAAATAATTCTCGTATTTCCATGAAAATAACATACTGATTGATCTACGGGAATGTTGCAAATAAATTTCATGAAATCTAATGATGAATAAATATTATATAGAAATAACTATAAATTATGCAACGAAAGTAATTCATCAATTTTCTGAAGAGAAGACGTTCATTTTATTACTCAAACGTTGCATGTGAAGGCTCGTTTAACGTCTGAAAAGTTTGGTAGACATTTTTTAAGCATCAGCTACAAGAAATATTTACCCTTTGTTTGCGGTTTTCTATTTAAAAAGCGATATCGATTCCATTCGAACGAAACGAAATCAGATAAAATCGAGACATTTAAGCTGCCGAAAACCGTAATGAGCTCAATTGGAGCATCGAAAATTGAATAGACAATTTAAAACGTGGAGAATCCAAATCAATGTACTTTTGCCCTTTTGTTTAATTTTCGTAAGTGTAAAAAACAAAACCGAAAAAAACCTGTTGCTTTAAACGAGTTTGGTGGATATCTTCTCCTTTTTCATTTCTTTCATTCTCCACAATTTCTCCTGCACGTTCCCCTATTTGTAAAAAAAAAAGAAAATACGTTGATATTTGAAACGAGCTGTAATTTATCCGACTGAACTTAAAAAAAATATCTTTTATCATTCTTGTTTAATCCCTGGATTCTCATATTTTTCCACTTGTAAACTTGGAATGCAGCACTCGAACGTGAATAAAACTTGTTAAAAGTAGACAATATTTAAAATATCGATGAACATAACTCGAATTCGCGTCTGAAAGACGGCTAAATAAAAGCAAAAATATTTTCGCACAATACTTGACAAATTCAATAGTTTTGAAATAATGCGATACAGATGATACTATTAATTTAACACGTTACTGGCGGAAACAGGGTCATAATCATTTGCTGCCACTCATGGAAAGCAGGTGTGAATACTATTTTAGTATTTTTTTTTAATATGAGGATCTAACACACGTTTGGTTGGTATTTATCTGGATACTGGAGCCACCTGACGCGATAATTTCACCAATTTAGCTTTTAAGAAATTTTAACCAAAAATTTTTTTTTCACCAACGTTACTAGTTCTTACGTTAAATTTAACTGAGTTTATACAAAGAAATCCTTTTGCATCATATTTTTGGAACAACCTATATTTAGTATGATATTTTTTCTTTGTATGTTAAAACCAGATTAGTATATTTCGTACGATATTTTGTTTACCGATTTTGTTGAGCCGCAGAAGATTTTTTCGTACCATATGTTTAGAAAAATGAGCCATGAAATCTGTATATAAATTTGACAAGACGTATAATTCTTCACAGTGGTTGTTGTGAGCAGAAGTGTAGATTGATATAGTATAATAACAAACAAATATTATAAATGGCTGATGAAATAAGCAGTTATACGTAGAGATGTATACACGAAGGATCTAAGGAATAATACCTTAGGATGACTGATATAAGAGATGGGAAAAAGTGACTTACAAATTTTCAACGATAACGATGATGAAGATTATGTTCCTATTCCTGACGGTGATATTTCTGATACGGAGGAAAAATTGGTAATAGGCGGTATCAGTGACATCGAAGATGAAAACATATTCTAGATAAATTGCATACTCAAAATTATGAGGGTCGCCGTGAACAAGAACTATCCGGAGATTTCAAACAAGAGCGTGATAGAACTAAATGGTTCTCGCAACCAGCAGCAGATCACAGCATTCTTCGAGGAATTGACTCGTTGACATTGCTTGTAGACGAGGCAAAATAAATATTTCTATCAAAATAATACTTTTATAATTCAATTACTGGAAACAGAATAAAGAAAGAACCAACATTTTTTTCTTGTGAATAAAAATTTTACATATTACATTTTATTAAGCACACATCCCTATTCCTAAGAATAAAATTATATTCAAACACTACATATTACACCCCTATCGTAACACTTTTATGCATTGATAACGTAATTAATACTTGAGTCTTAAATTCTCAAATTAAACATGGCCAAGTGTTTGTATAGTGGTTCAGATCCTGAAATCTTACCGTAAAAGGTACGGGTTCAAATCAAGATGGGGGAATTTGGAAGATCGGAAATACTAATATTTCTTTTAATTCTATTTAAAAACGGACTATAAAAATAATACGCTGGCTTATTTTTACTTACAACTCTATTTTTGAAGTCGATGGACACGATTTCCCAAAAACGAGAGCACCGATCTTATTGAAGTTTTGCATACTTCTTCTAGATAAAGTTGACTAGTGATTGAATGAAGGTGTTTTTAATTTACTTTGATCACAAGCTATATTTCAAGACAAAACATGCTGTAGACTTCAACGAAAATTGAACTTTTATGCATACATCTGTGCCAATTTTTTTTTATCAATCAAAAAGATATTTTATAAATAAAATTATTTAAACAGCTGAAGGCACAATATTTCACGTGCGTTGTGTATAAATAAAATAACTATGGGTTAAATAAATGCCATGTAATATTCATATTAAAAAAACGTCGTTTTAAAGGAAATATGTTTAGCGAAACTCAGTCGTAGACGTTGCATGCTCGGTTTCCATTTTTCACGCAAAAATCTATAAGCGAATTTATAGTTCTCTATTGGCATATAATATTATCAAAATCCTACAAAGACAAATTAGACTACATTATTTTCCGTTTTTTTTTTTTTGAGTGCGCCATTTTCTGAGTTTAATCGTACACATCTCTAGCACGTACAACAAATATAGGCTGTATTCATATACCAATTCAAGGTTGAAAACTTAGCAGTATCGACCTTTCCTTGAACGCTTTAGACATTACTCCGAGCTTAAGCCAAGCAAGGGTAACGTAAAAAAATGCTATTCCCGATTAGCCTTCCAAAAGAGCTATATATTTTTTAATTACCCTTAACCCTCATATTATGTTTAATTTTTGATACACTTACAAGTCGGGATGAACTAGGAAACTTTTGTTTCGGAAAGTGAAAATATTATGCTACTATCAAGAACATAATTTGTATAAAACGCCATGTTAGGCACACCCAGAAGTAATATCGTTTTCGCGAACCGGTTTCGCTACTAATTGCCTAGAGGCTGCCATACAGTGTACATATTACTTTATATTGTCCAAGAGCGATGATATCCAAAGATTCTTTATGAATTATACCGGAAAGTCGACCCTCAGACGTTTTAAAATATCATAAAAGTTTGGAAAGATGTTGGTATTCCGGTTGATTTATAAACGAAAGGAAAGTTGTACCCTTTTTCAGTATTTGACTACCGCACACAGTTATTTTTTTTTAACTAAAACACTTTCAAATTATTAAAAAAATATATGACAGAGTCGCTCCCAACTCATAAATAAGGGTTAAATATTAAAAAATTGATACTTTATATGAAACTTTTCATAACTAAAGGTTTTCAATTATTTAAAACCAGATCGAATAACAACGTCAGAAGCGTACAACCAGGAATTGAGTACAACATTAAGATTGGCTATAGTAAACAGACAAGGGTGCTATTCTGAAGTAAGAAATCCTAAAGTCGAACCGTGAAAAGTGAAGTTTTTTGCTATCATTCTGTATCTTCTAAAATCTTAGGAAAATATTATCCAATCCATTAATTAAAGAAAAATGATTTTTTTTACTCTCTTACGGGCTAGACGACCGCATTAAGTAGAAATTTTATTTACACTCAAAAGAACACAGAATAAAAGTGAAATTACCTCTTTATTGCGAATGCATTTCTAAACGTTTATTGCAAAAACAATTATTCCATCGTACTTGTAAAAATCTATACTTATCGCAATTATTCAATGGAAAATTACAGTACTATATATGTGGGATCATCTCGACGCGTTAAACGCGTCAAGTCTAGAGTTACATCGCCACTTTCGCCGCGCTGCGTGCGTTGTTATCGCGTGCAACACTAGACAGAGCCCATTCGTATAATTTAACTGTGACTTTACTTTTTATGCAAACGAATATCTTCATCTTAGAGTGACCTACATAATCGGATCCATTCCAAGAATTTAATGTTTATTTATTTATTTACGAAAACCCAACAGCTTTACATTTATAATTAGCCATGGATTGGAAATATTACAAAGCCAATTATAGGATTTCGCATGTAGAACATGTTATTTAACATAATCCGAATATTCCATAAAATTTATGACGTAAAACAAAGAGAATACAAGCAATAAAATGTTTTCAATTTCAATTCAGGCATATTTAGCTTAAATTGGATATTTAAATTGATGCTTAAAAAAACTCACCATAATTGAAATTACCCCACTGAAAGCAAAATTCTAGAAAGAAAATCCTAATAATTCTCAAAACCATGTTGTTACAATATATAATACATTTTTGTATCGCTCAATTCTAAAATGGTATTTAAAAACATACTGAATATTCATTGGTTTCGAAGTATGATGTTTGGATGTAGACTAATTAAAGTAATTATTTTTTAGCGATATAGAACATGTTTGATGACTTTCACGAGAACATTTCTATGCAGGGGTAAATAAGGGATGATTAAGACGATTAAACCATTTACATATACGTGTAATGGTGTTTAAAATTCAATGAACAATGGCAAACAGCAACAGACTAAAAGGCTAGCAAATTCAAATTGCAGAACTTTGCACTTATCACAATAAATTCAATTCAATACGATGCAAAAACTTCATAAAAGTTGATTGGTTGACAATCAATTTTAATGCACTTTTGATGTACGAAAATTCCGAAGTAAATATTAACGACAGTGTACCTCCATATTAAAAACAGATCTCTCTGCTCTGCAACTTCGAAGACAGACCTAAAAGCGGAGCCATACCGGTCAGACGACAGTGAAAATAGGTTTTGTTGGAATCAATTGTCAATTTATTGTAAGAAATAATGCATAACTTTAAATAATAATTTAATAATCTACACTATCTATCTAAACCAGTGTTCGCCAATCGGTGGTATGTGCCGCAGAGATTTTCCACCGAGCCGAAACAATATACCAAATTTAAAGAAATTTGCAAGCAAAAATATTAAATCATAACATATCCTTTTCCATGCAGAAGTGAGGTGGCTATGGAGTGAAAAATTTATTACGTCGTTTTGAATTAAGGGAAGAAGCGAAACATTCTATGAGAGAGAAGGACTTTTTTTGGACGAAGAATGAACGAGTAAACTCGCATATATGGTGGACATATTTATTCTACTTAATGACCTTAACCTTTCCCTCCAGGGGTTTTGTACAAATATTTTTCAACTGCGAAATAAGGTCGATGCATTTTAAAAGAAGCTGATTCTTTGGGATTGTCGCGTATAACAGAATTTTTAATTGCTGCTGACTGACGTAGACAAGAAAAGTGTTTTAAATATAATAAATCAACACTTGAAGACATTGGTACTAAGCTTTAATCACTTATCCCGAAAATGAGGATCCTCGTAAAGGAAATCTTTGGAATAATAATCCCTTCATGGAGGACGTCATTTCATGAGCTCTTATGAGTAAAGAAAAATAACAATGAATAAAGTTGTTTTCGGATGCTACTCTGATATCCAGACACAAAACATTAACATTGCCTCGGTTTTGGATATCAGTAAAAGATGAATATGCATATTCAACCTTTTGCACTCCAGCCACATTTTCTGGAAACCAATAAAGACAAAACAAAGAAATGCGTATTTCCATAACATGCTGTCGTATTACTTCGCATTTACCGATAACAAAAATTCATAGAATTTGTTTGTTTGCTGATGAAAGCGGCGCGCAAGCTAATGCCTGTTTTTGGCCAGAGTGTCTGGTTGACGGAGCTACCCGCAAGAATCCTTTAGGCCAGACAGTCTGGCCATAGGAATTCAAAGGGGTTTTTAACCCTTAAACGCTATACGTTTATTAATGTTATTTTCAACTACCTATTCATACGAAAAAGCATTTTCGTCCATGTCTTCAATAAAATTGAAATAAAGGAATAGACTGGATGTGAATGCAGCACTTCGTTTGTCATTTGAAGTATTTGAAGACTGAAAGAACTATAAAGATGGAGTTCCAAAAGAAATCCATTCCATATTTAAATTTGCAAGAGTAAATCAGGAATGAATTATTACTAATTTAAAAATAATTTTGAAATACAATAATAAGTCACTAAAATATTCGCTCTAGCTCTTGCGATAAAAGAGGAAATCGGACGACGAGAAAACAATATAGTTTGCTAATCAATTTTTACTTGCGCCCATAAACATCTGCTCCCCCTTAAAGATCATTCAATTTTTCATCGAGAAAGTCACAAAAACCTCATTCGGTTCGTTCACTTGGATAGCTCACTGGCTGAGCGTTCACAAATATAGAACAGAGACCAGATCTTTTCAATTTCGAGCGGACGTGGATGCGAAATTAAAACAGGTGAAATGGATATTCCACACACTGAGGTATGGTGAAGGGATGAATCAGAATGCCAACATTTCATTTGGCGAAATTTTCAGCCAACAGTAGAGGAATTGCTTTATACTCGCTGCATAAAAGTAAGTGCTTTTAACTGACTATTGTGTCGCAGAAAGAACAATCACTTAGATACAATAAAGTCCCCATTATGGTATCGTATTAATCAGGTACTAAGCTCATAGTGCGCGAGTACTATGTTGAAATAATAAATATCCTCATTTTTACAATAAGATCTTCATACTAATAAATGATTTCTCTCTCGAAAGCTTTCTCTTTGTTTCCAGAAAACTCAACACATAATTTAATAACGGAGAGCGGATTTAGACACTTATGATTTACTAAAAATTACTCGGGACGAGATAAATTTCAGAATAGTTTTCGTGTTAATAAAACGTTAATAATATGAGAAAAAACTATTAAATGTTAAATAAATTCTGCTCACGCTATTTTTATTGCTGCGGACCTGCCCATTTAACCACTTAAGCGCCAGCGACTTACCATATGTATTTGATACACCATATAAAATTCTAAAAAAATCTGTACCTAATATCTATCATATTTCATACCGATATTCCCATTATTAGAATCGAGTTGTAGTAATTACATCATGGTCGAGGAAAGGTTAAGGGATTTCAGAAGTATGGAGTAAATAAGAGATCAAAATTGACATTTTATAAAAAGGTTGAAAATCGCACATTCAGATTATTTTTAGTCAAAATCCGCTGGATTTTACGAGAAGGGCATAAGTGATTTAAAAAAAAGGTGATTTATAACGGTGAAAATTATTAATGTATAAGAAAAGTTCAATGGATTTTATGAAATATTATTTTAAATTATGAATATTCTACATATTACATATTAATATTCTTTACCTCTTGATAAATTTTAAGTGCTGTTTTAACATTGGAATCGATGCCTATTAGCATCAACAAAATATGCTTTTTAATCCATTTGATTTGACAGTAGCAATGTATCATAGAAATGTTAGTAGCACTTCTGGCAGGATCATATTTAGCAAAATTAATTTAAAATCTTAAAAATAATATATGGGCATAATCTTTCTAGTCATTACTGCTAAAAATATGTGAAATTTAATATTTTCTAAGGAAATAATAATCGCTGTGGAATGCATAATATGAAACATTCCTTTCTTGAGCGAGATTTTTCCATTGCAAAATTCATAATCCTCACATTTTTAACAGGAAAGATATCCTCGCAGTTGCAAACGTCTGTAAAACAGTTCATTTACCTATATGCCGATAAACATATTCATCGAGAAACGAATTTAATAAATTAATTCCAAGAGAAACTGCAGAGAAATGCAGAAGTCACTGCGACAAACGTCGAGAATGATCCTTAAAAAGAAACTAGTCCGTATCCTTTAGACGTCGGTCATCAACTCTCTTTTGATTGATTAATAAATATGTACATACAATACATCAATACATAAAATTTTGCATACTTTTACACGGACATAAATGCCAATAACGATATTCAAATCAAACGATAAAACAGAATTTACTTTTACCGATATAAATCTTCAATTGACGAAAATATTCATAGTAAACGAATGTCCGAAGTGTGACGTCAATAACGACAAGAATATATGAATAAAAGACAAGAATTCTTCATGTTCAATCACAACTGCATGTTTTAATGCAAGCCTTTCGAACAATCGTATAAATTATCATTCTGCGAGGACATTTGAATTTCATCGAGCCAAGAGAATTTTTGTTGGAGATTTAAATGTCGGGACTGAAAACGTGCCACATTTCAATGCTTACGTCCTTTGCTGAAGCAGTTTTTGCTACATATATTCACAAAGAGCATATTAAAAGCCACAAAAATAAGCTGCAACTCCGCTTGAATGAATGTACGCTTTCGAAGCATGGTTTTACATCACTCAAGGATCGACAACTTTGTTGTATGTCAAAAATGCAGAGTTGCATTTCAACCTAAAAAATGTCATACGTAAATTCAAGTATTTTTTTACAAAACAAAAAAAAGTTGTTGATGCAAATCCTTTTCAGTAGACCGACTATAAAAAAATATGCAGATGTTGGTCAAGAAAATGGAAAAGCTCGTAAATCGAATTTCATACAAAAGACATAAAATGAATATTTAATTTTAACGTTAATAGTTTTAATT
The DNA here is from genome assembly GCA_008973525.1 of Stenopsyche tienmushanensis. Classification (NCBI taxonomy): domain Eukaryota; kingdom Metazoa; phylum Arthropoda; class Insecta; order Trichoptera; family Stenopsychidae; genus Stenopsyche; species Stenopsyche tienmushanensis. The sequence goes on from WACJ01000526.1 coordinate 160,315, forward strand.
TTACATTTCTAATTTACTATATAATATATTTATAACAATTATTCTGACTAACTGATATTCATTGATGACTCCCTATATTTTCCACTTATTTCAACAATGTTTTTCTAATAAAAATGTACAGATTTATTTTCCTTATAACAGGCTTGCTAAATAATGCATTCGTAGATCTATCGGTGTCAGGATGCATATTTTCGAAATTATGACTTCCACCATATTTGGCTAAAAGCTGCAGTCATATCATTTAACACTAACTACCAGTTCTTTTGAACCTGTATTTTTTTGTATAACTTTTTCTTCGAGCTCAATGAGTCTTGATTTGTGAGTTCCTAGTCATCAATTTTGAAAATTTGAATCAATTCATATCATCGCCAACATTCACAGTTTTGAACATGTTCTATTAACTCTTTTTTATTAATAATTATTAATATACCGTTTTAAGTGTGTTCTGTGTGCTTCTGAGATATTTTAATACATGAAAGATGTAGTTTTCCAAAAAAAAAATCTCATTGATTTTTACCTATTCTTGCAATTGTTCGGGCAAAAGCGATAGAATGAAATTTTAAAAACTGTCTTTTTATATCATTTTATTCTGATTAAGACTATTAACATTCATCTTGTTTAAGGCGCACGAAGAAAATATTCGAGAAAATTAAAAAAAAAAGGAAAATTTTAACGTATCTTTTTTGTTGGTCGTAAATCGGAAAATGACTATAGTTCGAATAGGTATAAACAATGTTTAATAATCGTCAATGAAGATCATTTACTGAAATCTGGGATATTAAAAGAATTATTCATTATGAAGTGTAGAAAAGTAAAATGAAGACATATTAAATGTGACAGTGATTTTATACAACTAGGGTAGCACGACAACGCCCGTCTGTGTATCTAGACTGGAAAGTTTTATTAGACCCTATCTCCAATATACAACAGCCATAGTTTCTTTAAATTACCATTTATTCAAGTAGATGGAACATTTTTTGAAAAAAAACCTCAATCATACTAGCAACTTATTAGCATTCCAAGGCATTGTTAACTCAAAATTGGAACCATTAAAAAATGGGCATTTTATAATTTGCGTGAAAGGTGAAAGAAATTGCAAAATACATAATTAAAATTCTCACTAAAATTTGGTTTTAGAGAAAACGATAACACTACCGAGAACCTAATAACGGTGAATAGTTGAGCTGCAAAAATTATGGTATACTAAAGTCAATTTCATAATTAAAAATATACAGATGTCGCTAAATAGATCTCATCAATATTTGCATTCTTTTCAAATAAAAAAAACTTCCAGTCTACCGTTTATGAACCGCCGCATAAAACAGTAAGATGTGGCTAATTGATCAGCGATGTCCACCTTAACCATATTTTTGGTGTAATCTGGAATCATCTATTGAAAATTATTGAAAAGGTGCACAACTATTCTTCTAGCTCTAGTCTGTTCAATCCCTAAGTAGTGAAGCTTTCATAATATGGTAGAAATGCGGAAATATTAGGGTAGTGTATTCACCATTTTGCATCAACATTTGTCTATGAGAAAACTCGGATCGAAATGGGTACCACATTTGCTCAGAGTCGATCAAAAACCACAATACGTCGAAAATAGTTGTTTGGAGCAGTTTAAGCACAATAAAAAGGATTTTTTCATGCATGTGACAATGGATGAAACATATATAGTCAAATCGACATTCAGCCGAGTGGAAAACAACCTGCAAAGCTGCCCAAAGCGACCAAAAACGCACAAGTTGGCTGGTAAAGTTTTCGATTCTTTTGAGAAAGGAAGAACCATCAATAGCGATAACTCGCTAAGAAATTTTGGGTGACACACTGTACTTTGGAACTGGTTTACAATATCTGCAAATACATTATTTTGTTTGATTTACAATATCTGCAAATAGATTATTAGAAAGTATTTTGGATCGAGTTTTTGTTGACTTGATGTCAAAATTTGATAACCTGAAAAAAATTCTTGGAGAATGAATAAGAATGTCGCCAGGAACAGGAAATATGAAAAATCAACGTATATAACGTTGTGGATAAGGTTCAAAAACTTGACTATCTCAATGCATTGACCTGAACGGTTATTAATGGTATTATTTTTTAAACCAAAATTTTAAAAAATACCTTAAATGTCTCTCTGAAACATGGAAATAAGAATTAAACTGATATCTCCTATACTTTTTGTTTTATTCATTTTTAAAATAAAGTAGTTTCCCTGCCGTTCGCTTTAACGATATTTCAGATTAAATAGTTAAATATGTAAAATGAACACAGAAAATAAAATCACATGTATGACGATGAATGAATCCTTAGTCAAAAATAGCACAAAACTACGTACACTTGCATAAATTTAATAGCAATCCGGTAATCGCCACAACAATTGATTCGCACACTGTTACTGGACTGCGCAAATACAATACTAAAACTAAGCCCAAAGCTATCAGTGAACGCTGAAATAGAGCTCTGCCGTCATAAATTGTGCCTTGCTCTAATCTACTCTCGGTTTCTAGTTAATAATTATATAAATCAGACCCCAGAGTTACTAAACTATGACCACGTAGGGATCGTTGGTCAAAATTTTCAGCCAAAAGTTTGCAACACTCTAAGAGAGCTTATAGGTTAATGTACGATTTACTGCTTAACAACGGAACTCGAACTTTGCTGCGTAACGCATTTCAACAACAACTACTCCACATAAATTCTTTTGATCATCCCCAAATGCTGATTGATGATGACATGCGCCATAATCGAGACCGGAGACGTGTGCCAAGAAAAAATATACGAGTTATGAAGATTCAAACACGTCTCTAATGGCAAACACGCCATTTAAATATTTGCAATATTCATAGAGAAATCAACAAATACAGTGAAGTATTTGAAATTCGGATTAACTCGACGCTCAATCGGTAGTACTTCAACAGTTGGATACGCACATTTTTAAGCTTCGATTACAATTGGATAACATAGAATCAAATAATGTAAAAAACAAGGATAAATATCAAACCAACCCGTTGCTGTCAGAATTTGTAGCTTATGATAATACTTTGTAATCCATTGTTAAAAAAATGAATAAGTACCAAATCATCATCACTTTTCGGATATTTATTAGTCTCTTCCACTTTAATATCTTCCAACATACGTTCAACGAAATCAAGCTAAAATCAAATAGTTTGTGCAGGATGCAATCGAAGGATAATCCAATAGAATAATGATCTGAAGCAAGTCTTCATGTTAGCACACGAGTTTTATTGATTAATGTGTTTCTAGATTTAAATTTAATACAAAATTTGCGGAGGAAGGTAAGAAAGCTATAACACATCATTTAATAAGTTCGTTGAATTTACTTCCCTTCAATTTTTTTCTTCTTCGTTTGGTGTCACTTTTTCGCTATTTTGAAAAAAAAAATATCCTACGGACGTGAGCGCTGTGTTAGTTATAATAACAATAAATCGAAATTAGTATGGAAATCGAAACTCTTAAAATGTAGTCAATACTTGGTTAAATCAATCCTAGACATTTATTTTTACATGTTAATAAATGCTACATATTCAAAAGACAGTAGTGTTTTACCCAAAATTTATGGTGTAGGAGTTTATAGCGACGATTCATAGATTCATTCCTAAATTTCAAACTTGACCTAAATTCGATTTCTGGAATTGTTCCAGAATTCGAAAAATTAAACGTCCTCGATTCGGCATAGTATAATATGTATACATTCTCAATACATGTACACGTTTAAATGTTCCAAAATTTAAAAACCGCTTCTAGCGCGCTATTATGGAATCACGCCAATTGTGCTTCAAATATAAATGATGCGCATCACAAGGAAAATATATCATCCCACTCGAAGAATGATCGACTGTGTCATCAGTTATAAATACACTTCTAATCTAAAATTGAAAACAAAACCGTCAAGTGGATTGATTGAGTTCATAGCGTGAGTAAATTTGAAAAAATCACAATATTTTAATTGTAAAAAGTGATGGGAGATCCAAGAAAAACTCGGTCATTCCATATATTCATTACCGTTCATAAGTTTAGCCTTTACATGGCGAATATTTTCTCAGTTTAAAAATCCACAAACGCAAAATGATCATTAAACAATGGTATTATTGAAGATGTACATTTATTTTGCATTAGTTAAAATGGTTGGTTAAGTAGCAAAATGCTCGTTAGCTTAACAATTACTATTAACACATTACCATCGGGCGAGCGCTCAAGGCCGCTGCTACGTACGGCGGGCATAAACAAGAGCATTTTGCGTAAAAACTATTTTTTACAAAAATCGATATATCTCTTAAAGTATTGCATATTTTCTAATGAAATTTTAAATAATCACTTACCAAATAGTGCTTCTTCATTTAGTAAACTTTTTAAGACAAATTATAATGTTTAAAGTCGTATTTACTTATTCACTCACAAGATATAAATATATATTTATAAAAGTTATACAGAAATAATTAACTACGTAAATATTCGTAAAACGTCTTCTAATATCTAGGTATTGTATGATAATTATGAAAACATTGGCCTCGATGTGAAGGAATTTCACAAAATTTACACATTAGTAGTCAATGATTTTTTTTATGAACACACGACATTGTCTTTGGGGATTCTTTTTTTTTACCGTTTTTTACCGTCATTATTTTTATGGCTTGATTTTGTTTCATTTCCATTAACAATCGTTTGGGGGATCTCTTTTACATATTTTGGGTGATAATTTCGACTGGTCCTGGTTCTGGTTCATCCAATACGGTATCAACTGTGGCGCGAATGAAACTCCAACACTTCGCGATGCTTAATAAAAATTGTTTGTAACTTAGTTTGTTATTTAAATTTAACTTTTTTTAAACTATAAAAGAATTTAAAAAAACACAGTTCAACAAATACAACACCACTCCTTTTGTTCATTTTTTTTCTATGCGTATTAGACTATAGTACGATAAGTATTGGTCAGCGAGATCAACACCTTTACTCTATTAAGGCGTCTTCTCACTTTAGGCGCCTCAAAAATAGGCTATTTTCGAGATTTTTTTTCGAGGATTTTCGCTAAAAATTATGGATTAAAATGGATCTTATGTAATAAACACATCTTTTAAGTATATTAAAAAAAAATATTTTTATATTTTTGAACAATTATTATAATAAAACAGTAGCATCGAAAAACTCGTGTAGAAATGTTATGCTCGTGGCTTGTTGATGGTATCTCCGTGATGGGTCATTTGAAACAAAAAAATAAAACTGTTTTAGATTCAGTATATCAGTGGCTATAGCGCATATCATCAGATTTTTGATATTCGCGAAAATAACAAAATGGCGCACGTTTTTCGAAAAAGTAAAAAAAAACGCGGTTTTTTTTGCAGTTTTTTGTAAAAAAAAAATTACTTAAAATCAAAATTTCAAAAATCTGATAATATGTACTATAGCCATAAGTATGAAGAATATGTCATTCAAATTTCATGACAATCGGCCGGATAGTTTCCGAAATTTCATCAACAAGCCACCGAAAAACCTTGTTTTGAGATAAACGCGTTTAAAGTTTTGGTTGCAGAAAAATTGCCCAGACACAGCTGTTGAAACACTCGTTGTTATTTTGGGTATTTCCTCCGAAGATCTTCATAAATCGGTTTCAAAACCTCGTGAACATCCTCAGCTAGAGCAGGAGGATGTTTAAAAGTTTCAATCTGATTGTTTTTCACCACTTTCTTGTACTTGCACCATGAGTCTGAACAATACGTATGCAGCCGGGTGCTCTCAGGTAGTCACCTAACGGTCGCCCATAAATGTAGTTAGACTCATCCGATCTTTATGAAATTTCGATATAACATTTTTGAAGATATGTACTTTCAAAATTTAAAAAAAAAAAAAAAAACGATTTTTTTAAATTTGTAAAGTGAGAAGACGCCTTAAATGGTTATTTAATTAGTAGAAAAGCAATAGTATTCCTTCTAGAACATTTGTTTCATTCCACAGTTTAAAAAAAATACTAAAATCATTACTGAATATTTTTAAAAGTACCTGTAAAGAAATGTCCACACTTATGGACACTGGACCAGAAGGGGTTAATGACTGACTTAAATAAACAAAAAATTGTCTCTCTGACATATTTTTGAAGTGTTTAAATCTTGTTGAAATTTTTTATTTCATTAGAGCAGTCGTCTGATGTCAGCCACATGAGATTATTTATACGTAATTTTAAACTCAGACTAAAAGCGTATATCATACTTATATTTTAATTTTTTGTTGAAGTAAATATAGTTTGAACCTCTTTAAAGCGTTAGACATTCAATGTTCATACAAAAATATCTGGTATCTATACCTTTTCTGCCGTCAAAGTGGAATCAACGCAAAAGGTATAAATACCTCTCCCGCCGGTAACCACCAGCCGGCGCAACGGGTATAAATACCCTTCCCGATGGAGATGTGTTAACATCGTGCTAGAGATGAAGACTATCGTTGACATTCTTCTTTCACTTCAATTCTAGTGTCCCACGAACTAAATGTAAACCAAATTCACCATTACAAAAATCTGAAATTTGAAGGTATAATAAGGAAAAATATGTTGCTATCCATGCGTTTATTTCATACTATATATATATGTGTGATAATGTGAAGAATGAAGTGGAATTTGAAATAATAACAAAATAAAAATAAATATCAAATCCCAGCTTTCTTTACGACGCCAAGAAACTACATTAGGATGACAATTTCCTCAGACGGAAAGTGAAGCTTTCAAGCAGGAGGGACACTGTGGACCATGCACTTAGGCTAACGTCGTCCCATTTGAGCGCAACCACCAAGTATATTGAAACATGCAACCCCCTAGCATATATCGTATATATACATGCAATATATATCTCAGCCGCTGAATATCGTCTTGTTGGAGATATCCGGGGGAAAAAACAATAAAAGATCGTGCAGCCGGTTTCCTGGGCATTTTAGTAAAAAATGGACGTTGCAATAGTACAACCTCATCCATGGTATACATCTAACGGCAAAATTACGCATCTTTCGAAACGAAGCCAACCCAAATATATCAATATTCATCAATCAAAATACGAGAACTGGAACAATATTTCATATGGTCCTAAATTAAATATGTTAAAGAAAATTTCATACACGTAGAACTAATTTGAATTCATTTAAGATACAAAATTGTAAATACATTTCTCACTGTATTTCAATTGTGGAAGATATTCAAAAAATAGCAAACAGACTCGAAACTATCAAACGCGAAAAAGATTAGAAACAGTTACTTTAGGAAACAACAGGAACAATTCCGGTTCAAACAATTTGTTTCATTGTAATCCCTATATTTTTGACACAATCTATTGCTAAATATCCCCATATTTTGTATGAGCTTCGTGATTATTTTAATGTAGTTTTTATGCATAAAGTTTTTAATGAAGCACAAAAATGGACGAAAGAAAATTCATCATATAGCATTTAAATACAAAAAATATATAAATGAGACTATTTATATTTGATGCTTTCAACTTACTACAAATTGTTCCGGAATTTTTTTAAACGATACACACTGAATCGAGATGAATAACGGGCCTTCGCTAGATAATCTTTCTTTTGTGTGGTCAGAAAAAAATATATTTCTGAAGTTTATGCACTGATACGAATCATCAAACTGTTCAACACTTATGTTAACTCTCAGAAACCCAGTCCCGCGGTACCGCGGAGAATTTCGTAAGCGGTTAACACCCGGTCCCGCACTAGTGCGGGTCGGCATCTAGCGCGGTATCTTTTCTTCTACTATCGCACACACCCCATATTTTGTTTTTTTAATATAGTTTTATGACTCAAGACTGTTCCATTCATCGCTCGGCACGCCACTTGTAAAATATATGACATATTTATGGATACAAATCGTCTTCGAAATAAATATATTTTTTCGGTCGAAAACATCTTTACACATCGATTAAAACGAATTTATATTTTTGTTTATCAATTCAATAAAATAACCTCGCACTGTTTATAATAATAATAACTATTATTTGCTATAATAGCATACATAAATTAATGCATCTAGCCTATACATATTTATACTAACTGCTTCAACTTAAACTTTGGGATTTTATCTTTGTCCCCTTATCTTGATTACAAATTATAATATTAATCGTAAAATTGAAGTATTTTAGTTACATTTCTTATTTAGTAAGGTAAAGAAAAATAGGAAATAGAAAAAATCTTTTTGCTAAAATACGTAAAATGACGTTGTTTGTTACTAAAATAAAATAAAAAACTACAATAAAAAATCCGTACATACTTCGTTCATAAATATCAGTCTAGCAAGTCTAGTAAAGTCTAACAAGTCTGTAAAAATAATCGTTGGCTGGGGTTAGTTTTATACTTTTATGAAGTCGTTTCAGATTTTTGAGCGGTCTGATGTTGAAAGTAATTTTCAAAGCTCTGTTTTATACAATTTGGAGTTTTTGTAGATTGGTTACGCATATGTTGCTCAAATGAGTCCTGCATAACTGAAGGTTGGGCGAATGATTGATGAGTATAAGAGCATATAGAGCGCATTGCCTATTGTAGTTTAAATATTTGAAAACAATGTCGGGTTTCGGAATGCACAATTGTTCCAAGAAGTCGAGATGAGCTTTACTGCGCAATAAAGTAGTACAAAGGAGAACTTTGCCATCACTCAGTGCCGATTCTCTCGAAATCTTAAAACCTACTACTGGTTAACGGTATTCGAGGGATGAAACAGGGCAGTATATAACAATGTGATTGGTTTAGGAATCTCGCACAATGAAACTTGCTAATTGATGTGAGGGAGAGTATTTTTTGGTCTGATAATAACCATGGGTCAGGTGAGAAAAGATATGATTACTGACTATTGGTCTATAAATGCCATGATTGAAACCCTATATTTCTCAAAAACTATGTCAAGAAATAGATTTATGCAAATTTTGACGTTTTTACATTTCTCCAACAACGAAGAAAGTACCCCAGATTCCATACGTAAAATATGATACATGATACATCCTGATGAGAATTTAGACAGTTTTTCTCCATTAGCGACATCTGAACAATCACTATCAGAAGCTCAAGCATCATTGTCGTCATCGCAAATAACATCTGTGCCATCTGTATTACGAACTACTATAGGACATTCAGTTATTGATCCACCAGGAAGACTTTTGGACGATTTAAAAAAAAACATGTCTTTTGAAAAATAATTATTCATAAAACCAAAGATTTCGTACGAAGAGCATGCAAAACACAAGCTTCACGTATGTGTTTTGTAATGTTCCGTTACACGCTGGGAAATGTTTTGAAATTTACCGTACAAAAAAACATTTTTAAATCAGTGATTTTATTTTATAATAAATTAGTTACTATTGTCATAAACATTCAAAAGTATTAACATATTTGGACGGTTAAAACTGCTCTATTCGTGTGCCATTGCCATCGCTATAGTTGTTCCTGTTCTTCTTATAAATAATCAAAAAATGAATGATAAGTGTACTTATTCAATGACTAACCATAATCCTCAGAAGTCCAGTAGCTTTTAATTCCTGTTTATTTCATTTTTAGACCATACTGCTGAATTTGTAATACAGAAAAAAAAAAAATTTTTCGACATTTTGAGATTCGCTGGGATGTGAATTTCTATAGTTTGGGATTCTCTGGGATGTGTAGTACGATAGCAGATTCAAAGGTTTCGACAAAATTGTGTGAAATACATAAAATAATATCTATTTGTGTTGTTTTTTCGTCAAAATTATAATTATCTCATATTTTCACAACTTGAAAATTTTATTTCTGAACTAAATCTTTTTAACTTTTACGTAGAAAACTATACTTATCATAATAGTTTTTATTTTACCAAATTAACTCCAATAGGAAAAAAGATATACTCATTTTTTACGAAGTCGCGACAAACACCAAGATCGCGCTAAAAAGTGCGGTATTAGGCGTACTCTTTGCGTAAAAACAGCGGGTGTTTAAGTGTTAATGCGATACGAAGAGAGAAGCTCGTCGACTGTTATAAACAGTTTCACTTAACGAACGATTTTATGTTTTTTTTTTTACATAAAGTCTTATTATCTGGTTCGATTTCTTTCTCCTCCATCGTATCTCTTTCGAGTGCGCAATGACGTACAAATATTTGTATACGCATCCGTGACAAATATATATTGAAAAAAGAGATAAATTTGTATGCAGAAAGGAGATAGTGTTTGAGCAATACTTTTGAAAAAAAATGTAACGTATAATAGAACGATCTCCAGCAGGGAGAAACAAATCAAGCGAAAATAAAGAGGAAGGGACAACCCGATGAATCACTCAGAACTATGGGCCAACAGGTAGATTTTTATTCTTCAAAAGGTGATCTAATCGTTTGTATAATGAAATCACTCGTAACATACCATTTTGGAATGTCGATTTTAACAGCAGCTAAGAAAAATAAAAACTATGGTACACCTGAATTTACTTATCTATGTTTGGAAAACCGGTGAACACATAAATTGGCTCATGGTGCATCCTAGTAATGAACGATAGTCAGCTTTTGGGTCAACTTGTATTTCAAATATAAACTATGTACATACTATGAAAAATTCACCATCGATCCTTCCAGATTGAATAGGATAACAAACAAGGCCAACGAAAGAATTATATAAAACAGTGCTCCACAACCTTTTAAGTTCTACGTCACAGCAACTTTTTTCCAAAACCATTGCAGTTGTTAACCCCAAAAATGGTTACCTTGCTTTAATATTACACTAACGAATATTTTACACAGGAAAATCAGGTACATATATTTTTTTTTCTTTCGCTTGTGTGAAAACCTAAGACCCAAATCAGCTTACCAAAACACTCAGCTGTGAGTCACCCGTCGCGAAAGAGTTAATACAGTGTAATCTCGATTATTCGGGTGCGGATAATCAAATATTTTCTTTTTTAATTTTTGATAGTCGCATAATAAGGCAATTTCCGAATAGTGCTGGGGTGTTAACGATACAAAGCGATAAGTATGATACTTGTATCTTACCTACTAAAACAAACGCCTGTTCTCATGTTTTAATTACCTTGGTTTTCAAAACAACCGAGCAATAGTTTAAGAAATCTTGTTTACAAGGCAGAAATCACAACGAGAATAAGATTGTAAAAATGGACCCGGGGTGATAAGAGCTTGATTACCAAAACTAACCTGTATGGCAGGATGATCGTGTATTTGCGAGCGAATTCCAGTGATTCAGAAAGAGCACTCTTGTACATTGAGCTCAAAAGTCACCTTCTTCCAATATTTGTTACATAAATATTTGCAAAAGTTTCACCTATTTTAGAAAAAGACGACGAGTCAGAAGATTCACTTTCTATTCGTAATATTTTTCTTCGATGCATTATGACACTTCCATCATCACTATCGTCAATGTTTGCATTTATAAACTCGTCGCAGCGCTGCGTCGCATTTTTCGCCACTTACTAATGCAGCGTCATCGCGCTGTTTAGCACTCTAACGGTTAACCTGTTGATCGCCGTACGCGCACCGGTGCGCTTTTATCCGCTGTGCGCCTATCCTTATATACATTTTTAATAAAAGCGGGGATGATTAAACAGACTTTTTACGAATAATTACAAAAACATAATGCCTGCTGTTTAAATAAGTATTTATTGGAATTTGTATTAATAAACAGGCAGAGTCAGTCAGTATCGATTCATGTAAAGTAGAATGGTCAAGTTAAATAAAAACGGCGGGCGTCTCCTTTGCCACCCCCTTGTTGCGGCCCAGATTGATAATATATACATGTAAAAGCCCAATATCCTATATTATACATAGACAGTGTTTAACCATTGAATGATCAATTTTTATAATGAACCATAACACCAAAATACTACTGAATATTAAATTTAATGGGAAACCGTATAATCCGGGGATAGCTAGAATTAATGTTTATTGCAAAATATCGTTATACTTTAAATTGAAAATATATAACATATCAATCGTGTTAAACATTCGGTACCCAAGCGGCTCGTTGAGCGAGAATTCAAAATGAAGGTCGGAGGTCATGGTGCCTTCAAAATCAAACGCATGCGTTCAATGTATGATATAGACGAGGTGGATGTAACCCTTTCTTATGATATAATATTGAAGACGATGAAGTTATTTAATGCACACAATTTTCTACAAAATTATCTACCTTTATCACTTGTCATATATTAAAAATATCTTGTTCCAAGTATAGATAAATGTTTTTTTTATAATTTCGCCGACCTCAGTTTAAGAACCTATGGTACTCTATAGTGCTCCGTAGCACAGCGGTTGGGGGACACTGATATAAAACACCATAAATAAATAAAGTTATGTTTGCACACGAACTTATAGAAACTAATAATAAAACGTATAGCCACAACACAGGGAAAATATTTTGGACTGGCGCGCTACTTTTTAAACTTTTCAAATCAACCCTAATGTTGTTTGAACAAAATAGAATATAGCAGCTGAAAACTGCATCCACAAATAACTTTAAAATGCAGCCACGGCCTTCGATCATATCACCGCTGACCCACATCCTTTCTATGGATTCCATTATAATTTACATTAAAAAAATATATATTTTTTATGTACACATATAGCTGACCCACTATACTACGACAAAGCTGTGGTGTATACATGCGAAAAACTAATAAACTCTTGGTTTAAATTTTGCTAAATTGATACTCATTTAAATGTATCTCGTATTTACAAACAATAGCTCCATCAAAAATACATTTTTATCGAATAAGTGTACCGAATAGTAAACACGAACTGGTGACTTTTTGTCGGAATGATACAATGGTCTTGTTCTTACATAACGCAGATTTATTATCAATAACTTAATAAGTTATATAATGTTCGTTAAACGACACAAGATATCAAGCTAGATTCAAAAGCTTGAATATGGAAATGTAAACGAAAAGAGGAACTTCAAATTTCTTACAAAACTTACATCACTATCTGAATCAGATAGAATTATTGAAGAAACTTGGTGAACAATAGGTTTTTTTACTCCAAGCCTTATTTTTACCTTATTTTTTTTAAATAGATATATCATAATAATGAACGTGATTTTAACAATAAAAATATTTTGCTGTAACACATACGTACATGTATATTAGATTGTCCCGTTAAGAATGTCGTTTTTGAAATGAAAGAGTTAAATTCAAACAAAAAAAATATTAAACTATTTCATCAATACAGTGTATTCTTCTTCATTAGATGCAACCTTTTCCCATCTATTTCATTATTTTTTTTGTAAAAAAATGTTGGATGACAAAATTTAAACGAGGGCATACGAGCTACCAAGACGAACATCGCAGTAGTCGACCAAATGAGGTGATCACGCCAGAAATGTTGAAGAAAATCCACAAAATTATATTGGACGACCGTCGACAAAAAGTGCTGTACATCGCATATTGACTGAACATTTGGACATGAAAAGGCCGTGCGCAAGATGGGTGCCGCGTTTGCTCTCAATGGAACGAAGACAGCGTCGTGCGGTTTTTTCAATCGATAGTTTGGCGATGTTTCCCAACAATAAAGCCAAGTTCATAATCATGGATACAACATGGATTCATCACTTCATACCTGGGGCAGAGGAACATGGGGACCATCCACTGACAACAGCTGTTTATTTATCCCGTTATTCAGGAGCATGCCAGTCCGCTCAACAAAAGTGCACAGCAAGATACAAAACCTGGAATTACCATCCATGTCCGCGAGGACATGCTCATTCTTAACTTTGAGTGACCACGTGCATTCTGAGCGCAGGGGAGAAATTAGCTCTTTTTTAAAAAATAAAACCAAAAAAACTAACTAAGATATATACATATATATTGAAAATTAAAACTAGGTAAAATAAATAAGTAAAATAGATAAATACAAGAGTTTTATGGTCTCGCTCGCGATCTCATTTGGCGCAAGCCACCTATTTAAATTAGCCTCTAGGGAGGCTTGCGTAATCATGAAGATCTAAGAAAGCCCCGGGGATCCGTTTCTTCACATAACTTATACAAAAAGCTCTAAATGCCCTAAACGATGAGGGAGTGGCCACAAGGTTTGTATGTCCAACCGGTCCGCCTTTCAGATCGCTAACACTTCAAATGGCCGCCTCGCGATCAGACGCTATGCCCGGACATGTCCACAGAACGTGGTCTGCGTCCATGATCTCCGCACGGACACTCCGAAATCGGGGAGTCTAAACATAAAATGCGAAGCCCTACACAGCCCATGCCTGTGAGAAACTGGCACGTACAGTCATCCGGAAAAAAAGGAATAGTCAAAACAATGGACTAAAAGGGAGAGGGAAAATCAGCTCGAAAGAGGGCGAAGAAAAGTCTATTTGCAGTCAAGGTCATGGCGTCAGTTTTTTAGGATGCGGGTGGGATAATTTTCATTGATTATCTTCAAAAAGGAAAATCAACGACGAGTATTATATGAACTTATTGTAACGTTTGAGTGATGAAATAAAAAAAAAAACGACCGAATTTGGCTAAAGAAAATGTTGTTTCATCAAGACAATCCACCAGTTCACATGTCCGTTAACGCGCGATATAATCAATAAGCTAAAGTTCAAAATGCTTTCTCATGGACTATATTTGCCAGATTTAGCCCCCTCGGACTATTTTCTTTTTCCAAACTTCTGGAAATTTGGGTGGTAAAAGATTTGCCAACAATGAAAAGGTGAAGTCGACGATTGGTGGCTATTTTGAGGAGCTCGACGGTTCTCATTATAAACAGAGTATCGAAGCTATTGAACATCGCTGGAAAAAGTGTATTGAGCTGAAAGGAGACTATGTTGAGAAATAAAAATATATTTTCTTTTTCCTTGTTAGAATGTGTAATTCTGGGATTAATCTTATACAACCATAATCTTATCATTAACTATGATTGTTAGGCTTATGAAATAATGTCGACAAACAGTTCGTGATTATTCATTACAAAATAAAGCAGATAATTTGGCTATAAGTCTGAATGATTCATTATTCTCCTATTCACTAAGACAATTACTAGATACTTTGAAGATGAACGTAGGCGGGTTAAGAATATCTTTGTCCTGAAATGCGCTATATCGACAAGACGACAAAGTCTCTGATCGCAGTATAGATGTTAAAACTGATCAGAATGATTAAATATCAAATAAAAGCTGAATTAATTTCAATGAGCGATAGCAAAATATAGCGGAAGGGTGGATTCGTTTCTTTGTCAGGTTCCTTTCTGTCCTTATACCTGAAACCGGTTCGGTCCAGCAAAATTTGAAATTCGCTAAACTCACACCGCAATGCAGACGAGCATTTTTATACAGCCAACGACTTCACAAAATAACAACTAACGTATTCACATGCTAACTTTGATTACACCGAATTATAAATACTTCATTGTAATTAATATAAATGTACAAAATATATTTGCAAATTTTGTAATGTTATTTTTAAAAAAACTACTCATATGAATATGAGAATTGAAACAATATATCTAAATAATCATTTGTATTATTCACGTTGAAGTAAATAATGTTGCATCCCTACATTATAAAATCAACAAAGGCGACATAAAAACCTAATATCTCTCTTAAATGAGAATTGGCTTCAAATATGCACATATAAATGCAATCGAATGTTCACATCATAAACATGCATATTACAATTTTGTTAGTAAAACTTAAGGGGGGAAACTGGTTTAGGATGTAGATTTTTTAGCATGTTTCGTGATATTTTTTAGGAGGGAAAGAATAAGTAAGCATTTTTTAAACTTAGAGACTATTTTATTGATATTTTGAAGTACATCTGAAAATTTTTAGCAATTTCCGCCGGAAATAACCGAGTTATAAGCTGCTACCAATGGAAGGTTGCCATCAGTTTGCTGCTTCAGGAAATTGGAAACGTCACAATTTTTGATTTGAAATCAATATAATTTTATTAAACATATATATTTTAATAAGCTAAACTAAGTTTTATTCAAAAAAAATTATATTATTTTAGGAGCATTTAAACAAAATGGTACGTTTTTTAACGATTTTTTGCATCATTCTTGCAATAAAAAACACACTTTAAATAATAATATCACCCCGAATTTACTTCAATATTTTATATATATATTATAATATATAATTATAATATTTTAAACAATTGTTCAATAACTTTTAGATTTAGAGTTCAACAATTGTTTAATAACTTTTAGAGTTAAAATTACCGAAAAAAAGAAATTTAAGACAGTTATCATCATCATAGTGCAGCCACTAACAGTCCACTACAGAACTATGGGTCTCTTCAATATCCATTCACATGAAGGGGTAACATCAGTTTCGTCTGTATCATACATTCACCTCCTCATTCGCTCGATATTGAAGATAGCATTACCACCGAGTTTTGTTTCGAACGTTCACCCAACGGGTAAAGACAGTTATAAATAGTATAAACTATCTAGTGGTTAATCAGCCATTCCAGTATCATATAGGGACATTTCTTCTTCTTCATAGGCATAATTTGGAATTTGAGCTCTTCTTTTTGAGCTTTTCGAGCTTCCAGCCAAAAATGCCGTAACCTCGATTACTTTTAGGCCAGAATGTAGGTGCTTTGGAGCCAATCGCCAAACTATCGAGTTGAAACTATCGTTTAAATTCTGCGTGGGAACACCTAAGCATCTCTTCAGTAATACAACTTTAGATAAATGGTCATATATTGGATGAACTTCTTTTCGAATGTCGGGGTGCAATGGAGAAGGGTTCCTTCAGGCTCCGTTCCAAGAGCTTTAGATTTCTGCCACTTGCACCAGCTATCATCTCCTTCTGGACAACTATCGTGTTGTGGATTGTTTTCTGTAGATATAATATGTTGAAAAGTTCAGTTATCATCCGTCAGTCTGTGATGTCCTATTTTTTGCGTGTGTTGACTTTCAACACACGCAAGAAAGATCGAAGCTAAACTAACGCTCTGTCGAAACGATACCAACGCTTCTAGTACCTTCTACCTAAGACTTCTATTCTAAGAATTTACAAATAAGAACGTCTGTCAAAATCTCCCTCTTCTTTTAATTTCATTCTTCTTCTCGTAGAGACAGGTAATAAATAAGGACCCACTGAGCGATAATTTCGTACTACCTGTCGTATGCTCCAGCAGGCGTTCACTTTAGTGCTTATTACATCAGAACGAATCGAAATTTTGTTTTGAAACTTTGAAAACATAGTCTTAGATAGTTTTACTAAAAATTTGTGAAATTAAAAAAAAAACGCCAGTAAGTAGCCATAGGAGATGATGGGAAAAATTCTTCGGCCACAACGTGTGGCCATAAGAGTTGTAAGGGTTAATAATCCATTCATAAGTCGACATTGTGTCGCCAATTAAATTTCGACTTCCACTCGTGTATGTTGACATTATGACGCCAGAATTTTAAAATCGTGCATATACATACATACCATATATCAGCGGTTGCAACGTGTGGTCCACGTAAAAATTTTGATGATCCACAGAGAAATCCGGCATTATTGTAATTTTTAATGTAAATGAATTTTTAATGTAGATGAAAATCAGAAAAAATGTAAAAAACTCATTGTTTTATTCAATTGACTTGAAATGGAATTGGTTTAACTTGGTGCTAAAATACTGCAATAGCTATATATAGATCTTACAAAATCTCCCTGACTTTCAAATTTTAAAAAAAGTTCGGAATCCTTGTGTTTCGAGAAAAAAGGATATTTCTATTTATGTACCTAGAGCCAATAAAATAGATTTGGTCAGACTTGGATATTTTTTCATAGAATTTGTACAAGATATCACGTATTCCTTCATGTTTCGTAAATAAATTTTAATCCTTTCGCTCCATAAAATATTTTCTTAACATAATTCTTAAGCTGACCTGTATTTTACCTGTGTTTTAAGAAATCCTTTTTGAATTAAATGTTTGGAAAAAACCTATATTTTTCTTTTTTCTGTGCTGCAAAAAATGTTTTCGTACCATAAGTCTGTAAAAACTAGATTAGTATATTTCGTACGCCAGTTTGTTTACCTATTTCATTGACGGGAAGACATTAAACCTTTCATTGACAGAAGGGTTTAAAAAATACGAGTGAAAAGGGTTAAATGAATAGTATGAAAATAAATGCAAGATATTAAGCTATGGATTGACCCAAAACTAAGGAAAATTGTTAAATCTATAAAATCTTCCTTTTTTCTGTCGAAATGAAATCTTTAAAATGTACCCGTATAAAATGGCAGGGTTCCCTGACATTTATTTTTATTTAAGGCATCAAATAATACCAAAGCAAAATTTATGGGTGAGAAAATACTCCTTGCCCTCGTATAACACAAGTATATTATGATTTATTAAATGTAAGTAATTCAAGTTTTTTAAAAATGATTGTTGTTATATTTAAAAATAAAACAAAGGATCGACAAACTTCGATATTTTTAAATTTGGAAAGCAAAAACTATTTTTGTAGGAACTTCAAACATCGTATAACACATTTTTTGTAGAACTGTATGGCCGTGTTATACGAGGCCTAGGTGTATATCAATATACACTCATCCCGCGATTTATGCGGTACTTTTTTGCGCGCTTTCACTTTAACGCGGTCGAGAAAATATGTTTTTTTTTGTTTTGATGTGTTTTCTAATGTAAGGATATCGAATAATTATATACCGATGACGTTATAACCGAAGAGAAATTAGTTGGCCTTATTTTAATACCCGCAACGGATCATGAAAGTGAAGATGACTCTTCCGAACCGTCATTATTTACTGCAAAAAATTATATGACGCTCTCAACCTAGCAAGAAAATTGGAAAACATTGTGTTCAAAATTGATCCAAACACGGAACGTGCTCTTAATATCCAAAGAAACCTACGAAATACTTTTGCACAATATGAATATTCTGCTCAATGGTTATACTCCACAGGACAGAACATATTCGTCGACCTAACCAACCATCGACATATGGTTAGTCATGAATTTATAATCATGAGATACATTAAACAAATACAGTGCACAGTAATGTAAACGCTGCGAATATAAATTAAGATCCAGGAAGAATGTTCTTCAGATCACTCAAAAGTCTCAGTATGTGAAAGTTCATTAACTGAAAGGACCTCTGTTTAACATTTAACAAATTACCATGGTTTACAACATATTCTGAAGTAATTTTGGAGTATTCTATATTTATTGGCGTTTTAAATTTTACATGTGTATTTTTTTTTTACATTTGTAATTTCATTTCGTTTGTAAATTTGTTGACGAAAAAAATTGGCATTGGGCCCGTAAACTATAAATTATTGGCGTACAAAATGTTCACAGGGAAATTGATATTTTTTGCTGATGCAAACGAATGGTTATTGTTTTCCAGAATGGAAAAGGACCGCGATAATCAGCATCCGTGATAGATGTCGCCAAATTGAAATTGCGAAAAACGATCAATTCGGTTTCTTCTATTGTCATCCGACAATAAAAAGCGACAAACCTCATGTGATCTGAAGGAAATACAGACGCAATTTAAAATTAATGAATGGCGTAAAATGATTTATTCGCTTCGCTCGACGTGTAAATATTTCAAAATGATGAAATATAAATTTGTACTATCGATGTGTTCATAAATCTACTGACCGGCAACGCATAATACGATCATCAATGTCGAATGACCTTTCACCCTTTCATTCACTACTTATCGTGAAGCAATAAACGCGATGGAATGTGTCCGCTTGCTATAATTAAAATAAATAATTTGAGCAAATATTTTAGCAAATCTGTCATCAAAGGTTTGAATATGGAACCCTATAAAACGACGAATAAAATTTAATTACACCTCAAAATTATGTCAAGTATGCGTCATTTTGAACACCTCTGGTTGGGTGGGCACCCAGGATGATATCATAGTACCTTAATAATAGGAAACGATAAACAAAGATTAGGGAATTACCAACTCAATAAGTTCTAAAAAATATAAAAAAGTAATTCTCTCGTGTGCCGTATATATTGTCACATTACCATAACTCGCAATATAATGTTTTTTTATGAAAATCCAAAAGTCGCCGTTCACAGTGCGATAAGAGATAGTAAGCAGAACACGCATGAACATCTGCGAAATTTGTGTACGGAATAAAAAACGGGCTTAATTTACTATATGTTATTATATACGAATTTCTAGATGCAATGTATACATAGAAATTTAATTTTGTTCAGTATAAAAGTAATATGTGCAATATGGATCATCGTTTTACATCCACACATAGTTATGGACCGTTAGATGGATGCAATCAACGTGTAGCAAGAAACAGAGCAGAAACAAAAACTACAATGAGTGGGCCACATGCGCCGCAAGAGGGTAATTTAAAATTCGCAGGAAGACGTCATCGGACTCGCTTTCGAAGATCGATATTAAAAAGGATTAAATTAGGATTGCAGATGCGACAAGTACGCAAGAGAAGTGGGATTGCACAAAATAAAGCATATCGAAGACAACAGCCAAAAATATTTGTATAAAACAACCCCTGTCGAGATGTAAACAAGCCGTGGAATATGAAATAACACCGGAGGATCCCGACAAATGTAATAATTAATAATTACTACTAGAAATGCTTATTCAGTATTAAATAAGGCAAGCTGCAAAAGTCTCAAACGAAAGCTTCTTTCTGAATTGTATCGGAATTTGAATTTTAAGTCGATAACTTGGTTAATCAAAACAAATAATCGAAAAACGCGTTGAACTCATACACTTTATTCTTTCCAACAAGCCAATGTTGTTTCTTACTATAAGGGGAACCGATGATGATAATCATTTTATTTGTTGAGCGTTTTCGAGGACTAGTTGCGCTTCGGTTGCTAAACTTTCAAGTCGTATTTTGTGCTCTTTCGTTGAGAATATTAAGAATAAATTGTGATTTGTAAAATTCAAATATAACAACTCACTTTACAATGGATCGATTTTCACCGAGTGAAAAATTTATTCGGAATTTAATTTTTTTTTCTCGCAAAAATACCTGCAACGCGGACACGTTAAAAATATTTGTGATGTTGACGTTTTAAATGTTGGCAAATTTCAAAATTGGATCCAGAAATTTCGATCTGAAAATTGCGGCTAATCTCGGATACTCGTGATCGAGTATTCAAGGAAATCTAAAAAAAAATCGGGAATATGTGGAGACAGGAAAATGGGTGCCACACGAGCTAAGCGAAGAGAATCTGGGCAATCGCATTATTAACGCATGCGAACACCTTTGACGCGGTTTTAACGTGACTTAATAACTGGAGATAAGAAATGGATACATCACTGCAATCATGCAGGCAAAAATCAATGGTTATTGAAGGGTCAGATAGCAAAACCGACCTCGAAGCCTGACCTGAAAAGAAAAACATTATTTTGCACAGGAAGCCAAGGTCTGGGCACGCTAGTACCGTCGTCTCTTCGGTTGATTGCGGAGTTTTTTCGCTTTTCTATTTCTATTGCCTCCCTCACAATTCTAATCCCGAAGTTTTCGATAGTCGCTAAGGTTTTTGTCCCACTATAAAATATTCGAATACTCTACCAATTTTATATTCGTTATTTGAAAAATTGATTTTACGAATATTTGGGAATTATTTATAACATGTCTTCTTTTGCGTGCGGATGGTACAGATCTGTGATCCTTATCATTTCAACTTTATACATATAAAAAAAAAACGTAAAATTATATATCTATTCAAACATAAAGATATCACTAATATTATAAGTAAATAAAATATTATAAAAATTACGATAATTGACACGATTTCTAGCGGGTTAAAATGCAGCTTAAAATTTGTACACACATTTATTTCTATACAAATAATTTTAGTGCATTTTGTGTATACAAATGTCAGCTTGTTGCCATTTTCGTTATCTATTGTGCTAATTTCTTGTTCACAATCTATCCAAAGTAAATTAGTAAAATGGAATCATTTTCAGTTGTCACAAATCATATAATATTAATGAATTTAGTCTTGTAAACGTATCATTTGTTATTAAAAATTAATGTTCACTGACGACAAAGCTTACGTTTTTATAATAAAAAAAACTTACTCTAAGTCTTACTTAAATATATTCAATTCATATAAGCACAGATTATACAAAACTATATACCTAATTTAGTCCATATTTGGCTTATTATAGAATTACGATATTTTCAAAATTCCAGTTTTTTGTCCAAATTCTCTGATTCTTTGCGGTTAATAAAAAACGAATAATGATCATCTTTATGAAAACAGCATGGAAAAAATCGCCCAAATTCATCGGAGCTTTGAGTGTTTTAAAAAAGTGTAGAAATAACAGTTTAATTGAAATGAGTTTAAATCAATATTTTACAATATGCAGGTGATTTTTATCCCTAAGCTCATTCTGAGCTTTCAAATCGAAAATACTATTAACACGTATCGCGCCAAGGGCATTTTTCAAAAATGACCCGCCAGGCCATTATATGAATTTAGTTCTATATTATATATTTATATATAAGGATTATAAATTGTGGTCAAAATTTAAAAAAAAATTAAATAGAACCTATTTTAGGCCATCAGTCACCGGTGCCCGACGCGGTCTGTGTGGTCCATATGGGATGCAACACATATATTTTTTTTTTTTTTTTTACATATCTTTTTGAATAATACATTGTAATGATACATGATGGTTTATATATTTTTTGGATAGATTACATCTTATTTGTGGTATCAATCACTAGCGATTGACGTAGCGTATTACTTCGCGTACAGATTATTTATTCTATGATTTAAATTTACTTTTTCATTATGAAAAACACAATATATTGTAACAAATTACATCGACCTTTTTTTATTACATGTAATATGTCATCTGTGACATGTTTATTATAACGATGAATGGAATTAAATGTTTGAAAAGATTTTAGTCTAAGACAATGCAATTGAGAAGACTCTTTTTTTATTGCTTTTTAGAACATTTATTTTAAGTACTATAAACGTTTTTGAATAATATATATATACATTGTAATGATACATGATGATTTATATACATTTTGGATAAATTACATCTTATTTGTGGTACCACTCACTGGCGATTGACGTGAAGTATAACTTCGTGTACAGATTATTTATTCTATGATTCAAATTTACTTTTTCATTATGAAAAACACAAAAGTCAGACGGCACGTAACTATTCATATATATATTTTGAAATTTCTCCACATTGTAACAAATTACATCGACCTTTTTTTATTACATGTAATATGTCATCTGTGACAAGTTTATTTTAACCATAAATGGAACTAAATATTTGAAAAGATTTTAGTACTAAAAAATGCAATTGAGAAGACTCTTTTTTTATTGCTTTTTAGAACATTTATTTTAAGTACTATTAAACAATAGAGAAGATATTTCCATTTTTTCACTATTTATTCAATAGAAACGATTGTTTTTACTTTTTTCTGTTCATCTCCCAAAATAAAGAGACGTTTTCTATTGGTCTTATTCTAACCAATATTATTGGTTCAAAACATCATGCTTTCAAATTATAAGTCATACTTACTCTTTGCACATAACTTATTGGCATATTGCTCTTGGTTCATTTATTGTCAATCGTACCATCTCGACGGTCTGAGTGCTCTAAACCCGAAGTTCCTTGATTGTGACTTGCAACTGTGACACGCGAGATTTTTTCAAATATTATATAATAGAAAGAGGTTCGTATTTTTTTAACGTAAAACAATCTATTTATTTTATTCAAAATATATATTCATTCAAATATATTCTTCACCAGTTATATACCACGAAAATATGGCAGACACCTCAGATGCTTTATCAGATATTGATAATATGTCTAGTATAGACATATCCGAAGACGAAGAATCACTCACCGGCGTGCCCAACATTATTCGTCATCGGCAACTATTACCAGATGATAGCGAAAGTGAATGTGAAAATAATGATATTGATAACGTGCAAAATTTTATTGTTTCTGACGATTATAATGAGTGGTTCGCACCTGTTGGTGCCACGGCTAAAGTGACATCATTTATAAGTTCATCAGGAGTCAAATCTGGAACGAAAGAGATGCTTCTTCAAGGAAGACCACAAGAATTTTATCAACTTTTCGTAACAGATGATATATTTGAAAAAATTGCAATTGAAACAAATCGATATGCTGATCAAGTGATTGAAAAAATAACTCAACGAATATCTTTCAGATCACATTCTTGGTCGCCGACAAATAAGTTGGAAATAAAGAGGTTTTTTGGTTTAATTATTTGGATGGGACTCGTCAAACTACCCAGTATTTATTTATATTGGAGCAAAGAGATTCATTTCAGGCAGACATTTCCACAAAGTATAATGAGCAGAAACAGATTTCAGATTTTGCTCCAAATGATCCATTTTGCGGATAATACCACTGCAAACCCAGAAGATCGGTTAGCAAAAATTCACAATATTGTCGATGATCTCAATATCAATTATAAAAAATGTTATGAACCACAAGAATATGTCTGTGTTGACGAAAGTATGATACCTTTTCGAGGAAGAATCTCTTTTCGACAATATATGAAATCCAAAAGGCACCGATATGGCTTGAAAATTTTCAAGCTGTGTACTGGCTCTGGATATACTTACAGCCTGGAAGTATACTGTGGCAAAAACATGCAAGTGTCGGGATCCATGCCATCACACGTCGTAATGAACCTTATGAACCCATTACTTTGGAAGGGTCATACTGTTTGTACCGATAATTGGTATACAAGTTTAGACTTAGCTAATAAACTATTAGCTACGCAAACGCACCTTGTCGGTACAATTAGAATAGACAGAAAAGGATTGCCGAAAGAGGTGACTAGTCAAAAACTATATCGTGGGGAGATAGCTGCGAAACAAAATAAAAATTGTATTACGATATTAAAATGGAAAGACACCCGAGATGTGACTATGCTCTCTACAAAACATAATATAGAATATGAGACGGTAAAAAATAGACGGGGACGGGAAATCGAAAAACCGAAAATGATCGTCGATTATAATCGAGCTAAAGCAGCGGTGGATTTATCGGATCAAATGTCATCTTATTGCAGCCCTCTACGAAAAACCATTAAATGGTACCGAAAATTGGCCTTTGAACTACTTCTAAATACTTCAATAGTTAATGCTTTAGTTATCTTCAAAGAAGTAAAAAAAGAAAAGATCACTATTGTAGAATTTAGAAAAGAACTCGTATTCTATCTAACGTCGTGTAAGGATGTTGTCGAGCCATCTATTTCAACGGCATCATCTATAATTGCAAGACGTTCGCGCCATGAGCTTTTGAAAAAAGATGGTTCATCTCGAAATGTTCGTCGTTGCTGCACCAGGTGCTATAAATTAAATGGCAACATTGGAAGACAATTTGCTAGGAATAAAACCAAACAGGTTGTAACGTATTGTGGGGGGTGTGATGGTTTTCCACATCTATGTTTAGCGTGTTTCAATATAGTACATAGAAATATTTAATTTATTTATACAGTGTCTTATACATAGAGCCTATTTTTTTATTATACATTATTTTTTATTTATTATTCTATTGTTTTGTATTATAAAACTATCAAATAATGTTCATGATCTAATAATGTGTGTGTGGAAAAAATAAAGATTTTTTATACTTAAAAAACTTTTTTAAATCTTTTTTAACCTAAAACGCATTTATAATATTATAAAATATGCATACATTAATCTAAATTAATATATTGTATATGTTTAATTATAAAAACCTCGTAGAAGAAGAACATGGAATATAACTACCGTTTTTATGGATATGGTTTTTTTTATAAAAAAGTTCTGCTGTTCCGCTTGTTCAGGAACACCATGTCTATCAGATTATATATTAAAAACTGTTAAATATGTAACTGACGGCGCACAGAGACTATTTTACTAAATCGAGTGCCATCAGTCACCGGTGCCTGCCACGGCACACTGGTAACAATCGTCATCGGGCACCGGTGCCCGACGCGGCACGATACGTGTTAAGCTCACGATGGCTGCATCCGTATATGTCTAGACACCAATTAACGCATATCCATCTTGCATCATTTAAAAAGAGCTACAGTCGCGTGCGAATTACTATGCTCTAATTAACATTTATCATGGTATGAACATCTGGCTTTGAGATGTCGTATAACAATATCAAATCGAGGTTGCAGAAGAACTCTGCAGTCGATGGAAAACCGTGGATAGAAATCCCGACTACTTGACCCATACCTAGGATGATGCAACGGATCGTATGTGAAGTGCTTCGCAATACGCAACAATTACCTGCAACAATAAAAAACATGCAAATCAATATTGGTTATTTAAAATACATCTTGGCGAGAATAATATAAAATAAATAATGAAAGAATTACAATCGAACAAACGATGCTTAAATACTCCAATAAATATTTACATACTGAATTTATGAATACTTCAGGGGGGGGGGGGCAATCCCTTCAGACGTTCGAAAATGAGTCGTTTTTCGTGGTGATAAAATAATCGTATCATTTTTATTTTTTGACATTATTTTACTACAACCTTAAAGTGTTAATTTATTTTATTTTTTAAAAACAAAATGGTGGATTTATAAGGTATTCCATCAGGCGCCTTTTTTCGTGATATCAAATGGCTCTCTTCTTGTTGAAGGTTTCCTGTTGAACTGAAATCGAAAATGGAAATATTTTTTGGTTTTTTAATATATGTAGGCAGTCAAATAAGCTATACAAATTTTAAAAAGTAAAAAATTAAAATTTGATAGGCTTTTTAGTTAAACTTTCATATTTTTTACCCCAAAAAAATAATTTATTTACGCGAAAACCTTAAAAATTCAGCTTAGTTAAATAGATAATATTATAGTAAGAAACATCCCAAATTTTCATTTTAAGCGATCTCCATGGGAGATTTTGCTAGTGTGTTTGCTAGGAGATAGCTAGATTTAATGTGATGGTTTCCCATTTACGTACCACACGTGGTAAAGTAAGGATAGGATTATTTGGAAAGGTAGGAGAGGAAAGAATCTATGAGTGAGTAGCAAAATTATCATTATATATAAATTATAATTTTTGATGATTTCATATTTAATCTTATGCCATCTACTGTTGCGTAAGCATCTTCTGAGAACAAATTTTGAGCGGCTGTTAACGTTTCATATTCAACCTTTTCAATTTTTGTTTCTCCACCAGAACTACAAAGAAAAAAGCAGTTTCCTCCGGGATTATGAATATACATATTTTTTTATGGAACACAAAAGTTAACAGTAAGCTTAACTCACTTTAGGGGCACCTTTAGTATGATTGAAGATAACGTTAGTGAGAGGATATAGTAACTTAAAATATTATTTACTTTTCACTCTTGCAAGCTTCCCCCGAAAACAAACTGTTTTTACTTACAAATCGCTTTTATATTTGACATTAATGGAATCCGCGCAGAACGATATCAAGAATGAATCGATTTTAAATAAAAACTTAAGCATCTCACTTTATCACGTCAAAAAAATAGTTTTTTTTTTCAATTTCATAGTTCGAAAGGACATATCTCTAAGAATGTCGTTCATAATTTGGTTGAAGAAATTCAGATTATTTCAATGATTTATAGCTAATTCGCGAAATACGCTCGAAGCAATCACTCCATACAGATTGAACCCCAGCGGCTCTAAGACCGTTGCCGCTACAGGCTTGCCCCCCGCTTTTTTTTGCAGGCCAGAGGTTCATATTGAGGACCTTTCTTATCTTTGTTTTAGTAAGAATCAAATGAAGCCAAAAAATGTTAATACAGATTTTAAAAAGGCAAATAAGCAAGTGGAAAATAAGGGCAAAATAACGATATTCTCTACTTCTTTTCAATGTACAGTGGAACTTCAGCATACGAGTGTTCCTAGTTACGAGTTTTTTGAGTTACGAGCCGCACAAGCCTCTTCTTGTTTACTCTTCGGAGAGCCTACGAGCATTCAAGAGGTGCAAAATGCGAAAGGACAGGCTGCTTGTTATGTGGAAGTCAAACAGCAGGGCATGGATCGACGAAGAGTTGTTTACTGAAAGGATGGGCTCTGTTGCTGGTCCTGAGACAAAAAATACCTGCTGAATCTTCCTCTGAAAGCCATGCTAGTTATGGATACTATTTCTGCCTATACCAAAAGAGTTCTGGATAATATTTTGGAGGAGTTTAATTTTATAAAATACACTCATCCCTCGATTTTCGCGGTAGATACGTTCCGAAAGAAAACGCGTAAATCGAGACTTCAAGTTTATACAAAAACGGGATACAAAGAGGAGCGTCATTTGACGCAATGGAGGGGGTTACAGACGTCTGGTCCTAGAAATGCGAGTTATCTGATGCAATATACGCGTTTGTGTGACGCGTGTCATAAGACACGTTTGATTTTTTTTAAAATGTATTTTTTTTCTGACCGCGTAAAAGTGAAACCTCGTAAAATGGGTACTGCGTAAATCGAGGGATCATCATCAGAATTTTACTGAAGAGAACTTGAAATAATCCATGAGAAATTTTATCTCCAATTAATACTTCTGCGCGGCAATGCAAGATTGAATATTTTACAATTGACCGTGCGAAAACTATAAAAGTAGGAACCAGCTTGAGCAACCGTCTACAAAGTCAACGCAATACCAGTGGAAAGGTTAATTTACACATTAAAGAGTTTTATAACAGTCTTGCAATATTGGACACTCTGTATTCACCTGGATAAAATGATTTGTAAAATCGCAAGTTTTTTAAAAGTACATATATCATTAAAAAAAAACGACGAAAGATGCAAGTTCAATGTAATAATCTCAAAACATTTGATGAACTAATGGCAAGACACTTGCAGGCATGTAAATCTTAAATTAGATTTAAAACTCAAAGCATGTATCAATGAGCACATGATCCATGCTCCATTCTCTTCAACGTAATGTATTAATAAATATAGCAGATTGCATGTATTATACTACACGGCACACACTTCAATAATAATATAAATAAAAAAACATTAATTCGAGCAAAGCAATGAAATGATGGATGCAATTACGAAAATATAATATGCGAACATGAGTTTAAGAGGCCTGTGCGTTATGCCTGCAAAAAAAATCTACATTATATTTTTAAAAAAAGTATTCATTTCAAGAGGGCGAACTCTGTTTTTTTCAACGAATGGATTCGATAGAACTCTTAAAAATGAATCTGTCTTTGTGTAAAGATTTCGCAGAAAGGGAGTAACAATAATAAATCTCATGAACACTGCATACCTGGTAATTTAAGAGATATTATGTAATTTTCAAATATTTAAAGAATGAAAAATGAGATTTTAGAGAAAAAATTAAAAAATACACCTATTATACTTTTGTGCGATTTGTTTATAACACGATCCAAGAAACCGAATTAATTCTACGTTTACATACGAGATTATTTGATGCTGCTGGTTAAACATGGTTTATCGTAGCCTTCCATGCTTTTCCTCTTTTACACGGAAATTTTCTCTAAATTATATGCCGCCTATGAACGGAATTAGGTTAATTTTAAAATAATTTAAATTTGGTATTTTTGCACTGTTAGGTGTACGTGCCTTACAAAATAATCAATTAACCTGGCTTATAGGTAATCCCATGGCTTATTTTTATTGCGTACGTGTCTATCCTGTTTCAGAATATATATGAGTAGTTGTAATTCCACCCCCTCTAATTCTGAAAGCTTGTTGCCTCACCTGCTTTTGTTCATTTGCATAAATAGGTTGTTGGGGGGTCTTCTTTATTTGAAGCTTTCGCATAGTAAGAATATCATTTGACAATAATTAAAGTCTAGGCCGACGTAATCATCAAAAATTAAAATGGACCGATTATCTAAACTTATTCTGCAATCACAAATTAACATTTACTGTTACATATGGTTAAATTGTAATGTAAAATATAAATAAATATTAAAAAAATTGTTTTGATGCATACCTATTTATTTAGTTTAGCCATTATGGTTGGTTTTAAGATTGATACGAGTCCTGTTTATTCATTTTGAATTATGTTAAAAAACTGCATGGTGAACGGTCAGTAGAAGCATCACTGAAGCGACGGTGGCAGTCAATCCGCGAACATGAACCCAACGGGAGGTTCGAAATATCGGATAGAGGTCAAATTTTAATTTTGCCTATCAAAACAATAAAAAAAGGCGATTGGATACCCGTTTTAACGATTTTTAACGTAATTAAATATATATTCTATAATAGATATACATACGACAAATTTGCAAACACCGCTCGTGGCTATTAAATAATGATTTTTATAATTTTATCAAAGAAAAAAAAAATAGACAATTGATCATATACGCATAAAAATAATTAGTTCACCGTTATGCATTGTTTAACATGTTTTTCTCGTGTATCGTAAAAATAATCAGTTCAAATGACTAGAGATACGTGATTATCGCGTTTTGCGATAAATGCGAAATTGTTAAAATATGCGAATAGATGCGAAATTTTATTAAAACTGCTAAATATTTTTTCCAAATATCGTTTATCTTGAAAAATGACTAAGACAATCCTCCCAGACTATGCTCAACTCTTGTCTATAGTCTATGATGCCACACACTTTTGTACAGTCAATCCTCCTATAGAGTCCACTTCGTTTACGATCTCTTTTACGCAAGCAACGGATAAAATACATAAGGTCAATGCACTTTCCCGTTTTTTAGCCACTTGCACTTGTTAATAAATTAACACGAAAAAAAATTGTATGGGTGTCTAATTTTCTATAGCGTTTTTTTTTCTACAGCTTGGTCCCTATCTGGACGCTTTAGAAGGGTTGACTGTACTAATAAAATGTATGTTTATAATCTCAAGAATATGGATCGAGTAAATGTCGATATTAAAGATAGAGCTACAGCTTATAAATCAGATGAATTTTATATTAACGATAAGAATATTTTAATGTGCAGACATTGCAATTGTCAGTTAGATTGAAAAAAGAAAGACAATTTAATAAAACATATCCAATCAAATGGATGCAAGAAGAAAGTTTCGATACTTTGCTTTGCTTTCGACAATTTGCTCTCAGCCACCACACAAGGAATCATACGAATCTTAACTCCATTCAGTCTGCGGACCCCTTCTTGAGCACTTCTTTGTAAGAAAAATTTTTTTGTAAAAAATTATAAATGAAAAAATACTTGTATTGTAAGAGCAGCTTCTTACATTTTTTTCTGTAAATAATACCACAAAAATATTTTGTTCAAGTATAGATAAATGTATTTTTTATATTTTCGCGAACCCCAGTTTAAGAACCGCTGGTCTAAAAATACATCTAATGTTCGATAAAGAATTGTTTATCTTATTTAGAAAATCGTTTTTATCCTTCATAATCTTGCATGTTATGTATCAGTGCTCTTTCAATGGAAATTAATTCCGACCATAACGACACCCATGTCCAAATTTAATACGTCCGCAAAGGGTTAATACGCAATCTCCCGGACGAAATTGTCTGTTCGCTCACTGCTCTTTCACCGTATATGTCGTATATTTTTAAGCCGTAGCCGTAGCACTGTTGCCTTGTTTAAACTTCCAAAGCATTATATGACGAAAATTCACATTTTAATTTTCCATTATACGGATAAAAAAAATACTATAACACAAGTGTAATACGGTTAACAATTGTCGAAAGACTTTATGGGACCCACACATGTCTAATGTTACCCTATACTCACCAATACGGATGACTTATCAAGAGTAAAACCGAATAATTATAACGGCTTCTTTTCGCCGGCTACTATTTGTCTCAACCTAATATATATAGATATACATAAAGTGTATTTCCAATAACACAACACTTCCTGGTGAATACAAATTCAAACATGATCATTTATGACAGGCGACATTATTTAACCCTTTGCACTTCGTTGTCCTTTCTCAGGGGATATCGTAATTCTAGCACATCACTCGGATGTCCCCTCTCGTGGGACATTAAAGTTCATTAGTGATTACGGAAAATCAACTTGGTCCAGTTTAACTTTTTGAGAAATGCATGTTTCCCTAAAGCCTTGTGTTGAAATGGTACAAGAAATCAAATCAAAATGTGGTACAATTACTAAGATAAATTAAAAATGTATTAGGGGGTTAAGAGATAAGAGAATCTTCACACATATTTGTGGGGGCTGGAAATGTGTATAATAAATTCTTATATGATTTACTGCACCTAAGAAGAATAAAAAGGCGTCAAACTACTTATTATTGTCAAATGTGAGAAAATCAGCCTCCAATGCATATTGGGGAGTGCTTCAAAGTTTTTCATAGTGTATAAAATTATAAGAAATAAAATATTGATTTTTTTTGCAAGTATATATTTCTTGACGGCTACAAATTCATATAAATCCAATATTTTTATAATATCTTACTTGGTTTCAAAACTATACTATATAATATGAGGGTTCATAAATGCATGTTTCTACAGAAAAGTGGCGCCGAGTAGCTGGTAGGTAATTTCCCGGATGACTCGGACTGCAAAGGGTTAAAAATCAAGCATACTTATTTAAAGACCCAATATATCAGAAGGATTAAAGAAGCCTTGCATCAAAATAGTAATAATTAATCGTAAAAAATATATCGATAAAGCAACACGCGTATATTCGTTATAAGCTTAATAAACTGAAAAATATGTGATAAATATGCTTCACATTTATTAAAAAAAGGCAAACTTAAATTGTATTGGTTAAATATAACATCTATCAAGTCACGGGATGAGACAAATGAGAATCGCACGAACCATATGAAGATAACATAGGTCAATTGACCAATTCACGGAGAGCTGATGTCATAATGTATTATTAGGCGCTTTACAACCACAAAAAATATTATAAAATTACCTATTTTTAAAATTTACATAAGTACTTTCGAGGAATATATCGGCTATATATGGACATAACACACAACTCAATAAGTTCATAGGATGACTAATAAAACAACAACTTTTTTAATAAACAATAAAACAATACGATGGACCGATTTATCTTTGGCCTCACTTCTTCATTGGAGTTGAATCACTTTATCTGGAGCATTATTTTTATGTCTGCAAATAGGGAATTGTCCGAACAACCGAAAAGACGGCGGCACTAGCATACCCAGAGCTAGACTATCAATTTTATCAAAAATCAAAGCACCAGAGACCGTATCAAAAAATTCGATAGTGCAAACAACCAACCACTAAACGAGAGACTGCACAAAATCATCCAATATTACGCTATGGCAGCATTGGACGGAGGATGATCACTAGAAACATCACCAAGGCGACGACGACGGCATTTGATGCATGAACATAAGCCCAACAGGACGTTCGAAATATCGGGTAGATGTTTAATAATTTTGTAATCCATGAGATGATATTCTATATTACTTACTTGGTGATTCTATTTTTTAAATTTAAAATTGATTGATTTTTAGATATTTGGCATCCTCTTGAATATGGTGTTTAAATGTTTGATTTCTGCACGACTCGTCTAGCTCAATTGAGGGTGTACTTTCAAATGAATTACAATAGCAGGTATAAAGGATAGGACATGCTGAAGTTAAGAAATAGACACTCGGGCTCATACTCAACCTAACCCATGACTAAAAATTCCCGGAACTTACACTTATTTTTCGACTTTTGCCTAGCTTTTGGGATTTTGTCACATTGTGTGCCGCAGCACCGAATTTTCTAAAACCGCCATAACAATCAAAAATACAAGACTGAAGTAGCTGAAGGATTGCTTTATGGAACTAGAATCGCTGATTAGTAAGTAAATAATGTTTTCTTTTTCAACTATTTTTCAATACTTAAAACTTTAGACGCATTTTTCTCGAATCGACATTCTTGCATGCGGTGCTCATGGAATCTCGAAAACCAATGCGCTGATTGGTCAGAAAATTTACGAGCTTACTTTATATATATTGAGTTTTTTAGATTTACGCGAGACATTTAGACGAGACGGCACAAAGTGTCCCGACATCGCTCTCTGGCAGCACTGGACGGAGGATGGTTACCAAGAGCGTAACCAAGCAACAATACAGACAGTTGTTCCTTGACAATGTACCCGATGGGTGTTCCGAAATGTTGGAATAAAAATAACTTAAATGCGATCGAATACCCGGTTTTTTTCTGAATTAATATCTTAAATACTCGCGTAAATCTAAAAAACCCATATATATATATATATGGTCATAGTTTGACTTAAAAATAATTTTAAATGTTTATTTCTTCTTATTTTTTCATTCAACAATATCACCTAATATGTTTTTTTCAAACCGGCGCCATTTTGTTTTTTGCGCCCTATAGCAACACTTAAGAATCTTTTTGACTTTTTGTTTCAGGTAAAAATCAGGATTTTTTCTTTTTAAACTTTATTTTTCTTAATAAATGTTAGAAAAAAATCAGAAAATACAGAAGTTGTGTATTTTTATATGGTTTATGAACCATCAACTAGACAGCCAATATCTGATCCGTTACTGCGTTGAAAAGCAATATTTTTCAATACAAAATTAAATGGAAATTCCACATTCAAAGCAAGGAATGATGAGGAAATAATTGAAGAAATATCTGCCTCAGAAAAACAAGATCCAGAAGGCGAAGAAGAGATTTGCGAGGGAGGAGATATTCATCCTACACATTCTGAAGCTTTTCAGTGTTTAGATGTCGCCATGAAATAACTTGTAATTCAGAACAACTTACATCTTAAGAATATTGGTAGCTTCTAAAGCAGTGTTTCCTAACCTTTTTGGTCTCATTACCCCTATAACCTATCAGAGAAACTGATTTTACCCCCCTTTAAAATTTTGTTGAAGAAAACAACATATATAATACATACAAATAGCCTTTATTTATCATGAAATTGCATAAAACTATAGGAAATTACAATTTTAACATACTTCCTTCGTTAATTTAATGATGGTCAATGTGAAAGTTGAAATTGTTTTGCATTTGCAAGTTTTTTTTAATTTTAGGTTTAGTCCAATTGCGAACACCCTTTTTTTTTAGAAATCAAAAATCGAATTCTTTACCTACCAACTCCTTATGAACATTCTCGAAATGTTCTTTAAGTTTGCTCGGTTTCATGTTCTCTGTACCAAGAACTTTATTAGATATAACACACTGAGACTTTTCCATATTCCTGTCAACAATATTCGTGAAACATCATTGCAGAAAAGCTTCTTTATACAAGCACTTTTTTCTAGAAGCAGAAGTCATTTCACTTCACAATATTGTCATAAATGCGAAAGTGCAAATTAGTACTCAAGTAAATTGAAACTGTATCGTCTCCGTCTCTCGTCTCTTCATCCCTCTCCTTGCGAGAAGGATTACTAGAAAGGCATTAGAACACAGTGAAAGACTTCTTGGAAGAGAATGCAAGTCATATGACGCTCATCTGCCATTTTATTATTATATCTACATACTGAAAATTAATATTGCCATTACCCCCGCAGAAAAGCCGTTTTACCCCTCGGGGGGTAATTCCCCCCAGGTTAGGAACCACTGTTCTAAAGGAAGAGCTAGCTTTGAGCAAAAATCGACAATGTACAACAGGGGTGGGCAATCCGCGGCCTCTTTGTTTAGATTTAATAATAATAGTAAACACAATAATAATAACTCATTATGTTTCAATTTTCCACAAAAAAGTCTATAGTGTATCTAAATCTAATATGGGGATATATAATTTTATATGCGGCCTGCAGAGTTATGATGCATTGCCAAAGTGGCCCGCAAGATCATTTAGGTTGGCCACCCCTGATGTATTATATGTATATGCGTATGTAAATCTAGACAAATAAAAATTATTCATACTTTCCCCGTCAATTATGATAATTTTCGATTATCCGAATTTTTCGTTATCCGGACTACTTTCACCCCCAATTAGTCCGGATAATCGAGGTTCTACTGTAAATTATTCGGATTGATATGTTCTAATTATATATAATTAATATTTCATAATTTTCAACATTCGTCCAGAAATAGAAATGTAATCGCTCTAGGCATCTAGGTCACGAAGAAGTAACATTATTCAGCTGAAAAACTAATAGTAGCGCCGCGGGCTTTGAAGAACGGTTCAAATATTAATTCCAGAAAAAGCTTTGCGGTGACGTCATTTAATTATACGGCAATATTAATCCGTCTTCTGTATTTCATCAGAGTCATTTGCAAGCTTTTGCATAAATACGAATAGTGTTTAATAATATATTCATCTATGTGGGAAAGAAATAATGTGATAGTAAAGAAAAAATCCATAGATTAATAGCCCAACGAGATTGTCAACGATTTTTTTTTACTTAGTTGTCGTTTATAAATACATGCTCTTTGAAAACTATTTTAATTCTCGAATAAAAACCAATCAAAAAATCATTTTGCAGTGGGAAGGTTTGGACTGTGGCCTTTTACCTTCTTGAATATTGGGGGAGATACATTATTGTACACGCCTCGTATTAAACAGCTAAGTCAGAGCTTTTAGTAGTCTTTCGAGATACTAAAATTTGATTTCTTACCATGCTTTGATTGCGGGAGATACGTTATTGAGAAGTTCGCGATTAAAGGGGGAACATTATTTAATCGCAAGGTTTTTAATTGCAAAAAAATCTAGCGTTCCTTGCTCGACCTGTATAAGTTTATTTATGCAAAACGTAAAATTTGTCGATGACTGTCAAATAATCCATTAGCATAGCACGCTTTACTCTTCTTCTAACAACTCCATGCATTTATTGTAGAGAAAGTGTCTTTTCAAAGATTTTGATAGTAAAGTTTTGCACTGGAACAACTTCCAACACGTAATTTTGCTGATTCTGATTAAAGTTTCATAAGTAATGTTTGCACATAATTTGCATCAACACATTATATGCTTCTGAAAAAAATGGATAACAAAAGACTAATCTCTTCAATGATATTTTGAAATGCGGCCCTAATCCGTGTCTCGGTCTCCAGACCTGACACCACTGGATTTCTTTGGCTGGGGACGTGCAAAAAATAATAATTTACACGATAATGTCCACAAAAAAATCTAATTAAAAGAATAATCACCGCCTTTGCAAAAAAGAAAGAGGAAATGCTACTTCAGACAAAAGTTGAAATAAGTAAAAGGTATCGTGCGTGCACACGAAGCAGAGTTGGCCAATTTGAAATAAAAAATGTAAATACATTTAATAAAAACATCATAAGCATAAAAAGTATTTTCTTAACCCTGACCCTGGCAAACTGGTACCTCTTTAAGTTTAACAACTTTCTGTATGATTTGTTGTTCGCACATTTTATTTGTCTTTAGAAGCTCAGAAATAATTTTATTTGAAAGAATTGCATAAAATAATGATTTATTTAGATTTAAAAAAACATTGCAAAATACAAAAACATGTTATTTCGTGCTATTACGACCACAGATTAAAACGAATTTTTTGATATTGTTCAAAATGTTAAAAAAAAATGTATTTCGACAACCCTGACACTTAGGATATAGGGCAGTGCTTCCTAACCTTTTCAGTATGGTTACCCTTATGGCCTATTAGGGAAACTGATCTTACCCCTCTTTAAAATTTGTGCTCAGCCACATGGCGTTGATCTGCCATTTTAAAAAATTACCAGCATGGTTACCCCCGCAGAACACCTGTTTTACCCCTGCAGGGGTAATTCCCCTAGGTTAGGAACCACTGATATAGGGCCTATGTGTAAAACGTAACAAAAGACCCCCATAACCCCCAAAAAAAAATTGAAGGTCCATGTGCAAAACATCCTGTATATGTGTGTGTGTGTGTGGCGATAAGCCGAAAACAGAAACAATTCCGCATATTGGGTTTAATGATTATGAAAAGTGTTGGAGGGTACGTACGATAGACGGCCAAGGCCACATTTTTGGGGCGGCAGGCACCCAATGGCAAAGGCTGCGGGGCCGCCCATCGTAATATTGATTCATACCAAAGAGAGCGTCGATAAAATTTTTGAATATATAAAAAAATATTAAACCATGATAAAAACAAGAATGCATTCAAATTATAATATAGATTAGATGGCTCTAACCATTCGTTAAAAAATCAATTGAATTTCTAGATTTATTGGGCCATATTTGGATTAATATCCTTTTAACTTGTAAGTTGACATACGTGTATTTTACGCAGTTAACCTATTTTTTAAAAACAAATTACATTCATCCTTCGCTTATTACGGCAGTCCCTTAGCACGGGTTCACTTTGGCAGTTTTCGTTCGGTCGTTTTTTAAAAATTAATGTTGCATTGTATAGTCGTAGTGTAGTGCAATAGTCGTACAACGTAACTGTACGTATTTTTAAGAATAGCGGTTAATTACCATTAACAGATAGGATGTTTATTTTCCATGTAAAAAAAATATTACCTAAGAAGAAATTATAAATATTGCACGTTCAATAGGAGGTTATTGAAGAATTTAGCTATCATTGAAATTAATGAATTGTTGGAAGAACAAGAATTATACGAAGACGAATTAATTAACATAGCTTAAACAATTTATTCTAAAATCAATAGCGATATCAAAAGTTCTGGTACAATTTCAACGATTAGTGTAAAAACAATAAAATATGGATTGCAAATGGCAAGAAACATAGAAATGCATTTCCTAAATAATGATCCGGGTATGGATCGAGCTTTAAAATTTCAACGAGAAATTAAACAATGCATTGCTAGGTATGAAGAGATTTACAACAATCTTAAAAAAGACGGATTGCTGATTTTTTTATACGGCCGGTACAACTTGATGGAAATGTAATCGAAAGCAGTAGTGATGATGCCATTCAGCCAAAAAGAAGAAAATCCCCTGTGCTATTTTATAGTGATAGTTTCCACGGATATCGCGTCAGTCTGCTGAATTGAAAGCGATCATCCCTTTTTCATTTGCGAGTTGGACGTTAATACCTTATCTATATGTGAATATGACAAACATAGATTGATGCTATGATCTATCTGAAAATAAAACTGTTCAAAGAACGAATGAAATATTTTAACAGATTTTGGATCTCTATAAAAAAGATGAAACGGTCTTTACTAATCGATGCTCAATACACTAATTTAAGACATAATCAATTTATTATAAAAATATTTAGAAACTTTATTAATATGACAAAATCATACCACATTCGGATTACATACGATACAATAAAGCTTTAACTATCATAAAATACCGCAAAAATATTGTTCTATAATTAAAACCTATCGAACTGATACATTTGTAACAATAGATTCTCGTTAGTGGCGATTAATTACAAAGGCTTTTGCAATGTGGAAATGCCGTCGACAAAAAACAGTATTCATTAATATCAACAGATTAATTTTCACAATGGCGATTGCAATTTGTACTTTGAATATTTTCATTTTAAAAAAGTGCTCTTTAAAGCTTTGCTACATTTTTACAATTGTACTCAGTAGATTTATTACAGTTAACTAATCGACTTTTCAAATCTGGCTGTCTAAAATCATTAATATCACTGTAATATTAAAACAAACATTACACAATCGGCAATAATTATTGTATAAATAATTAATAGCGTTTATAATCTTTAAAAAATAAAAACACTTAAAATAAAGGGCACTCATTTCCTAATCTTAAAATGAAATTTGTATAGAAAATTACTTAGGTAAACATTCACATATAAAGCCAAGATGTTTGGGCTAGTAAAAAGTAATTTGTATATATTATTAATAGTAGTAAAAATCAATCTGCACATCTGTAGAAGCGCATTGCCCTACGCCACCTAAATTTTAATTTCTAGACAAATAGTGTTTTCATCAGTGTAATTATCACCAATAAACATATGCAGTATAAAAATCAATAATGCCGAATGCGTCTGATTTTAAAACGCTCACCTCACGGGCCGTCAGGATGATCATGTCGAAAAATCATTTACAAAGGGACGATTTAGGCCAGATCCACACTATGGTGCCGGTAACGGTTCGATCTCGCTCCGATCCCGGTCCGATCAAATATTCTTGCATAAGAAACAATCAGAGTATTCACACTATCGGATCGTTCCAATTCCGTTTCTTGTATGAGAATATTTGACCGGACTGAGACCGAGAGCGAGATCGAACCGTTACCGGCACCATAGTGTGGATTGGCCCTTACCCTTCAATCGTACGATCACATACCAGAATCATAAGATATCTTACCAAATATCTCACCCCTGCGTATTCGGGATTGGGGAGGCACTCTCCAATTGGGAATCTTTCTCAAAAGATGATGGAGATTTAAATCTTCTCCGTTTATTTTCTTGCGCGTCCCCGGCAGAAGGTTCGCATGGTTAAGTCCCTTTTATTGTGTATAACGCTTTCCATACGATTTTTTCACGATAAAAATGTTTATTCCGCACTCTCTTCCTACTCTAGTTAATATTTCAATGTAGATTTACATGGACTTTAAAAAATGCTAGGAAAATATTCCATTTGATTTTCGTAGGCACAACCAAAATTCTTAAAAGTATATTATCCAAAGGTATTTCAACCACATTCGACGTATTTTAAAAGCTTGTCCGATTTCACAGCAAGAAGAATTTCTCGCAATTTTATCAACGTCCCACTTTTTGGAAATGCCGTGTCATGAAGAAATTATTGAAAAACACAAATATATTAAATCGTGATTGTTCCAACACTCTCGCGTAATTTAACTCTATATATAATTAAATATCATCGCCCGGATAAAGCACTGCTGTTCTTGATCGCATGGCTGTGTAAAACACATATTGTGTACATCCAAATTCTTAGGTTGATGCATAAGAAACATCGTATTTTTATATAGACTATGATATATTATCTTTAATCAACTATGTTAATATCAGTGCTTAATGTGGCCTTTGTATTATATAAAGGAGGGTTTATTCCAACTTTTTTTTCAGTCGATCGTCAGCGGTCAAGTTATAAAGAGCCGTTGCGTTTTTTTAAAATGTCAGAGAAAAAAGTGCATATTCGACACTGTTTACTTTTGGAATTTAATAAAGACGGTACGCACTACACGGAAAAATAATGTGTATCCAAAAGCACTTCATTAGCACGGCATAAGAACAATCTTTGGCACGGAAAAAAAGATATGAAGTCTCCTGTCCAACAAAAGATCAAAGTAAAAAATGAAAATCAGGGGACTTGCATAGTCTGCATCATGTCGTACATTGACCAAACCAATAGAACATCAGAACGCAGTCTTGCAATTGGATTAAAAAATCGGCAATAAACCAACATGTTACGAAGAAGGATCATTACATCAATTTTACTGGTACAAAAGCTATAGCAACCATCGAAGACATCAGCATCAGAATTGCGAGAGAAGCGATAAAAATCTAAAAACGAAGAAACTCCGCAATCAACGAATGAGACGACGGTACTCGCATACCCAGAACTTGGCTACCAATTTCATCGAAAATTAAAGCACCAATAGCCAAGCAAAAAAAAAAAAAAAACTGAAAGTGGAAACAATCTTCAATGATGCGACGGCAATGCATAACGTAACATCGCGCATTGGGAGCATTGGACGAAAGATGTTCACAAAGAGCACCACCAAGGCGCCGATTATTCCGCGTCCATGAGTCCGATAGGAGACTCGAAATATCGGAAAGAGGTATATTTGAATTTTTAATGTACCTCTCAAATGATTACTAAGCGCAATTGCGTATCTAACAGGAAACTTATTTTCTTTCATAGCTGAAAATAACTGCTCGACACCGATGAGTGTTTTCAAATATGGAAATGATTTCACATGTGAATCTTCGTATATTTTCAAGTCTTGCTAGAAAATATTTGTAAAACTCAGGCACGCCAACTTCAATGAATTTTGCTCTCAAATTTGAATCGCATTGAATTTCAATCACCTCCATTTACATATTATGTGGTGCCGTTTGCATAAGAAAAATTGTCTTTCAAAGAATCAAAATCTGCAATTTTTTTTTCAAATTCATTTCTAAGATTTAAAATTCCTTCCGCGTATTTTTGATACGATGCAGTTTCACCTAAACTTGATTTTTTCATGTTTGCTTTGATTTCAATTTCTTCAACTGTATTTCAAGACAAAGAGATTCACCACAGAAAAGACTTCACATTTCCTGGATGAACAATTTAGTAGCTTTAATTAGGCGTCCTGGTGTATGTTTTGTTGGGTGGGCCGCAAAAATATTTGACACCCTTCTTGTACATTTCATTGGATGGGCCGAATAATGACAAACGTTTATGTTTGAGCTTATTGTTGTGTGAAATTAAAGCGAAATTAGTATTTATTGAACACTTCCGTCTTTGGCCCTTTTAGTGCTAACCGAAAAAATACTGTACC
This sequence comes from Stenopsyche tienmushanensis, assembly GCA_008973525.1. Lineage (NCBI taxonomy): Eukaryota > Metazoa > Arthropoda > Insecta > Trichoptera > Stenopsychidae > Stenopsyche > Stenopsyche tienmushanensis. The sequence goes on from WACJ01000526.1 coordinate 202,532, forward strand.
TAAACGAAGAATACTGGGCAAATTTGATAAGGTATGAGAAAAAAAATATAATGAAATAAAGGAAAAATAAATTAATATCAATGGTTTCCAATATTCGTTGAGAATCAAACACATATCATTCATTGAAAACTATTAGAAAAAAAAGAGAGATCAATCTTCTTTTTTAACCCTTCTGTTAATAAGATATATAGCTAAGTATAGTTTTTTTCAAATCTCCCTGATGTTGTCATTTTAAAGGTTTTACAAGATTTAAAAAAAGTTTGGAATCCTTGTTTTGAGAAAAAAAAGACATTTCTATTTATGTATTTAGAGCCAATAAAATAGGTTTGGCCAAATTTGGTTATTTTTTTATAGGATTTGTACAGAATATCACATTTTTCCTCATCTTCCGTAAAGAAATTTTAATCACGCTAAAAAGTTTGATTAATATTAATGCTTTGAACTTCGAATCATCATTGACGTTACCTATCAGCTACTTGGCGCCACTTCATCGCAGAAACGTACCCTTACGAACCCTCATATTATATAGTATATATATTTTTGGAACCAAGTAATGATATTGGACTTAGATGAATTTGTAGACATCGAGAAATATATACATAATTGCATAAAATCAATCAATTTTTTTGTGGAAAAAATGTTAACAACAATCTGGTGTTTTGTCAACATTTGGAAGCACTTAAATATTTTATAAATAGATTTCAGGAAGTCTTCATTATTATCATTCCAGATTAGGTCCTGGAACCTCTTCTGGGTTAAAATATTAATTTCTAAAACGGGAGTTAGTGTTTTTTTCTTCTGAAAAAAGGGGGTGGGGCGAGTATTTTTTCGAAAAGGGGGTGGCAGATCAAAAGAAGTTGAGATGATCTGCGCTAATTTATCAGATTCTGGCATAGTTTTCTTCGTTTCCCTCGCGATACAACATGCATTTTTTAATGTAAATCATCGAACAAATTAGGACTAGTATGCCATTTATCCAATCAGATGCCTTTACCAATATAGTCCTTCAACAACGCAGTAACAAACACTCGCGGCATTCCGAGACTTCGTCAGGTCACGTCTGTTCCTTCTACAAAACATATGACGAAATCGATTACATATCATGGTTTGTTCGTTTTTGTGTTTTTTTTTCAATTTGTGTGTTTATCAACAAAACAAAGTGTCCAAACTGAAATCCTTACTTCGCTTCTATCGATGAATAAATTATTTTAGACACTTAATTCTATAAAAAATAGTTTTTACCGCTGGTTAATGATCTGTATTTGAATAATTAACATTTTTGGTCTTCAAATTAATCTTCGATCTTCAACCATTAAATAACTGCTCCCAAAGATTACTGTTTATTGTAAAAAAAAATCCATTACTGTTAAAAATCTGGAATAAAAGCAACTTTACGATGAATGTTGATATTAAATTAGACAATGATGATCTTGAATTAAAGGAACGAGATGTGTTCATTTAAATATATTCAATAAGATGAAACCGTCATTTAATAGTTGTGTTCGGCAATTGTGTAAGAACAACGTGCGCGTGCATATATCTATATATGTATATGAATCGCTCATTAAATGAGTTAAGTAAATTTGATAGTTTGCGGTCGTAAACGTTATTACCACTATCATTTTCGATTTAAAACATAGTTATAATTTTGGAACTTGACAAGAGAGAGAATTATTCTCCGGCTTGCACAGAAAATAAATTCTAAAATTAACATATAGACCGTTCTCCATTTAAACCGTTCCCAGAATTTCAAACCAAAAACAAAACGATTGGATTGGATAATAAATAACTGAATTAATTATCCTTGTAATTTCTGGATGCTAAAATGTAAAAAGTGATCACTACAAACAATCCCGGACGGATAAATACTTTACAGTTAAAATCCACACCCAATAGCATAGTGAAGAATCATTAGGCCTGATCCACACTATGGTGCCGGTAACGGTTCGATCTCGCTCTCGGTCTCGGTCCGGTCAAATATTCTCATACAAAAAACGGGATTGGAACGATCCGATAGTGTGAATACTCTGATTGTTTCTTGTGTAAGAATATTTGATCGGACCGAGACCGGAGCGAGATCGAACCGTTACTGGCACCATAGTGTGGATCAGGCCTTATTGAGTTATTATATTCTTATCGTTTGCCCCGATTGCCGTAAAGAGTTAAATTCAAGCGTCACCGCTTGAATTTAACTCTTTACGGTCCTATGTCGAGTCTGGCTCAACATTTGGTTTCTACATTTTTTCCCCCCACTCAGATTTAAAATCATATGATTTTATTTTGCGTATCGTGTTTAGGACAGTGTATTTGGAAAGGAATATTGGTTTTTATGATGCTTCATAGTGTTTCGCCTACCTGCTAGAGATACAAAGGAAAAGAAGCCAATAGTTATTTAAAATTACATAAAAAAATATGGGAAGAGTAGACACTGCCGATCAACTGGCTACATCATATTGTTTTATGCGTAAGTCATTAAAATGGTGAAGGAAACTTTTTTTCTATGTGTTAGAAACCTCAATTGTGAATGCATACATTATATGAGAGAAAAAGGAAGGACGAAAGAGTATATAAAATTTCGCCAAATGTTGATGCAAATCATCGAGAATTTTTGTGCAGCCAAAAAGACAGATACCGGGCGTAGATCGACTACCGATGACGAGGAATGATTGAATAGAAATCCACATTATATATATGATTCTACATACAAGGATTGTATGGTGTGTTTGCATCGTAATATTGTAATACGTGCGAGCAAAAGGCCGGCCTCCACCCTGGAGATTGTTTTCAAAAATACCACTCTTACGTAATTTTAGAAATTATTTTTTTGTAAATTAGTATTAAATATATCAATAGGTATTGTTGCGTGGACCAAAATGTTCTGTCGTCGACAGTTTGGTCGGCCTTAAGCTGGCCATACTTTTGCTTTTAAGACCCGCCGCGGACGAACCGTTAGGCGGGCAACCAAAAAGTCTTATCGAAGTTGCAGCCTTGGGCGGCGGTCGACGGACATTTTGGCCCGCACGCATCGCCCCGCATGGAGGCCACGTGCCTCGCAATCTTCGGAGTCGTATTTAATAACCGAAGACTTTGATTCATTATCCTCGTATCCCGTCATGGAGTATTCCCCTCGTCGCCGCTCGACAGCCTGACAGCCGTCGTCGATCCACCGGATAAAAGAACTCTGCGCCCCCTCGCCTAGTTAGGGGGCGCGTCCGCCGCTGTTCGGGCTCCGGCGGCCGGCGTTGCGGCCGGCGCTTTGCGCCCGCGGCGCGGCCGTCTGGGCCGTCCGAGATACGCCGCGGCGGTTGGCAGCCGTGGCGGCAGCGGTGTTGGTGCTGCGTTGGGGGCTCGCGAAGCGCGGCGCCCCCTCGTATGCAACAGTATCATTCGTACTAAATGTATATTTTTATTTATTTTACAATTTTTCACCATAAACATATTTTTTTAATAAATCCACTGAAAATGCCTTGGACCTGGTGCAACACTTTTGAAAAAACCTTCGGACCACAAAGGGTTAATATTAGATGTTACCATAATTAATGTCGTTTTTTTCTCAATACATCCTCTTCAAAATAGTCTCCTTCAGTCTATTGAGCAATAGTTTCTCGTGTGAGCGTCTACCTGTTCGTCGACCCGAGATAAAACAAATCGATCCTCTTATCCCTCTAACAAAAATGGGAGAAACGTATCCACCGGAACAACATCTGGGGAGCTGTATGCTTTTTGCAATACTACATGAAAAAGAAAGCGACAGGCTACAAATAATATCTGCGAGATTTATGGTTGACATATTGGATGTCAGGCCAACAATGGTGAGTGATTTCGAAGTGGATGATTCATCCAGGTGGATGAAGGAGCCCTGAAGTTTGCAATCAAGAACAATCCGATGTTGAGGCCATCAAAAATGTTCGACACATCCTGGTCCAATACCCAAATGATCTTAAAGAAACTAGACAAAACATGATCCAACGGATCAGCAGATTATTGCAAGAAAAGAACTATTAAGCCTGTGTCTTCGTGATTTAGTGACTGGTGATGAAAAATGGGGTTTCTATTCAAACGCGAAGAGAAAAAAAAACAATAATTAACCAGTTGATGTGTAACCGCGCATCTGTGCATTCGGACTCGAGTGATACAGAATTCTCGCACATTGAATGCAGAAATTAGTGATTCGGGGACAGAGACGGGTGTCTTGCGTCTCATCACTTGTAATGTAAAATAAAGGAATACAATATTTGAACGATTTTATCTTCATAGAGTACAAAATAGAGAGTCATTACATCAATCATAAACAGATGATGACAAAATAAATATTAACCCTTTGAGTAGTTTGAGTTAATTTTAAAATTACTTAAACGTAAATGCTATATTTGTATGTCCGCCACAAAACTCCACTTATCTCTCAGGACCGCGCAGCGTGAATAAACCTTGTATATAAATAAATAAACACTGTTGATAGCACACAGTATTCGCTCATTTGTTCGCATAAACATAAACAATACGTACAAGCGACTATTTCGAACCCTAAACGATCAGTACATTAAAAAAGTGCTATTGTATGTATAGTGAGATTGTAAAGGAATAATTTGGTTGGAAGTATTGGCACAGGGTAAGAGTGTCGGTAGAGGTGTAATTGTCGTTGGATGAATTGCATCAAGAGTCCAGCTTTGGTGAGTAAATGCACCGTTACTTTTTAGCTTATCTTATCTTGCGAAATGTGGAAAACTTAGGGATCTTGGTTGGGTCGTCTCATTACATCCACCATACTCACCGAATCTCGCATTATCTGATAATCACCTATTTAATTATATGAAACATTTTTTAAGAGATAAGAATTTCAGTTCTATAGAAGAGTCGAAAAATCGCAATATTTTCACTTAAAATTCGCTGGGTTTTCCGAGAAGGGCATAGATGACGTTACAAAATTCAGCAGAAAGCGATAGATAATGTAGGAAATTATTTTGTATAAGAAAAGTTCGATAAGGTTTTAGTTATTGTATGTTAAAAGTCCTTTGCAGATTACACCGCTCCTTGGCGTTTCAATGAGACCACTTGAATGGTTTCTATCTGTGACATGTTTGATACGAAAAGCCCTCTTGAATTGATAAACAAATATGTAAACATTGAATTCATACAAGTCTTGTATGTATGTAAACATTGACATTATCACACTATCAATGAGATTGAATCTAAATTAAACATCAAACTCAACTATGAAGAGGATCACTTGTGATTATACCGATATTTTAAATCAGAGAAACAAAACTTAAAAAACGGCCAAATGGAAAAAAATACAATTAATACATTTCATAAAAGAGCATTGATTCAAATGGGTTTCCATGAAGTATGACTGAAGCTTGCAGGAAAACACGTACATACGTGAAATTATAAATGGATTTACAGAACGCATTTTTAGCATTCAATGATTCAGTATGCAATTATATTTTTAATGACTCATGCAATATTAAACACGCGTGTTTATTGTTGTTTAGATCGACTTAATATCGGCTTGAACTAATAAATTTCTTCGTCGCAGGGTTAAAGATCATGCGTTTTTTATATGACATAGAATAGTTTTAATTAATGCCATTGAAGATACATTTTTGAAATAGACTCATTTAACGCGTCAAACGAAGCCCATAACGGAAATGATGTCTTATGAATACGTTAAATGACGTTGTTGTTAAAAATTTAGATTATAATATATGTTTTTATTTTGTAATATCCGCATTACTTACAACTGTCAAAGTGACATTTAATTGTACGTGCATGGCTATTAAAAAAATGGACCTAACACTAATAAAAGCGACCAATAACATGTTCAATTGTAAACGATTTACACGCCGACTATTTAAAGCGTGCATATTCAAATTCTATGCAAAATAAAATGTATCTATTAAATTTAAATATTTAAGTTATGTTAATCTTGCATTATTACTTTCCGAACATCTAAATATGATTTTGGTTCATTCATATGTAAATGAATCAAGGGCTCTTAAAATAACATACAGTATCAATTAAAAACATTCCTCGGACAATCAATTAAATCTGCTGCTTTTTTAAAACCCCCTTCCGCAAGCGAGGGGGGGAGCAATAAATATTCGAGATCGCAGTGTTTGTCAAGAGAGCGTGCGAACTTTTAATGCACAAATTTATAATCCAAGCATTTAACATCTATAAAGAGCCGAAACAATGGCAGCGGCAGCAATTCAAAAGGATAATTCACCACGAAAAGTTGTGTAGGTGTACATAGATATACAATAAGTCAAAATAATAACCTTACAAACGGACCCGGAATTTAGCTTACCTTATGAATTGATTGTGCCTAGTAATCCAGTATAAAGCGTTCGACGCACATTATTGTCACTTTTTAATTATTTAATCAACGAATATACGGACTACGACACGAAAATCACAAAGCCGACCAACACAAAACCACGACCGCCACAATGGCGCTACGAGGCGAGCATCTACGATGTTGCCAGCTAAGACTTGATTTTAAGCTTCAGTGCGGCCAGTCCACAATTCAAAGTTTAAACACATAAACAAGATAGCTTTGCACACAAAAAAAGCGAAAATAAAACAAAAAACGACCAATAATTTTTAATAACTGCATTCCATAAATGCTATTAATTTACATTAATAATTTTATAATATATAAAATAATAAAATCAAATAAAAATAACAAATAATATTATTACAATTTTTACATAATCATATTTAATTTTATTTTGAACGGTTCATTGAGTAATATTAAATTATATTTTAAACTTAAGTGATGTTGTTCATTTAATTAATGTATTATAATTGACTGTGTATGATCTATGTTTAAAAATCGGGTATTAGATCGCATTTTTTTAACCAAAAAACACAATTGGATACCCATTTTTAACGTAATTATGCAAACATGATGCGTCAATCGTAAAAGCTCTAATATAAAACTAGAAAATAGTTTTGAATTGTTTTAAAAAAATAAATAAACTTGTAAATATTGTATGTATTGTATATGATACAATTGATGGGTGTTCGGAGTCAGGACCGACGGAAGACATCATGGCTGAAGAGTATCTGGAAGTAGAGCAGTTTTAGCATCAGATTATTGTTTCGGGCAGCAGTTCACACAGTTAAAATAAGTCTTCTGGTTGCAAACGTTCTTGGAGGACAGGGCACATAAAGAACAACTATTGCCAAAAGATTAACAGCACTATGATTTAAAGGTACAATGTTTCTATTTTTAGGTGTATTATGTTCTTACACAAGCAAGTCTCAGGTTAGACCTGAACTCTTTAAATACAATTTTAGTTAATTATGGACATTTTACAGTGTCAATTGTTGTTTCTTTTCAATAGCATTTCTTTGTAAAACATTGCTTCCTTAGAATATGAATGCATTATATATTTTTAACTGATTGTGTTTTGAGTCTTAAATTTTAATTTTAAATTAATAATCCACATCACCTTACGACTTTTCACCGTTTGATCTGCTGTTGTGGTAATCTGCTGGTTATCTTCAAACATGATTTCTTCGTCAATTAACAAAATGCATATTTCTATGGCGTTTTTAGAGTCAAGATTAGCAAATATGATTTGAATAAATCTCATCTGAAGATGGATATTATTATACATTCAAAGATGAATAAATAGGGACGAAGGAACTGAATTGTAGAAATGTAATTAAGATCGATTTACATCAACAGCCCATTTCAGAACTAGAAGCTTTTCGATATCAATTCATAGGAATGGATTACACCCATCTTGTCTGTATCATACATTCACCTCCTTGTTTGTTCGATTTTGAGCTTGATCTCTGAATTTCATTTAGAACCAGCAAATTTCCTGGATGATCAAAGGATACCAACTCGATAGGGAGTATGAGGGACTTGTAAAGACTAAGCAGTTTATACTAAAAAGAACTTCCCAAAGTAAAGAATCCAGTCCCTCCTTTTCGCGCACAGGTCTTGCTGGACTAGAATGAAAACATACATGACATTGTATCTCAGATTCTTTCCTACATCAATTTAGGGTGTCTCCCTGTTCACATGCACTTTACTTAAGCAAATTCAAGTCTGGTTGGTTTCCTCTTTTAGGTTAAACCGTTTGGTTCGACAATTTCAAAACCATATGGAAGGCATTACAAGACAATGTTAACTCTGCAAAGTTAAATTCTTCATTTGTTCTTCCTAAAGGCAGTCTGATTGTCATTCTTCTTATGCTTGTTCTACTCTTTGAGCTTTCCTGGGTCGGAGCCTGGTTCTAAAAGCTATATACTATTAGGTATGAACTATGTAAGGAATTTAGGTGTAACTGAAAATTAATGATTATCTAGTCACCTTTATAGTAGAAATATGGCCTCCATCTATATTACAAAATCAACCTAATTTATAAAATGATCATCTTTGAATCACATTATTCAATTATATGCTTTAAATTGATCTGGAAAATAATTATAAAGGATTCCATTATACTATTGAATAAAGAAACTTATTAACATATCTCGTTAAAATTCTTTATTCATCACTAGTAAACCAACAATTTTAAAAATAATGAAAATATGTTAACCCACATTTCTCCTAAATTATTTTGACTGCAGCATACATTTCTCATACGATTTTTTTTAATACAAAATATTTATTTTACACTTATTTAATTTATTAACATTACATATATATTGATAAACAAGATGAGCCAGAAATAACTTTATAAGACATGATTTTTTGACAACCCGTCTTAATCTTCAAATAATAGAGAAACTATTTGTTTTCTTTAAATTTCCATCATGGAATATTTATTAGAGTTATAAAAAATATTCTAGCAGTAGAAATTTTGCAGTTGTTGATTATATGACAACTGCAAAATTAATATTTGAAACAATTCTGCTGATTTATAATATTTACTCAAAAAGATTTTCTTGGACTCATCCTGTATACTATACATTGTTATATTTTATAGTCGGACTCTCTTGTCATGAGAATTGATATAGGTGACGATACCCATACACAATAAAATATAAAATGTATTTATCTTAGGCAAATCACAGTCGACTTCAGAATTCACTTACTATCATTTTTTAATTATGGAAAATAAGTGTCTCTTTATTACAAGTTTATTGTGAAAAGTTGATTTTGTAGTATGAAACGGTTTAAAAAAATACTTTTTCAGTGAGTTAATGTTTGATAGAATCTTAATTGAATGACAATTTTTATAAATATCCTCATACAATTATTTACATTTTCCACAAGCAAAACACTGCCTAGAGAAGAATATTTGTAATTTCAATAGATGCCAATTAATTATTATATCTGTTTAATTTAGCTCAATTTACACTAATTACCATAAACAAGAAAGAGATTTTGCACACACTTTATGCAAATTAACACCATATATGATGAGTACTTTAACACAGCACTGTACATTTATTTGGTTTATCATATTGGAAAGATTACTAATAAATTATTATAATTATTTTTAAACATACGGTGAGTGCTCACGCATGATGAATGTGCAGCTGATTATTTTGCTACAAAGAAAATTAAAATGAAAAAGACTAGAAAATAAGTCTAAAAATTCATGCGCATTTTTGGGATTTTAAATAAAATACAATTTAACATTTTAATCAATGATATATTTTCCTCCACTATCTACAATTTCTCGCCATCTTACAGGTAGCTTTTTAATTCCATTGCTGTAGAAAAATACTGGTTTTGATGCAAAAAAAAAACTTGAAAGTTCATTTTGTACATCCTGTTTAGAATTTAACTTTTTCCCTAGTAAAAAAATTGTAAGGCACGAAATAAGTGAAAATCACTTGGGGCAATATCTGGGGAGTAAGCAGGATGTGGTAAAAGCTTCCAATTAAATTCACTAATTTTTTGCAGCGTTGTTCGAGCCATATGCGGTCTGGCATTATAATGATGAAACAACACCCTTAAATGAGATATTTCTGATATTCACCTATCACGGGCATTTTTTAATCAATTCCAAGTTTAACCAACAAAGTTGTTCACTATAAATATGTGCATTAATATTTTGATTTGGTTCTAACAGTTCGTAATAAATCAAACCATACATATCCCACCTAACACTTAAAAGGATCTTTTTAGGATGTAAAGACACTTTTGCTGTTGGAATTGGCTGCTTATCATTATCTGTCCACTACCTGCAAGATAGCGAGAAATTGTATATAGTGGAAGAAAATATATCATTGATTCAAATGTAAAATTGTGTTTTATTTACACTATTTAAAAAAAAATCCCAAAAACACACAAACTTTTGGACTGACCTGATACATAAAAATATATTTTATGATTTATAGGGCATTAAAATAATTAACCCTTTCCACTCGCATGTCAACATTATGTCGCCAAATTTTTAAACTCGTTTATATACCATGTATTATGTTTTATTCATTATTTTTGCTATTTATTATATTACATATATGCTATAGATAATATTTTACTATATAAGCACAGATTTCCGCGCCTATATATATACGTATTTTACCTAAAAATATATTACATATGAAAATGGACGAAAATTTTCTGAATAATATTTCTACTTTTTCATTGAATATGATTTAAATGCAGTTGACACAAAAACACAATTACAATCATATTCGAATAAATACAACTTCAAAAACTGTTATTTGTAATGTTTTTAGAGTTTAAAATGATGTGTTTTGAATTCATGTTATAAAATTTTAAATTAAATTTCTAAAATACTAAATAAATGTTTTATGTACGTTGCGTAAATTTTATGTTGTCAGAAAAACGCACGAGATTAATTATTGGCACTACCTCTGCCCAAAAAAAGATGCGACTGGAAAGAGTTAAAAAAGCTATAACAAAAACAGGATCATAGAGAAAAATTAACTTGATGCTGAATATTAGTGATCTAGTCAAAATATTATAATCATTAATTATTTTGATAATGACCTTCAATATTCTGACAATAATTTCAACAATTTTTAAAAATGAAAAACCATATTATAATAAATAATAATTAACAATATAAAATTTATAAGCAAAAACCTATAATTCCAGAAAAGCATGATATCCTTATTAGACATAATCAATAGCAAAATTACACTTGTATTTTCTTGAAACCTTTTTGACTTAATATCAAAATTCATTTTGTAGAAAAGTGAAAGGGTTATCCATTATTGTGTTGTATTCACAAATTTTCTCAACGAGCATCTATAATCGTTTATTCCAAGCAACTCACAAATATTTAAAACATTCATAAGAATATATGTATACAAATCAGTGGCATGTGTGACTTTTCAACTAAGGGATGCCAAAATTTGGAGCAGGCAAATGATCGTTTATAAATTTGCACCATGTTTAATGAAATGATAAGTTATGGAAATATTCTTGACATGAATTTTAGGGGATTTACCACATCCACAGCCACTGATGCACATGTTTTTTTTAATATTAAGATAAGATCAATAATCATAAACCTTCACTGCACAAGAGATAGTGTTTAAATTGACTTTTTTCATTGATTATTTTTTTCTGTAACCCTATCATAGTTTAATTGCTAAAATAATAGCTATGAAGCTTGAATGGAGTCTAAATATGATAGACTAATTTTAAAAATAAGCATAAAATGCACAGCCACACTAAAAAAAGTGAAGCCTTTTAACACTTTTGTAGCCCAGTGTGAATCCGTAAAGTTTCTCACTGGATCTAAATTTAATACTTGGAGCGTAAAGAGGGAATAGTGATGCGTTACTGAAATGCACGAGACTTCAAAAAGGTCACACGAGGCACATCTTCTGTTAGCGCTTGTTTATTTTAGATCGATACGCTTGCTTGATTGCGCTATCATTGGCCAAGCGAACAAAAACAAAGTGAACACAAACTAGATAGTAGTCACATCATAAGGGTCCTGCGAACAATGCTAGGAATGCAAATCTCAAGGTCGATCTCGAAAGACAATATTTATACAGTTGACCAGATATTATAGAAAGACTGTAGTAAATTTAAGATTTGTAAGTCGTTATATAAATATGTAACAGTGGGACTCATTTTTAGCAAAGAGAGAAAAATTCTTGACTGTCAGAAAGCGAAAAAAAAATGTAAAAAAGACCGTTCGACATATTGTCCAAAATCTTTTAAGTATATTTTTATATTTCATATATTTGCATGTGCTAATTCCATTGAATCCGCCATTAAATGCAGAGTGACGAAGAAAATCTGTCACATGCATCTGGGTGAAATGGCGCTGTATGTGTTAAACCAAATGGAATATATGTACACATTTGTTTCAGGAAAAATAGACTGAACAGTATAAACCAACCAAATAAACCAGCATTGTCTATCGGTATCAAACATGTGAAATATATATTGATTATTGGAAAAACTTTTTTTTTAATAAAGAGTATTATAAAAGATGTATATATATGAAAAATTAGCTCCTTTTTAGCATATTATAACTGAGTGATAAGTAATGATTAAGGTAAATTTGTTCTAAATTAAAATGATTTAAACTGATTTTATAGTTAAAAAAAAGGAAAATTTATGAGGCAAAATATTTAAGGCATGAGGAGTGACCGTCTTTCTGATATACCTCACAAATTATTATCTGTATTTTTACCTCTTAGTAGACTTAGCAACTAAAAGTATTAACTATTTCAAATAAAAAAGGAGTTGAACAACATATAAAAGATTATAAACATGCTATGTTAGTTGGTATTATTTGGTAGTGATGTGCAATGAGAACTGAATGTTAATTGTTTTATTTTAAAATCATGTTTGTGAAATAAAGCAATTTGTGTTTTTTTTTCAAATATTCTAAAATAATATTTTGTCACATTATACATGAAAATTATATTGTATCATATATTCAAGAAATGACTTTACAAAATGATAATCTAACACTTTATGTACTGTTTTTATAAAAAAAAATATAGCAGGTATGAGACAAAATCATAAAAATATACCTTGTAATTATAGACGCAAAAATATGAATAATTCAAGCATGATATTGATTCTCGTGTTAATCTTTAGTAGAATTACATATGAATAAAAATAAAATGATATACAATTGTTTGTTTTTCTAATATTTCGTAAGGTTTCATCTGAAGTCACTTGTCCATTTTAACTGACTGAGCTAAAAATTGACACACGACTTAAGCATCTATAACTAGTAAAACAATTGTAGTTCCGTCTAATAAAGTTTTATGAATCAAAATCATATTTTATTTACAGTGAATGATTGAAAGTGTTTGATTTTATCCAAATTATCAGTTTTAAGATGATAATGAAAATTAATATTGAATAGTTGTTACTAGCATTTTTACAGTTGTGTTAGGATACAAAATGTAAGAACAGAAGATTATTTTTGGGAATATGTGTATAAATATACCCCAATTCACTTATAAAGCAGTGCAATGATTTATATTAGGATATTTAAACAGAATTGAATAAAAAATACTTTTACAATGTTTCTAATGATTAAAAATCTTATCTTAAGAATTTTTATGATTCCACCATGATTAAAAAATATACTTATTCACCATTCAGCCGCCTGTGATAAATCTATAAATTGAACATTTTTTTTACTCAAAAAATAATTTATCACAAAGCTCAATTTTAATTATTTCATAGCACATTGAAAAAGCTTCCATAATTGCTTATTTTCTGATGGTATTTCTTAATATGTGGTTAAACTCTAATATTGAAAAATAAAGATTAATTATTTATCCAATGCTTAAAACCAATTTAATTGCTATAATTTGTCTCAGAATATTGAAAAAAAAAGCCAACAGACAAGAGATTAAAATTTATATAGAATAATCGACATTATTTAATCTTTTGGCTGCTTGGGTGTTTTATGACGAACGGAAATTTGTTCGATATCTTTTTCTCTCTCGTTTGATCGCACCAACTCCGCTGATACATCAGGGGATGTACAGAAACTATTCATATTTGAGCATTTTAAAGTCATCAATAGAACAATAGCGATTGTTGTTTGCAAGCCTCGTTGGTTTCACAAGCGACAATATACCGTTGCTTACCATCCAGAGGATTAAAACTCAATATTAAACAGTGTCAAAAAACACAAAAAAAGGAAAAATTAATAATTAAAAAATATATATTATCGATACAAACGAAATATTTATATTGGGGGGCAAATATTGAAGGAGTTATAGATACTAAATTCATAATAACAATCTAAATTTTAAATAAAAGTAATTTATACTGCTAGTTTAAAAAAATCTATCACTGAAAATGGAAATTGAATGAGATTTTACATAATAATTATAGAGGAAAAAAACTGTGATTGATTGATATATACATTTCAAGTCACACTATAGTCTTGGGTTTCAATAGCATGAGTGCAATACTGCTGAGCGTATATTCACTGATAAACTGTGCTGTGGTAAAATTGAGACCATGTATTGTTCTTTAGGTGTAATAAATAACAAATAATTATAAAAACAATAGCCTATCCTAGGCTGCATTGTCATGTGTACCAGTGGATTAATAAATGAATGGAATAATAAAAATGTATTTATATTCTATCATAATTTATGCTAATACTCCCACTCAATATTAATGCAACAATAAATATATATTTAATATAATGTAAAAAATTATATTTTGGTATTAATTTTAATTCATCCCATTTTCCACGAGGAAAAATTTCTACAACTTACTATATAATTAAAGATTTTAGGTTTTCACAACCATTAAATATAATACCGTTTAGCTTAAAAATAATAATAATTATTTATATTTATTTACAAAAACTGCTATTGTTTGTCAATAAATTGTTATTTACAATAATTGATAAATATTTTATCACCCATGGACTTGAATGTAGTATATTTATATATATAGTTAGAAAAAAAAGAAGCTTGAATGATATTACTAATAAAATTAACATATTAACACATTACCCTAAAGTTGTAAAGCAACGCATCTCTAACAACACAAAATCCACATCTTCCAGCGCAGCTCACAGCGTGCGCATTATACAGATTCTGTATCCCCGTATCTAATGTGTTAAAACAAATGTTGATTATAAAGCTCTTAAGTATGATTACACTTTCTGACTATGACATGAATTCATTTAATATATAAAAATGATGATTGTTTACATTAAAGTACCTGTAGTAGTATGGAATAAATGGTTTGAGGTGGCTTTTAGCAAAACCTTTTGGGGGACCATTGCCAAGCATTTTGATATGGTTTTTCATGGCATATATACGTTTTAAAAAATGTGATCACCAGCCAAACAGCCTCCTGTGGATTTGAACTCAAGATGATTGAGTTACGAGTCCAACCGCTTAACCTCAGAACTACCTATAGGTGCAGGTATTAAATAGTGAGCAACTATTTTAAAAGGTTAAGGTATTTAAAAATGACTTTGCACCTGTTACACTTATTGGTATAGGAGCGGATCCGAGATGCACTTAAGCGTCATGTCTGTCTTCGCCCTACCCCGGCAACGCCCTAGCGAGGAAAGGGGGGAATGGACTCCTTGTACTCCAGAGAGCACTTTTCAGTAGAGTCAAAAAGGTCGTCTAGAGTACTTTTCCACCATCTCCTAAGAAAACTACTCAGTCCTTACAAACCTCCCATACTCCATATCGAGACATTCGCAAAAGCGTTCGTCAATATGTTCATTCAGGATACCCGTTGGGTGAGCGTTCGAAATAAAACTCGGTGGTAATAAACAAAATCGAGCAAATGAGGAGGTGAATGTATGATACAGACGAGATGGATGTAACTCCTTCCTGTGAATGGATATTGAAGAGGCTCATAGTTCTGTAGTGGACTGTTAGTGGCTGCACTATGATGATGATATACAAAGTAAGAATCCGGATCACCTGTACAGGATTTTGTCCAAGTCGAGTCCACAAAAACAAATTTAGATCAGAATATCTTATTGTTAATGTAAGGAATACAATAGTGTTCATCGTAAGAATTAATTTATGATAACCACCAGAACCCCGTAATGAAGCCACTAGAGTGCAGAGTTAATATTAAATGCATGAAATGGGTGAGTTATGTTTATATCAAAGACGAAAAATATTTAGGAAATATTGTATGCTATGCACTATAAAAAAGTAACCAAGAAACGAAACGTTGTTTAAATTTTAACAGTTTGTAACTGGAACTTAAACATAGGATAAATGGTTTTAGAATTCCATTTAAAGTTTGATAATTGGTGGATATTATTAATAGAAATGTCATTATTTGAAAAAATATGTAACATTTCAGAGGCTTATAGAAGTCCAATGGACTTTGTTCACATTTAATAAGATATAAAACAATAATGCGATAAACAAACGAGATTAATTGATGGAAGGCTCAAAATGGAGAAAAATATTTAACTACCACACTTAATATCAGATCAGAAAATAAACCAATATTCAAAACTCTTTACAATGTGTTGAAAAAATAAATTCTTCACAGAAGATATAAAACAGTTTCGACAAACCGTGAAAGTCCACAATTCAATGGAAAATAAAGCTTTTTGGACAATGATTGTTTGATATTTTGACATCACTATTAGTAATTTTATAATTATTATTTAGCACATTTGAAATAATATGAGGGTGGGATTAATACAAATGAAAATTTTTCATTGCATAAGAAACATTAAAAAATCTTAACAAACATGAATTGCATTTAATAAACACATGCAAATTTTCCTATTTCAAATAAAAACTTAGCATCAATAAAAATAATGTCAAATAGGTAAAAATAAGTGTCAAAATATTGAAGGTCAAATGTTTACAGCATTTGAATACCTTTTACATTAATTACTTTCCCGGCGAATTATTTTTACAAAAATGTTCTTAAAAAAATCTTTTTTCTACTTTCATTTGAAGCATATAATTATAAAAAAATATTTTAAAAACTTTTTTAATGGTTTTATTAATTTTTTACTTTCGTTGTCGAGTTATGAAATCAAGTCGGGGAAGTGGTTAACCAAATTTTAAAAATAAATAGCAAAATTTAACAAAACCACATGCAAATGCAAGTATTTGAGAACGATAGTAAAAAATAGTTAAAATATTTTTTGCTTCAAATTAAAAGAAGAAAAATAAAATAGATTTTTTTGAAACATTTTTGCAAAAATAATTCGGCGGGGTAAGTGTATACATTTATACAATTAATCCAAATTCTTCATTTTCATATACAGTACAATTTCTATATCATGGAATGTATACATTTTAACTTTAAATCATTTAAATGAATGATTCTTACAGCAATACATGAAAAACTGTTGTCGTTTTGATTAAATTTTTATGGCATCATAATCACAATATCCATTGATAAGTTTGAACATCTGTCATATCCATTTTATTTTATCTTAGTCAAGTTGGCTTGAAAGACCATAGTCACCAATTAAGATCATCATTAACACATTGTACGCGGGAGGATTACAGTCCTCGGTGTGCCACTCGTTGAGTGCAGGAGACTGTGATCTCAGTTGACAAAAAACACGACGATTGCGGGTGACTGTGATCCCAGTCTTATTGATTTGATTGATTTGACTAGAGACATCTATTAATACTATTTTAAGTGAAAATCTTTTCACACAAAAATATATTTAAGTCAACCAATCTATTGACATATGGTATCATTTTTTAATAGCCTTGAAATCTTTTTTTTACATATAATGCGGATATCCCCGCGCCAGGCGTCATCACTAATCAAACCGGATCCGCATAGAATGTGTTAATGCATTTAACTAAAAGATTTATTATGTACAATTAATATTTGGAGATGTTATTTTGGTTTAAAATATCTCATTAAAAACAGCATAATAATGAAAACTTTGATGTTTGGCCACATTAATTGTATTAAATTATAATGAAAAATAAAAACTTTTGGACATTATACATATAGTTCTTAGAAGCAGAAAAAAATTCTAAATAAACAGTAAAATAAACTTCTATTTTATATTAAAAAAATTATATCATTTCATTTTTCTTTTAGCGACTAAAAACCAAGAATAATAAACACCTTTTATTGGAAACTCTTATGTAAAATAATTTTTCGTTTTTTTTATTTTAGATAACGTCATGGTATTAAGATTTTATTTTTATTAGACAAAAAAAATTATTACAATACCCTATACCAGTGGTTCTTAAACTTATGTAGTCCGCAAATCCCATCCGACAGACATCCCCAAATTTTCACTATTAGGTGACACATAGGCAGGGAGCATCCTAGTTTTTCAATTGAAGGTATTGGTATTTTAACCACGATTTCTACATGCTGCAGACCCTCAGAAATAGCTATTCAGACCCCAGTTTAAGAACTGCTGCTCTACACTATTAACTATGATGATGAAGATCTATTTCTAGTTATGAATTTATAAATTCCCTTAATGACTCGCCGTTTTAAAGATCTAATGGTGTTCATTGATTTTAAAAATGTGAATTATGGATTTCTATGTGTGTAAATTTGGGATTTCATGAGTTTATCCTTTTTATAAATATTATTTCCAAAATGACTGAAAAAAGATTTTAAATAGCATTTTAGTTCCTTATTGTTTATCATTGCTTACTATTGAGACACGGTTTTCATTCCATAGAAATGCTATAAAAAATGTGATCACTAACCAAATATCCTGTAGAATTATGCTCAAGTGTTTGATTCAGAAGTTCAACTACCAAATTATAGTACTACCAGATATAAAGAATTTGGTAAGCCCATTTTACTGTTCTAAACAATATTTTGCCAATAATGCAGAAGATAAAAAAATTCTAATATTACTGATTTTCATATCTGAAACCATCTAGTAATGATATCCCATGTATAACACATTGTCTTCTTAGAAATGGTATGTCTCATGAATTTGTGTTATATAAAATATAGATCTAATATAAAAATCTTTTTTTTAATTATAAGTTATTTGAATCAATCATCCAAAGCATAACGATGATACAGACAGTTGTTTCTCTGACAAAACTTCTCTTTTTAATTCTAGTGATACAAAATATCATTGTTTATAGTTATAAATTAGTATATAGAAAAATAATAACTAAACATTTCCCTAAAAAGGTGCAACATTACATAGTTGAAAAATTAATCCTTTCCACTCGTAAGTCAACATTATGTTGACAAATAAATTTCAACTTCCATTCGTATGTTGACATTGATGCCAAAATTTTAAACTCATGCATATACCGTGTATTACGTTCTATTCATTATTATTTTTTAAACTATTATTTAATTTCAAATTTCAAGTATGAAACCTGTAAACTCTGAAATTAATTACAAGTTGGTACTCTCCCTAACATAAAAAAATACGAGTGGTAAGGGTTAATATTTGTAAATTATTTTACAAAAAGTTTTAAGCCTGAAAAATTATTGATTAGGTGAAACAACTAAGATTTTTTTTTTACATAGAACATGACTAAGTCCCCAAGAGATAAAATATGATGAAATGACATGGTTCAAGTTAATAGAAGAGAAATTATAATGATTAAAAATTTGATCAATTAAATACTTCACTAACACAGCTCAAAATATTCTCAAATATTCAATGAGATATTATTAGTCAAGTTTCAGATTTTTAAACTTTGTTGTAAATTATTCATGGTTTCGTAAACTACATTAAAAATATGAAAAATTAATGTTGGTTTTTTGATATAAACTAAATAATTTATATTTTTTTATAAAATTACATAGAAAAATAAAAATTCAATTTGCAGATTTTTAATATAAACAATTTTTCAACAATTGCTTCTTTTAACCGTAAATTGATTGTCATTAAAAAAAGTTTTACATTTCTTAGTAGACGATGTAAATCAGGGTTTACTATAATTTTCACATTTCTAGTCATAAAATGTGTATTTATTCTATGATTTTAATGGCACTGTAAGTACGTTTTATGGAGTTTTGTTGCTTCACCAGTAAAAAAAAGTGATATCACAGATTGAGTTTTTTGAAATGTTAATTCATTTTAATTTTAAGATTATAGAAGTTGTACTGGTTGTGATTGTGTAAAATTTGGATAAACACAATAATTATACATAAATCAAAAAACTGAATTTTATGCCCATACTTCGTATTCAATGACAAAATACAAATTAATTTGTGTACATGCAGGAGATCATTATTTTACATTTTATTTCAAAACCTAAATGTATAAATAATCTTGTTTTGATAAACCTTTTTGAATATGCAATACAGGATACTGTTTAAGAAATGGCATTCACTTGCCATTGAAGAATTGTTAAAATCGTTTGATACACGATTTCAGAATATAAAACTAATGCCACGCTTATGCTATTGAAACCAGTTTAGTTTAATTGAAATTTCTTTGTCTTTTAGTGTCATTCAGAGTTTTGTAAGAAATTTGAATGTTTTTAATAATTATTGGAAGATTTTTCTATATTAATGAATGAAAATGATATGTAGACAGTTGAATGAAAAACATAAATAATTATAGCTTCATAGGGCACATTTTTTATTCTGAAATTGTATACATTTATTATGTGAATAATTGCACTTATATTGATAATTTGATATTTTTATTGGTGTTTTATTTTATGTCCAGACGATTAAGGTAATTGTTAAGCACATAATTGCTCAGAATTAACTAAATCACAAAGGACAATTTAAATGCAAATTAAGGTACTTCAAACTCAATTATTATTTATTCATTTTGAATAACATTTTTCACATCAAAAAAATATTTTTGAGTTTGACAGGTACAAAGATAGCGGTGGGTTAATTCTTCTGAATAAGTAAATACAAGTATTTTTTGAAACCCTTCAAATAATTTAAAAGAAAACTTTATAAAAGATTATTTTGTAATATATTTTTTTCTAGTAATAATTAACCTATTCAAATCATTATAGTACAACTTAAAATATATGGTCTACTAAATATAAAAACATTACTATTTTGTTATTTAGCTCAAATATTGCAATCTAAAATAAACTTGAATTATAGTAAGATGTATTTGCATAATATAAAATGATAAATATTGATTCATGATCAGTGGTCAAAATGGATAAGAAGTTGTACTGTATACAATATACCATTGGAAAAATTATATTACTCTAGAAAAAAAGCTTTCAATTCTTGATCCCCTGCATTTTTTAAGCCAATGCAATGCAGAAAGTATTTTATGCTATGAATTCCCACTCATAAATTCCCAATGCAAAAAATTTACCTATTGGATATATACTCATTTTGTGTTATAAAAATTAATTTCTTATTGTAAAAATAAAATACTTAATTGAAAAACATCTTTCCTGGCTAACATGAAAATATTTCGTCAATCTTGCGGTGCCAATATGGTCCAATTGATTAACATTCTCCGATAAATATTCCATCTCTGAAGAGCATTTGAGATTGTTTTATATAAAATTTGTAAAACTGTAAAATTGAAAGCAAATAAATAAGAATCTTACTTTTTTTTAAAAAATGAGATTAAAATTATACATACATAAGTAATGATCTATTGGCATAAATCATCGCACATGATAGAATTCTGTGACATTGACTCTTCCAGCTCCGAAATTTGTTGACGTAAATACATTATCCTAAAATAAAGGTTTAATAACATTTTATTGCATATAAAAATTATATTTAAGCCTGTAAAGTATAATATCAACATATGTTAGAACAATTCTGCAAGAATGCAGATACACTAATAAAAAAAAAACAAATCCTTACATTTTCTTATTTTTGTCTAGAAATTAATAAAAAAATAACACAAACATTTTAAGCATGAGTTTTGACTATTTTGTTAAAAAATTATTGAGGTAATAGATTTTGTATCTGACAATCTAGATAATGGGTTCTCAGTGGTCGAGGTGGACCCCTTGGGGTTATAGAAGTCTGAAAAAGGTCTATAGTATCCCGGGGGTCTATTAGGGGTCGATAATACATATTTCTGTTTAAAATTTAAAGAATTTAATTAATAGATAATATTTTCCATTTGAATATAATGTAGATATATACAGGGCATGTGATCCACGTATCTAAATTCGAATGTGATGTCGTTGTGTGTATAATTAGGCTCTGCTTGTTGCTATAACAAAATAAAATTACTCTAACTAATATTACCACTGCATTTCTGATAGTGCACCAATAACATTTACAACTCCTATGGCCACACGTTGTAGCGGTTGATTTTTTCCTACCAACTCCTATGGCCACTATATGTGGTCGGTTTTTTCTTGGGCAGTTTTTATGAACTTCAAATAAGTATTTGGTATTTTTTTAAATGTAAGAATCAAGTGAATACTCTAAAAATACTGTCTTATTGTCTGACCATTAATTTTTCATTTGGAATATGGAAAATAATTGGTTCAGAGGAATTGAATCGGAGCAGGTAAAGAGCATAAAGCAATAGTCTGCGTCGAGTTGTGCAGTGAACATCTTAAAAATTATTTGTGTTCAGAAATTCAATATTATTTTGATAGTACGTATATTTTTACGTTTTATCTGTTTTTCGTTCTATACCTTTTTAACAATCTACAACAGGCAAACTTATACATAAAAGGCTATCATATATTTAAGGATAGGTTTTACACCAATCCAACCCTTGCTGGAGAACTCTTGAAAAGGAAATATTTTCTCACTGGCACGATAATGACCTACAGAAAGGGTTTACCTAATCATATAAAATATGCCAAATTAAGCCATATCACTGAACCATTATTTCTAGCTTTTCCTAGTTCATATTTGGTTGAGGCAGAATTTAGAATTGTTAATAATCTATTAATATTACAGAAGATAGTGATTTATACGATTATTAACTAATTTTAGACCTGATATTAAAAGGATTATTGAAGAGCAAAACCATCTCATTCATTTGCTAGTTTTAAGTTTTTAAAGTGCAATTATTAGTATTATTATGTTATATGCTATATAATATAGAGAAAAATGTCAGGGGGTCTATGAAGAAAACGATTCTTCTAAAAGTGGGTCCATGGAAGAAAAAGATTGAGAACCCATGATCTAGATATTATTTATAAGAGGCAATGCACAGTAATAATAAGATTAATTAAAATGTACATAAACTCATTATTATTCACTGCTATTTTAATCAAATGAAGTCAAAGCTCTTTTATTTTTCATTAGCTTGATATAATTTCATTCATTACACCCAACACATTATTTTTGATTAATTCATCCAGTTGTTTTTCAATTTTCCTCAGACACTAAAAATAGTCCTTTTTTTATAAACATGAAATGAGATTTGTGAAAAGCACTAAAAATAGTTTCTTATATTTGAAATACAGACAAGTGTTAATTCATAAATAAAATATTTATAATCAACTCATGTGATGGGAAATTGATAATCTGATTTTCAATGGGTGTCAGATTATTGGAAAAACGAAAATGTTTTAATTTCTTTGAGGAGACGTCACTACAAGGATTTAATTGATTGATTTCAAAATAAATTATATTGTATTATAAATTATATTTGCTAGTTTTAATAAATTAATTAAATAAAGAAATATGACATTTTATCTGGTTTTTGTGGCTTTAAAAAATACTTGTAAATATGGTAATTACTAAAGATAGAAATACCTGTTAGGTTGAATTTAAAAAAATAAATTTCATATGTAAATATCTGTATGTAAAAGCTCTATTATGACTTCATTTCCAAAAAAATTTCAACACTTTTTGAAAGAATTATTTATTGTAATATTAATTTAAAATATTACTTTTGTTCTTGTAAAGTTGCTTGAATTTCTCTTTCACGTACTATTGATCGAGCGCATTTCAGCTCTGCTGATACACGAGTAATTTGTTTGGCTAAGGAAGTAGATTCATCACAATATCTCTGGGCCTGTAAAAATATTTGAAAAAACATAAATAAAAATCTAAATATATCTATTAATATATACATTTAAAGTGTTTGTTTACACACTTTGAAATAAAAAGATTATCAAACTGTTGAACCTCCATTAATAAGAGATAATTTTATAAAAGTAAGCTGCATTAATAATTGATAATAATTAAGAAATTTCATATACTTGTCTTTCTAATACATCTGCTGGCCATCCAGTAACATGATCTAATAAGTCATCTCTCATGTAATTGGAAAGCGACGCTGTAAGTGCAGGGCCTTGCACAGAGCCCAATGATCCATATGCACCAAATTCATCTAAGATGGAAAGCCCATAAAAAAGGAAAAATAAAGACATGACTTTATAATAATTGAAGCGTTAAAATGATTGACGTAATTAATTTTGTATAATTGCATAATTAAGACATATACCGTATTTTACGCACTATAAGACACACCTTAATTTTTAAGCAATTTTTTAAAAATCAACATTTTTATTATTAGATTGCAAAGCCAGACTAAAAAGGAAATTTTTAGTTTATAAAACCGAACTGACATTTAAAATTCCTAAGAATCTAGTATATGACCATTTTTAAGACTGGTGGGAATTTTAAATCAAGCACTCGACATTTTTACATTAACACATTGATGACGCCTGGCAGGGGTATCTGCATCATATATGTAAAAAAAGATTTCAAGGCTATTCAAAAATGATACCATATGTCGCTAGATTGGTTGTTTACTTATAATAGCATTAATAGATGTCTCTAGTCAAATTAAAAGGACTGGGATCACAGTCACCTGCAATCGTCAACTGAGATTAGTCTCCTGCGCACAACGAGTGGCGCGCCAAAGACTGTAATCCTCGTCTCCCGCATACAATGTGTTAATTTCAAGTATAAGACGCACCTGGATTTTGGAGACAATTTTTCAAAGAAAAAAGTGCATCTTATAGTTCATAAAATACGGTGTATATAAATATATATATATATAAATTATTTTATTTATCAAAATATTGACAAATAGCCAATTGACAGTCAATCCTTGAGAATGAAGCTGACGAGTGGTTCGAAATATCGGAAAAGGTAAAAAATTCGTTTTTAACTTTTTACCTAAAAACCTTAACGCGATCGAACACCCGGCTATTTGTCAATATTTTGATAACTAAAATAATTTAAATATGACTCGTGTAAATCTGAAAAACTCTAATATATATAGAGAGAGAGAGAGAGAAATTCCTAGTCACAATATTTATTTAGAATAATCGTAATGACATCATGTATGTACGGAATATAAAAACAACTATTAAAACATAAGAATAATATCAATTTAGGTAGAAAAAATGAAGTAGAACAGGTGACTATTATCATTGTACAAATTGCTCAAAAACTTTATTTGGAAATTGACAGTGAAGATATAATTCAACATTTACAAAATGATGTTCAAGAACTCACAAATCAAGATTTGATTGAGATTGAGGAAGAACGAGCTATAAAAAAAATCAAGAGTTAAATGAACCAGATAAACAAAATGACTTAAAAATATTTTGTTTAAAAACATGACTGCAGCTTTTAGCCAAATTAGTAATGGAATTCAGGCCAATCTGATACATGGGGGTGCAAATTGATGATAAACTCCGATTCACAGAACACATAGAAAAGATGGCAGCAAAGGCGGCTCGGATCGCTGAGGGTCTGGTCAGACTATTGCCTAACACCAAAACTAAACGAAGAAAATTGTACAACAAAGTAGTGCACTAATTGTTGTTGTAAGGTGCCCCAATATGGGGCTGTGCACAATGGGGGGCTGACGCACTACAAACCCAAAGGGTCAACATGACCAGGATAAAGCGCGATCAGGATGGATGCTGCATATCGCACAGTGTCCGAAGACGCCGTTCTGGTACTGACTGCCATACCGCCTATTGACTTGCTCGTCTGCGACAGTACGATCCATTAAATGCTCATAGACGCTAGGGCATGGAATATGTGGAGAAAGTACATACTGTGCGTTATGCAGAAAAAGGAGAATGCCGAACCCAAAAGACGTAGACGAGCTCAGTGGGCATGCATGGATGCCAGCCTAATGGAATACTTAACTAGTAGCCGGGTAGCAGCTGAAGAGGAAGAAGGTTTTGGTGGCCAAAATTCGCTCATAGTTCAGACAATGAAAATACTACAGAATTATTGCATAAATATATATTTGTATGTATTCATGCAATTATATATACCGTTGACAATTAATATAGTATTCAGAAATATACACTACTAACGTATTACTCACTTTTTATGTCTATTATTTTGTTGTATGTGATTCGACTTGGTGGCGGAAAAGAACGCCGCCTTAAGTCAAGAAATGACCGTATATAGGAAAATTAAACTACATTATCATTTTTTAAAGATAAAACATTTGCTAAATATACAATGTAGATTGTTTCAGCTTGATATTTTGAATATAATAAACGAGTAAAAATTGTGCATACATCTCCTGGATATGGGCAATTCAATAACTACAGGATGGTCCATGTGATTTTCCGAATGAGTAGGTGTAGGAGGTCCAGTAAAATGATGTTCAGCTGGCGGAGGTGGTGGTGTTACTGATGAGCCATTGGAAGCAGAATGAGAAGCAATACGTGGTAATACTACTGGTACAGCCACAGCATGTGGAAAGGTTCTAGGATCAAATTCACTTCTGCTATAGCTCACTTCTGGTAGAGGAGTATTTCTACTTCTTGGTTCAGCTATACTATGTGTTGGCTGTGGCTCTGAAATAAAAAGGATATTTATTAATTATTTTTTCAGAATTAGTTATGCAATGCAATAATTCTGATTTCCATATGCACATGTTGTAGCAAATAATTTACAAAACTCATTAAGATGTTATGTTTTGAAAATCATTCAATTAACACTTTGTATACAGGACTGTTCGATGAGTGATAACGCCTGGCACGGGGACGTCTGTGTCGTATGTGACCTCTGTTTACAAGAAGCTTACAGTATTCTGCATGAATTTAACATCACATTAGATAATTCGTTATATGTATACAAACTCGATTTCATTGCATCTGTTAAATATTCAACTATGATGTAAAAACCGCTTCGATTTATTATGATTAAATCTTTTAAAATATTGACGTAATATGTTGGTCTTTAAGTTCATTTGATTCAAGCCACATCATAATTTTTTAATAACATCAATGTATTTCTTAAGATTATTTGACTCACGCCATTCTTACAAATCAAACGACAGTCAGTGGGGAGTACGCTTTAGATTAGTGTGGGACTTTGGCCAAAGTTTAGCGTGGAATGCCTGGACTATATATTGCTATGATAATCCCGAAACATAAATTTAAGCAGCTTGTTGTAATTTTTACAAATATATCTTTTGCATTTTTATGGTTAACCTTTCCTTACCAATGTGTGATACACTACACATCGACTCTTATAATGGGAATATCGATATGAAATATAATAGATACGGGTTTTAGAATTTTTGCATTCCTCCGTAGCATAATTATGAATTACATCAAAGTATTATAGTATATAAGTATTCATCTGCAGTGACGGAAATAAATAGTTTGTCGGTAAACCGGGGGGGAGTTTTAGTGCGTGTCTCTGCAGAAAGGAATTTTATTAGTCACATTGCTCACTTCGTTGATGTGTGACTTATCTGCAGTGTACAGTGCTTCCCCGCTCTTTACTCATTATTCTTATTTCTTCTAATGCTGATTTGCTATGTTATTATGATATATTCCATTTTATTTATTATATATATTCAAATTCTCCCAATTTTAAGAGAAAAACAAAATTGATAGAAATAGATCTATGAATGAATATGATAGCGATATCAAATTCAAAATAAACTATTGAATACAATAAACATGGAAGATTTTATTGAAGATTTCGACAATGTTGGTGAGAATGAAGAAGGGGAAACCAGCGAGAATGAAGACGAAGAAGCTACTGAGAATGAAAACGGAGACATGAATGGAACTCATAACCACTTTGTTTTATTTATAACTGCAGGCATGGTAAGAGAGATATGTAAAGAAGCAACCCGTCAAATGGATTGTTTACCCGAAAATAAGATTGGGTCGCTTTTTGAGGAAGAATTATACGCTTTCTTTGGAATAATGCTTGCGTCAGGCAGAAATCGATCAAGGAAACTAAGTTTAAATGAATTATGGACTAGTGACGATCTTTTTTCTCAGACATTATTCACAGCAGCTATGTCTCATGATAGGTTTATCAATACATACATCCGTATTCGGTTCAACGATAGAGAAACTAGGCAAGAGCAATATAACGCTTCTTTGGATTTGGAACTGATAAAATTAAATGTTGAAAAATTTGTAATTGCAAGTTAAAAAAATTATCCACCAAGTACTAACATAACTGTGGACGAACGTTTGGCCACATTTAGGGACAATGATCCATTTCAGGTTTACATAAAATCCAAATATGGAAGATATGGATTAAAATTTTGGGTAGCAGCTGACTCATTCAGGGCATATATATTAAATTTACAAATATATTCCAGACTGGTTGATAATCGTAGGGAAATCGAGTTGTCATAAATATGGTTTGACCGCAGTACAGCACCAATGGAGGGGTAACGACAATTTTTTTACATCAATGCCATTATCAGCTCAACTATTGGAAAACAAATTAACTTTAATCAGTACTCTTAGAAAGAATAAGAGAAAGATACCAAAGGAATTTTTGCCATGTAAACAATGTGAGATACATAGTAGTATTTTTGGTTTCACAGCGACCACAACCCTTGATTCATACGTGTCACAGTAAAAAAGATGCGGTGCTATTTCTTAATACACAATTTCATAATGGTGAAATAAATGAAAAAAAAAATAATAAATCGGAATTGATTTTACATTACAATAAAACTAAAGGTGCAGTAGACATAGAGGACAAGATGATGGCAGAGTATTCGTGCATGAGGTTAATGAGAAGTTTGCTTTTTCGCATCTTCATGGTGATTATAGACATGGCAGCACTAAATGCGTACTTACTATGAACTCTGAGTGGGAAAAAAATAATAGATGTCGCCGAAAATATTTTATCAGAGAGCTCAGTTTGGATTTTTCCAAACATAATATTATAAGAAGTCGTTTTCTGCAGTGCTCCTGTCGGCTATTTGCGATGTTTTTTCTCGATTTTAGACACTTTTCAGAGGTAACATTACAAAAATTGTTACATTTCAACCTCAAATATAGTCAAAAAGGAATAGTTATGAATATCCAATTTATTCCAATGTTTTTAAATAACTTTTTCATATTGTGCACCAAATCACCACCACAGTAGCTTGTGGGCACTTTTAGCACAGTAAAGGAAAGGATATATAAGAAAATATTTACCTTCATGAGGAATTATACTCGATGTTCTATTTCTTTGATCATCATACTCTTGCCTATTATTTCTCCAGTAACTAGTATTAGTATGTGTTGCATTACTAGGACGTTTATGGTTGCCACGTTCACTTCTTTCAGGTCTTTCTACTTCCCTTTCTGGTCGAGATTCACGTCTTTCGTGACCTATATTACAAGTATAATAAGAATTACAAAAAAATACTATCAAAAAAAGGACTATTTTATCCACGAAAAAGGTTTTATAATTAAACATTGTTGTAAATAATATAAAGATTAATTTACCCGAACGTGATGAAGGGTAATTATATTTACTTCTTTTGTCATGCCATTCTCTAGGTTTTTCCCATTGTGATACTTCACTAACACAGTTATAATAGTATTTTTTCCCTGAGGAACTGATGTGTTCTGACCAATCACCATTTGTCCCGCTTGGATTCCAAGTACGTTTTCCAGATTTGCTACGTTTTCTTGCATCGGTGCCACGCTCACTTCTATCATGAGTGTTTCTATCTCTCTCATTATCTTCTTTCACTTCTAATGATGCTCTATCTGCAATTATATATTAATTTGCATGCGTTGTAAACCAAAAAATCTTGCTGAATATATGCAAATAATACAATTTAAAAAAGGTGTATGCAGACTATGCGAGTATTTTTTAAAATAAATATTATATAAAAATATATCCACGAGCGAAGCTAATTAAGAATAAAAACCGTATAATCTATACTGCTATTACAAACACATCTTCAATTATGTCGTAGCATTCAGTCTAAAATGGTTAGTTCTGATTATTCCATTCAAAGATGTTTGTTTATCCCATGTTGACCAATATTTAAAATAAATTTTATTTGCATAAAATATGATAATGGATATAAATCTCAAAATATGTACTGTCATTGCTAGACTTATAGGTACCTATATGTATATAGACCTGTAAGCAGTCCCACAATTAAGCGGCCAGACTAGTAACTCGATTGTCATGGGTTCTAATCAGATGTGGCTGGTGACTACATTTTTAAAACTCAAATTTGCATTATGAAAAATCTTGTAAAAATGGTTGGCCCATAAAAGGGATTGTTAAAGGCCAACTCAAGTCAAGTCATTGCTAGAATTGGAATATTATCAGAACTGATATAATGTTTAAGGAAAATTCAAAATACAGTTATTAAAAATTCGCACAATCATATAATTGCACTTTGAAATGTTTTGAATTAAAATATGCACTAAATACTTATTTTTAATAAACATGTATAACTTGATAAGACTTATCTGCACAAAAATGTCATGAATGTGAACGAAATTTATTTAATTCTATGTGGTTCATTTGTAAATAATCTAGAATACATATTTAGATATTTAGTAGTGAAAAAAATGTGAAAACAAATCAAATATTGTTTATGCATATGGACGGCAATATTTAATGTCTTGAACTCTTTTCTCATTGATAATAATGCTTTTGAAGAAAAATTGTTAATTTTGTCATATCAGCCATGACATATATTGAGTTCATATTTATTTAATTATTCCTAGGACATTATATTATTAAGCTTCACATATTTTTGTTTGTCTGTATGAATAATTAAAGATTATTTGCATATTTATAACTTAAAACATGGCTAAAATACATTTTTTTAAATATAAGGTGATCACAGTTGCTCGTAACTAATCAAAAACACTATAATTTAGATTAGATTTTATTAATATCACATTCACGCTCAAATATGATGAATGCATTTTTAAATGTTACCAATATCTGTGATTCTGTGCATGCATGTACATTCGCCTGCTATTTAATCAATTAAATGATTTTACAAAAATAATAAAATGATGTAGCATATGGCAAGAATTAATTCATCCAAAATTTAAATAAAAGCAATTAGCTTTCTTGATTATAACACACAGCACCATAGAGAAAATGTATTATTGGAGCATAAACTAGGCGGCGATCTTTAATTAAGGAATATTAAATAATTTTAATACCATTTATAAATGAAGAACAGTGCTACTAAAATATTTAAAAAAAAAATAAAACGCGATTATACAAATTCGCTGCAAATGTTATAAGACATTTTTTAACAAATTTTCGTTTATGAGATTTACACGAGTCATCTGACTTTTATATATTGATAAAAGTCAAATGGGTATTCGTAACACAATTGGATATCTGTTTGACTTTCATCATAAATATCTATACATATAAGTACGCAAACAATCAAATTCATATGCAAAATGATACTCTACTTAAAATAAAACAAGATTTATAATAAATTAACACAAAAATCCAAACGCAACCAAGAAATGAAAGCAACAATAATTCGATTGAATAAAGCAATTGGTTTATATGCGCAAGGTTATAATCGCGATGTAATTTGATAAATATTGTTTCCCAAGCTATGAAACAATATTCATAAAAACAGTTGTTCTCATAAAATCATTTTAAAAAGCATAGACAATAAATTATTATAAATCCTAAAACACTCGCATAGTTGCACACAATTCTTCAATATACACAGTAAAAAATGTAATCAAACTCTTTGAACAATTATCGATAATAAATAATAATTTAAAGATTTCTATTACATTGAAATATTTACAACATGTAAAAAATATTAGACGAAAGGGGAAAACTCAAGGTTTCTTATAGTACCATATTTGTTAATATTTCATTAATTATATGTAAAAGCGCAGCAGCATATCAACACAGTAACTAAATGGCATCAATCATTACAATAAATTTTCATTCATATCTGATAACTTTCTCTATGCGCATTTCCTTCACAAGCAGTGGGCATAAATACTATATGAATAAAATTCTTAACATTGCCTAGGATATAAAACATCTCTATAGCTGAAGGTTTGAAATTATAAAAAAAACTAAACGATTTATTCATTTTTGCAATGTGTTTTAGTTCCTTTTAAGCTAAGTTCATAAATTGAAGTCCAAGGTCTAACAATAATGTTAATTTAAAAGTACAAAATCTTCACTGTAAAAAAAGTTTCATTTATTCCAGTTCCGCCTATTTTAACAAATTATAAATCATTAAAAAATTTGCTGAAGATCTGCTTAATAAAGACAAGCAGTTAACACAAATTTACATTATTTAAAATGATACTTTTTGGAGCCGTAATCATTGTTAAAAATATAGATATCATCGATGTGTATTTGAATTTTAGGATATTTTCAATTAGCAACATGATTTATCATACAAATATGTATTTAAAAAAAAACCTTGAATGATCCAAATTGATCTAATAATTGAAATTTGTTTATAACTATAAATTTTCTATTACCTGTATACTTATCTCTAGTTGATTTATAGTCTCTATCTCTCTCCATTTCACATATATTGTGCTGGTAGGAGTTTTCAGTGGATGAATATGTACTATTTACTTCGGGGCTATAATTGTACCGGCGTCGATGATGGCTATGAGATCCACGGCTATAAGGACGATTATGACTGTAGGATTGACTATAGCTTTGTGACTGTCCATAGTTATAAGAATGTCCGTGACTGTATGAATGTCCATGTACATGTCCGTGTGACGACATTCCTCCGTTTGGTGATCGCGTTGGTGAATAATGAGTGTCGGTATTGTAGTCATTCACCGTCGGTATTTGTTGTGGGGGTGCTTGTAGTGAGGCCTGCTGAGGTTGTTGTTGCAATGGCAGTTGACGTTCACTACTTTCTGTATAGGTAGAACTCTGCAATTAAACAATACAGTGTTAATATTCAATTTATTAGAAAGAATTGCGATTAAAAATAAAACGAATTAATTACCGCATATGGATATGAAGTAGGTCTTTCTTCATAATATCTGAAACAAAAATACGAAAATACTTTTAAAATGAATTCATAGTGTTTCAACGAATGCTTTTTTTATATTGGTATGCTTTATCTCTCTGCGTCTAGAGTGGTAACTGGATGCATCCATGAATAATATTATTACCATGATCCATCTGTCTATATGTAAATAAAAGAGTGAAGGTTATCAAATCAATCGAGGTTACGTACAATTATTCCATAAATAAAAATGTAAATAAGCAATGTGAAATAGACTACCAATTGCTTTTCAAGGAATCTATTAGGCTGATGCATAAATAGCGCTGTATTTTTTTAAAAAAACAAAGTGAATATTTTCAAAAAAAGCTTATTAAATCAATCAAATACATAATTTCCATTATGACTAATGACTCTCTCTCATTGTTGTCAAATATTAATCCCATTAGAATAAAAACCTTCAGATTTCGATGCAAAGAACGTGTCTAGTGCTGTTTTCACCTCATCTGTTGTATTAAATTTTCTTCCATTTAAATAATTTTGTGGAGATAAATCAGAAGAGGCTAAGTCAGGAGAATAGGGTGGACGCTTAAAAAAATTTCAATTGAGCTTCTCTCATTTATGATGTGACATCATTGCAGAATGAGGGCGGGAAGTGTTGTGATGGAAATTGATATCCTTGCCATTGACTAATTCAGGTCTTTTCATATTTTTCAGCATTAATTGTTTGGTTAGGTTGCAATAACTCGTAATAAATAATGCCCTTCATATCCTACCAAACTTTTTTCTTATGAATTTCTACCTTGAGAGTGGTTAATGGGCAATTTTCTAGTTTGATTGTTATAGACAACCCATTTTTTAACCCCTGTCACTAATTGATGCAAAGAAGGTTCATGCTTTTATCTTGCACACAAATAAACATGTGGCAACTCAGTCTAGCAGGTTTGCAGGTGACAGCAGTTGTGCGGGACCCAAACATCGTACTTGGAAACCATTCCAATACGATTCAGATGTCTCACCATCGTAGATTAATTGATATGCATCTTCATTGCAATGTTCTTCGTATTTTGACGGGGATCAGCTTCAGTACATCATCATTGGTGGTGGAAGTGCGTCCTGCTCTTTCTTCATCAGCTGTTGATAAATTCCTCATCGTTGACTATTTCAAACATCGACAACACCTCTGCCGTACACATCGCATATGTTTTGGTTGTCGCTGTTGCATTATGGCCTTTATTAAATTCAAAAAGTAATGCACTTTTCTCACAAAATTCACAAGGGCAAAATAATATATCATAGTCTATGTGAAAATACGACGTTTCTAATGCATTGACCTAATATTTGAAAAATGAATCATATTATTCCAATTTGAATGATAGAAGAAATTAAGTGAAATGAAAGAGAAATATAAGAGTTGGTAAAGGTTATCTTGTAAGAATGTGAAAACGTCTTTGATAAATTTTAAAGGAGGCAATTAAAAATTCATATTAATTTAATCAATGTCCTTTAAATAGTTTATGAAAATACTAAAAGACTATCAGACAATATTGAACTGTAATAATATTTAAACTTTTGGATATTATTGAAACTTATTAGTTTCAAAGAGTCCTTGCGTGACTTTCAAGACAGATTAAAATTAGTATTTATCTCATTGATTTGATGAATGGCACTATTTGGTATAAAGTACAGCAGATCATAAAATTGGATTACATTTGTTATAAAGACTCAAATTGAATTAAATTAAAAGTATTGCAGCTTTAAATAAGGGTGTAGTATATAAAAGTATTTTAAACATAATTACATTTTTGTCATTAACTGTCAGACTATTAAATAGCTGTGTACATCATGTTGAAGAAATTAATGTACTTGCATCTTAGATAGAAATACACATCAATGCCATAAGTTATAAAAAAATCATTACTCGTTTGTATAAAGGAATTATTTGGACGTATCATGCTTTTTATTTCGACCATTATAGATGATGGTAAAATACATCTTGACTTAGTTGTTTTAATGACATGGTCGGCGGTTAGCGGTTCTTTGGCGTTATGAACTAGGCTTGTTTCATTTCAAGGAGGCGTTGATTAGTATTTCTTGGCTAAAATTGGCCGGTGGAAAAGCCCTGATAATGGGATACTTAGTAAGAATATTTTAGAATCGTGCCGATGTGTCTAAGAAGTCAATCGTCAGCGATTGCTGATAGAGCCGTTATTTGAGACTTACCCATCTCTATCTCGCTGGCGACGTCTGGCGTGCATGGCGACTGGAATTTACGTTTAGATGAAATCTGATAGCAGATGGATTGCTGGAGCAGACATTAAGTGCCGGAGCCCGACAGCCGACAGCGAGCACCGCCCGGGACGCCGTGTCACACCGACAAACCGCCCCCCTCTCTCCGCGGCCAGCACCACATCTTGTGGCCATAACACCACTTATTTCGATTCGTACCACGTAATAATCTAAAAAATTCAATCGAATTTATTTATTATTTAGTTCAATTAATATCTACGACTGACTGGTTATATTTTTCAGAAGCTACTTGCTAAAAAAAAAGCATACCGATAAAAATTTCCTGATAGTAATAAAACAATTTTAAAAAATCTCTTATTTAAGCATTTAGATATTATAGTATCATTACAATTTAAAACTTTTTTATTCTTGCATTTTTTATTAATTAATATCTAATAATTAAAAAGCTTTTTTTACTACATATATTTATTTAGTATACAAATTGCATAACCTCAATGACGTTAAAATGAAATTTCGATTAGTACAAATTCTATTTTGAGTACCATTATAATATTAAAATATTAATTATCAACTAGTTGCCTTTGTGCGATGATAATTTATTTTCGATTATTGCCTGAAGGACAATTGAAAGAAATGGCGACTGCCTTGTCAACGATTTTTGTCGCTAATGGTGGTACTTTTTAATGATAAGTCCTTTACAATTGTTGCCAATACAATAAATTATAATGAACTAATGGAATAATAATAATGCATTAAAAATAAAATAAGCGCCTATAGCCGCAATCCAGAGTCCATTCCTATCGTCGCAAAACTCATTTTTTTTAAATTCTGGTTGTTACATTCTTAAATTATATTTGTTAATGGCATCTTTGGGTACGCCTAGAAAAATATGGTAATTGTTGCGCGGAACCAAATGTTCTGTCGTCGACAGTTTGGTCGGCTTTAAGCTGGCCATACTTTTTGTGATTAAGACCCGCCCGGATTAACCGAAAGGCGGGCAAATAAGTTAGTAAAATGGAAGATATAGCCTTGGGACGAGGTGGACGTGCATTTTGGTCCCGTGACAGATCGCTGCCCCGAATGGAGGCCACGTGCCTCGCGATCGTCGCGACAAATCAAAGGCTATTATTTCGTATACCTAATCCTTGGAGCTCTCCTTTTGTCGCCGCCCGACATCCTGACCGTCGTTTAATGAGGATTAAAGAATCCGGCGCCCCCTCGCGTTTATTGGGAGCGCGTCCGCCGCTGATCAGTCTTCGAGACCGGCGCTGCGGTTAGCGCATAGCGCTCCATTGCGTGGTCGTCGAGGCCGTCGGAGAAAACGTCGCGGTTGGCAGCCGTGGCGACAGCGGCGATGGTACAGCACGGGGACTCGCGAAGCGGCGGCGCCTCCGCCCGCCGTAACAATAATCAACTTTTAAAAACAGTATTATTTCGCATATAGTTAAAAAAAATACTGAAACTGGTTCGCGGACTCAACATTATAATTTATCCGATAAATATATAAGATGTATGTTGTTTTTTTTCCCATTTATATAGCATTTATCGTTTTTTTTAATATTAAGGTTCTGTTTAATTAAATAAAATTTATGCTGAAACTCATAGCTGGAAATAAGATACTTATGACCAAAAATTTTTTTAAAACAAACAGATCGTCATCTAACGGAATTCAAAAGAAACAATATCTCGAATTTATTTAATTATTATATTTAAATACAAATATTATAAAGGCTTCAATATTTATTGAACAGTGTAAGTCTTTCAAATTATACTTGTGAAAAAATACATACCGGTGCTATTAATTAAATCTCGATGAAAAATAAATTTAGATTGTTTCTGAACCACGAATTTTCTGCAAACTTGTTACAACTAAAAATCAATAGAGTGCACTACTGTATGTCATTGATCGAAATTAATTAATTTATTGCAGAAATATTGGGTGCTCCTAATTCAGATGTTAAAAAATATGAATTAAAAATATATCGTCATATAATACATAATAGCAGTTTAGTACTCGAATAGAATTTTCATAATATGAACGATTAAAAATGCTAGTTGAAAAAAAAAAAAGGATCTAAAATTGGATTGAATATTTGCTAAATTTTAAAATTCATAAAAGACAGCTTATAAAATAATTAAAAGCAAAATAATTGCAGGAGTAGAAGACAGTAGGAGACATAAGAATATTTAAGTAGAAAGTGTTCTTTGTCAAATGAACCACATATCTCAAATATTGATGATATTGGAAATTTTGATTAATGTTAGCCTGAAACCAACAATGCAAAAAAATTGTTTTTAATTTTAAAGAGCTGATTGACATTTTTTAATATAACAAAGCAGAATAATTACAAATCAAATGAATATTGATATATATGAAAGTTCTAATCTTAATTTTTTTATTACTTTAGGTTAAATTTTCTAATTATATATTACATCATGCTTACTTTTAATTTCTTCCATTGTTTATTATTTAAAAATATATGATATTTGTGTGGTCATATATTATATTATCCTCATAGTGCAGCCACAAACAGCCCACTTCAGAACTATGGGCCTCTTCAATATCCATTCACAGGAAGGGGTTACATCCATCTCGTCTATATCATACACTCACCTCCACATTCGCTCGATATTGAAGGTAGCGTAACCACCGAGTAACATTTCGAACACTCACCCAGCGGGTCTCTTGAATGAACGTATTGAAGAACGCTTTCGCGACCGTCTCGATGGGGAGTGTGGGGGGTTTGTAAAGTCTGAGTAGTTTTCTTCGGGATATATTATATAATACACTCATAACTACTGGAGTTTCATGTCGATAAAATCCAGCTAATTACAGCTATGTCCGTCCAGCTTACTTAACTCCTTCCATCTGTCCATTTACAAGTACAAGAAAATCCTCACATCCTCTTCTTTAACCTTTTCGTTAGTGAGCAAATTTAAAATCGATGAAGTCGTTGATGTCATAATCGTTTTACACCGATTACTTTCTGTCAGCTCCTAATCAGCGTAAGACAATCTTCAATTCGAGGCAGAGCCACTTGTCATGAACACTCGTCATTTCTTTACATAAACAATGCACAAAAAATCGATTCAAGTGCTCCTCCTTTAGAAAGAAATGATAATTGGACAAAGACTCATTCAACACGCAGCGAAGAACAGCAAGCAGTTAAATAAACAAACACTCTCGATAACACCTAATATTCGGTCGTTTCTTTGCGTAAACAAATAACACACTTGAAATCGAAATCATTATAAGTGGATAAATTTGGGCTTAACGATCTATACAATCATGCGATGCATATGAAGAAGCTCTCCGTCTCAGTCTCCTGAACTGCGCTAAGTTCTCTCTGTCTCTGTTCGCCTCGGAGCTTCAATGCACAAGAGTGCTCTTTCTGAATAGTGAAGGTCATATCGAAGACCCTTCGATAATACTCCTTAAAAGGTTAATGGTCAATATAATCCAACAAAAAATCCTCCCATTATATATTAGGACTTGTCGGCTTTCAAAACCCGGTTTTTAGGAGAAATTGTGATATTCGAAAAACGGGTTTTTGATCCTGAAAATCCGGTTTTACAGAAGAGTTTTTAACTAGTTTTGAGCTTGATCCTTAAGCTTCAGGATGAGCGAACTGCTCATCAACGACGTCATTCACTATTACCGTATCATCATCATCATAATGCAGCCACACACAGTCCACTGCACAACTATGGGCTTCTTCAGTATCCATTAACAGGAAGGGGTTACATCCATTTTGTCTGTATCATACATTCACTTCCTCATTCGCTCGACATTGAAGGTAGCATAATCTCCGAGTTTCGTTTAGAACCTAGCGGGTCTCTTGAATGAACGTATCGGCAAGCGCTTTCGCGACCGTCTCGGTAGGGAGTGTGGGAGATTTGTTTTTCAGCAGCTTTCCTAGGGAGATAGTGAAAAACTACTCCAGACGGCCTTTTTGATTTTACTGGAAAGGGTGTCTTCCCGTCCATGTGCAACTTACCCGAGTAAATTCGAGACTGAGTAGTTTCCTATTTCAAGTTGACCCTCTCAGTTCGGGGATTTCAAAACGATATAGAAGTCAACGGAAGACAATGCTGTTATCGTTGCAAAGTGAAATTCTTCATTTGTCGCTCTTTAAGTCCGTCTGCTTGATGTTCTTCTTGTTCTTGTTCTATTCCTAATGCTTCTTGGCTCCGAACCGACGAGCTTCATCACGCTACATATTATTGGGTTGTATCAAATAGGGATTCTGATGTCTCGGCTTTTTCAAAGTCCCGGGACTCGAGACATGATGATTTAAAAGTCCCGGGACTTCCCGGGACTCGAGATTTTTATTTTATCTTCAATTATTTGCAATTTGTTTCAAAGTAAATATTTATATGTGTTACATATGTTTGTATATGTAAGTTAAAAATCAAAAAAATAAAAGTTAAATTTTTATTTAAAAAAAATCCGATGTACTCTTTCAAGATGTGTCGCTAGTCCAGTTGTGTTTGACCCTTTGCATGTGATTTGGTGCATTGGGCTATCTCCTTTTTTGTAGTTTTTTCGTAATGTTTCCATATTTCCAATTGACTTATTTCCATTAAGGACTACAATAATGAAAAAATATATATAACAAAACGATACTACTTTTTTAATATGAGATAAAACCTGAAAAATTTACTGGAAACTTTTATATTAAAATCCAGTAAGACAATAAGACAGTAAGACATGAGAATTCGGACATACATGTATGTCGATGCTTCCTGACAGCTTAAAAGTTCGTGCGTGCAATACAGTAAAATTTACAAAGACTTAAAGAAAAACAACACAAAAACTAGTTACGGACTAATAAGACGAGAAGAAGAGTCTGCTGCTGGATTTAAATCCACTGATAGTAATGATTTAGAGCCAACCAAAAAGAAAAAAAATGGTTGAATTAGAATACAGCAGTGAGGAGATAGAATAATAATAAGATTATTATATAATTATGCTTTTAATTATAAACATGTTATAAATTTATTTCTTAATAAAATTCTCTTTTTTTATGCAGTAGTATATATGTGTATATACAATGTACTCGTTTTACGCGGTTTTCTGGGACCTACTTTAAATGAACTTGAAGTCTTGATTTACGCGGATATTTATTTTCTGGAACCTATCTTCCGCTTTTGTATGAACTTGAAGTCCCGATTTACGCGGTTTTGATTTATACGTTTTCTCTCGGAATGTATCTACCACGTAAATCGAGGGATGAGTGTATATATAAAATATTCGAATTTCCATAATATTTTACCAAGTTCATATTCGTTATTCGAATCATTGATTTAACGAATATTTGGGACACCTAAACATAACCACTCCAATTGAAACTCGAACGTTATCTTATAATTCTTCAGTTCTACCTCAATTCCTAAACTACCAATTTAATAGAATCATTTTTGATAGAGATGCGGTTCAAAGAAATATTTCCTGAGTTGTGGTAAATTGCGTGATTATTTCAAAAGAAGGGGTAAGATTGCGCCTCCACTATATTGAAATGCATGTAATGTGATCCCAGAATCCTCTCCAAATGATCGAATTATTAGTGTGTCGCCATTCGTCCGATTAGTTTATTATTGAATTTTTAATTGATATATTTACAAGATAAAATGTTGCAGAACTTCCAGAAAATAGATGCAATTTTATCACTCCGCTCTAGATCAAGTCAGTCATGTAATTTTTCATTGCTACTAATAATATGTAAAAATAATGTTTCATTCTAAGAAAAAATTGAGTATTTTCTCTAATTGTGAAAATGTTCATAGAACGATTTCCCAAAAGCTCCCATACCATCACCAAATTTATCAACATTTCTTGATTTTGTAAATTGAATTTATTTTTTTACAAATATATACATTCGGGTTTTTCCAACAGATTTCTATTTTTTATAGGAATAGGACTCATTTTGATTTTTACTAATTTTACCATTACACATTTCTAAAATAAACTACACAAACCCACACTCCAAATTTGGTTTTAATACGTTAGCTTGTTAACAAGCTATGAAGAGTTATGATATTTTAGAAAAGTTTTTTGTCCAAATTTTCTTAATCCTTAGCTGTATTTATCGGGCAAATTAAATATTTGGACACATTTTTCTATTATACAGATTATTGATTGTCACGTTATACTAAATAAATCGCTTTTTCGGTGTATAACGCCCATAAGTATATGAATATGTCTATATGATGTTATAATTTCATAATAATGCAGTATTTTTTTTTTGTTATCAAAAATACGAACAAGGGGACACAATTTAAGTGCTTACCTAATATAATATAGAGAAGTGGCGCAAAAGTGCGCAATCCACTCACCCTCTTTGTATTTTAGAATTCTTCATTCGGGTTCGAGTTTGGTTTAAGGTATGTAGTGCCTAGTGACTTTCCACCTCTATAATACAAAGTGACATCCGAGTGATAAACGAGTGATATGGCCAAGCTGTTGGCAACGATTAAAGCTATCATAACTAGGGTGGTTTTCGCTTGTCATGGAATCATCGCTATTTGGCAAGTTACTATTTTCAAATGTAACATGAACTATTGGTACCTTGCTTTGCCGACGCTCTTTCTCTTCTTTGAAGGATTCTTCACTTTGACCATCAAGGAAAATCAGGAATGGAAATGGTAAGCAATTAAAATAATCATTCGGACATTATTAACATTTTAATCATTATTTAATTAGGATTAATAACATCATTTAGAGTTTCGCAATATCGTTATTTATTATAAAAATCGTAATATTACATAATTATAAATGTTTGACGTGTAGGTAGACGCGATCAGTATTCTTCCGTTAAATATTTGTTTTTGATTAATATTTATAGAATTATTGACCTGATCCATGTTCCATAGATCATCCTTAACAACTTTCCACAACAAAATGGATATCCAAGCCGAGAATAGAAGTAAAAGATATATGTCTTATTTTTATCGTTGATTATCAGCATTGGTTAAGACTGAATTAATATTGGATCAAGTTTATTTCTTTAAACACAAGATTATAGTTATAATTCGTAAATTCTACAAGTAACATGATGATATGTTGTCGATCTTTTTAATCAATAATTCATTTTAGAAGAATGTAATATTTAATATATCGTTATAAATTGTGTCATTTAAATGAGTATTTGTTCTATTCTAGAAATACACCTTTAGGATTTGTATTAAAATTGGTTAGATTGTCGTTTTTGATCATTTTATTACGTTTAAATTATTTTTTGTTGATTTGGTCCATATGTAAATGCATCCATTTATTTTGAAATTATCGTATGGCTCTTTTGGTCTTCCATAAGTACTTTCGTTTTTCGTATCATACAAGTCACCGAAGCGATCGTATCGAATTATGCTTGTCGAATGAGATAAGTCTACAGATTCGTGACACTTTCGAGTATGGTTTCATGAAGTGCTTCGTTTATATTTTATACGTCTTGCCACATTACACATTCACTGGAATTCCACTTCTAAAACAATGTCTCAAACTATCTTTATATCTGTTTTCCGTGTTTTTATCAAGTGTCGTCTCTACCATTAATATGCCGAAGCATTTATTTTGTATACATCAATCTTTGTAATATTCTTGTGTGCTGAAAAGATGTGGCTGATGTGCTTTGAAATCAAACTAAGAACGATGGTGAGCTCGATAAACCAAACGTATGCGATTCGTATATAATATTGTCATTTAGTTGTGAATGTTAAAACATGCTAAGTACATAAAACTACTTGAGATATGGACCATAGAATATTAGAAGAAAAGGGGAAATATTGTACAGGTATCAACTAGATGTTTCGAGAAAAATGGATTAAACATTGAGTAAATCTGTTACGGACTCTATATTTTTGATTGCTTTAACATGCATGTAATTAATTGATTTGCAATTTTTATATTTTAAAAGAAGTTAAAATTTGACCATAATGTCATTCTAAATACTTTATGTTATTAGGAAAATAGTATTAAGTGTTATACTCCTCGAGGAGTCGTTGTGAAGCTTTTATTTTGTATAAACCCTGTAAACGTCCGACGGGAGCTTGTTAAAATATTGTTAAACGATGTGTCGGTGGTTTTATGACTTTTTCTCTGAGACAAACTCTTTGTCTTCGTTCACAAGCTTTTTTCGCTAGGATTTAGAAGCTCTCTCAGCCGTTTCTTACTGGCTTAATATTCGAAATGGAAAATTAGCCTTTTGATATGTTTATACAATTTGATGTGTGGGGAAATTAAATTTACAGAAATTAACATGATTTTTATAGATTATTTTTTAAATTTCAAGATCCATTCGTGCAAGAGTTTTATTCTATACGTTTGTAGCGGTTGAAAACTTTGAATAAATAGAATAAAAAATATAAAAAAATATTATAGTGCTATTGTGACTAGACCAACCACCCCGTTATGAAATGCTCGCCGTTTCCTGAGGAAATTGCTTACATTAGTGGTTCGCGGCCGTGTTATTCAACAATCTCTTGTTATTTTGTAAAATTTCGCAAGTCATTATGGTCGTTTATTTGTCTACCGATGATACACGTCGTTGATACCAACGTAATTATTCCTTTCCAGGAATGAGAAGGTTTTCTGATGATTTTGAGATTTTAAGACCGTTACCATATAATCACATTCCCTAGCTTTTGAATCTTGATTCTATTTTTTTAAATGTGAACCTGCTGCATTGCATGTGATTAATATATCTTATACTGATGCTTGTGGTCGAAAAGTTGGTACGTTTAAATATTAAAAATGCTCTTTGAGGTAGAGATATTTGGATTTTATCATATACAAGCTTATTAGATCAAATGTAATTACAATCGACCCGCGGTAATCTGATAAACGTTTTGCAAGGCAGTGTCCGATTATCCAATTTGTCGAACTATAAAGTATTGCCCCGATCACTTTTAGTCCGAAACTTTTTGAAAAGGAATACTTGTAATCCGAATAAATATGAAAATTATGAGATATGCATAGATAATATAAGGTTTCATACTATAAAATTAACATTACCAACACAATAGCCACAGCAGTTATAAAAAATAAAAACCTATTACCGTCATCAAACGTATTCCATAACGATTTTTGAAGCATTCCAACTATCTTTTTCGAAAATAACTTTGCTTTTATGGTCAATATGAGTCCAGATATAGGTGTATGCTTGTTTATTTCTTGAAGAAACCACATATACAAAGCTTCCTTCACCTCTGGATGTTTAACATTCTTGAAAGATTGCCTCTTGTCTGACCCACAATCAATAA
This sequence comes from Stenopsyche tienmushanensis, assembly GCA_008973525.1. NCBI lineage: Eukaryota > Metazoa > Arthropoda > Insecta > Trichoptera > Stenopsychidae > Stenopsyche > Stenopsyche tienmushanensis. The sequence continues at coordinate 246,991 of WACJ01000526.1, forward strand.
TGAGACGAACTTTTAAATGTTCTCGCTATTCTTTTTTTATAATAAATTGTGGAAGGTCCTGCGCCATACTCACTTGCGCATACTCACGGTCCAGAATCACACTCTTGCACTTTATATATTGAAGTAGCTTTGCCGTGCATATATATTATACTTGTATTGGGATATCGGACTACAGGGAATGCCGGATTAGACCGCGGCCGGATCACCGCGGATATATGTAAATCCAAATAGTTATTTATATCAGTTTTCAATGTTTTAATTTCGAAATAATCAATCATCTTCACTTCATTTTTGATCCGGATAAATATACGCCTTCCGAATATAAAATGACCATTCTAAAGTGGTCAAATGATCAATAAAAAAGTACGTTTATTGCTTTTCCATTTGTTAATCTAACTTTATCTAAAGTCATATATAGATGATCTGACTACATATCCTAAGACCTCCTGTGCCTGGATTAGGGGTCCCAATCGAATATTCGATATTCGAATATATTTGCCCCTTTTCCAAATTAATCGAATATTATTCGTTATATATTTTTTAAGAAAATTGCTCGATGTTCTTCTGCCAATCGAAATAGCAACAAAGAAATGCAAAAAAGTGCCAAGTTTATTGAAATTATTTTATTGAATTTGTGTAAAGTTTATTAAAAAACTATTCAAAAATATCGATCATGCCAAAAAAAAGGGTGATATTTTAGATACTGTCGATAAAACCAAACTCAATGACAACTGAGAGGGTTTTTTCAACAGCAGGCTCAATAAAAATAAAATTACGGTCAAGCTTAAAAGTAGAACGTTCAATGCACTTTTTTTAAAATATGTATTGCTGAAAAGTAAATAAAATTCTGATCCTTTTGATTTCGCTAAAACCAAAAACCTCAAAATTTCACTTGATTTCTAGCCTTTGTGTACGAGAAAACGCGTTGCGCAACAGAAGATGATACTTCTCGCCCTCTTTGTGTGATGGGATCAAGAGCCTTCCTTCCTGAGGGAATAAATTTATTTCTAATGAAGGGAACTTTATAGAAAAATAAGATGCTCCATTTATATTTTTATACAATAACAATAATGAAAAATTCCGGGTTATATTTGAATCACCTTCGTCTACATATATAAAATATTCGAATATTCGAATATTTCACCAATTTCACATTCGATATTCGAATAATTGATTTTACGAATATTTGGGACCCCTAGCCTGGATAATATATGTACGTAGTGCTTATCAATCGACTGATTTATCTATTTTAAATCTATGAAATTCTAAATGGAAACCTGTTTTTAACCGTTTGAGAGTTATCCATCAAAATCTTCATACATTCTAAAAGTGCTATAGATCATTTGGATATTTCAAAATAATAAAATGTTTTACTTAAAATTATTAATATATAAAATTAAAGTTATTATTAAGTAAATTATATTTAAAAAAAGTTTAACATCTGTGTTTTCCCGCGCAAATGCCATGTAGCCCCCTCTTGCATCGAGTGCAGATAAGGTTGGAAGGCTTTATTCCAGTCTTTCTATTACTGCAGATCGCATACTGCCGTAAATTGCGTCCAGGCAGTTTTTCCAAAGCAAATTTTTGGCTCGAAGTTGATGTTTCATTTTCAACACTTTTGAATGTCATTCATTTTTCTTCAATTTGTCCAATAATGGCGGATGTGAATTGCAGCTGGGACATTTTTTTCAGTGGTATTTGATGTGTAAAGAATATTGGAATTCCGGGTGTTTCAAAAAAATCATCTATTGCTTTTGAAAATGTTTTCGTTCGTGAAATGGCGGTGAAAGTTGGATCTTCTGTTTCTGAAGAAGAAGAAGATGAAGATGCACTTTCCAGTCTTAATCTCTTTCTTCTATAGACAATAAGGCCCGATCCACACTATGGTGCCGGTTAACGGTTCGATCTCACTCTCGGTCTCGGTCCGGTCAAATATTATCATACTCATTACATTCCTGGACTTAAAGTAAATACTGAGGCGATTAATAAAGTCGTGCAGAAACGCTCATGAGTGAGTATTTGAATTGCAACTGTTGCATCGCGTCCGTCTGACGTCGTTGCGCGTTCGCGTTGTTTGTCCAAGAATCCGACGCTGGAAGGATCACGGCGCAGTCTGGAACAGTGACCCCCAGCGAAAGGGTCATAATTGGCAGAAGGAACCGACTGTCTGGTACCAATAGTGTTCGGAATTAGGGTAAAAGTCTATGAAATTATTCTTTATTTAACCCTTCTGTCAATAAGATGGTCTGACCAGACCATTTCGCTTTTGCGATGACCTTTTTTTAATAGTAGCTATGTATTGATCTTACCAAATCTATTTGACATTGTTCATTGAAGGGTTTTACAGAATTAAGAGTTAAAAAAAAAAAGTTTTATTTTCTATTTATACCCCTAGAATCAATGAAAGTGGTCTGGCCAGACCCAGATTTTTTTTCATATAATTTGTATAGAAAATCTCGTTTTTATTTATGTTCTGTATGGAATTTTTTATCCTTTTACTCCATAAGATATTTTATCATATTTCTCATGTTGATTTGTATTTTTATCTTTGTAGTAAGAAATCATTTCGCATTATATGTTTGGAAAAACTCACATTTAGTACGATATTTTTTCTTTTACCTGTGCTGCAGAAAATGTTTTTACACCAAATGTCTGTAAAATCCAGATGATAAGTCTATTAATAAGGAAATGGATATCCTTGTAAAGGTATCCTGTATACTGGAAAAGAAAAAGAAGACCAGAGAACAGTCAACTTAGGTAAAAAAGTGCTACTATAATTAGCTGATATGTACAGAAAGTGGGAAGACAGTTATTATTGACAATTATTTCATAACTTTCGATGGCGTGGATAAACTACAGCAGGTAGGACTTGCTTTTGTTATGACTATCCGCCTGAATAAAAAAAATATTCCAAAAGAATTGTTGCGATGTATCAAACCATGTTCGGATGTTGCAGCTATTTCATACGTTCCGAAAAAATCAAAAGTTGCTATCCCATTGTCAACTATTTATTATGATACCGAAATTGTTGAAGAAGCCCAAAAGCCACAGGTAATAATATTTTACAACAAGCATAAGTGAAGTGTTGACGTTATAGACCAGATGCTTGAGGAGTATATATGCAAACGGCAGACTAATGCCCGGTGCACACGAGGCTGGTTTTCAAGCTAGTAGAAAGTGCTGGTAAGCTGGAACCAGCAACTCTAGCTTTATACAAAGCTTATACAAAGCTAGAGTTGCTGGTTTGTTGGTACACAGCTTGCTCTAATAGCTTGAAAACTGCTATTTTGTGTATCAGACATAAAAGATGGCGGGTTTTTTCTTCAATATGCTGAATACTGCAGCATTGGCATCATTCATAGTTCATATTATAAAAATATATATGAACCAGAAAACTAATCATCTTTTATAAATTCTAACGGATTAGCTGGTGACATCAAATGAAGAAAATGAACATAGAAATGAATATGTTAGAAATCGTCAAGCAGAATTGGTTTTTTGGTTAGGAGGTGTTATTTCTGATTCTTATTTTTTTTTAAATTTCTGCTGCCTTTTGTCCTCCGTCATCCGTTTCGGTGTTCTTTTTTCTAGGCGGTTCTCGGACTATTAATTTATTGTACCTTAGGAAGGCATCTTTCTCTACATCTTTTTTTTTCAGTTGTTCCATTGGTATTCTCCTTTGGTCCAAAATTTGGGGTGGAAAGTTTTCTTTAAGATTTATTGTTTTGGATTTCATTTTTTTTTTATCTTTTAATAGATCTATTTTTCTGCCATTGGTAGAAATGTTACTGCAATAGGTTTTACTTTATTTTCGTCGTATTTGTCCATTCTTCTAACTATCTTCAAGTCGGTCGTAGTACAATCAACATTTAGCTCATATTTTATTATTTGTAAAATTTTATCCTCTAATTCCGTACTCCGCAACTTTTTCTCACCTACGACATACCAAAGTTCTTCCTTAAATTCGCGGCACAATAACAGCTAAAATAATAGATATTGATTATTTATTTATTAGAAAGAGCTCTATCGAATAAATATTATACACTTTGTCAAAAAGCAAAAAAATGTTGCAAAACAAAAAAATATATAAAAATCCTACGAACTTATTCCCCAACGGTTAGGGAATTTATTAGGTTAGGGTCTAGCCCAGGCATGGCCAACCCAAATGATCTTGCGGGCCACTTTGACAATGCATCATAACTCCGCGGGCCGCATATAAAATTATATATCCCCATATTAGATTTAGATACACTATAGACATTTTTTTGGAGTGAAAAGTTGAAATATAATGAGTTATTATTATTGTGTTTACTATAAGGAGGACCGAAAAAAATCCAAAAAAATATTCCTTAAAGAAAACTTTTATTTAAAAAAATTTTTTCATCATTTTTTATAACCTTTCACCTTTTGGGTAGATTTTCGATGCCATTTTTGTAAAAAAATTGTTTTTCATCGAAAAACTTTTGAAAATGGATTTTCATATCGTCAAAAGTGATGAAAATTTTATTTTGAAGGGAGTGCTCCAATGATTTAAAAAGGTGATAATCAGAGGGAGCAGGAGAGATATCAGGAGAATAGTCGGGGTGAGGTAAAAGTTCAAGTCCAAGTTGCATTATTATTTCTTGGATGATTTTTGCGGAATGTGGTCGGGCATTATCCTGTTACAGTATTCTCAGTTTGTTATTAACTAACAGTGAACTTTTTTTCGAAGTTCATTTTTCATTTTCTCAAATTGTTGGCAATACAACATTACAGTAATTGTCTCACTAGGTTTTAAAAGTTCAAAATAGAGTACACAGAAGAACTTTTTAAGGTCAAATATGGTTTTGCTATTGGAACAGCCGACTGACCTGGGGAGAGCCATTGTTTTTTCGGGTAGAATTATTTCTTAGATCCACTTCTCGTTACAAGTTATTTTTCTTCGCCAAAAGATGTTTGTTTCTTACCTGGATAAAAGAGATGCACAGATCGTTCTTCGTTGCCCCAACGCAGTTGGCATCAATGTGTGCGGAACCCAAATTCCTTGTTTTTGAATTTTACCAATGCGATGAAGATGTTCCTGTACTATTAACCATGGACAGGCAAGTTTAATCGATAATTTCGAAATGGTTTGACGAGGATCTGATTCCACTAATGACGTCAATACGTCATCATCCAATTTTAAAGACCATTCTATTTTAGGGGCAACCCTGAAATCTCTATCGCTATTTTTTTTTTCATCTATGACGTTTATTAAGTTTTAACACTTATCCATATGTATCTGTAATTGTTTTTGTTATTTCTTTCTCCTTCATTTCCCGGTTAAAAAAGAACAAAATACAATGCCGTAAATGTTCTTCGTCGATTATTGGCCCTGACATTCTTAATAAACAACGGTAACAAATAATATAAATAAAAATAGCAAATTCACGACCCCCACGATCTACTAGCATCAAAAAATATGTATTTGCTCTACTGACTCTTTCAGGGTCAGTTGGTGTCTTGACACAAACTGACCCTGAAAATCAGATACCTAAAAATTTTGATTTCTTTCCGGTCCTCTTAATATTATTTTTAAATGTAAACATAGATAAGATAATAATATTGATACTCAATTTACATTGTAAAGAAATATGTAAATCTAAAAATTAAATATAAGAAATACATAAATATAAATAAAATCATTAAAAAATATTTTACTAGTGCGATATTTGTTTCTCCACTCTTTCACTTAGCTTTTGGAAATCGATCTCAGTTAGGGTATTTGAGTTTATTTTTAGGTGGTGGTTAAGCATTTATATTTGGAGATATTCTGGAATCGATTCAAATTCAACTTGAAAAGGAGATAAATATATTTCAAAAATTTTATTGTGCTTGTCTAACTGTAAATTACTGAATCGGCTTTCAAAATCAGCTGTAAGTTTTCTTATTTCTTTTGCATATTTAATGTAATTGTTACATTTTGATTTCTTAAATTCTTTCAACAATGGAAAGTGATGAGCGTAATTACTTTTCAATTGTGATTACTTTGGCCAGTATAAAAAAGATATATTTTCTAAAAGTGTGATGATTCTCGCGGGCCGAAAAAATATTCCAGGCGGGCCGCGGGTTGGCCATGCCTGGTCTAGCCTAATAAATTTATCATTTGACTTCGTTTCATAACTGTCGTCGACGGTCGTTAATCGAATATTGCTTAGTATTTGTAACAATTTTTTTTTATTTGTTTCAGGTTTTGTCCGTCGGTTTTTATATACTTGGGAAGCGTCGTCCCGGCGATATGGCTATTGGAACTGCACAAAGTAGAAAAAAGACTTCAAGCTAGAGAGGAGCACCTTAATTTTAGTGTTCCGATTGGGGTCGATTTGAAAGACTTGAATAAAATGCTTGGGGTAATATTGGATAAACTTGTCGATTATATGCATTTTTAAATTCATATTTATTTTTGAATGTTCTTTCATAGGGAAAGGTCCACCTTCCTGAAATACCTTTCAGCACAGATACATGGGTCACTTTGATTGAACAATTTCTCATGTTGACTCTAATAGTTGGAAGATGGCTTCTTCCAAAAGGAGATCTCACAAGGGATCAACTAAGTCAACTTTTACTTGTTTATATTGGTTTGTAATTTGCGTTTTATTCTGTTAACTAGGGCTTCGAGAAAAATAACAATTTTACTGGTTATTAGTTTTCGGTTTCGTTTCTGTTCGAAGCCCTGATATTAAAGCATTTTGACATACTGACATATTATGTAAGCATTTATACAGGGTCTACCAGATTATGCATCGCTCATTTAAAATGTAGATTTGTCAATATTTCAAATTTTAATTTCGATTTCCGGATATTATTAGAATTTGAAATTAAAAAACTCGACTTAGTAGTGCTATATAAACAAGTTTAGTGTGAAATAATATCGTTGTTTTTACCGATGAACATGTCACGAAATTCGAATTCATCTCGTTGAAGTTTTGATTTCAAATTACTTACATTGTGAAATTTTTATTAAAGCTTTTTTATAATACTTAAAAATCAAACTAAAATCACAATTGGGAGTAATTCAAACCAATACATAGTCTGCAAAAAATTGCAATAAAAATATATAACAGTCGTTTCATTACGTTTGAATTTTAGTGCAAATATTAGGTTATTATTTTAAGTCAGAGTGACACATAACATGTAAACAATATAAACTGATGTTAAAAATTAGGGTGCTACTATCAGAGGTTTTGATAACTATAATGAAGTAAGTAGGTACACTTAGTGCGGTGGATCCTGTATATAACGTTTCAAAAGGTAATTTCATCCCATAATCTAAACTTATTTTCAGGAACGGCTGCTGATATTATCGAGTTCTTTGATTCATTCAAAGACGATAAAATAGTTTCAGAGCCGTTATTAGTCCTTCTTACATTAGCGATTTGGTCTTGGAGCTTGTTGCAGTTTACTGTCGTATTAACAGCGACGAAATCAAGAAAATCACGTGTTAGTGCCAATGGAAGCTTTATGAAAAAGTAAGTGATGTATAAAACTTGAGCGTTGTTGACAGTGAGGTTGTGTATAATATATTTTAAAATTATGACGCTATTATACCATTTATATTATAATACGTATGCTCTATATTAGTGTTCCGCAACCTTTTCTCACCTACGGCACATCAAAGTTCTTCCTTAAATTTCGCGGCACATCAAAAGCTAAAATAATAGATATTGAATTATTTATTTGTTTTAAAACAGTTTTCGCTATAGTACATAAAGAAAAGAAAAAAGGATACACAAACAATTAAAAAATACATAATAAAAATACGAATAGTGCTCAGCAATCGGTATGCCGGTGTGCACAATGGTTGCAGAGCACTGCTCTATATCATCGGTTGGCAATCAGTGGTCCGCGACGAAACCTGGCTTTATTATGTAACGTAGAAGGAAAATTTATCGCGAAAATAAAACTGATTAACGATACTCGGCTGAATGATTCTTTCCAGAACTGTTCACCGATCAATGATATGAACAAAATTCCTCAGCACCGATAAGGGCGATGCTCATATCTTAATGATCATAATAACTGCTTCTTTTTAAAACAACGCAAATTATCGAACTTTCTGGAAATGTTACACAAGTCCGATAGAGATGGTGGTGGCTGGGGTTCTTATAAGTCCAATCACCACACGACTCCCGGGTCCATACTGTCTTTTACTTTTCTAACTTTCTTCTCTGTTTTAAAAACTTAGATTCAAATTCATTAAACCGATAATGGATCAAAAGAAGCAACATTATATTTTGCATTTCTATAGTTATACAAAAGATGATGGAAACGATAACAGTAATAGAAATACTAATACGGTATCTAAGCGTAAACTGGACAATAAATCGGATACTCCACAGTCTTTATTACAAATAACGTTGAATCAGAAGGCGGAGAGAATAAAAAATATAAAGTATCAAGAAAAAATGATTCCAGCTACTTAAAATTTGGTTTCATTCAATTAACTGGCAATGAGGTGGATTCATGGCCTATCTGTATTGTATTCTGAAAGTTTATCTAACGATACATTGAAGCCTTCCAAGCTTGAAAGACACTTGCATTCAAAACACCCAGATTTCTCAAATAAACTACTAGAATATTTTAAAAGAAGACATGAATATATGCAAAAGCAAGCCATTACTTTAAGATATAACAATGGTTAAAATCCGTATTCGATTGGAGAAGAATTAATTAAAGCACTGCATGTTAACAACTTGTGAACATATTTTAGAAAAGTAGGCTGTCCAGAAAGTGAAACTGATTCCAACATCTGCTTGTACTATCAAGTATAGAATCAAAGATTTGAGCCAAGACATTGAAAATCAGATAATAAAAATGGTAAATTCAACATGACGAATCTACTGTTATTACAAACAAAGCACTCTTACTCTGTTTTGTCTGGGTTGAGTATCAAGAACTACTCTGTTAGTTTAATTTGCCAGCTAGAAAAACTAGGATTTGTTGTAAATGTGAAGAATGTTGGTCACCCAAGTATTTTATCTACCCACTGCATTTTACATCGTGAGCAATATCCTTCGAAAAAAGGTCCCCAGAACTCAATCATTAAAATTATGAATGAAATTCTATACAAAGCAATCAATTCTTGAATATTTGAGTCACGGACACTTGTCAGAATACTGATCAGACTTTTCACCTTGCGGGAAGAAGTTAAACTTTTTTTCCAAATGACAAAATAGTTCGAAACTTCAAAACTTGTTATCTGACGTTGAATGGCTTACAAAGCTTGCGTATCTTGCTGATATTTTTCCCTGTTAAATGATCTAAATATATCTTTACAAAATAGATGCTTTCCAAAAACAATAAAAATTGGTTTGAATGGTTGAAGATTATCTGCAAATGTTTTCAATTTTTGAAGAAAATATGAGGGAGAACTATGCCAACTATTAAGGGGTAATCCTGATTCAAAAGTACTTGGAATCACTCACAAAATATTTTGCTCATTACCACAAAAATGAAAATCATAGATGTGGTAATATATGGATAATAGATCCGTTTGAATCGAACATTCAAGATACTAATTTATGCATGAAGCTAAAAGAGAGCATCATCGATCTTTCATCTGATGACACTCTTAAACTTAAATTTCATTATTTCATTATTTCATCAATCTTCAGTTTTGGTTTTATATAAAAAGTGAATACCTTTTGCTTAGTGAAGAGTTGATGAAAATTCTAGTTCGATTCGTCACTATATATTTATGTGAAAAGGCCTTTTCATCTATCACAGCAATCAAAACAAGATATCGATTTCGGTTTGAAATCCATTCAGTTTTCCATCTTTTAGTTAAACAATCGGAGCCAAATATAAATTTTGTAATTTCAAATATCCAGGAACAACTAACGGATCAAAAATTAATAAAGCTTTTATAATTTTATGAATTAGGTGCATTTTTAAGCGTAATTGGTCACTTTTATTTTAATATATAATATTTAACAAAATGATGCCCAACCGATTAAAAATTTACTCAATCCCGAAAACTTCCGTGAAATTTGAAATTAACTTGATGACACGAATTAAAGGAATTAAATTAAAATTCCCATAAGAATCATACTTGAAAATAAAAGTCCAGTTAGTGGTCCGCTGGTTTAAAATTGTGAAATGGTCCGTGAGCCCAAAAATGTTGCCGACCGATGCTCTATACCATTCACGTAATTGAATCAATCAAAGAAAATTTAATCAACGTCATGCAATAATTTTATTCCGCATTTTTTATTTGTATGATGGAATTTTGTTATTAAAAATAGAAATGCAGAGAGAAGGGTTTTTTAAAACTATATTTTTAATGGAACATTGCTGCGAGGGAAATTATATTCTGTCAATGATTGTTATTTTTAAACTGGTAATTATTTATTAATTAAAACGCAACATATTCGTAGTGAATGAAATGCGATAAAATATTTTTTTGATGAATGATTTATTGGAACATTTTTATTGACTGTATACTTTAGATTTGGAAATATATTTGAGGCACCTTATTACCTTATTACGAATTACCTTAAATATATATATATAGAGTTTTTTGAGATTCACGCGAGTCATATTTATATGATTTTAATTATCAAAATGTTTGAAAAAAACCGGGTATTCGATCACGTTTTTTTAAGTTTTTAAAGGCAAAAATTACATATATATAATATCAACATATCAATTATTAATTGGCATTCTTGTATACTAATCAAGAAAAAAATCATAATTTTCTATTACCTGTTACAAGCATAAATGTAATTTTTCATTTCTTTTTTTGAAAAAGTCCTTTGATTTTTCACTAAAAAACTTATCTAATTTCGTTATTACTTCTTCAACATAGCTATTTTTTTAACGGTCCGAAAATGTAGTAATACGACGGCGCGAAATCTGGTGAATAGGCTGGATGAGGTAGAATTTCTCATCCAAACTTCCTTATTTTTTCGTGTCCTATATCTGCAACATGCGGTCTCGCGTTATCGTGAAGAAAAATCCTTTTTTTATTTATTGACCAAAACAAATCGTTTTATATGAGCTCTTGTTTCATTCGTTCGAATTGTTCATTATAAATGATGACTGTAACGGTCTGACTGGGTTTGAGTAATTCATAATAAATAAATACAGAAAAATACCACCACACACAAAGAAGGACCCTCTTTATTGTTGGTATTAATCGAGGGGTCGAATCAGGTACTTGTCCGGAGGAAAACCGTTGTTATTTCATACGGGATTATTCTTTAGCACTCACTTCTCGTCTTCAGTTACAATTCACAAAAACGGATCGTCTTCATACCGAGACAGAAGAGATGTACAGATTTTACGCCGTAATAAATAATAAAATTAGAGCGCCGCCAAACGGTTTTGCATTTGATTGTAAGTCTTTAAGAGTTAGATCAAGCATTGCATTCGTCCCAAATAATCCCCTTGCAAATTTTCAAAACTTTAGCTATGTCAGAAACTTTAAGAATGTTACATGTCGGAGCTTCCAATAAATGCATATCTAATGGCAATTTGAGTGCCGAATGCGCTGTTTGTCCACCATCTAATAATGTTGCCGCAATACCTAATGAAGCTAAAGCAATTCTATTTTGAGATCAAATGTGAGCCAATAGTAAACCGATGAGAAACGTTTTTCCAGTACTGCCAGGCGCATCAAGGAAGAACAGACCAAAAGTTGTTAGTTTGCTTCGACAAATGCATCCAAATCATTAGCATTATAGTGCTGTTCAAGTGCAGAACGAATTCTTGTTGAATGAATTATTTGATGTTGATCGTTAAGCAAATGTCTTCGATTTCGATCAGAACTTGATTGAAAATATTGTCCGAAAACTCAATTGAATTGTCATTGCTAACGGTATGTAAAATGTCTTCGCTCAAATCCTTTCTGAATTTTTACCACAAATCTTTCGGGTTGGATGGCGAACATGTGGTTAAAATGATGGCGAATAATGTTTGAATGTCTGTTCGACCGTTCTCAATGAACCTTTGACATTAACCAACAGCACTCTTAAATAGCAACACTCGGCTTTATTTGGATGTAATGTGTAAATAGGGCCCAATGCATCAGATGAATACAGATTTCGATAGCCTTCATCACGCATCCCTTGCTTACGTTTTTGAAATTTCTCGGATGTAGTATTACATGTATAATAGTTAGGAGCTTGTGCGTACAAAATTGTCTCTGCAAATACATTTTCTTCACATAGCGCAAATGTTGGTTTAGCAACAACATTTTTTGCAGTGTCTGCCTTTGTCCATTTTCAAGATGAACACTGAGATGAAAAACATCCGGATTGCGACTGTGAATCAATATATGCCAAAAAGCCTCGTCACTGCTACGTACATGAATAAGCGATCTGCTTCATTGCTCGTTTGTTCGAGAAGCTCGAATTCGCTTCTCTTTACGTGCTGCACTGGTAGATTTATTAAGTGATGAACGTTTGGGAAGCATATTTTTTAATGAAGCATTTTAAAAGTGCTTGCGATAAATAATTTGGATATAGTTTCACTCACGCTGATGGTAATAATGTACGATAAACTGCAAATGTAAATGGCATTGATATTTGACATTTGCTGTTTCAATGCAGGCGTATGTATTGTATGTGACGACACCCACGCCACCTACTGCAACTTGTAGGTACTATATACCTATTACCTTAGCAACGCATAATCGCAAACACGTAAAGAATCAACAACATTCACACATTAAGTTTTAAATTAAAAATCCACTGTAAGTTAATTGTACTATGCCTATGTTACCCGCTGAATCTTTGGCAATAAGTGGACTAAGTTTTATCTCAATCCGATGAACAGTATGTCAGCGTATGTCAGACGTGCATAAGCGAAGAAACGCAATTCATTTTTATATACTAGATATTTATATAACGCTTGAAAATATTAAAAGTCATAGAATTAAAAAAATATTATTCTTCGATAAAAAATATTATAATAACTAAACGATCATAAGCTTATTATTCTACAAACTACCTATATTTTCAGTAGAAGATTCAGTAAAGATTAAATGGTAAAAATGACTGAACTACGTTAACATCTAAAGATATATTAAATTGATAATTAGATCTATCGACAATGATATCTATCGACAATATAATACATTTAAATGTAAACATATGTATATAGGAAAGATCTTCGAAAATAACTGAAAGACACTATTGTATTCAATAAGTATTTGAAAAATGCATGCAAATGCAACGAATAAATCCATTATGATTGTCCTATTCACACTCTATTGTAAATTACAATCTCTTCAGCGTGCAATATTTGACTCACTTTATTTTGAGATAAGCTCGAATTTGCTACCGATTGTTGCTGTTGTTGGATGGATGGGAGCAACGCGGTACAGACTCCAGTCCACACTCCGCTCCCGGTCCTTCGAATTCAGGACAGCCGGATTCGTAGATCCGTTCATTTTCGATTGCGAAAGAGGACTCATGGAAGGAAGATAAAGGTGACAAAAATACGAATTCTCAACTAAGATCTTTATTCTTACGATAAAAACTAGATCAGAGCTCGATGTTACCGGCGGGAAGATCGGGAAGTCTTCCTGTGGCTGAAAACAATCCTAAGAACTCAATTCCAAGACTGCCACTCGGTAAAGCCCCCGACAAGAATGTTTAGTTGGTTGGCTAAAATGCCCCCATAAGAATCCTCCCTAGAATATTTTTTTTATTCGGCACGTGTATCGAACTTCTTAAACTCCTATTGTCCGCTTATTTTGAGAATCAGAGTATTTAAGATAAGCGCCTTGTTATCATCCACAATGGGAGTGTTATTGATCATTTCGATCTGTTTTTGCAGAGACGACACGTGTGGCGTTTTTATACACAAAACTGGAGTAGCGCCATAATTCGACTTTTCCATTCTTATGCAAAAAAAATATCCTTTTTCTTTTCCCGTATTTTTCCTTTGCGGTTCTCTGTTATGAAAGAATATTTTTTTTTATTGTTAACGTCTTCTTTTCATCAATATTTCACAAAATTTTGCAGTTCATTTTTAGCTATACCTATTGAAATTTTATTGAATACAAAGTTAGAATATCGTCTCTCTATTTCATAAAAAATATTATCCATGTAATGTTTAATATGTAGTTGCTGTATGAGTGATATGTTTGACTTCATATGAAAATTTCTCATTTCCATCATCGCTGGATAATTGTTGAGCATAAATAAAATAGCCAGTAACAATATTTACTTCGACATTGATTGAAAAATGATTCCTAAAATTATTATATTGGATGAATGTGCATGAACCCACTTGTAGTCTACTCGGTATGTAGTATCGGATTGGAAACAAATAATTTTATTTGAGCAGAGTATGTAGCGGCCGGATAAACATTTCCGGGAAATATACCTTTGAAGCGCTACATATTTGTAATATATTTTTTAATACTGAGAAAAAATGTCACGACTCAAAATTGAAAAAGAAAATATCAGCAGACCAAATTTATTTCTTTGTTTAAATCAAAGCTTAAAGCTAGTCGGTCGCTAAACCATTAGCAATAATAAAGTGTTGACCATCAATAAATATGAATGGTGGTTGATAATGTTTAATTCGAAAAGTTGCTTTTAATATTCAAATTTGACCACGATCTGCAGTTACCAAATAACAAAAAAATGAGTGAAAAATGCTATTGTGGCATAATATAACATGCAAACCGATCCCGACATAAAAATCAAGATTGACACTTTGAAAAGCATCTAGGAAGATAGATGGACTGTTTTGTATCAGCCGATGGAGTGTCATTCTTAATTATCCCTAATGATAGAAAAAAATATATCGATTGTACCGAGTATAGAACAAGAAAATTAATTCATAACGAAATTATATTATGCATGCACAAAATGTTTTAGGGTGAGCGAATAGTTTCCGCATCACTAGGCTGATGAAAATTAGGTACTCCGTGTAAAGTAATTAAATACCTATGCGCATGAAAACAGCGAGACGATTGATATACATTTTGAATATTGCATCCGAACGGTAAAGAGAAATTTCAAATAATCACATTACAAAATGCCATGAGTATTTGCTAAAATAAACCGAATTAAAATTCATATGTGGAGAAATGAAAACGCTCCATACGTAGAGAATGAACTTTTCTATTAGACAAGAGTATATATTACCAATTTTGTTCCATTTGATTCAAAATCAACTCTTTGTTATACCGTTTAAAAGCTGTGAGTAATAACAGTATACAAATGAAAATTTTCATAATGAAACTTGAGTATGATATAGAGATTATTGTATATTTCATCGCATATCAAAGCATTCGAGTTTAAAAAATGTTTGTGTCATATCATCGAACGTTTTAATGTTATCGGCAACATCACGAAACTTTATGACAATAAACGGCGTCTTACCCAAAATGGTTTTGTAATATGAGAGTTTGAATTGAAAAAAAAGTACAATGCAGTGTAATGCAATAGAATATCTGTTGGTCCAAGGGGTTTTGGGATGAGAAGATGTACACAATTCTGAAGGTTCTCAATAAATAAAATAATGTTCGAATATTGTGTGCTATCAACAGTTTTTAATTATTGATATACAAGCTTTATACATGCTGCACGGGGAGATAAGTGGATATGTAAGGACGATAAGTGGCGGACATACAAATATAGCATCTGCGTTTAAATTAACTTTAACTCACTGCTCAAAGGGTTAAAATAATATATCAATATCCATTATAAAGATGTAGAATGTTTAGACATCCCGCCTAATTGAGTTGAAGGCGAATTTGGAGAAAATAAAATCAATTTTCGAACGAATGGTAATGTCCAATTTTGGAATTGTAAAGATTTTAGCTAAAAATACGTTAAATTAAGCCATATAATCGAACCGCTGAGGCAGGGCTCAGTCACGTTAACAATTTACTAAGAAAAACTAAAAATCGATAAAACAATTCTAAACTCGGTGATTTGCGATTATTATTAACTTATTTTACACCTGATATATAAAGTATTATTGAAAATTATCAACCCCAACCATCTCATTCGCTTTTGTAAAAATGATATAATTACATATAAGTTAGTAAAACTGAAAAATTTGTTTAATAAAATATATACATATTTATTGTGTTAGTTATAGTAACTGTTCGGCGATAAACAATTTTAGGTAAATAAACTATCAATACATTAAGCACAGCCACCATATAAATTAAAATTGAACTATTGTGCGATTACAATCCATGCTTTTGAAAATTTGTTTACATCTGTAAATTTTAAGTTTTTTGATGTGCAATTATTAGTGTTATTACGTTGCATGCTATATATTATAGAGAACAATGTTAGGGGGTCTATGAATAAAGTAATTCGATGTAGGAAAAAGTTGGGAGCCCCTAATTTTATATAAACCGTATTTTTCGGACCATAAAGCATACCTTTTTAGACGGAAAAAAACTTAATATTAAAGTGCATCATATGGTCTGAAGGTAACATTAAAATACGTATCTTTATACTACATCAGAGCTATAAGAGAAGTCAATTATTTTAAAATAAGAATTTGAATTTACATTATTTTACCTAATAAAATATTATTTACTAAAAGTACACCATACATTTGGGATGTGTTTTATCATCCGGTGCGTTTCTGCGTCCCGTTTGTGATATTCCATCTACGATTCATCCACTTTTCGTTCGTTCCTGTTGGAAAATATTTAGTCTATTTGTATAAATTGTCTTATTCTTGTAGATTCTTTACAATTTTACCTTATTAATATCAATGCACTAAGCGCATTAAGATTCTTTTTTAAATATGAAATTTGTGTTTATCTCAATTTATTTTGTCATTTTTAGCTCAACTACCGAAACGTGTTGTTGCTCAATAGATGTCTGTGCTATAATGATGAATATTGCTTTGCAAGATGCTCCGTTTTTAACTTTCAGACTTTTAATAATAGTACATTACAGGATAGTCAGTTATATGAACGTTTTTTTTACATGTAAAAATACGCTGGTGAGTAACTTGATCCATTGACATTCGGCAAAACCATAGTTTCGACAATATTTAAATTATTTGTTAAGCCTAATAAATTTGTTATTCGTTACAGGTCATCTTGCTTCAAATATATAGACTTTACGTTGTCCATTCTGAAACGAACAAAAGTAAAAACAAAAAAGTTACAAAACAGGGTGAGCAACGACATTCGAATTCCAGGAGTAAAAAAGGAAAGGAGGAAAAAATAAGAATGAAAGATTTAAGGAAGATGGAGAAGACACCAGATTTCGAAGTCGGAAATATAGCCATCATATCTAATCCAAGCGATATTCACAAATTAAATAGTAAAAAAAATGTAAAACTGAGGTAATTTACATTTCATCTTAAAATAAAACTTCATATTTTCGCTTGGATTGAAATTTTTGAGCAGAAAAGGGTTCCTATATAGCAGGGACGGCCAAGGTATCGACCGCGTAACTATTCCTAGTAGCTCGCCTGTCTGAAATGTACACATCTCTCTAATCTCTCTGATGCCCGTCCAAATTAGTTTGTGAGAAAATTTTTTTTTTCTTATTCAAATAATTTGAAATTGAATATTTACTATCTATGTTTATTTTAAATTCAAATTTATTTTTGACTTTAAATGACTAATTTCCTTAAAATCACTTACGACATTGGTAGATCACCGTCCATAATTTAAAAAATAGGTCGCCCGCAGTGATCAGAAGTTTGGCAACTCCTGCTATACAGAATGCTTGTAGATATCGTGAACGATTTCTTATTTGATGCGCTTATAAAGAAAATGTACTTTGACGTCGAAGCGTCCTTGCAGGTCTGTATGAAGAATTTATCGAGAATAAACGTATTGAGAATTGCTTGTTGCATAAGAGGAAGCTGCAATCAAAGAGCTACGTTATTAAATCATCGTATTTTTATTTACAGATATTGAATTTTTGTTATTAAAATACACAATTCAAATATATTTTTTTCTTCAAGTTAAAACTTTTTCATTTCAAGTAAAGCCTTTTTACTTGTCAATAAATAAATTAGTTCATTGGTTTTTTTTATAGATTTGTAAACATATTTGAAATTTGTTGACCATTAATACTTCATAGATAATGTTGTATATGGTTATAATAATGATCGTTAAAAAATTCAGTCTCAATCGTTAAAAACAGTAAGCAATGTCAAATTGCTTTTCTTAGGGCTTGACATTTTACCCTTGCTATAATTCACATTATCTCTATTATTTCCATATCATACCAATGTAAAGATATAAAGTGTATGTATTTTAATTCAGTTTACTGGAATGAATTTAGATATTTTTAATTACACTGAAAAACGGTTATACGATCGCGCTTAGTAATTATTTGAGAGGTACATTAAGATTTCAAATATATATCTTTCCGATACTTTGAGTCTCCTGACGGACTCATGGACGCGGAATAGCTGCCGGCGCCTCGGTGATGCTGCTTGTGAGCATCCTCCATCCAGTGCTATGTTGGGCTATGCATTGCCGTCGCTTCGTGGTAGACTGTTTGCACTTTTAGATTTTTTTGCTTGGTTATTGGTGCTTTCATTTGCGATAAAATTGGTAGCCAAATTTTGGGTATGCTAGTGCCGTCGTCTCGTCCGTTGAATGTGGAGTTTCTTCGTTTTTTGATTTCCATCAATTCAGATGCCGAAATTTTTGACGGTTGCTATGGTTTTTGTACCAGCAAAATTGATGTGATGATCGTTCTTCATACCATGTTCGTGTACTGCGGATTTGTGATTCAATTCAAAGACTGCGTTTTGATGAACTGTCACACAGTTCTGTGGACATTTTCAGACATGGCGTCCGATCGCGAGGCGTTCCTTCGTTGTGTCAGTGGTCCGAAATTCAGTCCGATTGGACACCCAAAATTTGTGGTCTCTCCCTCTAATTTTAGGACATTTAGGGCTTTTTGTAAAAGTTTTGGGGGGAAACGCATCTCTGGGGCTTTCTACGGTCTCCATCGGGCCCTTCTTTGCGACCGGTAGCGATTAGTGGGTTCGCATCCTTTTTTTTCGGGGCCACAAGTGAGACTCAAAACTCTTCCCTACACTATACAACATATATCTATGTAATTATTTTCATCTATTTAATTTTTAAGCAGTTTTCATCTTTATATTTATTCTAGCCTAAGAATCTCAAAGTAAAATTAGAATATTTAGCTAGCTTCCACCCGCGCTCAGAGCGCAAGTGACCGCAAGAAGTGGAGAAGGAGCTTGTCCTTGCAGACATGGAATTTTAATTTGACGGTTTTGCACCATCCTGTGCACTTTGCGAGTGGGCTGGCATGCTCCCGAATAGGGGGATCAATCACATAGCTCGGGTGAGAGGAGGCTCCTCTTGTTATTATATTCGTCCCAAAGATTATGCTTATGCCGTGCTAATGACGTAATACTTTTCCATATGATGCGTACCGTCTGGCAAGAAATGATTTGAGCGTGAGCGGCCCACATTCAGCTGTCTATGTGAGAAGCATGCACGCATACCCTGTGTGTTTCTGTTCTTTGTTGATGATCGTACTGGAAACTGCACACGTTTCAATTCGAATAGCACATCAGTCAGAATCATTGGGACACAGCCTCTTCTTGATTTTTTTTCATTTCAAACTGTAGCTCCGATGTTATTATTCATATATTTTTTCACTAAAGCCTGGAACATTTGTTACATGTCGTGGCGGATTTATGCTTCGGAGAAGAATTATAGGCACGCCAATTTTCAGTGTTAAAATATCCAATTCAAATATATTTTTTATATACAATGATAAACTAACTGAATGTTGTCCTTATGTTTTGTTCATGTGTTTGTGTCATTTAATCAATGCCTTTACATACAACTCATATCAAAAAATCACTTTTTGAATTTTATCACGCTGATTAAATATATCGGGTGCAGTAAGCTCTTTTGGAAGCACCACTAAAATTTCGTTTCAATCTATTAGTTGGTTTAAGAATTATATCAATTTTACGAAGGAAGTAGACTTTCATGAATTTCCTACGAAATCTCCCGCACTTTATGCGAAACTTACCGCGGAACACCCGAACTGTAAATTGTTAAAGTTTTTTTTTAAATACTGATGATCGTTTTCGTTCTTAACACTTTAACGACCGCTCACACCACGTTGGCGAGAAATTCGAGCCGATCGAGCCACTCACGCCACATTGGCGTGATTCGTCACACGAAACATTACATTCAAAAAAATTAATATTCCAATAATATTATGCTTTCGATTGTGATTTTATATGGCAGTATACATTCACAAAATATCGGTCCCGAATAAAATATATACATTTCTTCTTTTTTAATCAGAAGTCAGAGTAGTTTTTATGTTTACGGTATTTTTTAATCGAATACTAAATTATTATCAACACTTTGTCCGAAAAGTCAATGCAACATAGGGTTCAATCATGCGTTAAATATTATACGCCACTGGCACAGATTGTAAAGTAAATATCGGACCGCATTTATTAAAACTGATTTTAAGAATTTTATCTTTCTAAAAAAATATTTTGTAAAAAAGGTTGTTAATCGCTGTTCATATTTCCAGATTTGCAATTATACACAATCTAGAAACGATGGTAATAATTTGAGAATTTAATTATTCTCTAAAAGTTAGATTTTCTTAACTTTTCCCTTTTCAAATGTAAAAAAGGTGGCAACCCCTGTCTAAAAACAGCGATTTACTTATTTAAGGTTCTAAAAAACAATAGGAGCTTCAATTCTAATTTTTACTCAAGTCGGTTAAATGGTTCAAATGTTATGCTAAATTTACGAAATCTATTGTTTTCAGTTTTTTTGTTTTTTTGCTATTGATTGATTTGTTTTGTGTGAAGATGCAGCCAAGGTGGGCATTGCTTTGTTTGGCGGGTACTCGCTTTTGGAAAACATGAATGATTAATTTGTTTATTTATTGATTTGGAGACGCATATGTTGGATGTGGTTGTTTAGCCACACGCGCTTAGAAAGAAAGTCAGTAGTTGAGCTACGCGATGTATTGCTGTAGGGCTGAGAGGTTAGGATCCATGCGCATGCGTGCGCTCTCCCTCATCTCGAAAAGCGACTGTCGACCCGCGACCCGCGCCTCTCCACCCCACGACTATCCACGCGAGCTGTCGAACGCGGCCGAAAGAGGCCGAGCGCTTCACTTCACCAGAGCCAAAAGGCTTTGTTTACCTAAGCAAAGTGGATCGAATGCCGGACGCCGAACGCCGGACCGACGCAGACAGGAGACATTGATTTTAATATATATAGATATGACTTTCGTTCTGATTAATGCATTGAGATATTCGAGTCTTGAAGCAAATATTTTAATTTAAATAAATCATATTTTATACATTTAAAAAAGTATTTATTGATTTTTTAAAATATTCCCTGGAAAATATACTATGTTTAAAATAATCTAGATTTTTATTCAAATTATAATTTTTCAGGGCATTGATACTAAAAAACAAGGATGTTTTACGGGAGCTTGATTTGGTGAGAGCATGGAAAGAGAGCGAAATAAAATTAGACATGGATGGCAATGATGAAAAACCAAGGTAAATAACTATTTTTTTTTAAATCAGGAACATTCAACCGCTCGTATGTCCTTTATATTTTGTGGTTATTCGAAATATACAATATGTTTCGCTGTATGTCATGGTGTTAATTTTATTTAAATAAATAGAGTTAACTCTTTATTATGTGGATCCGGTTTGCGAATTATCCGAGCTTGAAAAATATGAATTATTATTTTTAAATTAATTTAATTTTTCGTTCGCTCCAGGATGTAAATCATTCAAAGAAAGGATAATATGTTGCAGAAACGCATCAGGAACTCATAAAATGTTTTTTTTTTGTGATTGGGAAAGAAAAGAAACTTCGATCTTTTAAGGGAGCTGAAATGAAAAAAATTCTTGTCGATTATTATAGCCAGAAAGCAGCATGGATGGGCAGGGAGATTTTTAAGATTGGTTCAAAAAGAAATGGATTTCAGGCGTGCAATATTTAAAAAAAAGAAGCTCTTGTCAGAGAAAGCAGTATTGTTAGGAGTATTTGATAATGTTACTTCTCATCCAAACGAAAACACATTGAAAACAAACAATGAACATATAGTTGCATCTTTCATCCAGCTCATGAACCAGCTCAGCGTTATTTAATAATTTATTTAGAAATTTAAAAACAGCTTTCGCCATATTACATGAAATAATTTTTTTAAAGATAAAATACATAATAAAAGGTAACAAAGAACGATTGAATGTTTAGGGGGGCCTAAATATGAGTCCGATCCACCTTTTGAACACGATAGAGGTGAGGTCGGTCGAGGCTGCCCTAACTAAAGCTTTCCCTGACGAGAAGACGCGGCACTTCAAAGCAGCTGCAGCTCTACGAAGTAGCACCTCGAGTTGGGGAATGCGCCCGTACAGGAACATTCCCGATCCTCTATAACATGCGTTATATTGCTCCCAGAGCTTTCGCATGCTGCTCTGCCGGAAGTGTGTCCAAAGCTTTCCCGTATAAAGTATGTACAATATGTCAGGAAAAACTGACGCTAGACAGCATCACTGCATTTTTAAAAACGTTGCACCAACATGTTTCCACGAATGCAGATGGCTCTTCGTTGCCTATCTATATCGGCATCATCTCTGAGTTTGTCATTGATGAGATGCCCGAGTTATTAAATTTTCATACTATCTTGAGCTGTCTTCCTTCGATAGATACGGGTGGGACATAATCCGGGGCCTTCCCGTATCGAAACACCATCAAAATTATGAAGCAAAAAAAAATTATATTACATTCGAGACCAAGTAAAAATTTGATGATCCGGATTATCCGTGTTTTTTTTAATTATTCGTGTTTTTCCTCCCCAGCATTAGCTTGGGTAATCAAGAGTATACTGTATGTAGTTTTCACTGAACATGGTAAGGAGAGTTTTTCCTATGACAAATACTTGGATATGGAACATTTTAAAAATTATAGTTCATTAATATTGTTCGATTAACACTTACAACAACTTTTAATATAACACTTAAAATAACTGTTTAAAAATAATAATAATTTAACTGCTCAGACAAATCTTTTTCTATCAGATAAATCCTGTTCAAGTATTATTAAACTAATTTACATAAAGTTGAAAGCGATGGGAAAATTCTATACAAGTTCTTTGGTATAATTTTTTATGTTTATGGTCCCTCGATTAGAAGGATAGTATTCGTAATTTGAATTTATGAGACTTGTGTCACTGTGGAAAGATCATGGATGTATATATTAATCTGAAAATTTAAAATATCAGTTTAATCACATTTTTTAAATTTATTTCACGCTTCGATTTGTTTATAATATTTTTATTTGGCTTTAATATTTTAATAATTGATGTTTTTTGAAGGTCAAAGTATTCAAAGAATATTGAAACGACCAAACGAAAAAATAAAAGCAATGAAGAATCTTCAAAGAAGGGAAAGTTGAGTGAAAAGAAACGATCAGAGCATTCAGAGGCTACCAAAATTAAAAAGTCAAAACGTCAAGAAAATGACGATGATTCTTCACAGGAAGGCACATCTTGTAGAAAACCAAGAGACGGTGGAGAAAAATCCACAAAAAAGCAGAGAGACATCGAAATTTATGCAGAGAGCAGCGAATCTGAATTTAATGAAGAAAATAGTTCGGGAAGCGCCGAACAGCCACGGAAAACCAGAAGAGGCAGCGATTCGTCATATGTCAGTGACTGACACTTCTGGTTCCGATTACTTTTATACCTTTTCCTTATCCTAGCCATTTGTGGATGTTTGTATAAAATTTTTGCCTCGGATATCTTGAGAAATATGAATGTTGAATGAATATAAATATATATTTATAACAACTTGCTCATATCCGATATATGCAAGAAAGTAACGTCTTTGAGTTGCGTTCAGGGGTATAACATGTGCTTCAAATATGTGTAAAAGTATGTGCCTTATAAAGAGCACACATTGATTGAAATCTTAAATGAAAATTGATCTTGTCTAGGAGGTAATATTTTGGGAAGTACTATCAAATAAAATAAAAATATTTTTAGTGATAATGTATTGATTTTTTGTGATAACGTTGTAAAAATTATATGTCATAGAGTTAAGACGTGCGAAAATGTTATTTGGTCTACAGAGGACAAATCAACGTCCGAGAATTAAAAGGCAAAAAATAGAGCATTTAAAAGTCTACTCTAATTCATTAAATAACGATTATCTTTTCATTCATTATACTCAAATACACTTAAAAATGCACTTAAATGCTCATAAAAATATTGATTTTAAAATCAATCTATTCTTACACATATGATTACATATTTTTTATCGCTTCACCTTGCCATAAGACCTATCAAATTCTCCATTTTCACAATGAAGAAACAAAATTTCAATTATAGAAGTTTACTTATCAATGTAATGTTTTTGTATTATTAATTTTCAACTTTGCAATATACGGTTTATTCTCCATATAATTAACAATGAAAGTTTCGATTATTTATAAAATAGATGTATTTTAATATTATATAAGTATTTTTAGTAGCATCTCAATGATATATGTTAGAATTCAAGTTCAATTATATAGCAAACTGCACGCCCGAAGGGATTATATGAAATTGATTTGCACGAATTAAAATTGTATGATGTTATCGTTAATTTTTCAAAAACAAATATGATTTTATATTTGACTCTATTATACTATGTTTAATCTAAAAAAATGATATAATGACGAATTGTTTCAATAAAACTATTTATATATATTTTTTTAAAAATATGTGTTCTAGTTTTTGTTCAATTTATTTATCCGACCTACTCCAAATCATATCTATTTTGCAAAATTCGCTAGCTAAAAATGTGTTTAAGACCTATGGCATTAAAATGTGTTTGGCAATGCGTTACGACTTAATATTAGAATTGTTTTGTAATATTGAGCGTATGATTATTAAATATTAGCGATGATTTATTTCATTCCATTATATGTTTTTAGAGTCTTAATTAGATCTTTATCTATTATTTAATATGTATTATTATAAGTGAATATAATAAAATATACAATCGTGATATCTTCATGTTTGTTGTTTAATCATATATTTTATGTGTTTTATGCAGCGTTTTAATTAGGTTTAAATTATAATCGAGTTACCTATCCTATTGCTATTTCATCATCCATCAGAAGCACTCTTTATTTCATAAAATTGCTTTAACAGTACCTTTTGTAAAAATATAAAATCATTAATTTGTTGAACAATGTCATTGTAAAGCAATATAGCAAAGGTGGACAATCTTTTAAACACTTTTTTTTTAATTATAGGCAGTAGTTTACCAGCAAGTTATGTTTTAAGTGATCATAAGAAAAGTAGTAGTAAAAAATAGTTTAAAGCTAACAATATGTTTAAATTTAAAATATACATAGATAATACTATTACACATTCAATATTAAATTATTTTAATAAGAGAAAATAATAATTTATTCTCAAAACTAATTAGAATGGACATCAGAGATGTGTTCATAACAGACAAACGGGCGAATAGGAATACAGCCGACGGTCACCCTTGTAATATAGTAATCGATTAGAATGAGATTGCATCACGGGAGATTGAATTTATCGATGTTCATGAAGCGAGGAAGATTTTACGAGACAAACATGTCATTTTAAGGAGGCCATACCGTGTGAAGGCACTTTTTTGAAGCTTTTTTTGAGGGAGCAAGAGACGGGGTCCGATTCTCCTCCCCATCAAGTGATCGAATGCGCACTCCAAACATTCCCATTTTCAATGCTGTAACTTCCGAACGACCCTGAATATCGGAAAATTACTTAATCCAGATATTCTATACTATATTTGGATACAATTTATGCAATAAAAAAAATTGAAACCGCCACTCGGAATGATCTTCTTGAATGTATTTAAATAAGGCCGTAGGATAAAAAATTGCAGTTTTTTGTTGAAACGAGATTTATATTTGTATATAATTGTACCTCGTGAATTAATTTTTGGCGAATTTTATATATAAAATGCAGCTTTGAAGAATACTTATATTATCCACTAATTTTCAAATTTAGCGTATAGTATGAGTCAAAACAATTCACAAATGTGCGTTTTTAGCTCTTCTAATTATTGCGAATGATCATAATGTGGTGTATGCTATCTCAGTTGAAATACATAAATATATCGTTTAATAAATATTAAGGATAGATAGAGCAACGAAGAAGTTAGTTAAAATAAATATATTTTTTGCATCATGTACTTTATTAAATCTTTGTCAGCTTGGGTGATCTGAACACCTTTATATTTAATATTCAAAAGGATCTAATTCTGAGAATTTATCATTTTGGTAAAATCTCCTTGTTCATGTCAAAGTGAACAATACCGCAAATATCCCCCTAGGGAGGATCCAAGGCATTTAAGCTCTTTGACCCATTTAATCTTTTTATTATTGACACTCACGGATATGTAACCTTCTTCATTCACTTTCGATACCATCATATATTTGGTTTTTTCATAATTAATTTCCATATCAAATTTGCAGCAACTCCATCGATAGACGTAAGCGTCGCTAAAGCTTCCGATATTTATTTAGCCACGACGTCGATGTCTTTAGCAAAGACTAAAGTAATGGGGAGATGGCATCCCCCTGTCTGACTCCCGTCATCACCACGAAAGGCTCCGACAGGGCACCGTTGAAACCCCGTCAAAAAAAATGTTGTATTTCATGTATGTGTATTTGGAGGGCTCAAAATAAAACAATCACTCGAATGATTCATATGAATTTATTAAACACAACTAATTTAACACAATTCTTTAAAAATGAACAGATTATAATAACTATTAAAAATAAATCTTAATCAATATAAAATCTACGATTAAAAAAAACAACTAAGCTCTGTGAAAATGCATTATATCTTAATAACTTAAAAAAATATATTTTTTTAAAATAGATAAATCTTGCTCCATTAAAATACTCTCATTTTTAACATTGCAATATATTCTTTCATACATGTTTCCAACAATTTCTTGGTTCTGTAACATTAATCTAAATCTTGAGTCTATGTTCGTGAACGACTGTATATAAAAATAGTATTTAATTGAAAATATACTTTTATGTACATTTTGTTCGTTGACAAAATTGGCACTGAAATAATTAACGGATTATTCATCAATGATGATCTTTCTATTGTCAATTATTTTTATTTGTTAAAGAGCAAATTCAGCCCATTGCTAAACTACCCCATTTATTTAAAAAATGGGGCTCTTCTCTCAAAATTAGTATGATTTGAATATAATACATTATCGAAGCTCGTACACTATCAGTCTAGTGGATAAATACTTAAAAAAGTATACTTTTGAAATCTCTCATTTTTCTATAATTTTTCTTCGTTTTTAACCTTGCATAACAAACTTTAATTTTTAGAAAAATACTATTATTTTACAATATCTTTTAACAACAATTTTCGTCAAAGGGTTGCAATTACGAGGGACATTCAAATATAACTCGAAATTTTGCTTTTTTAAGTCACAGACCGACATTTGAGAATCAGTGGTTAGGAGCTCGAAGCGGGAATACCTGGATACACAACCCTAAAATATATGTTCAATACAGCCATGAGTGAGCGAGAAGTAGCATCCTCTGTTGCGCAACTCGTAATTATTCGTTTTCTCGTAAATGTAGGCGTGAAAGTTTGAGAAGACTTGATGCACAGTTTGGTAATGCCACTCTAATGCCTGGGTCACATCAAGCATAAAAAGTCAGGCATGGTAAAAAGCCAGGCCAGGTGGTTGTGACCGTACGTTAATTCGGTACTATTTTTTGAGTTCGTGATCGTAGGGTTGCCAACTTTGAGAAAGAACACTTTAAAATGAATCTACAGAAGGGCCTTTTATGACAAAATTCGACTATATAGTATTTTACATACTGCGTATTTTGGGTTACCTGTATCTACTATTGTATCCTCACAATGACGATGAGGAATGTTTAAGACAGCAATCTCCAAAGTTTTTGGATCGCGTACCCCTAAGACGACAGTAATTTATGTAAATACTAAATTGTCGCATTCTGTCTGAAAAGGCCCTGTCTGTAGATTAATTTCAAAGATTGTTGATATTAAGTTTCTATACCATTGTATTGAAACATCTTGGATTTAGAAAAATATTAGCAAGGTGGTCATTTCTTAGCGACGTTTGAATCGCTGTGAAAAGGGTGAGACTTTTTGGATCGTACTTAGACCTGCGATGAAACATGGGTCCAAGAAACAGAAAACAAGTAATCGAGTAAGGAGTGAAGGAAACTTGAAGAAAAGGCGCCAAACACTCACTCAATTATACTGAGAAACTCTTGAACACCCACTTTACAGTCCAGACTTGATCCCATGTGACTATCACATGTTTGGTCCATTGAAAGAGGCATTAAGAGGGCAACGATTTCAAGATCACACTGCAGCCGAACTAGTTTTCGGAGAAGCTACCTACTTTATTCAATGACAGCATCAATAAGTTTCTTATGCGATGAAAAAAATGTATTAATATTTCTAATGAAGGGAACTATGTAGAAAAATAAGTTACTCCATTTGTATTTTTATATATCAGTAATAAATTTGTTCAGCAAAATTCCGGATTATATTTGAATCACTCTCGTAGTTTGATAAATTTTACAAAAAATATAGGTATATATATATATTTAAAATACATTATTGAAATTTACGAGTATTTTCAGAAAGCAATATTAAATTTTGTAATTTTGGAAAATACGAATCCATGCTGGGTCTTTTGTAACCACTTCAAGTGGCATCTATATCTTTACAAACGATGGTAAAATACAGGCACATTAGTTCCATTTGCAAATTGATAAAACGGCTTTTAAATATGTGTTAAAACCGAATATGAACGATATTATTACAGTTGAATGCGAGTTTGGTACTGAACTTCCAGCCACGGTACTGAACTTTAGTTTATATGACCGACCTTGAGACACGGTTGTAAAAATCCATATTTTGCTGATAACCTTGTCAATTTTACAGCATTTTATAAATAGTTCAATTAATGGATGAATTTTTTTTTCATAATATCTTTGATGTACATTTATGCCTATCATACCAATTTGTAAATGGTCAACAACATCCATAAAAAATATATCTGAATCATTGGTTTAATTTTAATGCTATCAATAGTACTAGTTTATAATGGTGATGTAAATCTGAATTAATTCATTTTTTTTTAAATAATAAAATGACTAGAACTACTACGAACTACGAGTGTCTCTTTTTGCCTTAATAAATAGGCGCAATTTTGTTGTGACTACCAAGTGATAAAACTTTGCTTTAAAAACCAGATGATCAATTAAAGTGTTAACATTAAATAGATTACAATGTATAATACTACCTAAATAATGATTAGATATGAGCTTGCATTACATTTATAAGAAATAAATTCTCGGAATATTTTTGGAACGAATTATTTTATCGATATGTTGATTAAATGTAATTGTTGACGGTTAAGGGTTGGTTTATAACAATTTTAATATGAAATGACCAAAGATGACGATCACTGCCGTAATTAAATTGAAACATAGAAATTTGATATAACAATGAATCCACTATGTATCATATAACGTTAGTAATTGATTTTTAATGTTGTTATAATAGCATGCGAAAAATGTTTGAAAGTATTCATACTTCATAGTCAATTTAAACAATCATCTATGTTAGGAAAGTCTTATAAGAACCAGACTTTTAAATTCAAATATTATTTGAAAAATTTACACGCTTTTTAAGAGACTCTTAATCCTTAATATTCCAGAAGTTTTGCGAAAAATATTTTTAATTAATGAAAAATATAAAGTGAGATTGATTTTAAATATAATAATTCAAAACCACATATCATAGCTATCAATGCATGTCAGTTTAATTAAACAAATAAAAAAACGCAATATGTATTAGATGTAATAAAAATTAGCTGGTTAAGAACCTCTTTTTTTAGACTAAACACATTTCAAAATGAAGACATTTACAGTCGGACATTATAATTAGTATAATAGATATGTCAGTGCCTTTTCAAAATATTAAACTGTAATATAAGAAGAAAAAAAAATAGTTTTAATGAAAGTAGATACCGTTCTAGTTACATAATGATAATCTCAGTCAAGTTCGATCAAAATCAAGTAAAATGAATAAATATTTTTTTTAATGAAATTCTAATAAAAAACTCTGTATTAGATATAGAGATAGAAATATACAATACCTATACAGGTATTGATCGGTTTCTAATAATAATTCTCCAGGACGGCTGTCTTCATTTAGTTTAAATGACTTTTGAAAGTAAATGTTGAGATTTTATTTGAAAGTCATTCTTCTTCGACGGTATGCTGTACTGACATGACAATTTATGCAATTTTAATGAAAACATAAATTTACGCCTTAAATAGTTTAAACGTTAATTATACCCATGAATCACCTTCATGAACACATAGTTACGAATAAGAAATATTCTAACGCAATGCAGACTTTACTCTTTAAATTTTACACAATTTTGGCAAGATATTGAAATATATCAAAATAATTTACAAGATGAAAAGAGTTTTTAATATCGTATAAAGTACGACGTTATGAATAATCACAACATTTTTTAAAATCAGTTCATATTCATTATAATTGAAACAAGTAAAATTAATACTATATGTTAACATTTATGTCGTATGAATGATTTGCGAATTGAGTTTCTACTGGGTTACCGGGATATTGATGATCATTCCTATCATAATATAAGTTTAATAGAACATTTTTAACTGTCAATTTGGCTTTTTGGATCGATGATTGGGCTTAAGTAGCAGTGATTTTTAAGTTATTATTGAACATCTTTGAGTTGCAATGAATATATCTTGATCCTTGTCGCATTCGCCATTCAGCACGTTGTCTTTTAGTCATAGATCTGGTTGTTTTACAGCAGCAGTATTGAATAAGCGTTATAAAAGATTCACGGAAAGATTCGTTTGTCAAGTAATAAAAAAATGGTATCAAGACGGATTTGAGAAGTCCGAACCAAGACCAGCAATAGAATGCTTTTTTCGATACAGTTTTCATCGATCCAGTAAGCAAAATGTATGAAAATGGAAACCAAAAAATGATTAATACAGCAAAATTAAAAATATTACTTTTCATCAGATAAACGTTGGCGGAGAAATATAGAGAGCGCTTGTAATCATTTTTCTTCATCAGTTTCTTCACTATCGACAATGTCTTGGTATAGAAGGAAATGGTGATGATTATAGGTAATACGACAATGACAAACGAAATGATATATTGAATTGTCAATATTCCTGGTCCGGAGCGTTCGCAATAGTCAAGGCCGATGGTTTTTTGCGATTGCAAATAGGTGATCACAATGGCAACCGTCCAGATGGATGCTATTAAAGACAAGGCTCGATAAGGTGTTGCAGCCAAACTTGTTACGCCAGTTTCTTTGATATTGTTCTTATTCGGTAATGCATTCGGTGGCATTTTGCAAAGGCGCCAGAAGTTCTCGATCGAAATAAACTGCAAAAATAAAGAAAACAATGGTATAAATATCTTATAAATGGACAATCGTTTCAATAATCACGACAACGCAAATTTGAGGCGGTATCTTGATATTTACATCGTTAATTCTACTTATAAGGAAAAAAAATGTTTTGAATTGCTCGTTGACCGGATTAAGAACAGGTTAACCCTTGCTTTATAGTGTTAACCGGTTGACGCACACGTCTGGAATAACGATTTTCGCAATTTATAAACGTAACATTTGAATTAAATCATCGCTAAAACACATAATTATTATTGTTTTGAATCAATGACTTTGATTGTTGACAGTAACGTTATCTGCCTCATTTCAATTCTCAGAGATGTTTGAGAGTTTTTGAGCTGCTTAACCTTTTAAATGCCAACGACCCACAGTCGCATTTCTACGCGTTCATTACGCTTTGGCAGTTAAAATGTTAAGTTTGTTTTCGTTTTGATGAGTTTCGTCGATGTGAGATAAGATTTGAAGTATCCACGAAGACGATATGCATAGACTTATTTGGCGCAAAAAGCAAGTATTATCTGCTGACGCATGACGGGATTTGACGGCTGTGTACGTCAAAGTGCTAATATAATGGAAAAGAAAAAAAAAACTTAGATTAAATGCATATATAGGTTTTTACCATAAGGATGCTCAATTTTTAAATGTAAATAAAACAAGTTGTGTATGAGATATCGACTCAATTTTTACTATTTGAAAGAATATTTTAAGGCATCAATTATGAAATTTAACGTCATTCAAATGTCCACCCCGGCTTTGTTTGGTGGACGTATCCGAGAGATCTAATTTTCGGTGACTTTGTCGCACGAATTTGACTGAATTTGCTGGATGACCAGTGGCGTAACTACCAAGGGGCTAGGCGGGGCAGTGCCCCGGGGCCCTCAAGCTCAGTGGGCCCTCGAGTCCTTACCAGAAATCTCGATCGAACTGAACTTTTGGAAATTTCTCCCATTTTCAAAATAAATTTGACAGGTTGCAACCCCACTTTAATCATGACAACTCAGTTGAGAGAAATTCATAAGTTATGCCTAGGGAATTCCCCTAAATTCTTTCTTTAGGTTGGCAGTGTTGTCAATTACAAAAAAGAGCTTAACGCTTTCGCGCACGGCATCGTCATTTTAGCTCGTTTCCGTGAATCCGATTGCCGACGACATTCATGAATACGTATTAGTGGTTAAGCCATCGCCAGAACACACAATGAGTCAGTTATTCTCTCTCGTGTTTGCATCTTCACTTCACTAATCGTTTTTGGTGATAACATTCCAGCGATAAAACCGAACTTTTATTGCCGTCGAAACATTTATCATCAAGTAAATCGATCTACGCGTTTTTTTAATGTATTCTTTACACTTTTCAGTGATTTTCAACCATTGTATTTTTTAATAATAAAACTATTTAAACCATCGCTAATACACATTGAAAGGTCGATCACTCTGTATTAGAGTAATGGGAGTCGAAAGCACTTGTTCTCAACATTTTTATTTTTTTTAACAACAATTTTATAAGTTTATTTAAAAAGATACAAAAAAATTAAAATTTTTAAAAGAAAAATTCACAAAAAATAGTATAACAAAAAAAAGATTCATTATGAAAATAAGAAAAGTAATTTCCCCATACATAGAGCAGGATTTTTTGGGTAGGTTTGGCATCTCCATGAAGTGTCAGTGCGTTTATTATTTTTTGAACACCACCTGCAGCGCAAATAACATATTTTCTTTTTATATTTTTTTGGAATAGGACTTTTTTCCAAAAAAATGACTAGTATTACCTATTGTTAGAGTAGGTGTGATAGTTACAACTCTGTACTATCTGTTATATGGGCAATACCTAATAAGGATTCTATTAAATTGTCTCTAAATTGTAGAAAACTTATCACCTTTTCCATTTTAATGCGGTATAAAATCCACGCATTAAATACTGACTGTATTTTTTTCTAATAATTTAGTAGATAATGATATATTATTATAAAAATTTTCCATAAAAACATGATGACCTTTGTGGAGAAATGGATTCATCAATTTAAGTACACTGGCATCAATTTTGGTTCTTCTAGGTTCGTGGTCAAATAACCTTCCTCTATGTTTTGGATCCATGTTTTGTAAATGTTGTTTGTTTTTGTGTCCCTGAAGGCGGCAGGCATAGAACTAATCCGGCGCCAGAGGTTTAGGTTGAGCGAGGTTTATTTGCACTCATGTGCTGCAGCGACGAAGGGATTGACGATGCGCGCGCGCGAAAGCGTCAAGTAGCTTAGAATTTTTAAAGTATTTCTATATTTCATATTTTTATTTGATAAAACCTAATCAGTTTACATAGCAGTGGGGCCCCATTTTTTAATTTGCCCCAGGGCCCTTGGTTACCTAGCTACGCCACTGTGGATGACAATCGTTATATTGACTATGAGGGTAACAATTGTTTGCAGTTTGTTCGTATAGAACTGCAATTTAAGATGTATTGTAATGGCGTCAAATCACAAGATCTCGGTAGTCAGATTACGTCGCCGCCGCGCGAGATAACCATGCCCTCAAATCGCTCATGCAGAATGTGCATCGTGGCATGCGCTGTATGGCATGTAACGCCAGTCTGCTGGAATCACATGTCGTCGATATTCACATCATCCAGTTTAGGATATAAGAAATTTCTTATCATAAATCTGTAGCGCTCGCCGTTTACCGTAATGGCAATACCAGTTTAGTTGTGAAATATGTACGGACTGATAATTGATGGATCGCTAGACCAAATTCTCAGAATGCATTCGACGCCCGACTTGTTCACACATCCATTAATCCAAAAATGAGTCTCATCGCTAAAGATGATTTTTTTAGTGAAATTTGGATCAACTTCCAACTGGTCTACAGCCCGATCGGCGAACACACGGCGTTATCTTTCACTTTTTTCAAGTTCCTTATATATCTTAAGTTCCTGGGTCAGTTGGATGTTATACGGATGCAGATCAAATTTTCGATGCGAAATTCGCTAAGATGAAGCCGCAGAAAGACCAAGTTCTTATGAACGACGAGAAATTGACTGCGCCGGGCTTCATGCATAGCAGCGATATTTTTAGCAGACTGCAGTGACGCAGGGATATTGATTGATTATTTATCTAACCGGTTGACTCGAATTTGGCCAACAAACGTCAACTCGACAGGATAGTTGTGGCGAGAATAAAAATCCCGTAATTCGCAGAACTTTTCTCAAATAGAGCATTGATTTTAAAAAAATGATGATTTACAGACGTCGTTAAGGTCGACTACGTAGCCCAGAAAGCCCCCACGATCATCTGTAATAGTTTTTTTTATAGGGCTATAAGAGCCACCAAAAGTAAGTATTGTAAATGATTTATTTAGACTTATTTCTGCAGAGACGCTTGGTTATGTTATATACAAGTATTCCTAAAACGGGCACTTTCTGTAGTAAATAGACTCGCAGATTTAATGAGACCGTTTCAAAAGATATATTAATATTCAAAGCAAGAAGTACATTTGCTTTAAATTTTAATTAAACTTTGTTATGAAAGTATAGCTGACACAAATAAGTCGTTTTTGTGAAATTATTAATTGTTTTTTTTTAGATGGAAATGCCAAGGCTTCTGATCATAATTGAATAAAATGGAATCCAGTTCACTGCATTACCCGGAAAAAGTTTTTTCATTTTATCACTCTTTTTTACGTTTTTTGAGCCCCACAATATATATGAGAAAAAGTGGCGTATAGTGGTTGCCGATTTTAGCGTCGTTTGGGGGTACACATTAGCATCAATTAGTCTGCATACACTAACAATTAATTCAAATTCAAATTTATCATTTAACCAACAAAAGCCGTTTGAGATGCGCGTTAACGAATTTTAGTCAAATATAAGATGCAAAAGTTAGGGCAGTGTTTATCAGTACGAAAATAAGATCAAATAAGGTGCAAATAACATGAGTCATGATCATGTGCTCGTCGTAGGTCGTGTTACCTATTTCATTTTTAGTTAAAATGGTAGTAATTAATTAATTGCTTGCAAATAATACACCATTTTATGTTTATCTGCAACAGGTAAATGAAATGCGCTGATAGAAAACAAATCGCAGTGCAAGTGATAAAAGAAAAAATTGTAAGCCGCAAAATTGATACGCATAAGCATGTATATAATATCCTATATAAAACCTATTCAAGTCACTTGCTCATTGAATACACTAGTTTGGCTCTTTCTTCTTGTGTTATTTTATCTGAAAACCTCTTAAGAACTTTTTTAAGCATATGTTTCGAGTTCTGTTGGGTTGCTGATTTTTTTGTTCGAATAAATCCCAATTATGATCCATTGGGGGACTGAGACGTATCCTCAATGACTTAAGGATAACTAAAGTAATTGTAACTTTACAATTTCAGTTTAATGTTTAAGGGGTTTACCCCGTGTGACAGTTTCAAAAAATCGATTTTTTGCATAAATTGTATTCAAATATAGTGCAGAATATGTGGATAAAGTTATTTTCTGATATTCGGAGTAGTTCGGAAATTACATCGTTGAACAGGACAGGTTTTGAAGCGCACGTTTGAGCGTATTGTATGTTAGTGACAGTCGTATTTAAATCTTTAAACGTATTTTTCTCAAAACTATAATTTTAAGATTGGTTACCAAGATATCTCAAAACATATCAAACAAATTTCTTTAAAATTTCATTGTCTTATTCAATGCTTATGTAGATACTTGGCGAACTTGGATACTTCTGATTCACCAAGCAGTTATTTTTTTCATATTGAAGAAACAGTTATGAAAAAACTAAAATTCTCAAAAAAAAAAAAATTCAATTAGATGCCAAAAATAAACATTTCAGTATTTTTTGATTAAAATGCCGTTTGGTTCGCATATAAGCAAAACGCTTGCAATCGTGGTAAACGAAAAAAATAATTTTTGATGATGAGTGGTTAAGTTGCCGTGTAAATCGGCAATTAACGACGATTTTGATCTGAAAAAATGCAAAGTGTACTTAAAATATGAACATGTGACAAAAAATTCGCATTTGTATGTTTATTTAGTTTCCTAAAAAATCCAAAAAAGTGCCTACATACGGAATATACCGAAAAAAGTACACACGCTTTTTAATAGCTATTCAATGTCTCAGATATTTAACAAACTCACTCCTCAACAAAATATGTTTTTTTTATTAGAAAACTTCGAGATAGTGAATATTTGCTTATCTAAGAAGACAAAGCTCGAGAGATTCCTGCTCGCGTGCAATTATTTGAGTGTTTTGCTCTTTCAAATGTATATTTCTGCAACTTTCATGAATCCTATAAAGT
This sequence comes from Stenopsyche tienmushanensis, assembly GCA_008973525.1. Lineage (NCBI taxonomy): Eukaryota > Metazoa > Arthropoda > Insecta > Trichoptera > Stenopsychidae > Stenopsyche > Stenopsyche tienmushanensis. The sequence goes on from WACJ01000526.1 coordinate 283,758, forward strand.
TTCAATTAAAGCTTGTGATATACGATAAAGGAACTGATTGATGCATTCAGAAACGTTTATTAATTTTCCGTACGAATCTTAACTCTATTTATTTATGTATCAGTTTATAATTTCTCTGAATGCTCTTAAGTGTCTAAGCGATCTTATCATGAACCAAAACATTGATCCGCCATGCAAAACACCGTGGCGAGTCAGCCGCTTTTTGAGAGTGAAGAAATCGACAAGCTTCAGAGATACTTCACAGAATTTCAAATAAAGCTTTGGAAATTACGTTTAACTGCAATAAGGCATTCTCGCTAGTTAAGATGTTCCAAAATAATACTCCAAAATTGCAAAAAGAAAGTCACCGAAAGAAGTGTAGTCGAAAACCAGGACTGTATATTGGAGACTGCTTTCAAAGATACCACACAATAGAAAATATAATTTTTAAATAAAAAAAATATTATTCAAACACATTATCGTCTAAACGCTTATGTAGTCTGCGGACCCCTTCTTGAGCAAAATTTCTTTCGCGGACTTCCTCAATTATTTTTTGGCGGACCCTATCCCAACCCTTCCGACTTAATTTTTCAAACAAACAAACATTTCTTGTTCAAATATAGGTCAAAATAGATCTTCTTACAATATTTTCTGTAAATAATTACACGAAAATATATTGTTCAAGTATAGACAAATGTCTTTTTCATATTTTCGTAGACCCTCAGGGATCCGCGGACCCCAGTTTAAAAACCGCTGGTCTAAACACACATCTAATGTTCAACAAAGAATTGATAAATCTTGTTTATCCTTCATAATCTTGCATGTTATGTATCAGTGCTCTTTCAATGGAAATTAATTCCGACCATTACGACACCCATGCCCAAATTTAATACGTCCGCAAAGGGTTAAAATGGCTTTTTATACTTCTTGTTTTATGGGATCTTTGATAACCACTTCGTGGTTGTATAGGTTTTCATAGTGGATGCATTTTTTTAAAATGCGATCGCCAACCACATTGTAGATTTGAATCCAAGATAATTGAGCTACCAGTCCGACCACGAAATCACAGAAGTACCATCTGACCACTGTGGACTAATTTGACATAAATTGCATAGCATATGCATGATTTTAAAAATTTGATTAATTACCACCACATCTCCTAAAGATATGAACCAAAAATATCTAAAAAGACTATCACATTTGGATATAGTTTAACGTCTTGAACTATTTTGAACTTTATTTTGTGCTTCTAATTTGAAAATACTTGAATCCTAGTGTTTAGGCCACCTATGTTTTGAAGGTCTACAGGTTGGTTTTGGTGATAAAAATTGTCTACCAACTGAGTTTATTATAAGGGTTGGTATCGAATAAATGAGAGCAAATATATTTACTTAAGTAATGTGTATTTTACAAATTATTTGTTTATGCCATCTATTAAATTAAAGGATGTATAGTGCAAATATATACATTATCTAGTATATGCTGTTGGTCGCATACCCAAGTAAACAAGTGCGATGAAGAGATTTTCAGTGTAGAAGAGGGAAACATAAATTAAATTAAATAAACAGAACGCCATGGGGCACTTCAAGGGCTGTTGGGCAAAATGCTATTTTAATTAAAGCATAGAAATGCTATTTTATTATTAACTGTAAAAATATCGAGGTGTATAAGATGAAAATTTTCTTTCATAATATTTTTCTCTCTCCCACAATGACCACAATTTCATTTTTCTAGTTTCTACGCGTTTTTCAGGGTTGTAATACGATATATATTTCATATAATATTTAGTTTAATTCCCCTCCGCCTTCGGTAACTTTTTAATGTGCACACTCTATCAGCTTAAAGGGCCCTTAAAGGGTTAGCTGAGTTAGCTATTGAAACTATTGCACATATAGCAAACACGCACACATTGAATAAATTTAAGTAAAATATGTTGCACACAAAATAATAAAGAAAGTGTGTTTTCCATATGTCCAGTTAGATTTGATTTGGATGGATAAAATAACTATAACTCAGTGTATAAAGCAAGCACCCGCACAGTGAAAGATCGTTGGTTCATGTTTAACTGGGGTGAGTTGTTATTTTTAAGCTTTTTTGCGGATGGTAATAATAAATTTAATACAAATAAAGTAATGAAGCAAATTCGTTGAAAATTACATTTGGGATGATTCAAAATTCGGGGAGCGTTAGTGGAAATAAATACAATTAGATTGTACTAAATTTGCCCTTATATGTTAAAGCATAAAGAAAAGTCTTGAATTGGCTCATAGTGTTGAAATAATATTTATTAAATGAAGATCCTTCCACTAAAGGAGAAGAAAATAAGAGTGATTATCACAAGACTTAATTACATAAGACGAAGTTTATAACGATCTCTCAGGTAGAAGCAAGCAATCGAAGACAACAGTTTTTTAGCAAAAAAATAGAACATGCTGACTTAAATATGCGAATTTAAAATACTATGAAGAAACATTAAAAAATGTGAGTACTTGGCTAAAAAGAATAAACTTCACATAATTATTTTTACCTTTGAAATAAAACTTTTTTTTCCTATTTCTATTTTTCGCATTATTCTGGGATTATAATGACGGGTGCTATGTAAAAATATAAAGTAATTTATAAAATCCTTATTTGTATTTTAAGCATCAACGAATCGCTAAACGTCAAGATATCGTTTGGAAATTTATTTTCTTCTGTCAGATTGACCGTTCTTAAGTACGTCTGGCCAGACTTTTTATGCAATGAGTTTTTTGAATAGTAGCAATGTATTGATCTTATCCAATCTCATTAACTTTGTTAATTTAGTAGTTATAAAGACTTTTAAAATAAAGTTCGAAATCTTTGTGTTTCGAGAAAAATATATATTTCTATTTATACACCTAGAGCCAATGAAATAGATCTGTCCAGATATTGATTTTTTTTTCTTAGAATTTGTATGGAAAATCACGTTTTTCTTTATGAAAGTTTAATCCTCTCGCTCCAAAAAAATATTTTACCATATTTCATACGCTGAATCACATTTTTACATGTGCCATAAGAAATCTTTTCGCATCTTATATTTGGAAAAATCTATATTTAGTATAGATTTTTCTTTTACGTGTTCCCCAGAAAATATTTTGCACCATATCTGTGAAATTGTTGCGTGGGCGGATGGTACATAGCGACGAGAATTTTTGTTGGTGGACCTTTAATCCTTACAACTCCTATGGCCACATGTTGTGGCCGAAGATTTGTTCCCATCACTCCTATGACCACTACGTGTGGGCGGCTTTTTTTCGGGCAGTTTTTATGAACTTCAAATAAGATTTTGGTATTTTTTGGTAAGAATTAAGTGAATACTCTAAAAATACCGTCTTACTGTCTGACCATTATATTTGTCATCTGGAATATGGAAAATAATTGGTTCAGAGGAATTGAATCGTTGCAGGTATCATATATTTATGGATAGGTTTTACACCAATCTAACCCTTGCTGGAGAGCTCTTGAAAAGGAAATATTTTCTCACTGGCACGATAATGACTTACAGAAAGGGTTTACCTAATCATATAAAAAAACAAGATTAGCTGTGGGATGAAAGATATAGAAAGCATACAGAAAACAAGATACTTTAGTATTAGCTTGGCGAGGCAAAATAATAGTCACAATGCTCATTATAAAGCATACGTCAAATTCCAAATCAATGAGAAGAATAGCAAGGACTAGCCCATACCAATCTAATCAAGATGAGCTAATAAACAAGGCAGTAGTCATTTTAGATTACATTAAAAATATGGACGGGGTGGACACGGCAGATTAATACGTAAAATCATATTGTTTCATGCGAAAGACTGAAGTGGTGGAAGAAGTTTTTTTTTTTTGGGGTTTTGAAACCTTGATTGTAAACTCTTTTATTTTATACAAAGAATATGAAATCAAAGAAAATAAAAAGCCAATAAATCATAAAAAATTTCACCGACTATTGTTGATGCAACTTTTTGTTAACTTTCGTGATTTTATAAAGACCGAATTGGGACCATTCCGAAAATTGCTTCAAAAAATATTATATATTACATGATTACAAAAATTAATAAATCAAATAAAATGTCTAATGTACTTAATAAACATCCTCCATATCAAAATGCTATTTATTTATATATAAACCCCCAATTTTTTCATTTTATACCATACAAACATTTTTTTAAGAAATACGTAAATAATGGCTTGAAGTTGGGGGAACTTTTATGAAAAAATCTTGGAGCCCAAAGGGTTAAAATTAGTATCGGATATTTTTCTTATAACATACCGTACTTATTGCTAGATGCATAGCATCTGGTAAGTGTTCAAGTAACGGTAATTTTAGAACAATTGCGCGTCGCGATAAGACTATATTCTTTAACTGATGCAGATTCGGTGTTGATTGACCGATAAGCTAAATATTGGTTTTATTTCTAGTTAAAAAAATCCCGCCACTGCTTGCGGATGTCATCATAAATTGGAACAAGTATGTACGTATAATTGGAGAAACATAAAGCATGCAGGAAAGAATTATAAACGGGGGAAGGGAAAGAGGGTTAACTGTAGTGAAGTAGTGAGTATTTCTGCATGCTATTCCACTTCAAAATAGACTAACAATCAATAAACCGGATTCATAGTTAAGTGGCCATGCAACGTTTTTTCCCCCGAATTTTTGACTTATGATAGCGATCTCTAAAACATTTCCAAATATAAAATAAAAATATATGTAGTCATTTTTTTAGAGTAGAAAATCATAAGACCACCCAATTTTTTTAAAAGTAAAAAAATAAGAACCACCCTAATGTAATAAAAAATACTTAGAAAAAAGTGATTTGGGAAAAGGATATGAAAAAATGCAAAACTGACTTAATTTTATACTGAAAAAATGAATGATTTTCGTTAAATTTATTATTAAATTCGTTTAAAATTACTAAAATTTAGGCCCATTTGTCGAGCATTGCTAGGAATTATTACATCCGTGTTTGGGTAAGGAAAGATAATACTCATTTAGTCAAGCGAATATAATACGGATAATTTTATTGTCAGTGAAATAAAATCCTATATGTATATATATATATAATAAAATTAGCGCACAAGATAACTTAACCTTTGGAAGGAAGAAAAAAAATGGTATTCCTATTTACTGCAAAGTCGTAGACCTTCTCGAATTATGTATTTTTAATTTTGATTTTAAATTCTGTAAAACCCTTAAAAGGACAAACTCAGGGAGATTTGGTAAGATCTATACATACTATTAAAAAAAAAATCTCATTGCAAAATCATATTGGCCAGGCCAGATCTTACTGACAGAAGGGTTAAACAGTCCAAAATTTTATTTTTTTTCAAATTCATTAAGTGTTGAGGAATTTTATCAGTCACATTGATGGTGTTATACGAAAATGAAGGCTCACGCGGTCATCAACTTGAACTAGCATTTAAATATCTGATGACAATATCTCCAATGAGTGTGGAAGCTGAGCGAGCATTTTCAGCAGCAAGTTGCCTGACTTCCAAAATTAGATCCAGACCAAATGACGAAACACTAATGTTTAATGTTAATGTTAATTCAATATTTTCATGGGCAATTTTCAATATTTTTTGGCATATTTTCAAAATAAATAAAATTCTTTGGCCTTCAAGTGATTTTTTATATTGAACAAATGGACTTATTAGTAGTTTTTGATCAATTTTATCAATGTAATTTCTTAAAATATTGAAAATACCAATCCCGGGATACCGGGACTGGTCCCGGGATTGTCTAATGAAATTCCGAAATCCCGGGATCGAAATTTTGGCTCGGGATTGGATTCACATCATTTTTTCACTTTAATTTTTAAAATTCGCCAAACAAAAAAGATTTTCTCAAATACTTCAATGTTTAACGCATAAAGCAGTAAGATGTGAATAATTGGTTAGCGGTGTCCACCCCAACCATATTTTCGATGTTAGCTTGAATCATCTATTGTAAATTATTGAAAAGGTGCAGAACTATTTTGCTGGTGAAAGACAGCTCTGGTCTAATCAAATCCTGAGTAGTGAAGATTCGAAAATATCCCAAGAAGTGAATAAATGGGGGGGGGGGGGGGGGGTTGTCGTAAAATTAAAAAAAAACCTATCTTAGAACAGTTGCCCGGATGTTTCAAAAAATAAAAACATTTGAATAGCTCTAAATAATTGCAATCGAGGCTGGAGTAAAAAATGAGCTCAAAGGGATAATTCATTGGCTTACGATTATTTGCCGGAATTTAGCTTCAATACACAAAATAGATTTAATTTCGATTGAAAATTCATCTAATGTGAAATATGCATTTTTCTTTTGGGCAAGGACGAGAGTTTAAATTTACACCGACGATAAGTATCATCTGATATTTTTGAAAATGTAAACAAGCTAAACATGTCTCTTCAAAAAAAAGGTATGTCACAGCGGGACAGAGTTGGCAGCCCTCTAGCCAAAAAACAGTTCCGAATTAACGTGCGGTCACTTTTCTGCCTTTATCATACCTGAATTTTTATGCTGTGTGTGAACGAAGCATTATACTTCATTTATATACTACCAAATCACGAAAAAAATCATTCAATACATAACGATGTTTTTTTAAAAATACGCCTTTTCTTTAAATATGTTCTCGAAGAGATAAAAAGGAATATTTCTCAATACACAGATGTACAAATATATTTATGGCTTATAAGTATATTGGCCGGTTAATAAGGCGCGTAATCTTTTAATGGAACTAATTTTGGCCGACACGATATAAATATTTAGTGAAAGTAATTGTGTCGTAAGAAACTAAATAACGTAATATGTTTCATAATAAGATTAGGGATCATATTTACAGGTAATGGAGCCCAAATCAACCAATCCGGTTTATTAAACTTCAATGAAGAAAAATGGGGAAAAATTTAATCATAAAAATGATATTTCAATAAGAACACTCAGTTTTTAAATGTAAATAAAGCAAATATGTGAGATATTCACCCAATTTATTTTATTTTTGAAAACATATTTTATGACATTAGGTATGAAATATTATATAACATCATTTAAGCATTCAATATTGCACTAATATTTTAAAAATATCATATGAGCTATTAACAACCATATATCATATTTAATCATTTTTCAGTGCTGTATTTATAGCATATGAAGTTTCATGGCGATTTTTTTTAGAGCCATTGAAATTTATAATTAAAAAATATATCACAAAACGGCATTTAGGTATTCAATGTTAAGTATTACGACATACGTGTATAGTGTAAAAGGTAGCAAAATAATGCTAATGGTTAGGAAAAGTAGTTTTATTGCTTGTCTATATACTAATTAATTGCACAATATTGTTGCATTTTCATTGAAGGGCAAGTGTAATAAAATAATAATTAGGTTCATTCTGTCTTTAAAATTTTCTATTGGTGGATTTTGCTTAACATTTATATTATCTTTCATTTCTCTGAGAAATTTGGATCGATGCCATCAGTGTCCGAGAAGCAACATAATGGCAAAGTATATTTATGATATTTATTCGTGATAAAAATAAGAATTAGAAGTGTTCTTATATCCTCAATTTATTAAATTGTTTCATTTAATAGATCATAAACACTACAAACCCCAGTGGGCGATGAAACCATATCCATCAGCTCTATCAATTGAGTTAAGAAAATCGATACTATCACTATGAAATACCGAAATAAAAAAAACACCACGGTAAATATTTTGTGATGGTCTTATATGTATTCAAAACATCAAAAAATGTTTTTCCTATAAAAAAATTAATCGAAAATAGCCAAATAAGGAGTCAGGGTCTGGGGTTTACAGGGTCCTAAACGTGGTTTCACATAAAAATTATGTTGCACGAAAACTGCACAAATATAAGCAGTTTTCGGTGCGAGATCAACAAAATACAGTGACACACAGGGTCTGCGTGCATGTTTATCACATGGATAGATGTATATGGGCTGCTCATGCCCTTTTCATTTATTACCGGACTAAACGCACCACGTGGAAAAATATTGTGTATCCAAAAGAATTTAATTAACACGGCATAAGCATAATCTTTTGGACGGGAAAAAAATAGTGGGCGGGAGACTTCTTATCTTTTCCCCCGTCCCAAATATCGTGTTCATGTAGTGCTAATTAAGTGCTTTTGGATACACAATATTTTTCCATGTGGTGCTTAGCGTCTGATAATAAATGAGAAGGGCGTAAGTAGCTTACATATAGCTACCCATGTGAGAAGCATGTACTCATACCCTAAGTGTTCCTGTGCTTTGTTGATGTTTGCACTGGAAACTGCACACGTTTTAATTTAAATAACATATCCGTAGGAGCCATTTTAACACAACATTTTCTCCTTAAAAATTTTCATTTCAAACTGTAGCTTCGATGATATTATTCATCATCTTTTTCACTAAAAGCCTAGCGTTGCTACATATCGCGGCGGATTTATATTTCAAAGAAAAATTATAGGCACACCAATTTTCAGTATTTCAATATTACGATGGAAGTAGAGTTTCACGATTTTTTAGCGAAACCGCTCGGACTTTGGGCGAAGTTTAGTGTGGAATACCCTGAATTTAGGCGAAACTTAGTGCGGACCACCCGGACTGCAAGTTTTCGCCAGCCAAGAGTCATTTCTTCTCTAATATATTTTTCAGATCATGATGTACCGGTTATCGTGTTGTTTATTTCGTTATTCATTAATTTCATCTCCATTAGGATAGCTCTAAGGCAGCGCTTCTTAAACTTATGTAGTCCGCGGACCCCCTCTTGAGCAAAATTTCTTTCCTCTTGAACAAACTTTTTTTTGATGGACCCCATTCCAACCCTTGTGACTAAATTTTTCAAACAAACAAACATTTTTTTAGTCAAATGTTGGTCAAAATAGATCTTTTTATATTTTTTTCTGTAAATAATTCCAGAAAAACATCTTGTTTTTTTTTTTTTTTAAATCCTTATGACGTCCATCAAAGCATGAATCTTTGATGTGTCATATCCGATAACGGATATAGGGGATCTCCATAGGAGATCTTACTTGGGAGATGATTTAATGTGGTGGTTTCCCGTTGCCTTCCACACGTGGTAAAGTAAGGATAGGATTATTTGGAAAGGTAGGAGAGGAGAGAATCTATGAGTGAGTAGCGAAATTATCATTATATATAAATGATAATTTAATTATTGTTGCAAATTCAATTACTCACTCATTGGCGTCCCTGCACGACTTTATTAATCGCCTCAGAATTTACTTTTTCTAGTCCAGGAAATCAGGGTAAACCTGGATCGAGACGATTGATCAGAAATATTTAATATTTCCGATCTCCCAAATTTGTTGGTACGGTGAAAATATTTTCCACAATCTGGATTTGAACCCGAACCTTTGCAACAAGAGTCCAGGATCTAAGCCACTATACCAACACTTGGTCAAGTATAAGTTTTTTAAGTATATCTTGTTTAAGTATAGGTAAATATTTTTTTATATCTCCGCGGACCCCAGCAATGACTTCGCGGACCCCCAGGGGTCCGTGGACCCCTGTTAAAGAACCGCTGCTCTAAGGTATTTGAACTCTTGCAATATTGGGCATTGCAAAGCGTGCCGGGTATTCGCTTTATTTAAAAATAAAATATTTTTTTTATTTTTTTTATTTTTAACATAAACACGCAATTATAAACGATATGATGAAGGCCAAGCATAGAATTTAAAAGTGAGTCGAATACGTTTTCGATGTATTGCTGTTTTCAACAAACGAATTAAGGGGGGGGGAGATACTTTTAGAATTTTCAAAAAAATGTTTTTTTTTTACACAATTCGAATGTATAATACGTTAAAAATATACTGTTGAAAGGAAACATCGAAATATTGAATATAAATGGAGTTATTGTCAAAAACGTCAGTCCGCATACTGTTATCAACTCAGGTAATCGGAGAGCTTGGGTCGGAGCAATGCTTCTTTCACAGTATGTTTATATATTTTTTAACTTTCAAGGCAATTTTAGATTCTAAACCTTAAGGTGGTGATTTGTCTATTGTGAAAAGTGAGTGTGTTGGCCACGTTGAGAAGAGAATGAGCTCCAGACTCCGACAGAGAAGAAAAGATAAAAAAAACTTTTAAGAAAAGGGAAGTTGACAGAAAACGTTGTAAAAAAAAACTTACAACATATTAGAGAAATTATAGTTACTTTTTACCATATTTTTTCAACGAAAAAATATCCACAACACAACAACTGTCCGACTGGAGCCGAGAATTGGTGCAAATGGCAGAAAGCCATCGCTTTAGGTAAAGATCCCCAGCTTGAAGATCTTACTCCATTACTTGGCGACGATATAAAACAACATCTTCTACCAATTTACGAAGGTTTGTCTAGAGATGATTTACTGGAAAGATGCTTGGGTGGCCATACCCAGAATGCCAACAAAAGTTTCAATGCGACAATCTGGCGAATATGTCCAAAGCAACTCAATTCTGGGCTAAAAATTGTTGAAAGTATATTTAATGAAGGCTACACCTCAATTCTCAAACTTATGAACGAGCTGGGTATAATTGTTGGCACTTATTGTAAAGTTTTCGCCGAAAATACAGATGAGGCATGAATAGTGAATCAGAACCGGATGAGTCTTTCCGAAACAAAAACAGCTTGTACAGCTCGAAAACAGCAGCAGCTCGAAGATAATCAGCTTTTTTAAAAGGTCGAAGGTTTATTGTATGGATCTAGAATCGCCGATTGATCGGTAAGTCACTTTAAATTATAATTATACTGTATCGAAACATTGAACGCCATTTTCTCGAAACTGTATTTTCAAAAACTGCTCTTCTGTAACTCAAAAAGTTATTAACCGATTTGGCTGATATTTTCAGAGGTTTCTCTTTATACTATCGGAAGGATGTACCTATAAGTTTAAAGATATCGGGTTAATAATTTTTTTTTTTTGGGGTTAAAACTATTGAAAAATAGCCAAAAATCTGGACTTTTGATTAAACAGCCGATATAAATTTTATTTTTAATTTTTTAAATTATTTTATAGATATATCTTTCCCTTTAGTATATCAGTAATCGAAAAAAAAACAACTTTTTTATTTCAGATAAATAGAAAATTTTTGACAGCTGCAGCAGTTTTCGATGTCTCCCAGTAGACGCTTGAAGAAATATTATACAGAGCGGCCATTTTGTAAAAAAAAAACTACATGTTTTTTTACACTTTGACTGATTTCACACAATCTAAAGGATCTCCCCCTTTAATTCAGGTATAAATTAAAATTATGATGTTTGTGTGTTACCACCTCTCGGTATGTCCACCGAAGACCGAAAACCGATTGGAAAATATATCGACGGTTGTAGTGCTTTATTTACCTTAGAAATCACCAAACCAATATGCGCCAACAAATTACATATACAAACAATATTTTTACTATGCTAAAGTTTTTTCTGCAAGTATAAACAATAAGTTGACAAAGATTTATTGCAATCGAATTAACGGTATGGCAGCGCATTGAATACGAACAACAACGATTATTTTTTATATGTTAGATTGTGTTTTTATTATGTATTTTATTTTTGCGATACTATGTGTTTTATATCAAACAACGAACAAACAAATATTCTTTTTACTTGCAAATACTATACTATACTATAAAAGAAAATTTATTTCTTTGTTATTTTATTTTATTTAATATTATTTTCACTTTTTTATTGATTATTTTCTCAAACCTTATCAAATTACGTCAAATTGGTTTGGCATGCTTCGTTTATGTAAAAAAAAAATTGTCGGCACAAAAAGGGATATTCGTTAGGCTTTCAGTTTCATATTAAGCCCTAATTTTTATTTCAAACAAACATTTTTATACATATGCTTATAATCATAAATGCAAATGGCATTGATGTACACTTTTTGAATGGCATTGAAGTTCGTCACTCTACTTTTTGACACTAAACGCTGCTCAATGACAGAAAACCATGCACTATTACTACTACTTTTCTCAGATTTATTATTCAGTTACATGAATGTATGGTGTTTTAGACATGCAATAAATTATTGACTTAGCCTGGCTACTGACCATTGAAATCATATTGATCATGGTATTGAGAAAATATGGATTAGGAAAACAAGGCTTTTCATAATGAAAAAATAAATTATGGAATTTTGATAAAACGTATTCATACATGATCCGTACACCTATGAGAGTCAAATTTATTTAATACATAGGTTGCCTAGTAATAAGTCGATGATGAGAGCAAAATTATATTGACGTTATATCTGTGCATAAATTTTCATATTTAAGTCTAAAAATATGAACGTAGCGCAACCTTCACACGTCACTGCGAATCATGATCTGAACGGGTACTCACTTTCTTATGTTAATCTATTGCTCCGAATTGCTGGTGGACTTTCCCTTTATGCAAACACGATTCTATTATTTAACAACATCGTAAATCTTATTTGAGAAGGTTGAGTACTTGGAAGTGTCCCGTTTGCATGTAATTATTTCAGAAGTTTATTTTTTAGTTTACGACAATTGGAGCATTTACAACATTACATTCAGAGAAAGGAATATGAGTTATTCTTGAGTAGAGTTATTCTTATATTTTTTAAAATTATAACTCTAGATACCTTTATAATGCACCGTTATATTTGTAAAAAAGGACAAACAATGCTAACATGCCGACAAACGTTTTGCAAGGCGGTGTCAGATTGTCGAATTTGTCGGGCTATAGAGCAGTGTTCCTCAACAGGTGGCCCACGATCAAGTGCCGAGTGGCAGAGGCTTTCCATCGGGCCACGAATATTATGCCAAATTTCAAAAAATTCTAAATTTTCAACAATCATGCGAAAAAGCATTTTCGTCCATGTTTTTAATGAAATCGAAACAATCGCATTGCAGGCAAGAATATCCAATATACAGTCTACTCTCGATTATTCGGGTGCGGATTATCCGGTTGGCGGATTATCCGTGCCTGAAAAATATTAATTTAAAAAGATATATATTTTTTAATTTTTAATACTCTGATAATAAAGCCATTTCTGAATAGTAATTAGGTGTTATATACAGCGATCAAAATTAAGAAAATAATAACTCTTTAATGCGATAGGAATGATGCTTGTATCTTATTTACCAAAACAAAAACCTGTTTTCGTGTTTCAATTACATTGATTTTCAAAACAAACGAGCAAGTGATTGTTCATAGGGCTAAGGTCCATGGGTTTAATCTTTTGAGTAGTGAGCTAATTTAAAATCTTCATAGTCGTAGATGCTATATTTGCTTATCCGCCACTTGTTATCCGTACAAATCCACTTATATGTCAGAACCACAGTAGCGCATATGAAGCTTATATTTAACACTCTCGTTGCCCAATATGAATCAGTGTTGTTTCTCACGAGGCTCAAATTCGATAGTCGGAACGTGAACAGAAGGAATAGCGATGCGATACACGGACGACATGTGGCGCATCTTCTTTCAGTTGTTGTTTTATCTTGGATCGATAAGTTTGACCCTTTCATTAGTCAAATTAATAAAAACAGAGTGAAGATAAGCAAGTGCGAACAGACAGTAGGAATGCATGTTTCGAGGTCGATTTCGAAAGATATTTAGATAGTTGTCATCTAGAAAACATTATAGAAAGACGTTCGTAAAGTTAACATTTACAAGTCGTTATAAAAATACGTAACGATAAGACGCTGGATTCGCTTTTCGGAGACGCGCATATCTGGTGGACGCAGCGACGAACGAATTAAATAAATAAACACTAACGGTTCGATTTCTCTCTCGGTCTCGATCCGATCAAATATTCTCATACAAAAAACGGGATTGGAACGATCCGATAGTGTGAATACTCCGATTGTTTCTTGTGTAAGAATATTTGATCGGACCGAGACCGGAGCGAGATCGAACCGTCAACGGCACCATTGTGTGGATCGGGCCATAATTAGACAAAGACTCATTCAACACGCATCGAAGAACGGCAAGCAGTTAAAAAAAACAAACATTGTCGATAGCACACAAAATTCGGTAATTTCTTTGCGTAAACAAATTACACACTTGAAATCGAAATCATTATAAGTCGATAAATTTGGGCTTAATGATCTATACAATCGTGCGATGCATGCGAGGAAGCTCTCCGTCTCTGTCTCCCGAACTGCACTCAGTTCTCTTTGTCTCTGTCTGTCTCCGAGCTTCAATGTGCAAGAGTGCTTTTTCTGAATAATGGAGGGCGTTACGGAGGGTCTCCGATAGTACTCCCGTAGGGGTTAACGATCTATACAATTGTGCGATGTACGCAAGAAACTCATTATATCCGTCACTGCCTCTCTTCGAGCTCTACGTACAAGGGTACTCTTTCTGAATCAATGTAATTCGCTTGCAAATACGCGATCATCCTTCATACAGGTTTACTATGAGCGCGTTTTCCAGTTATCCGTATTTATCTTCCTCGGCAGTCCCCCTGATAATCGAGAGTCTACTGTATTAGCAAAGATGCAGGTTTCGCATTCATTTGTCGAAAAAAACTCATTGTTTCTGTTAAATTTTAATGTATCAGACTGTTATATGTATATTTGCTAATTATAGTTATGTCTATTTGTCACAATATAAGATTAAAAAAATATTACATGAATAACCGTTTTTATTTTAGTATAAGTGGTCCGCATAAACATTTTCTTTTTTTACCGTTTTGCAGGTGTAAAAAGGTTGGGGAGCACTACGATAGAGTACTGTATTTGACCTCTTATAATCCGGATTTTTTTGGAAAGGAATATAGTAGACCTGATAATCCGGTCCCAGTTTAATCCGGCGCCCCGTTTAGTTCGACATCCCAATACAAATATTGTACAAACATTGATAATTATTTACTAGTCTGCCAACATAATTCTCTGAATTTCCCCTCATTAACATAGAAAATGCCGTCAGAATATTCTTTTAAAATTGTAGTCGTAAAACATTGTAAGCTCGTCCCGCTTGCTATGGAATATTTTTGAAGATTCACAACGGAAGAAATATCTTATTTCTATATTTTTATCTAGTAGGTGATGTTACGTATCGAACTAGAAGCTGTTAATTGCCATATAGACGAGACACAAATACAATGTCATTAATTGAATGGATTTGTTGATGACTTTTTCTCCCGGGGAGGTCTCGTGCCCCTCGATATATTAAATTACGTTAATTGAAAGCCACAACCTCTCCGCATGCCAACACCCTGAAAACATTCCACGTCAAACCTAGGCCATTGTACTACCTTATCATCTATGAAATATATGCTGACGTTCGTTATCCGGATTACAATTATTTTAATATCAAAACTCTGTATCATTGAGTCGAATTTCAAAATGATTGTTTTTTAAAAAAACAACATTTAGAAGATATTCTATATGGATGATAAAAAATGCTCCTATGTTGCTAATAATTCAAAGCAAAGACTTGTTCAATAAAATCAACATCAGAAGAACCCTACAAGCAAGTGTAATACGACGTTCCTGAAAATTTAAAAATATAGGATTTTTGTAATTATTCAGACTAATATTTGTAATCACTTCGTCCTATCATGGTAATGTTTATAGAAAAAAACTTAATATAATCACAAAATATATTTCTTGAGCAAAATAATCTTAAACTTCAGGAAAACATTAACTTGGGAAAACATTAATCATCACGCTGGAAAAGATAAAACGATTTAACAACAACAAAAAATTAAGTACCTTTATGAAGAAACTATTAATGTATTATATTTAATAATAATAATAATTGATTAAATAAGAATCGTTTATGGTTAGGTACAGATAAAACTTCAATTTGGAATCAACTTTTTCATGATAATGATATTATCCTTTCATTTACCATAAAGTATTTACTACAAATCGACTTTAATATCGATATAAAATATGTTACATATGAGTTTCAGATTTTTTTAGATTTTCATAAGATGTACTAAATACCAATCATAATCACTACAGATTCGGAACTTAATCGACATCTATGCATGTTCCCGAATCTTCCTCGATCCGCCTAGCCACACTCAGTACCTTTTTAAATAAGTAAATTAGGGACCCATGCATACTCAATGTTGTATAATAAAGTCGTAACTTCAAAAATGGATTATTAGCGTCAATCCATAACAAAAACAATGGCTTTGCCAAATGAAAAAATGATTCCAACACATAAGCCAGGTTAAACGCTCCGAAAGAATCCCTTCTGCAACTGGTGGAAGTAATAACTATTATCAGTATGCAGCATGTCAATTGAGTAATGCACACAAAACGTGAATATCTGAATGTCTGTAAAAATGTAGGAATGCATTGGGGGATGCAAACACTGTGCGTGCTCAGGATATTTTACGGGAATGCTCCCAAGCGGATTAGTGAAATAAGCAGAAATGTCCAAAGGGTTGCAAAGGCGGATGATTTACTTATTTCCCGAGATTTTTTAACTTTTATCGAATATCACCATACTAAGAAAAACAATTTGGACTTTTCTTTTCATAATTTTCAATTAGTACACAATGGCATTAAAATAGGATTTTAATATTTTTCCACTTTCATTATCACAGGAATTTCATTTTATTTGAATACATTCACAAAAGATCGCTGTAACAGAATAATTTGGATGTTATATTTGAAATAATATCAGAATATTTGAAAAATCGAATTCAAAGAGCTAGTATTTTTTTAATACATAGCTTCCAAATTCCTCAATCAACGATTTGAAGATATTATTTGAATGGACATACTCCACTGTGCTTGGTTGAATGTTTATCCATGCTATGGTTCAAAAGGATCCGTTTCCAAAGAAGCATATTTTTAGATTGTGAGAGAGAATAAGCTCCTCTTTGTATTGAACATTTACACCAGGAGTGGCCAAAGCAGCGATCGCGGCCGATTGATTGACCGCGTAACTATTATAACTATAACTATAAGGCCCGATCCACACTATGGTGCTGTTAACGGTTCGATCCCACTCTCGGTTTCGGTCCGGTCAAATAATCTCATACAAGAAACGGAATTGGAACGATCCGATAGTGTGAATACTCAGATTGTTTCTTGTGTAAGAATATTTAATCTAACCGGGATCGGAGCGAAATCGAACCGTCAACGGCACCCTAGTGTGGAACGGGCCTAACTTAGTCGCCTGCCTGTCTGATATACACAAATCTGTGATTTCTGTCCTCTGAATAACTTGATATTGAATATGTATAGAGTCTTTCTCCTGGGGCTTAATATGTGGACACCGTAAAGTGAAAAATCCGGTACATGACAGATACGCGGATAATACGGCCTACTACTACCAGCTGTTAGATGATGTTAAGGCTGCTTATCGTAACAAAAGATGAATAAAATTGTTTTGAGCTGTTCTTCTTCTGCATGACAATGCATACAAAAGCCTTACTCGTGATAAACTCACCCAATTATACTGGGAATAACCAGTTTGCAGTTTAGACATGGACCCGTGTAGCTGCCACATGTTTATAGAGGGCAACGATTTCAAGTCAATGCTGCGGTCGAACAATACGTGCGTAGCTGGTTTTTTGAGCAGCTGCCTGCTTTCTTCAGTAATGAGATCAAGAAGCTACCTATCCGATATAATAAATGTATTTCTATAGAAGATAGCTATGTATTATTAATATTAACCCCCAAGTATTTCACTTGAGACATCCTTTCGATGGGGACTTCGACCCGATAACTAATCGATCAGTTTGACGATGTTTATGTTTCACGGAAAACATGATAGCCTCGGGTTTTTCTTCGTTTATTTTAAGTTTTCGGCGATGGAAATATTCAAATGCTGCTTTTAGCGATCGTCGGAGATTATCAACAATTAACTTGTTATTCCGAGAGCTCGTATAGTATGCAGTATCATCAGCGTAGAATGCAACGTTTGATGAAGATAGTGTTAGTAGATCGTGCAAATATAAATTAAATAAATAAGGTCCTAAAATACTGTATTGAGGAACTCCCGCTGAAACAGATAGAGTCCCCACCTATATATTTTTTAAAAAAAGTCGCCCATAGTGATCAAAAGTTTGGCCACCCCTGATTTACATCGGCATTATTTAGTATTGAAAATAATGGAAAAAAGTAGAGAAAAACATCCTTATAAAATCATAAATACTTCGTTCAATCCTATTACAATATAAACATATATTCGATACAATTTAATTTACTTTTATTCGGAGATAAGTATATCCCTTTAAATTATTACCCTCCATGTAACTTATGTTACTTTGTGTCTATATTTATCTTTGGAAAATATTGAACTATTTAATTATGTCTGTTGTATTAATTCCAGAATTATTTGGTGCAATGCTTTTGTAGCACAGTTGATCGTTATTTCTGTTGTAGTTTAAGAGGTAGACAAAGCCTCATTTTGACAATGAACCTTCTACAAGTTTTGTATTACTCTTTGCCATTTTTTCTTAATGTAATTTTCTTTTTCCTCGAATCCATTAATAAAACGCAAATCGAATTTGAACTGTTATTATAGACCTTGACTACTTTTTAATGAGATGTTATACAGTTGTATGCAGTTTTTTGTACTTCATAATTGAGAGATCTGTACTCGTTTTGATTTATTTTATATTGTCAGACCTAATGAGGCCAATATATATCTTATCAATATAAAGTATATTTATAAAACACGGAGAATTAATACAATAGAACAGTGAAACGTATTTCAATGAAATGATAGCAAAAGATAAAAATTAGAAACGTTTAATTTGTTATAAGCAAATAGGTTCTTATTCTGGAATAATAACTGGGCATTTGCCATCTACATCTTCCATTTAATTCAAATCTAATATTATACATGGAATCAATTTGTTCTTTGTCTTTATAATTTCATATATTATACATATATAAAATAATTACATAGTCATATACTATATGCTAAATCCGAGGCTAAAATAGATAAAGAACGCGAGAATCTTCCTCTTTTGCTTTTTTATGTATATATGTCATAGTAAATAAAAATAAAAAGCTTTGGACCTTCATAAAAGTGAAGAACATATTCATATTTACAACATATAACAATATTAATAATGAAAGTACTCACCATTGAACTTAAAATACAAACAATAAAGCTGTTGCAACTCAGTATCCAATGAATCAGGCAGAGGTTGTCAGGTGCGTCTATTCCAGAAAGAAGTAAAACAGCGGATAGTGGAAAGTTGATGGAGCTCACTATTAAATCTGCCACAGTGGCACTGACAATCAGACTGTTTCCTAAAAAAAATCACAAAAGTTAAGTACATTGAAAATATTAAATGAGATTCTTTTAAAGCTACATTCTAGTCTAGAATTTTGTATCAAATCGATATTTTTTGCATAATTTCAAAATTTTAACCTTTAAAAATATATTATCTAAAGGAATTTCCAAAATTCTAATTATTTACGAAGTTATAGCTATTTTATTGACGTGGCAACTAAGTCGGTCCTACCAGAATGAAATCTTTAAATGTGTTTTTTCAACACTATTGACATGATATCTCAAGGAACATTATCTATATAATTCTCTATTGTTCCTAACAGATTTTTGACAGTTTTTTTTAAAGTTTTAAAAGTTTTTGAGAAACACCACAAAAAAAAACTTTTTTAAGCAGTCGCCATTTTGCAAAAAACCTTTTTTCTCTGAGATAGTGGCTATAACGATACCTTTACTAATTAATAACCTTTTTTTAATTCCAGATGACTAGAAGGGATGGAATTGTGTCAACTCTTTTATACTTAATTTTTAATAAATTTTGGTTTTATATATTCCGAAAATATTAATAAACATCTGGTATGGTAAAAATATTTTTATTGTTTCTTTCCTTTTTTTTATCGAACTTGAAAAAAGGTTGAAATGTGTGTTTTTAGACTAGAAATTGTTAAATTTTACAAACGCATGTAATTAACCTCATACAATATTTTGATTGGATTGTGTCATGCATTTTATAGACCATTTAAGAAGTCAATTAAATTTTTATCGATGATCAATTATTATTATCTCAAAACGTTTTGCGAACAACAAAGCAAACGCCAGACATGTTCTTTAATATTATAGGAAATATAGAAATCTATCTATAACGATACATCGTGTAAAAGCAAATCCAATTAAAAACGATAACTTATTGCTTCGGTATATCAATATAAGATACTAAGCTGTATATCCTGATCAAATATTTTTTTTTTGAATTTATACCATATTCGCTGTTTTTAATTTATGTTAATGCAATATTTTTAATTTAATTTCTATAGCTCATCGAATTAAGCAGCAACTCGTTGATACTAAGATGACATTGGTTAGAATTCAACTAAAACTAACTTTTCATTTAAATAGATGCAAATTCGTTATAATAAAATTCATAATGTAACCCGTAAAAGTTCAGTTGCGTTCGTCCGAAGTTTGGATTTTATGTATTTCATATGAGAAAAGAAGATTCACAAAAATATGTACTTCCAAAGTATGATGAAATTCGGACATAGACGTCTTTCAAATTTGAATATTTTTCTGTATTCATCACCTTCCATATATGAGAAAAGTTGAATTGTGATAACGTGATATCATTTTGCAATTCAACGTCACAGTTGTTCAATGTAAATAGCATTGCTATATCTAGAGCAAGACTTTGGACATTTTCTTCGTTCATATGTTGATATTTTTTGCAGTTGAGTATGCAGCTTCATATTGCGGTGATAATATGAAGCTGCAAACTGTATTGAGCTTTTTTACAATCTGCGAATCTCTTTTCGAATTGATCCAATATTTTCTCGAATACAGCAATATATTCTTCGTAATTATATAAATCCACCTTTTCACCAATCTCATCTTTTAAACTATAAAAGTGGGTGAAATTATTTTTTCTCAGTTTCGAATTTATTAATGAAACTATATCAATAATAGTTTGATTTTACTTGTATTTCTAAATTAATTTAATTTAGAAGTTAAATCTGTTAAAAATGCTAACTTTCATAGCCATTCCTTACTTTGGAGATAATTTGACTTTTCATCCTTTTTCTCAATTAAAAATGTTCTAATTTCGGGTAATAACTCCCGAAATCGAACAAAAACAAGTCATTTACTCAACCATCTTATTTCATTGTGTATCAGCAAGTCTTCATGATATTTGTTTACTTCTCTTAAAATCAATTTGAATTTTCTTCTCAGCAGCGGTTTACTTCTGAGGAATTGATTATCTTTAAGGTAATTTTCATTATCAAGATTTAAAAGTTTAGAGCATAATACATGTTGATGTATCATGCAGTGTTATGAAAAAAAATGGAAAATCGTTATCTCATTTTCACTGCCGACCATTGAAGGTTACCGTCTGTAGCAATAGACACGAGTTTCCGTAGCGGTAATTCTTCTGATATAACGAAGTATTTAACCCCTTAAGTGGATATGACGTATTTATCCGTCATGACCAAAAGTCTATGCAAAAAAATATGACAGATATATCCGCATTGTGAAAGCTAAGCAAACCTTAATGGAAAATGACGGATATGTCCGATTGCAGTGTTGTAAATGTTAAATGTAAGAATGATTCATCTCGGAACTGACTTGTTAAACTTGATGATATACTATTTTCGTATACTGGATATGACGTACGTATCCGCTAGCGGCGAAAAGATCGCGTCACTACGGATGACACTTTTAACAGTGAAACATAACGTTGAAGGGGTTAAAAGTGTTATAGATATCTTCCCATTTACACATTCCTTTAATAGGAAGTATTTTCAACTGTTTTTCTTTTGTGCTGCAATGAGAAAAGACCAAACGTGAAAATATACTTCATTGTGCCGCGTCACTGGCATCGAGCAATTCATCAAATTGAAGTGAAAAGTATGCGCAAGCCTCGATATCGTTTTTAACTGTAATCGCACATCATTCGCTAAAAGCTCTAATTGTAGCGTTACAGAGTTTCTTGATAATTGCATACTTTGAAACGCAGTAATAATTTCATCTTTGTTTTTGAAATTTTCAAATAATAATTCGGCAGCTGGTATAAACCCTTCTTTAAAAATGTCACCATCACTGAGAGATTTCTTGTGTTTGGCCAATGAGTGACAAGCAACGATGCCACGGTGGAAGATGTAGATTGGTTGCAAACTTTCTTAAATAATGATTCCTCTAAGTGTAGTGCACCCTTCAACTTTTGTACTAGTTATTTCCTTATTTTGAGGATATACACGACTATAATGTTAATACGCGGAACTAAAATATCAATTCAGATTACATCTTTTTGATAGAGCAACGATCAGTTTGCATATTAAGCACAAACACTTGTCTTTATTCATCACGAAGAAAAAATCTTCTTCCCAATCGTTATTTATTTATATCTTTAAAAAAATTTTTTACTCATTAATATTACTAACTAATAATTCTTTAAAAAAACGGATTTTAAGAAAGATTCTAAAAAATATCTCATAAATTAGAACAGTGGTTCTCAATCGGTGCACCGCGAAAAAATTGGTAAAAACGAAAAATTCTGCAAAATAGTGAAAACCGAAAAAATCGTTGACGAAATTATTAAAGTCAATGAAAGAGTTAATCAATATCTATGCTACAAAGAACTTACCGAACATACGACAGGACAAGATATTTTTTATTCTATTTCTTCATATTTAGAACAATTTAAAATATCATGGGAGTTATGTGTAGGAATTTGTACAGATGGTGCTCCTTCAATGATAGGCTCGATCAAAGAATTTGTTAGCCTTGCAGATAAGAGACGCTAATATTATAACCACGCACTGTTTTTTGTATAGAGAATCTTTAGTTTAAAAATCTTTAAAAACACGCATGCTTAAAAATCTTCGCATTTCTATGGAAGCTAAGTACGAGTATTTGATTTTTCACACCGAAGTCAGGTGGTTATCTAGGGGTAAAGTTTTATGTCGATTTATAGAACTTAAGAATGAATTTTTAATCGTTTTTCAAAATTAAGGTATGGATGGTTTTGTAAAACGTCTTCAGAATTGGTGTGCTAAAGTGGCATATTTAGGAGATATTTTAATTCCTTAAATAAAGTTAACACAAGCGAAAAACGAAAGTGTTTTAATATCCATTAGCAAAATTTCAGGAAATTTCAAAATTAACAAGATTTCGGAAAGAAGTAACTATTTGGAAAATATGTTTTTACATAATTTTATTTAAAAAGAAAATATGTAGTAAAAATTATGTTCAAATATTTTTTTCGACTTATTCATTCTGGTGCATCGCCACTTTTTCCCATGATTAAGCCCAGAAAGGTCAGCACCAAATAATACCTCATACTTAACCGGAAAATGATTAGACAACCACTGCATTTGGGGAGAATATCAAACGAAGGAATATCCATTTTTATGTTTTTTTGTATTTTATGGCGCTTTAACAGGCGAAAAGAAATATAAGTTGACATTTTTTGCCGTTTTTTAATATATCGAATTTTACATAAAAAATATTCTGAAATGAATAGCTGTAAAATTAACAGGAAATGTTCGAATATCGAGAAAGAAAAATTTTGCGTAGCATTTTTAGCA
Organism: Stenopsyche tienmushanensis; assembly: GCA_008973525.1. NCBI lineage: Eukaryota > Metazoa > Arthropoda > Insecta > Trichoptera > Stenopsychidae > Stenopsyche > Stenopsyche tienmushanensis. The sequence goes on from WACJ01000526.1 coordinate 307,203, forward strand.
CTTGGACATGCTAGTATGCAATAAAGTTAGAAGCAAACATGATACGTCTAATTTTAGATTATGTTTCTGATGTTGTACTCAGGTTATCTACTTTATGTCAACATTGACTCAAGCTAGATGGTTCAGTGACATAATTGGGACTAGTTTTGTTTTATTTTACCCTCTTAATATACATAAATTTTATTTTATTTCTTAAAGGGTTACGAATCCTAAGTTAGTCGAGATTTTTTTTCGGAATACATCCAATTCTGAAAAATCAAGTTTTGATAAGAGTTTTTAGTATTATTTGCTCAGACTAATCAGGCCAGAGGTGTCAAACTCAAAGGCTAATATGGGTCAAAATAAAAATGTTTAAGATTAGGATTAGGCTATTTTATGGATATAACATATTATACATTCCTTCAAGGGAGACTTAATGTTCATTAAGCTATGTGTATCGCTCTTATCACCTCGGGTCTTTTTTCGCAATCTTACACTCGCCATGATATTAGCCTCGTGTAACGAGCTTTCTTAACTATTGGGTTGATGCAAAAGTTAAGACCGTTTTTTACATATACAATTAAACATTTTTTTTTAGATTTGTATTATTTTAAGATTGTCCGGATTTTTTTTTTGTATTTATTGTTAATATTATTGATTGAACTTGTAATTAAAATATAGCGACACTTGACGGCAGTGGTAATGGCATTTGTCTAGCGGTACTTATTTTGAAATAAATATGTAAACTTAATCGTACTTTTATGGTTAAATTATGTAAATGAAATGAATAAATGTTGTTATTATTGAACTACTTGGACATCCGGTATATATTATGTTATTGCTTATTATTATGTCAATATTATTACAAACTATTTGGATTTATTTTGAGAGAGAGGGACAGCTATGAATACTATTTTTTGGAAATTTGTTTTATATAAAGTACATGTTCGACCGAGGATGGTCGAAGTTAAGGGAGGAAGAGTGTAGCGTGGGCGATTTATCATCCCCGCACAGTAGCGACATCTTCCATTTCTCTTTAGGTGCAATGTGCTATTTTAACAGCGCCATCTCTGCGGATGTTACCGGTTGGGTAGTGACGCGCAGGAAGCGGGAGTCGGGAGAGTCGTCGGTTGGCCTTGGCTGCGGGAGGTTGTCCCTCCTGCAGCCAGACCTCTCTCTCCCTCTCTCTCGCAGTATGGATTTTTACCTCTGCCCGATATTTTGAACCACCTATCGGGTACATTCGGGTATCGGGTACACAATTATCAATTTGATAATTTTGCAACCATAAGTCCATCGTTTGTTTTCAATATGCTTTCATTCGAATGAAAAGGAGCTTCATTTAATAACAATACTGCTTTTTTGGCAATTCCTGTAAAAAAATCCTCCTGTTTATCTATGCCCCTTCTTGGCTATACTAATCGAGAGGAAGATTTTTCATTTCAGTTGTCTTAAAAGATCGAGCTTTCTTTGATTTACCAATCAGCAAAAGTTTCATTTTATGAGTTCATAATGGATTTTCACAATAGTTATCTTATCTTTGGACGGTTAATGTCCAGGAGAGAAATTTTCTTTTTATCAAATTGAATTAAGGGGGGAAACCAGTTTAGGAGGCAGATTTTTTAGTGATTTTCGTGATGTTTTTTAACAGGGAAGGAATAATTAGAATTTATTTAAACTTTGAGAATATCTTATTAATATTTTTAAGTATATCTGATTTTTTTTTAAATTCATTTCCGCCGGAAATATCTGAGTTATAAGCTTCTGTAAATGGAAGGTCGCCATCAGAGTTTTCTATTGGCGGGAATTGTAAAAGTCACAATTTTTATTAAAAATCAATAAAATATTTTGATTTTATTAATAATATATTTTTTTAAGAATATATACTCAGTTTTGATTAAAAAAATTAAAAATTACGTATTTTAGGAGTGTCTTAACAAAATGTTACGATTTTTACCATTCTTTTGCACCTTCTTTGCAATAAAAATCACATTTTAAACAATAATATTTTCCCAGAATTAGCTATATGTTCATTAGAATTAAGTATAAAATCTTAATACAAATTTTTAAAATAATTGGTTAAGAACTTTTTGAGTTAGAGTTCCCGCCAGTTGAAAAAAAGTTGTTTCGAGAAAAACGCGTTTGAAAGTACTCCGTACTAATTGTCGCGTGTTCCAGCATCGATTTGCGTTCATTATAGTGCTCATAACATCGGAAAAAATCGGAATTTTGTTGTGAAACTTTGAAAACATATTCTTGAATAGTTTTACTAATAATTTATAAAATTAAAAAAAAAATCGATTTTTCAAACCGTCTAAACTGGTTTCCCCCCTTAATTTAAAAAAAATAATGGATACTTTTCAAGCACGGCTAGCCCGAAAATTGGATAATCCGCAGCCGGTTACATGAGAGTTCACTGTAATGCTTTATAGGTCGCAGTATGAATTAAAGCACGGTAAATGAGGACCTGGGAAATGCAGGTCGGAACGGCAGGACAGAAGGAAGGGAAGAATAGTTCAAGGCTATTAGGTCAAGGTCACCATAGATTTTTTTTTTAATTAAAGCTTCTAAGGAGATGCACATAGCATTTTAATAGGAAGAAAAATATGCATGATAAAAATAGCAACAAAATTTGTTTATTAGTAATAAAAATATGTAATTCAAGAGTTCGTTGTTAACCCTTCTGTCAATAAGATGGTCTGGCCAGACCATTTCGCTTTTGCAATGATTTTTTTTTTAATATTAGCTATGTACCAAATCTCCCTGACTTTGTTAATTAAAGGGTTTTATATAATTTTTCAAAAAAAATCTGGTAAAAAATCTATATTAAGAATATATATTTTTTTATCGAACTTAAAAAAACTCAAAATTCTACACGGTAATCAGTGCTATCATGGTCTGACAAATAAATTTGGAAATAAATCACTAACAGTTAGAACAAAAATTAAAATTCATAAACACTAACAAGATCGGCTGTGTCAATACACTAGAGCAGCGCTTCTTAAACTTATGTAGTCCGCGGACCCCCTCCTGAACAAAATTTTCTTCGCGGACCCCCTCTTGAACAATATTTTTTTTACGACTTCTAATTATGACCTTTGGCTCTCAGCCCTCGATATACGCGGTTTCCTATTACGCGACATATAGACAGAGAACGTCTTAGTTTTTCAAATGAAACTTTGAAATTTTAACCGCGATTTATACATGCCGCATAAAAGTGAACCTTCTTGAATCGTTTAAATTATGCGGTGTCATAAACCTGAATTTTTGAGACCTACAGGTAAATCCGCCACTGGTAATAATAAATATTGGTAAAAATGTATTACTGGATATTTTAATAAATGGTGTTGCACATATATAGAGATAATAATTTTTATTATATGGAATAAAATGAATAAAAATAGTAGTAATAAGAATTTTAAAAATTACAAATCATAACATACATACAACATTTATTGGTTAAAATAGATCTTATTATAATGTTTTCTATAGATATTTTTAATTTAATAAGATGGGTGAATTTGTTTTATTGAAACCAAAAGTGCAATGTCGGGCTCTATGTTAGAAGGCTTTATTCTATGGTCCTCTTATATTAATACATTTAGCTTGTTTCTATATTTTGATTTCATATAAAATATTACTGAAAGTCTGTTCATATAAATATGTTGTACAAAATGGAATCGAATGATGGAGTGCTTTATTTGCAACTGCAATGTAATTACCAAAAGCTTGTCAGTTTCGTTTTGTTGAATTGTAATTTCATGGACGTATCGCATGATAATCCTATGAGAGCGTCCTGTTCATGCGTAGATTAGTATTTATTATTAGTGACTTCCCTGTTAAATGGATCTCTAATCCAGTTGTTGCCAGAAATAGAACTGGGAAAATAATTCCGGATGTTGCTTTTTTAGAGTAATTGAATGTTCAATAAAATATCTGCCGAAATCGTTGAGTGTTGGAAAAGACTCATACACACATTCGTGAATACGTTTCGACCATAAGACGATTTTTTTAATAATCGCTTCTATTTTATCTTCAACTTCAAATATATTTACAGTTGCACCTTGTAGGCTCAAATTCAGTTCATTCAAATATCAGCCAAAATAGCTAAACAGGAAAAATGGTTAAAACGTCCTTTCAATTCAAATTGCGTATCTATTAAAAAAAATCGCATTTCATCACGAAGTTCAAAAAGGCCATTGAGCACTTTCCCACGTAACAACCAACGTACTTCAGCATGTAATAATACATGTTTATGTTGACTTCTCATCTCCTCGCATAAAATTTTAAAAATTCGGGAATTGAGTGACGAACCTTAATGAAATTGACAACTTTAAGAACTTCATGCGATGTGTTTTTTAAATCGGTTGATATATTTTTGGATGGCAATGTTTCCCTGTGTATGGAGCAATAGTTCCAAATGACCTGAGGTTCTACACCTTTAATAAGAGCAATCAATCCAGATTTTGCTCCTGACATTGCACGAGCCCCATCGGTGCAAATTCCAATATATCTTAATCACTCGATCTCATTTTTAATTATAAAATTATTCAAACTATTAAATATAGCCATAGCTGTAGTACACAAAGTTAGTGATTCACAAAATAACAAATCTTCTTTAGTTTTATAATCAAATTCATACCAAATGAATTCTAACAAATTAACATTATCAGAAACGTCGGTACTCTCATCCAATTGTAGTGAGTAATATTGACTTTTGAACACTCTTGAAATTAACTGCTCTTTTACATTATTTGACATGTCTTCAATCCTATTCTTGATCGTATCATTCGATAGTGAAATCAAATTAATATATTTCGTAGCTCTAGGCCCCAACATTATATTCGTTACTACTTTTGTAGCGGGAAGAATCAGTTGCTCTGCTATATTATGAGGTTTTCCAGCTTTTGCTATAAGTAGGGATACTTCATAAATGCTTTTACTGATATCAGTAGTTGTGGTTTTTTTGCATTAGATTTTGGCTTGAATCGATTTCTCGTTTTTTTATTTTAAAAAAATCGATAGACTTACAGAAGTGTTCGCTGTGGTTTGTTTGCAAATGACGTCGGAATTCATTCGTTTGATAAATTTTCGCGACATAGAACACAGACAAATCTCCAAATGATAAATACTCATCATAATATTTTCTAATTTCGTTTCTTGGTGGATTGGGTGATTGGGGATTTTTGTAGTGCACAACGTTATGCCCGAATATACAATGAACTGCAAAATATTTCTATCGTTCAAAATAAATTATTTACACACATCTATTTAACTTAAAGTTTCAAAAAACACTGCCAATAGTCTTTCAACTATTTCATAAAGCGTAGGTATAATTTCGTCAGATTAACTATTAAGACCTGTCGACTTTCTAAGAAAGTATACATATTTTTATGGCGGAAAGAATACGTTTGGCGTACATTTTATCAAACAAAGATAGGAAGAGCTTGAAAGTAAAAATAAAATCTTTCGGCATTCTTCCTTCATCCTTCCCAGTTCCACAACCATTTTTTAAAATTTTCTTAGCTGACCCCCTGCAAAGGCTTTGCGGCCCCCAGGGGCCCGCGGATCCCTGTTTAAGAACCGCTGCACTAGGGCACTAAGCAAGGTATTTATGGGGATGAAACAAGGATTTTAACTTGAATTGAAATTTACCGAATTGGTCTGATCTAGTAGGAAAAGGCGCCAATTTTTAGTCTACCAACAAATTTAGGAGATCATCTCAATCCAGGTTCACCCTGATTTCATGGATTTAAAAGAGAAATTACTGAAGCGACAAATAAAATCATGCAGGGATCCCGTGAATAATACCCGGATCACATTAAGCGTAAAAAGTCAGGTATGGTAAAAAACAAGGCAGGAAAGTGTGGCCGCATGTTAATTCGGTACTGTTTTTCGACTAATGCTGACGACGCCATGACAAATATCACTTTAAAATGAGACTACGGGCAGGACCTTGTCAAACAAAATACGAATAAATAGTACTTGGTATTTAACATATTGCGTAAAAGTGACAATGTGTATTTCATCTGAGAAAGTCCCTTAAAATACACCGTAAGTAGAAGACACTCGTCTGCTCTAATCATCGAGGTCCACAAATAATCAGATGATACTTATCGTCGGTGTAAAGTTTAAACTCATATCTTTGTCCAAAAAAAAATATCATATTTCACATTAGTCAAAATTTCAATCGAAATTAAATTTATTTTGCGTATTAAACCGGTGTGTACAAAGGAGACAGATGACAGCATCAAGGACGCCTTTTTTTTAACAATTTCAGAAGGCGTATAGCTCACTGCCCTCTTATGACGCCAAAATAATGTTAGGGAATTTTAATGCGAAAGTAGGCATGGAAATCTTTTTGAGGCCTACAATCGGAGCCTATAGTATTCACGAGACGTGCAACGATAATGGGGAGAGACTCGTTGATCTTGCCACATCCGTCAGGTTGATTGTCTGTAGCACCACTTTTGCGCACAAAAATATCCACAAATACACGTGGTTATCTGCCGACGGGGTGACCCGTAATCAGATTGACCATGTGTTGGTGGATAAAAGGCATAGAAGTGGTGTGGCGGATGTTAGAACGATGCGTGGGGCGGATTGTGACTCTGACTATTGTCTTATAAGAGCCAAGTATGCATTTAGAGCAAACTTCAGTAATTTGAAACTCCCAAAAAAAAGGTGAGACGTTGACGCTCTGGAGTTCTAAGGGGAATCCTGAGTAAGCTGGTGAGGCTGTCGAGGATGTGTGTCCGGATCTGTTAGTATAGTTCACTCCAACGGTGCCCTGTCGGAGCCTTTCGAGGTAACGACGGGAGTTAGACAGAGGGATGCCCTTTTCCCATTACTTTTTAATATTACGTTGGAGGCAATTATGAGGGAGGCTGGCAGATCGGGACACGCATATCCATGGAAGAATAATGCAATGCATTTGGCCTTTGCTGACGACATCGACGTCGTGGCTAAATCGAGATCGGAGGCCTTGGCAGCACTTACGTCTATCGACGGAGCTGCTGCTAATTTCGGCATGAAAATCAACTTTACCAAAACGAAATATATGATGGTATCGAGGGTGAATGCTGGGGGTTATACCTTCGTGAGTATTAATAGTGAAATAAATATAGAAAGTATTGAAATATTGAAGTTCTCCTTGAGGAGAACATTTTAATGACTAACGAAATAACCTCCAGGATTCAACACGGTAATTGGTGCTATCATAGCCTGAAAAACATAATGGGGAATAAATCACTATCGACGGGAAAAAAAGATTAACATTTATAAAACATGAATAAGACCGGTAGTGGTTTACGGCGGTGAAACATGGACCATGGCCATTCGCGACGCTATGCGCCTAGAGAGGTTCGAGAGAAAAATATTAAGAAAAATTTTCGGACTCCACCTGGAAGGCAAAAGAGAAAACACTACATGAAAAATCCTTTTCCTAGTTAGGTCTCCTATGGAGATCGCCTACGTTCGATATCGGATATGACTATTTTTAAGATTATTTTTAAAACTAGCCCAAGGTAAGCTTCGTTAATTCCGGATCTAACAGGAGATTTATTTTCTTTCATAAACGAAAATAACTGTTCGCACTGAAAGCTTCAGAACTTCATAAAGACAAATAGTAATACCATGAATTGACACTAGTTCCAATTCAAACTCAAAAATGTTGAACCCATGTCAAAAGTACGAATAAAAACTAATTAAGCTACGTCTCTAATGTCCATACGCTTTCATCACGGGAAAATTTTTGGAAACTAGATGATTTTATTTTGACCTGATGTATTTTGAGACAAAGAGATGTTTTAAAAGTATACACATTTCCTGGATAAACAATGTCTGCAGCATTAATTAGGTATTTTTATGAATGTTTTATTGGCTAGGTCGCAAAAATATTCGCTGTGGACTGCATATTTGATGCCATTTTTCTGCGCTATAGATTTTTTAATTAATGTAAAATTTAAATAGGCGATTAATAGGCGCGCTTCAGGAGGCGCCTCGTCATAATTATTTCTCCTATTTGTGAAGATTTTGATATATTATTATTAAGTGATCTGCTGGCACTAAATTTAAAATAAGAAAAAATAACGATTATTAATAATATGTTATTATGAATTTCATAATATTGATATGAAATTTAAAAATGAAATTCTTCTCAGATTAATGTTAGCAAGGGTATTTTTTTAAACAATAAATGCTTTTATACACTTAATTAAACGTTGGTCATTCAATTGTTGCATATTCACAATACGCAGGATTTTTTTGATATTCACTCAATAAGCAATTGCCATATGCCTTTATAACTTTGTTGTTACACCTTTTTCATCCATTAGTTTTAGTTGCAAATCTAACTCATATATACGGAATTTCGCAATATATTCTAATATTATAGGAATGGAGACAAGATTTCTTTAAAATTAAAATATTCATATTAAAATTTTGCTCACCTGCACGTCGCAGTTGTTTATCCACCACACAGGAACTGATTATCAAGACGTTCCCTGAACATCCCAATGTAGATAAAAAGCTCAAAATAATCAGACGGGTAAGACGAGGCCATTCTTCAGTGAGGGTAATCGGCGAGACGGAGAAATTCATGGGGATGATTGCTGCAATAATTCGATTAATCAGAGCTTATATTGGTTTTCATAACAAAACTTAAATAACGGTACAATAGTTCCCACCATGCTTGAGTGTGTTCCGTAATTAGCTCCTAACTTCGAATGTCGATTTGAAATAGCAATTCTTGTCTTAAATTAAGACTAACTTTTTTATCATTACGAAACGCATAAGTTGATATGTTCATCTAACAACATATTCACCATTCTGTATTTTTTTCTTCTGATGTGTGGTATTGTGAGACGTTAGAAGATAAGAAGATAAGATAGATGAATTTGCCAAAGGTATTGAACAGCTTTTTGAGGTGGCTTGGCTATGATATTTATAGCGATAAAAAATGTTTATTATGTCGACTCGATTTCAAGACCAAATACGAGAGCATTGCTATATAATTTAAGCATTTAGATTTTAAAATTTCAAAACATAAGTCAGAATTCTTCTTTATATACAATTAAAATTATTTTCTAATAAGCTTTACAATTTTGGCAAATAAGCGCAATAACTTCACACATTAATAACTTAGTTTTCTTTGAATATAGTTTCTATGTATGAATATTTATCAAATAAGAATGCATGAATATATTGTAAATCAAAAAACTTGCTGATAAGATAATTTTATGATGAAATTAAAAAATAGCTTTCCATAAAGAGTAAACTTTTTAGAAACATCATTGTTCATTAATGAACAATAATACCGTTAATTTATCACACATTCAAATTTTATAAATGGCGTTAAATAATTAATTTACCTCAATATAAAAAAACGAATTGGATCAAGCAAATTTTTTGCAAAAAAGGCATCCATTGCTTCATTTCAGTACGATTGTAACTATTAGTGTGACTGTATGTAAAATGAACGTGATTATGAGAATTCTAAATAATTACAGGTAGTATGCTTATTCATAGTACAAAGTGAAAATTTGAAAGAAATACATGAGAGAATAGTGAATAGAGCCGTGAATAGAGCAGAGAGTTTGAAGTTGATATTTCAATTAAGGATTCTGTGGAATCAATATCTGATGAAATGTGCTAGAATTTATAACAGTTTTGGTAGATAAGCAAATGAAAGTGTACTGAAATAGCGAAATGCATAATGATCTCAATAAACGTAAAGATGGGATATTTCGGACTGTCAATAGGACTCTAAACTACTAAACGAAAATCGACAGCATCGAAAACAAAACTTTGAATAATTCAAAGATCTAGAGTCCACATTGGAGTTCTTAGCAGATCACAAGAAAAATAAATTGGTAATTTTATTTTAGAATGATAGAATATGCATCACAAATTGAAGCTTGTTTTCGGAATAATTATCTTTAAATAGCAATCATTCCTTACGCAGATCATATCATAATATTTGCAATCTGAATTTGGTATTCAACGATTTCTATAGCAATTAATGAAGAAAATGTGCAAAAAAGATTTAAAGAGCAGGCAAGAAAGCAAACTTTAATACTAAACTAACTACATAATTGATGTTTGTCTATCCAAATTCTTAAAATTATTTAAAATTGAAAGGATGGATGTTTTATAATACAATGACATTACATTCGCGTCAAATTTACACAGTGTTATGTATCGTCTGTATCACTTTAAATAAATGTAGGCACTAATATGAAGTATATTAAGATGATTATCTGTATTATATTAATGTTAATTAAAATAAAATAATAATAGATGCTTCTAAGAATAAATAAGAAGAGAAAATCTAATGTTTGAGTCATAAAAGTGTAAAAAAACTTGCCTAAACATTTACGATTAAACAAGAATAGACATCGAAGATTTTTTTCAGCTAGTCAAAATTCACTGCTTTCGAAGGAGAAAAATGGATTGGTAATGAATCTATTCGAAGACATCTGAAAGTCATGAAATATGTATACAATTATAAATAGGAACTTGGGTTGACCTCATTAATAAGGTGGCGTTTAGCACAACAGGGAATCAATATGTTTGATGAAAATTCTCTCGTTCAAAACACTTGATTATAAAGTACAATTGATTTGTGTCTGTCCAATATTTTTACATTTTTCAATTAAATTAATTACAGTTACATTCGTTCTATTTTCATGTGTATTTTGCTTGACAAAGTAAAGCAAAAACAATCCAAATCTTAAATGGATTAGCGAGTTATATCGAAAAGAAAATAAGGATTTACAATCTAATACGCAAATTGTGTAGTGGAAATCTGAATACCAAATTGAAACTTTTGAAATGAAGTACGGAAAAAAAATTGCTCTATGCTATAAACATAATAAAAATCCAACAGTATTATCGGTTCGAAATTGCGTTTTTTTTTTATTTCGATATATGTAATAAGTTGACCGCTTATATAAATTTTCATCAAGTGTCAGAAATGGAAAGTTGCATTTAGCAGAAGATTTTGCATATAAATCGCTCAACTTATTTAAAATACTACATTAAACAGCCAGCTCTTTCACCTCACCTACCCTTTAGTAAATCTTTTTCCTAGTTTTTCTAATGATCTGCATAAGATTTTTAAAAAGTCACATTTTTTAGCAACAGCTGTATCTGAAAATATTTATGATAAGAATAAATATCTTATGATTGAGCCATCCAGAAGTAATTTCAAGAATCAATTACAAACGGTGTATATAAATCGAAGAGATTTAAGAAACAATAGAATTAGTGCATTAATTACAATATTATTGCCTGACTTGGGCCCGAATTTTATTTAGGACATTATGATAAAGTAAAAGAACCAAGTGTTAGTATAGTGGCTTAGATTCTGGACTTTTATTAAAAGTTTCGGGTTCAAATCCAGACTGTGGAAAAAAAATCACCGTACCAACAGATTTGGGAGATCGGAAATATTAATATTTCTAATCGTTAAATGGTTTAGAGTATTGACAGCTCTGGTGTAATATGTGTATTTTTTGTAATTTAATCGATGCATATTTCAATTCCTGTTAAAAAATTTGGTGTATTGAAAATTGATATCATGCTTGATGCCAATTTCTATAAGTGGTCTTAAATGTTTGCAAAGTGAAAGGCAATAAATTCATTATATTTTCGCTTGTTAACTGATTTAGATCTTTCAGTTTTTTTCTTGTCTCTCGTTTAAACAATTTGAAAAAATCTTTGCAAAATTCTTCATTTCCATTGATGGCTCGCATTTAAAATGATTGTTTCATTGTATAGCAAAAAATGTTAATTGATTAACTAGAAAATCATGTTTTAAATAATTTAATTATGTTTATTGATAATAGATTGCTACTCGTTTACATTCAACTATGGATAATTTGGCCCTCAAATAGTTTTAAGTGGAATAAGAACGCAACAATACGATGGGATGATACTTGACGCTTCATTAAATTGTGCAAGCGCATCAAAACACATAACATTTCAGTTTTAATTAATAAATTATTATTGGATATCCTGAAAAAAATTACATTGTACGATAATACAAAAATGATACAAAGCTTGCATTATGTCGCACATGTTGCAAATAATTCTCTTACATTTAGTCGCAGCGCTCAATTAATACTATTATATTGATGCAATTTGAAGGACTACTTACAATAGATAATAGTAGTGGTTTGAAATGAAAATTAAAAACATTGAAATACTTACACAAAAGCTAAAATATTGTCTTCTTTGATGAGAAGATATTTACGATAAGAATATACGTGAATAATAAGCAAGTACCCATAAATTATCGAAGACTTTATAGGGTCATAATTTGGTCCATAGTAAGTGTTGAAAATGCATAAATAAACTGACGTATTTTGCTTATACCATCAACCTAAACACAATTTGTAGCATTTGAAATTGGAAATGTAGATCCTGTAGAAAAACACCAAGCTGAGTATAATATTCTATTGATTTTTTTTAAAAACGGAATCTTCTTTTACATATTTTTATTTGACCCAATGTTTTTTTGGCTGCGGTTAAGAGGCGTAAACGACTCTCTTGGTGGGCGATGGCTTACTCTAATCTCAATTGGTCTGGTCACCTAATTTGATCGAACACTGCGATGTTCGTCTTGGCAGTTTGTACGACCTCGTTTGAACTCTACCTAGGAGGCTAAATGCTTGTCTCATAAAGTATTTAAGGTTTCCATTAAATTATTTCACGAACGATCGATATATACTCTCACATTTCATGTGATTCATTTCTTACAAATAACATGATATTAGCTAATTAGCGTTTCATAAAATATACTTCTATATTATGTACTAATGAAGTTCTTGACGATTTAAGTTGTATTCAACTTCATTGTTGGGAGAAATTGTAGAAGTTTTTGATTTAATTTTATGAACGCTGACACTAAAAACGTCTCTTGGAATATTTTAAATTGAAACCACCTATTTTTTATGAAATGGATAAATTTTTTCCCGATATATTCACGAAGGTTTTGAATGTCGATGGTGATTATTTTGTAGAAAAATTTTTGTAAATAAATTTATTATAAAAAAATTATTTCGTTTATATAAAACCCTTTTTCTAAGTATCTCTAATATTATTTAGACATGAGAGCTTTATAATGATATTATTTAATTTTTTAAATCCACCACTTGTCATCACAGTTTTTATATTACACTTTAAGATTAAAATTATATTAATACAGTTTATGGTATTTTCTGAAATGACTACTGAAATAAGGCTAGACTGAACATAGACAAATGCGTGTTTTATTAACCCTTTGAGGAGTACAGACGCGTATTTGTGATCGAGCTCCAGAGATTTAGAACAAGCCCACTTACACATTGAGCTCGGTGAAGCATTGTGCAGTTCGGAGATTGTGAATGGGAGACAGATGGAGAAATTTTACCGAACAATTTTGATGATTAATATGGTAGTTGTTAAGTGTTATTATAAACATGAAATTAGAAATTTTATATGGATATATGACAGTTTTATGAAATTTTGCCAGCTACGATTGCATCCACAATAAGAAATTTCATATTCACAAATGTTTATTGAAAGTTAGGCAATTCAAAATCAGTAGAAAACCTTTAATGTTGTGGAATGATTTATCATTATCTGCCATGATAAAATGTTGTTTTATTGAAAGTGTGTTGAATGAAAGTTGTGGGAAATATCCAAATGCATATCCTTACCAGAATATCAAATTTCTGAATAATAAGTTTAAAGACGACTTTCCTTTTTTTAATTCGATTGCCTTAATCTTTTAACCGTCAGTCATTTTAGAGATATTATAAATTGCGTAAATAGTCGTTCGACTTGTATGTTTTATTATCTAAAAGCGACTTGTGTGTCCTAACATTTGTATGTATGCAAGGGCGCGTCTGCTACTTGGATAAAATGCGCACCGCACGAGGGCGGCCGATTTAAGTCGATTATGGGGGGTGGCCGTTTGGCCTCCTAAAAATATTGTACTACATAAAAAAACAAATATAACATCATTGTTTAAATATCATATTTACGTTGATTTTGTACGTTTGACTCAAATCTCATTTCTGCTAAGTAGCAGGTATAAATAAGTCCCATTAATGGTAGTTTTACAACCTCGATGGCGGTCGATAATTTTTGATCGTGCAATTTCATCAATAGAAACAAATTTAAAACAGTGTTCATCAACCTTTATACACCTGGGCACCGGTAAAAAAAAGAAAAAAATGTTGTTTTGTGGAACGCCCGTCGTAGTTGTTCGCTCCCTTGGGTCTTGGGGATCAAATGCATTCTATCCATCCGCATCCGATCCACAGTAGATCAAATGAAAATGTGGAAAAGAAAATTTCGTTTTTAAAAGAATCAATAGAATGTTTCACTCAACTTGATGTTTTTCTACAGGATCTACATTTCCAATTTATAATGCCACAATATAATTGTATAGGTTGATGATATAAGCAAAATATGTCAGTTTATTTATGGATTTTCAATAGTTACTATGGCCCAAATTATGATCATAGGAAGTCTTCGCTAATTTATGGTTACTAGCTAATTTAAATTATTCACATACATTCATGTCGTAAATATCTTCTCATCAAAGAAGCCAATATTATGGCAGTAGTAGAGCCTAGCGATGTATTGCTGTGGGGCTGAGAAGTTAGAATGCGTGCGCTCTCCCTCACTTCGTAAAGCGACTGGCGAGCCGCCGAGCACCACGACGCGCGAGCCACCGAGCGCGGCCGAACGCGGCCTAACGCAGCCGAGCGTTTGGATAGACGCACATTAGATTGATAGAATTATCGCCTCTCGGCATAGTTGACAAAAGACTTTGTTTGCCTTAGCAAATTTTGGACAGACACACATTGATTTTTATATATAAAATATTAATTCTATATACATACCCAAATTATTTCAGGTTCAATAATTTTAATGGGATTACCAACATAAAACTAAAAATTGACTGCTTGGATGTTTGAAAATTAAATAAATGATTTATGTTACGCCTTAAACGATGATGTTTTTTTTCAAATTTACATATTAGATAATCCGAATGAAAATATCGCTCTTTGAATAAAAGTGTTACATTCAAATAATAAATAATTTATACATTTCATAGGTACAATCTATTTTCCTTTCTATCAGGGCCATAACAAGGGGGTGGCAAAGCAAGTGCCCGCCATGGGCGCAACTGGGCTTGGGGCGCAAATCGTTAAATTGTAAAACAACCCACCCGATCAGTCTTCTTCGGACAACTTTGTTTTGTAATGAGAGTTGGTAATCGTTCAGTGGACGTGTTCGGGTATATGGCGTCCGATCGCGAGGCGCTGATTCGTCAGGTCAGCGGTCTTAAATGCGGACCTGTTGAACACACAGCCCTTCTGTCTTCTTTTAGGGCGTTTTATGGCATTTTCGGGAATAAGTGTATACCCGAGACCTTCTATGATCTGTACGATCATGACGTGGTCCCGAATAACGAGACCAATAAATACCTCCGGTTGTTTCTTTGCCTCGGATGTGAAGTGATGGACCCATATTTCATCTAGAATTGAGACAAAAACTCGGCCTATTGCTGTGAAACATCGCTAAACACTTTTTGTTACATTGTGAGCAACTCGACTCTAATAATGAGAATATCGATATGAAATATAATACTCTTTACATAAACAATGCACAAAAAATCGATTCATTTGCTTTAGAAGGAATTGATAATTGGACAAAGACTCGTCACGAACAGGAAGCAATTAAATAAATAAACATTATCGATAGCACTCAATATTCGGTCATTGCTTTGCGTAAACAAATAACACACTTGAAATCGAAATCATTATTAGTCAATAAATTTGGGCTAACGATCTATACAATCGTGCAATGCATACGGGGAAGCTCTCCGTCTAAGTCTTCTGAACTGCGCTAATTTCTCTCTGTCTCTATCTGTCTCCGAGCTTCAATATACAAGAGTGCTCTTTCTGAATAGTGGAGGGGGAAACACAGGGTCTGTGCTAGTACTCCCGTAAGGGTTAAAAAGTATGTACATTTGAAAACTATTCAATCAATTTACTATGAATTTTATTTTCTTTATGTCGCAAATACATACTTATGTATTTTTACCCCAGGAATGTCTACTCCTATTTTAAAGAGGAAAAGAAACACAATCTCTTTGGGTATGAAAATTCAAATGCTGGATTCCCTCAAAAAAAGTTTTGCATTTCTTGCAAAAACATATTGAATTGTTGAATCTACTGTCCATACAATTTAAAAAAACGAAATAACTGTTAGAAGAAGTATCGCCTCCGGATCCCTTATTAGTTCTAAATGTATCTCATAAGTTAGATATCCCATTATTGAAAAATTTGGAAAAAGCCTTAATGATGTAGATAGAATATCACAGATAAAAAGTTTAAAGTTTAAGAAAAATCTGAAAGAATTTATAAGTTTCAATTTAAAGTTACAATTTATAAACCGCGGAAACCCTGTTTATAAATTGTAAATTGTATTTGGAAGATTTGGCTTAACCAATTTAGTCTCTAAGATTAAAATAAATTCAAAAACATGGTTTCCTTGAGTCTGCTCTCATAAAAGGTTCATTTTGTAATTTTTTAGCATAACTAAAATCGTAAAAATTCGCCCTTAATTCAGTCCGAACACCATAGCAGAAAGATGAAATTAGACTTTTTTTTTCCTCTTGAAGTTAAATATTTAATATTAATGATTTAATAACACATATCTTAATATGATGTAAAAAACGCCTATTCTTTGAAATGTCTTTGAAGTTTCAATAATATTTCACTACATTTTGGTTCAATACGAAACTCAAGCACACATTTCTCCATATTTGGTACACTATGATTAGTTTAAGAATTTAAAAAAAATCACAGTTGCTTAAACGCGATAGTCCAAAATATTCATGTTACGTGACCTTGATACTCTGTGTTCATTACATTGTTGAACCAACCACCTCGCACACAAAGTTTTAATTTAAACAGAGTCAATGAAGCACTGGAAAATTGTATTTTAAGTGCATTTTCGAACCGCTGCGACAACTATATAAAATTTAAAAGGACACTTAGTTTTTAATGAAGCAATCTTAGCGGTGGAAAATAAAATAACGTAAAAATGAAGGAGAAATATACATATAGATCGCAGCTTGATTTATTTTTTAATTATATTGAATGCTGCAAAATATCATGATTGATAAATAAACATAAGGGGATGACAATGAAATAAGTATGTTTGTGGTACTTACCCCCCCGGAGGAGGTCGGCATGGTGATCGGTGATATTCGTGGTGGCTGCTTGTAGTAACAGACCCCGGTTAAATGCGGGCCCGCACGTGCGAGCGTTTCGTACAGCCAGGCTTAAATAATCATTAAATAAACTTTTGTAAGAAATGTATTTCAACGAATCAGTATCGATCTAACATATCTGGATTCGGACCAAAAATCTCTCTGGATAGTGAGAGATTGTTGCTTCGATTCCAATTAGAGTGAATGCATTATTTTATAATAGTAAGAGACCAACAAATAATTTAATATGAGTATTAAAAATAAATTTGACATCACGATTATACATATCTATTAGGTTGATGCATAAGAAACGTCATATATTTTAGATAGACTATGATATATTATTTTTACCCAACTGTGTTAACATCTTTGCCTTTTCATTATATAAAAGAGAGTTTCTTCCAACATTTTTTTTTTCAGTCTATCACCAACGGATGCCACCAGCGGGTACAGTGCCCTTGTGGATTTTTAAAATGTCAGAGAAAAGAGTGCATATTTGCCACCCTTTACTTTTTTAATTTAATAAAGGCCAAATTGCAATAGTGGCAATCAAAAACATACATGATGTGTACGGCAGAGATGCTATCGATGTTGAAACAATCAACGATGGTTTGCTAAATTCAGATTTGGAAATTTATCAACAGCCGATGAAGAAAGAGCGGGGCGCCCCTCAACCACTGATGATGATATACTGAAAGCTATACTTAAAGCTGATCTCCATCAAAATACTAGGGACATCGCAATCTGAATCATGGAATAGTTTCCAAGATGGACATTTGGATTTCGCACAACCCGCATTATTTCCGAATTTTCACAGAATGATGGGAGACAATCATTCTGCAAAAATGGTGTTACGTGGGCGGAGAGCATATGACTAGGGGTTCCAAATATTCGTGAAATCAATTATTCGAATATAAAATTTGGTAGAATATTCGAGTATTTGAATATTTTATATATGTATGTATACAAGGGTGATTCAAATATAACCCGGAATTTTTCTGTACAAATTTATTAGTGTTATATAGAAATATAAATGGAGCATCTTATTTTTCTGCAAAGTACCCTTCATTAGAAATACATTTATTTCATCGGACAGGAAGGTCCTTGATTTCATCACACAAAGAAGGCGAGAAGTATTATTCTCTGTTGCGCAACACGTTTTCTCATAAAAAAAACTTAAATTCTAATGAAATTTTGAGGTTCTTGGTTTCAGCGAAATCAAAATGATCATAATTTTATTTACTTTATAAAAATACATATATTAAAAAATAAAAGGGCATTGAAATTTTCTACTTTTAAACTTGACCGTAATTTCATTTTTATTGAGCCTACTGTCGAAAAAACACTCTCAGTTGTTGTTGAGCTTGGTTTTATCGACAGTCGAGAATCGTAAAGAATATCTAAAATATCACCCTTTTTTTTGACGTGATCGATATTTTTGAATAGTTTTTCAATCAATTTTACACTATTTTAATAAAATAATTTCAATAAACATAGCACTTGTATTTCTTGGTTGCTATTTCGATTGACAGAAGAACATCGAGCGATTTTCTTTAAAAAAATATATATAAATATAATCAGTAATAATTTCCGTTTTTATGTCCTTTAATGGTTTGTTGACTGATTCAAAGGATAAAAGAAATCTTTTTGCCATTCTAAATTACTTTTACGAATAATATCCGATTAATTTTATAAATATTCGAATATTGAAAAAGCCCAAATATATTCGAATATCGAATATTCGCGGGTGCAATTAATATTTAGAAATAATCAAATGCTTCGAGCATGAAGCGGGCAGCTTGTATACGCAGTGTATCTGCCGAAAGGCAGGGCTAGAAATAAGTAGATTTTACTACAAATTATAAGAAAGAAATTCGGATTCGGAACTATTATTTTATGTTATTTGTTGCCTTGTTTATAATATTAGTTAATAAGTCATTGTTAAAAATAAGTTCATTAAAAATTCTATTAAATCTAAGATAATTTCCGATATTAAATTGATCGACTATTACTTATCCAATATATAAGTGATTGGAATAAAAAGGCAAGAGGGTGCGTGTTCAGTTATCGTATCGATTGGTCAATCATAATTTTCGGTTGCATCCAAGTTAAAACTCAAATGCATTCATATTAATTTCAATATTCAAGCCCGAATTCGTTGCAAATCCGATGCTATGTAATCAAAGCTTAAAAAAAATTGATGATCAAATATTTTTTCTGTATGATCAAATATTTTTTAATTTAACTGATATCAACTCATGTTTAGTTAACAGATTTGTGTTTATCTACTTCACTTTGGTTCCCAGCGGTTAAATTACTTAATGGAATATCAAATATTGAATGCTGATTATTTATAAGCATAGTTACATAAACCTTTTTTACCGTGAAACTTAGACATGAGTGGACTATACTGATAATTGAATCAGTGCCTTTCATATTTTTAATCAATTTATTTTATGAGCGCATAATTTTGACTGAGGGCAGTATAATCATATTAGATTATATCATTTTGGATGCTTTCTACCGACAAGTTGAGTTCTTTAAATTAGAGCTTCGATCTGAAATTGATCGATCGAAGAAACCGATAACGTGATAAAGTGAGTTAAATTGATTTTTATGTGGACATAATATGTGAAATTCATCATTCTTATGCAGAATTTGTTTGATTGTATTTATTTGATAATACTGTAATCTTTACTCTTTGTTCGTCCTGTTAATTGTTACGTTGTGGGAAATTTCAGTACAAGGTGAAAAATATTTTTTCTCTCAAAAAACTCCTGTATTTATTTATTTATAAACCTTTATTCAATAAATATAATATAGCAAGGTAAAATGGTGTATCAATATACACAATTACATAAAAATAGATTAACAATTTAAGTCTTAGATTACTATCCTTATCTTAATTACAAGTATATATTTTAGTTATAATAAATTTTACATAATAAGAGTTAATTTAATTTTTGTATATATATAGGGGGAAAAATAGGAGACTTAAAACCCCTTTGCGACATTCCTTAAAAACTATCTTACAAACTAAACAAAATAAATAATTTAATCAATCAATCATATATCCTTCATACGTCGCGCATTCATGACTATCAACTATAGTAAAATATGTTTAGGCATTTTGTGAACGTATCTAAAATTATTGTTTTGAGTGGTATATTCGCCGAGTGTAGATATGAGATGATTGGTGTGATTTGGAATTTTTGAGTAAAAATTGAGTGTTAGCTTATGAAAAAAATTCTTTATAAGAGGAAGCTTAATTTTATTGTGAAAACGTTTAAGATTAGTGTATGGAAATGTATTGAAAACAATTTTTATGGCTTTGTTTTGTACGATTTGAAGTTTATTGTAGTTGGTGTTGCATATATTGCTCCAGACGGGAGCGGCGTATGTGAGTGTAGGTCGAATCAGCGTTTTGTATAATAAAAATTTGTTAGAGGCCGAGAGAGCACTGCGCCGACGAAATATGGAGTGCAGCGCCCCCATAGCTGCTAATCCGCGGGCACGAGTCACCGACACCTGTGCTCCCCACCTCAGTCTTCTATCTAAAGTCACCCCCAAGTATTTCACTTGGGGTTTCCACTCGATAGAGCTGGACCCGACGACTATTGGGTCAATTCGAAGATTTTTCCGTTTCACGGAGAACAAGATAGCTTCGGTTTTTTCTTTATTTAGTTTGAGTTTCCAACGATCGAAATATTTAAATGCAGCTTTTAGCGATCGTTGGAGGTTTCCGACTATTAGCTTGTTGCTCCGAGAGCTGGTATAATATGCCGTGTCGTCGGCGTAGAGTGCTACGTTTGATGGGGACGGTGTCGGTAGATCGTGTAAGTAAATGTTGAACAGGTGAGGCCCTAAAATACTGCCCTGAGGAACTCCCGCTGAGACAGACTGGGAAGTTGACGTTGCTCTGTTTAAGGTTACCGAAAATGATCTTTTGTACAGATAGGATTGGATCATTTTAATAAGGTAAGTAGGAAACTTAAGGGATATCATTTTGTGGATCAGACCGCGGTGCCAGACAGAATCAAATGCCTTTTCGATGTCGAGAAGTACCATACCGGTACTTCTCTTCATGTTAAAGTTTCTAGTAATGTGTTCAGTCAGTCTGGTCAGCTGATGAGCCGTAGAGTGATTCCTACGAAAACCGAATTGCTCATTATTAATAACATTTATACTAAGTTCATCCAGTCTATTTAGAATAAGTTTTTCAAATATTTTGCTTAGTGCAGAAAGTAAACTGATCGGGCGATAATTTATAGGGTTGCTGGCATCTTTACCTGGTTTGGGCAATGGAATGACTTTCGCCGACTTCCAGGTGGATGGGAAGTACCCCATGCTCAAACACGCATTAAATATTTTTGTCAACTGGATAATTATTTTAAATGGGAGATTTTTGATGACTGTATTGTCTATAGTGTCGAAACCTGGGGATTTCTTGCTTTTTAGTTGTCTAATTATATTTAAAGTTTCAATGGGTGTTATCAGTTTAAATTTATGTGATTTTATATTTAAATTGTTTTGGAAATCCCTAATCGTTTTATCTACTATTTTAATGGTTTTATTGTTACTCATATTCTCTGAAATTTTGTGATTTAATTTAAAGGTTTTTGCTAACAGGTTGGCCTTATCTCTATCGGACTCGGCACTTATCTGATTATTAATTAAACTGGGAATTTCTTTAGGTTTATTTTTGAGGGTTTTTACAACTTTCCAAAGGGAATTGTCTGAGGGACTTAATTTAGAGAGCTTAGTTTTCCATGATTCATTTTTTAATTTGTTGATTTGACTTTTAATTTGATAGTTGAGGCGATTGACCAATACTTTAATGGATTTGAGCCGATATTTTTGCCATAATTTCTTAAGTTTATTTCTGTTCTTAATCGTGCGTTTTAAATTCCGCGTGAGCTTGATAAGATTTGAATCTGTTACGTCTAACGGAATGAACTTAGCTTTGGCTTCTAATATAATGTTGGAAATGGACTCTACGGCTTCGTCAATTTCGCGTTCGTTAGTATTCTCCTGAAATTCTCCTGATTAAAAACTCCTGTAAATACGAACTCTAAGTATGCGACATATGGTACATTCACCGTAAGCTGTTGTTTATCTTGAGCGATAAGTAGAGATACGTGATTATCGCGTTTTGCGATAAATGCGAAATAGAAGCGATAGATGCGATAAATGCGAAATTGTTGCGAAATTGTTAAAATATGCGAATAGATGCGAAATTTTATTAAAACTGATAAATATTTTTTCCAAATATCGTTTATCTTGAAAAATAACTAAGATAATCTTCCCAGACTCTATGCTCAACTTTTGTCCATAGTCTATGATGTCACACACTTAGGTTGGTACTTGTTTTGTGTCATTTGCGTGGTTGTGAGGTTAAGGGCACGTATCGTAATCATTCATAACATTGTTTAAATATACTACTTGGTGAGTTTTTTTTCGCAATTTAAATAATGTCACGTTTTAAAAATTATCCAACGTTTGTTAATCAATAAAATATATGTTTTAGTCTCAAGAATATGGGTCGAGTAAATGTCGGTATTAAGACTTTGACGTACACAGCCGTCAAATCCCATCATGCGTCAGCAGATAATACTTGCTTTTTGCGCCAGATAAGTCAATGCATACCGTCTTCGTGGACACTTCAAACCGAAAACAAACGTAAGCGGCTCAAAAACTCTCAAACTTCTCAAAGAATTGAAATGAGGCAAATAACGCTACTGTCAACAATAAATGTCATTGATTCAAAACAATAATAATTGTGTGTTTTAGCGATGGTTTAACTCCAATTTTACGTTCATAAATTACGAAAATCGTTATTACAGACGTGTGCGTCAACCAGTTGAAGAGAGAGCTACAGCTTACAAGGCAGATGGATTTTATGTGAATGATAAAAATATTTTAATGTGCAGGCATTGCAATTGTCAGTTAAATTGGAAAAAGAAAGACAATTTAACAAAACATATCCAATCAAATGAACACAAGAAGAAAGCTTTGACACCTGCCACAAGTAAGACTCATCAATTGACAATAGCAAATATAATAGATAGACGACAAGAAAAACCGATATTCGTTAAAAATACGGTTAGCACGTGTTTCAAAGCCAACATACCCCTGGAAAAGTTGAACCATCCTGCGGTGAAAGAATGTTTTTGGAAATATGTGCAGGGATCCAGTGATTTGCCATGTGCAGATCAATTAAGAAGAACGTATGTTCCATTATGTGGAGCAGATATGAAGAAAGAAGTCATGGAGACATCAACTTCAGACAAGATGGGGCGCTGTGTTTTTGCCGTTTTATTTAAAACAGTGCTACCTGCCAATGAACAAAATGTCTACTTGGCATCATGTAATTTTTTGGATGTGGCAAATGCTACTACATGTTCGCAAACAATAGTAGATACTCTCAAAGAATATGAAATTTCATATTCGGACATATTAGGATTTGTCTCGGACTTGGCGCCCTATATGATTGCATGTCATAAAAGTCTCAGTGTTTTAATTGGAAATAAAATGCTACGTTTTAAATGCTGGGCTCACAAAATTAGTTTAGTGGGAAAACCACAAAGAATTCGGCAATGCAGCAATTCAATCAATTTGGTGTCCTGCAAATAGTGTTGATGTAGAAAGGTTTTTCAGTTCATATAATTTAATTGTGAACGATCGACGTACTAGATTGAAAGAATCGTCAATAGAAACATGCTCGATGATAAATTTTAATAATTATATAATTTTAATTGATGTTTTTCTATTTTTAAATAATTTCTAATGTGTTGTACAATATATGTATGCATATTTTTTGCAAATTATGTTTAAATTAGACTATTTAACTTCAAATTTGTGTTTAAGAAATAGATGCTAAATAGATGCTAAATTTTGTTATTTTATTTGCTCCAAAACGCTAAATTCATGAATATAAACGCTATTTTTTTTTTAAATAGATGCTAAAAACACGTATCTCTAGCGATAAGCTTGACCGATTGTTCTGGTATTGGCCAAGGTTAGAAAAACAAAGCGAAGATCGGGAAGAGATAAGAGATGGATGCAGATTTCGGGTTGTTTTCGGTACATCTGGAGAACAGTTATCATTCGGTATTCGTAATAGAAAGACTCAACGCCTCGAAACCGTCGTCAGTCAATTTAATTTCGATTACATACGAGGGGGGCTCAAATATAGCTCGGAATTTTGCTGTACATATTTATTAATGATAATATAAAAATAAAAATGATGTATATTATTCTTCTACATAGTTCCCTTCATTGAATATTGGATAATTCCATCAGATAGGAAGCGTCCCTGGAATGAAAGGAGCTCGTCTTTCCTTTTAAGCGTTAGCGGGAGCCAGGAATGCAACCTCGAAGGCTGTCTCTGGGTCCACACCTTCACGCGTAACATAATATGTATTTAAAACTTTGAGCCGGGGCGATTTCGCAAGAAATTCATAAAACTCTACTTCTTTCGTAAAATTGATATAATTTTTAAATAGATTGAAACGAAATTTTAGCGTAAACATAACAATGGTCTTCAATATGTGGTGCGTGTATCAGTTTGATAAATTGAGAAAACTGATACTTTTTTAATTGAATTGTAGGCATTAATTAAATGACATACGAACAAAACATAAGGACAACATTCAGTCAGTTCATCGTTATACATAAAAAATAATTGAATTATATATATATATGACGTATTTAATATTGTTATTGACCCGAATTCCAGTCTTAAGAGAGTGTTCTAGTCTAGAATTTTGAAATAAAATCGATTTTTTACAATGTATTTAAAGTTTTAACCTTCAAGAATATGCCCTTCAAAGGAATTTCCTTCAAATTAATTACAGGGTTACAGCTATTTTAGTGACGCGGCAACACGGTAGACATATCTCAAGGTCCAATTAACCAATTTACTTCAAATTTGGTATAAACCTTTTCCATGTGTTCGTCTTTAAAAAAAAAAAAAACTTAAAAAACAAGCACAAAAATGACTTTTTAACCGTTGCCATTTTACATAAAAATAAATATATATTTTGTAAAAAAAAGAGTCTATAACGACATATTACTAATTAAGAATATATTTTTGTTTCAGATGATTCCCTCCCCTTTATTCCCCCCCACTTTAACAGACTATAACTTGTAGCGTGAACGATCGATTCGATAGTCGGGAAGAGTCGTCAGTTAGCCTTGACTGCGAGAGGACGTACTTCCCGCAGCCAGATCTCTCTCGTGTGAATAAAGAGTCATCTAGAGCAGCGGTTCTTAAACTTATGTAGTCCGCGGACCCCCTCTTCAACAATTTTTTTTTTCGCGGACCTCATTCCAACATTTTACGTCGTTCTTTAGACTACATTTTTCAAACAAAAAAACATTTCTTAGTCAAAATAAATCATTTTTATCTGAAAAAAATTCCATGAAATTATTTTGTTAGTGTTGTTTGTTGTTAAATTATTTTGTTTCGAAATTATAATATTATACACATTGTTTTAATGTATCTTTAATTAATTATTAATATTATACTTTTTGTGAACTTTTTACTCGTGTATGATTATGAGACGTAAAAACACGGATTATTTGAAATAAATAATGTCACATTACAAAAAAGTATGTAAATGTCAACATAAGAAGATTTGGTTGCAGCTATGCAACTTTAATATTTCGTCTGGCTGGTTGATTAGATTCAAGCAACGACACTGGACTAGAGGTCCCAATCGAATATTCAAATATATTTGCCCTCTTTTCAATATTCGGAAATTCGAATATTAATAAAATTATTCGTTTTTGCTAAGTAATTAGAATGTTTATTAGTAACAAATCCCAAGTATTATATAACTAGTCATCGGAGACTCGGGGAGAAACTTCCGTGTCAATTTCTTCTACTTATTTTAGTGTCAATAACTACTATATGTTATGTATTTGAATTTATCAACGCAGAAAACACTTCCAAGCAGCTAAATTTTAGCCTTCTGACAATTCATGTGGCACCCACTTGTCCAGCATTTTTATCTTCCCTATTTCGACATTATTTTTGCCCTAGGTAACTTTCGGTAATTGGGAAAGCATAGAAACATCGATATTTTAAAGGAACTGAAATAAAAAAATCTTCCAGGATAAGAAGATTTTTGAAGTTTGGTTAAAAAATAATACAGAGGCGCAAGATTTTTAAAAAAAATAAGGAATTGCCACAATAATGTTATTAGATAATACTACTTTTCATCCGAATGAAAGCATATTGAAAACAAATAATGGACTTATGGTTGTAAAATTTTTGCTCCATGTGACATCATTAATCCAATTCAAGAACTAAGACGCTATATCAGTGGTCGGCAACCTACTACCCGCGGATAACAGTATTACCCACTACAAAATAAATGATACATCTGAAATATTTGGATTATTGGATAATTAAAATGTTTTGAAAACTTTGATGAGTGGCTCGATCATGATTCAAATGATCCAGGTTTTAAGCGCATGGATGATGAAGATATAGTTTCTCAAGAAGACACTACAAGCGAAGAAGATATCAGTGCTTACATTAGTCATAAATCGGCTTTAAAATACGTTGAAACATTGCTTAATTACGCTGAACAAACATGATTTGAATATAACGATAGAATAGCTTTAAGAAAAAATTCAGTAAAGTGATATTAGAAATTTGTTTAAAAAAATTTTCAAAAGCGAATAAAAAATACAGTTTTTTTTAAATATGCATGTATGTAGTATATACTCTTTTTTTTTTTGCTTTGTGTCAATTATCTGGTGGTAACGGGCACCTATCCACAAAGAATGATGGATTGAAGCCAGGCATTGAAGCAATTAAAAAAAATATATGACGAACGGATGTTTCAAAGCTAATTAAAATTTGCAGGCTGTGCCTATTTATGTAATATCTCAATCGCAATATTTTCCGTAATTTATTAATCGGAAAAAATTAGTTCGACATCCAATATTCTTGCTCAGTATCTGATGTAGGTAAACATCGATAATTTGATGGAGGGTATCGACGTGTCGCTTAGATGTGTTTATCTATGGCGCCGTTTCAGTGAAGACCTGATGTGTTTACGAACGTCGTAGCAACGAACCGCGAATTTAAGGACTCGGGTTGCTACATCTTCCGATGTCACGAGGCCTCATGTTTTCAGTTTTATAATTTGTTCTCCATAAACGCAGTTATCATTCCAGATAGTGGGAGGAAGTATGCAAAATTCAATATTAGCATTCGGAAGCGGTAAATCGACGACGATGAATTGGATTAGGGAGACGTACATGCGATAAAATAACTATATGAAAAATAATTTATATTATATTCCGGCTATCATTATTATGTTTATGTGTCTGTCTGTGTTTAGAAATCGTGGTTAAAATAACAATCTTCAATTGAAAAACTAAGACTTTTTTGCCTACTTACGTAATAGGAAATCACGCATATCAAGGACTAAAGTTCAGAATTTGAAGACGTAAAATGCTTACGTTTGGGATGGGGTCTGCAAAAATGTTGTTCAAGAGGTTTACAAAGAGTTTGTAATATTAAGAACCGCTGATCTATATATATCGTCGATTATAAAATTAACAAAAACTGCATACAACGATCGCTATTGATCCATTGGTGAATTCAAAATGCTCGAATATGAATAGTTTCTGTGCGTCAGAGTTTAACATTTCCTTAACCTTGATGTATTTACTACAACTTGACTCTAATAATGAGAAATCTATATGAAATGTAATAGATACGGGGTTCAGAATTTCATATGATGTACCAAATACATATCATGATAGCGCGCGGGTGTATTTTAGCACGGTAAGGGTTAACCTTGTAGTGCATCTTGCACATACGTCATCAAACAAGAGAAAAGAGCAAAGAAAATTTCTCCTTTTCGCCAAGTAAAATAAAGAGATTAGTTAAGATAAATACATTTTAGTTATCACTCGACTACGTCCATCCTCCAGCTTCACCGATCTTATAGAGGAACGAACAGCGGACACAAGCAGCTGTACATTTTTTACATGCATGTGAGAGTGGCTCTGTGACAAATATTTTAAATATAATACAAATATCTTTGAATTGAAAAAATAATATCATGAATGAATTCAAAATTTGATTATCGGCAATAAATTGTTCGGCTCAAATATTGATTGACAATTATTTTAATGCATCTCGTTTTGTTGCGACCGTGGAACGAATAACCTTCCGTCAATAATTCACTTCCATCCTCTCCCGCTTGAACGTCACTGACTGTGACACAATATATTGCTTTGCTTATTTTTCACAGTTTTGCGCGAAAATTATTTTTCCCGAAAGTATTAAAATATATTTTCCTTTGAAAACATGTAATTTGCAAAATTATGAGGTGTCAATGGAGCAAAATTTGAACTGTTGTATCATTAATGGATTTTTTTCTAGGAAGTCTGTCATATTATCACACAGATTTTGGTCAAACATTTCAAAATGTATTTTCACTTCTATTGAAACACACAACGAAACTAATTTTCTCACATAAATATTTAGATTCACAATTATAATTTTGATAAAATTTTCATTTCAAATTCATCGAATTAATTGATACTAGCGAAGGAACAATACTCGACAATAAATTACCAATAAAATGAATTTTATAGTTTAAGAAATACATTTTTTTATTATTAAAGAATGGAGATGTAATAAGAATTTGACTTTATTGTTCACAACGTATTCAACAAGTGTCATAAGTTTACTTGGACGCACATAAAACTCGAGTACCTAAAATATGCCTTAACGATGCATATAACCGAGTTGACGGATAAAAAAATTGAGTATTTGAGGAAACGAATGATACAAACTATTTTAAGTGCGGATTGACGGGTTATAAAAAAAAATTAAAAATCGAAAACACTATTCCGGTCAATTTCATCGAATAACACTTTCGTAAATAATAAAATAATTACTTACAAGACTGTACGTGGGACACACCCCTGTCCCAGCCGCGGAGTGCATGAAGCGTCTGCTTCAGGCTGCTCCCCAGCCCTAACTGGCGCGGCACCTCCCTGCGGAAAGCCCAAAGGTCTCCCGTTACGAACTTCCGTTCTGGAAAAGTTGACGCCTTTTAGTATTTTTTTATGCAAAAATTGTATTATAAGTAAAAAAAATATTTATATCACATCCACATTTCGCTAGTTGCCATATATTATAATAATAAATATCAAACACAGACGGCTTGAGATGACTTCAGGGCGTGGCAAAATTGTCAATACTAAGTATCAAAATACGTTTGCCTAATTAGTGTTTTTCTTTAAAATCATGCTAATAATTGAGATAGATTTTGTGTACATTTGTATGACCACAATGTGTTTCATGTTGAGGCGACGCATTTCAATGAACGCCCGACGAGTGAACCCTTCGAATCATGCGTTCTCCCCCGAATGACGCGACATGTTATTTGTTTATTTTTCATATTTTCCTCCATAAAACCGACTCTTGCCGATGAGTTCACATCTAATATAGATTATTTCTATCCTAAACACCAGTTAGACAACTCTCTCAAAATAAGGATATTGGATTGAACCATTGTTGTTGTTTTATTGCCTAAAAGCAATGTACATTTAGAACAAAGCGTCGCAGATGCAGCTATTTATAAATTAACCAATTTCAAGCGATTTTTTGACATTGACATTCAAAATATTTACAATGCATATAGATTTAACCGAAGGGCGCATTCGCAATCGTTTTGATCGTGTGAGGGGGTTTATAAAGACTAAATAGTTTTCCTTGGAATACTAGTAAAAAAATACTCTAAACGACCTATATATATTTATACTAATTATACTAATACAATTATATTACTATATAATTCAGGGTTGTCCAACCTTTTTTGTCTTGGGGGCTACATTTTAATTTAAAATTGTCGCGGGATCGACTTCTAATATGATTCATATAAGAAATTTATTTTTCCTTTCTTCAAATTTAAAACTCAAATTAGCAGATAAACACGAATCAAATCCAGTTAAAGAGTCCGATCTCCGGGATTTTATTTTTCATCGTCGGCTGTAAATATAATGACTGTCGAATATAATGTTAAAAATCTACGTTGATATTTGATGAATTTATGATTCTCCAAATAAAAGCTTGGTTTCTTCAATTAGCATATATTTTTATCGTTTTTAAAAAGCTCTTTTATATCAGTTGAATATGCAACTTGCAGCGTAGTGCTATCTCAAATGCATAAATAAAATCTCAATGAGATCTTAACCCTTCTGTCTATAAGATGACCTGGTCAAACCACTTTGCTTTTGCGATGAGTTTTTTAATAGTTGCTATATATAGATCATACCAAATCTCACTGAATTTGTTAATTGAAAGGTTTTATAGAATTTAGAGTTAAAAGAAAAATTTCGGGATCCTTGTGTTTCGAGAAAAAATGATATTTCTATTTATACACACACAATATATATACATCCATCCCTCGCTTAACACGATACTCGCTTAACACGATTTCGGTTTAACACGGTTTCAGTTTCGTTGAAAAGAAAAAAATGTTTATTAAATTATTTTACCGATTTTTTTAAACGACGACGGAGCATAGCAGAAAATTTAATTGAAAGTAGTAGTGATGATTAGGGAATCCAATCCCGAGCCAAAATTTCGATCCCGGGATTTCGGGATTCCATTAGACAATCCCGGGACCAGTCCCGGGATCCCGGGATTGGGATTTTCAATATTTTAAGAAATTACCTTGATGAATTTGATCAAAAATTACTAATCAGTCCATTTGTTCAATATAAAAAAATCACTTGAAGGCCAAAGAATTTTATTTATTTAAGAAAAGATAAAAATACAATTCAAAAATAGATAAATAAAACACTTAAAAATTCAAATATTATTTTGAAAATATGCCCGAAGTAACATTAACATTAGTGTTTCGTCATTTAGTCTGGATCTGATTTTGGAAGTCAGACAACTTGCTGCTGAAAATGCACGCTCAGCTTCCATACTCGTTGGAGGTATCGTCATCAGATATTTAAATGCTAGTTCGAGTTGATAACAGCGTGAGCCCTCATTTTCGTACAACACCATTAATGTGACTGATAAAATTCTTTTCTGCCGAGACACGGACTAAAAATCGCAAAATTCCCGATTTCCCGACAAATTATTTATTTCCGTCGCTGCAGATAAATACTTATATACTATAATACTTTGATGTGATTCGTAATTATATTACGGAGGAATACAAAAAATCTGAACCCCGTATCTATTATATTTCATATCGATATTCCCATTATTCGTCGAGGTGTAGTAAATACATCACCGGTAGGGAAAGGTTACTATAACAATTTGAAAAACATACATGTACGCTATGTATGTATACATAGATTAGACAGTCACTGCTCTTATGCGTCGCCTAAGCTCGTCAATTAGTAATTACGCCACTGTTTCCAAGCGTCCAGATTTCGTCGGGAATGTCTCGATTTAGTAGCCTTCATCGTGTTGGTGAGGTATACGGTTTTTGTTAGATAAAAATTTCAATCCCGGGATTTTCGGGATTACGTTTTCTAATCCTGGGATTCTTAAGTACCTAAAACTGTCCGGGATCCCGGGATCCCGGGATCAGGGATCCCGGGATTGGATTCCCTAGTGATGATGATATTCAACCCATAAAAAAAAGAAAATGTCAATATTAATATCCTCTAGTGATAGTGGCACTGAATAATATATTTTATCCGTATCATTATTTATCAATAATTTCCACCTACCTGTTTTTTCTTAATATTTCTAAAAAAACCTATCCCCTCTATTTCATACATTTATTAGTCTCGCTTAACACGATTTCGCTTAGCACGGTGATCTAGCAGAACCTATCTTCCGTGCTAAGCGAAGGATGGGTGTATATAGAAATATATTAGAGTTTTTCAGATTTACGCGAGTCATATTTAAATTATCAAAATATTGACAAATAGCCGGGTTTTTAGGTAAAACGTTAAAAACGAATTTTTTACCTTACCCGATATTTCGAACCACTCGTCGGGTTCATTGTCAAGGATGATCAGTCAATCCAGAATGTGAACCAGAGAACTATTCATCCAACCGATGTACGCCAAAAATGCTTATAAATTCGAATGAATTAGCTGGTGACAACAAATATAGAAGAAAAGATGAACATAGAATTGAATATATTAGAAATGGTCATGCAAAATTAATTAAGCTCAGAAAAATAAAAAAAATGCGTAATTTAATTTTTTCATCCACTTCAATACAAAATGTACGAGGGTTCAGCTAGAGCACTTTCATTAACGGGAGGTAATAGAAACATTAATTGACAGAAGGGGTAAAAAAATGTTCGTTTGTATTGTCGAGACACCAACCGAATATGAGATGAAATGTGACAGAAACATATGCATCTCTCAGCAAATTAAAAATACTTACACTGAGGGTTATACTGAGATCGATACGGGTCTCAATATGCTTTGTCAAGTTTTCCCTTGAACGCTCGATTTTATTTTTAAGATCTAAATTGGTGCAACATGCAACAACATTATAGCCTGGACGACCTTGGTATATATTTTGCGCCTTTTTTGCTTGGGACGTCAAGTTCGACATGAACAATTACAATGAGTGGTTATCATACTGTTACTCATTTTAGAAAGAAATTCTTTGAATAATGAAAAGTTTTGAATGGCAATTCCCATAAAAAAGTGATCGGAGTGATTTCATATATTCCAATTAATGAGACCATTAATTAATTGATTACATCTGTTACATTTTAACCATATTGACAATGGCTTTTTAATTGGTATATTTTTTTAAGCTCAAAACTAGTATGATTTTAAGCACATACGTGAAGTTTTAATTGTCTTCAACTTTTTCTGATTTATCCCACAAAAAACGTTCAAAATTATTCAGAGCTATGATAGATATATTATATTTATTTTAGTTGACCATAACAATGATAGTTACAAATAACAAAAATGAAACCATCACAAAATTATTAATCTTAAGGAGGACTAACCAAACAATTTTAAAGCTTCTTGAGCTTTGAGTTCAATAACAAGCGTAATTATTTTACTTGGCTGCATAGCTCTCTTATTCAGTTGCACGCAAGCTGTTGAAAGCTTGTAAATTTTTCACGAGTATCGATTAACATGTTTTTGTATTAAAAATGCACGACAACGACATGTTCGAATTTAAATTCTACCTTTATAGCTGAAAATGAAGGTTTTTCAAATAATTCAGCTCCATTTCTAATTTAAACTCGTCGGAATTGCTGATTTGAATTTATTTCGAAATTGTATCATCTTTGGTAATTTGTAAAATATCTTACAACCGATTCCGATCCATAATTATTTGAGTATATCTAAAACGTGGCTATTTTAGTTAGCCTTGAAGAGTTAATTGGAAAAAACCTAATTATTTTTCACCCTGTTGTCCACATGTTGATAATTTGTATTTAATAATTCTTGGAAATATAAATTAAAGATACAAATTATATATCATTTCCATATTTCGAGCGTCTCATCAGACTTATGGACAGTTATTATGACCATATTCATTTTTTCGTTTTTCCTATCCTTCAAAATTACAGTTTCATATGTCTTTCGCATTCATTTTTAAATAAATTTTCCCAATTGAAAAAACTTTATGTAACCTAACGATGGAAACATAAATTGTGACACTTAATTCAGTTGATTTTGTCTTTTATTTCCAAGATTCAAGTAAAAATGTCGCTCTTCAAACTTCAAAGGGTATTTATAACGCGGCTTAAATTTTTCAAAACGACTCTTTCGAAATGCACAAAAAACATTGAATATATAAGACGATAAAATGTAAACATAAGTAGCATCATATCATTGTAAAGCAGGTAGCGTAGCAGTATAGTAGTTTTTATTAACATATGCTTCAACATTTAAATTCACATTATGATGTATTGCTTAAAAAGGCCATTGCAAAGTTATTTGCAACACTTATTAGTTGTTTTTACACAAAACTCGATAATATAATAGCCGAAATCGTCTATTCATAGCCTGGAATAGACAATCTTCTTAAATTATTATTAGTAGAACCCAAAATGGTTTTCGTTTTATTGTTTGATTGTTTTTGGGGATTAGTTCCACTTTAGTTGCTGCAATTTCAAGTCATTATTTGTGATCTTTCGATGACTATACTTATCAAGAATAAATTGTGATTTTATAAACTTAAATTTAACAACCCAATTTACAATGGATCGATTTTCGCCGAGTGAAGAATTTATTCGAAATTTAATGCTTTATCATTTTCTCAAAAAATAAACTGCAATGCGCACTAATAAAAATATTTGTGATATACTGGGCAATATTTTAATTGTTTGCAAATGTCAAAATTGGTTCCAGAAATTTCTATCTGGAAATTTTGATATAAAGAATAGCCCTGGAAGTGGAAAACTGCGTAAAGTGGATGCCGCTACACTGAGTGCTGAAATCGAAAGTAATCCAACAGCAACTATTGAAAATATATTTATAACGAAAATTAGTAACGAAAGATGAGAAATGGGTTCTTTACTCTAATTATGGACGCAAAAATCAATACTATCGAAAGGTCAGGGAGCCAAGTTTGTTTGTCTGTTTGTTGGAACTGTAAGGATATAATTAATTTTGAAACACTTAAAGCTGGAAAAACAATAAATGCAATATTTTATTGTCAACAACTAGACTGTTTAGCGGCGGAAATACAAAAAAACGAGCCTCTCTCGTGCATCGAAGACAAGTGCCTTTACAGCATGATAATGTTTACCCCCGTACGGCGAAAATAACGCGGGAGAAAATAAACAGCCTTGGATAGGAAGCAATTCGACATCTTTCTTATCCTCCAGACATCGCCCATCAGATTTCCATCTTTTTAGATTTATGCAGCATTATTGGGATGAAAAAAATACTAAATAAACGATGAGGTCAAAAAAGAAAACTTTCGTTCAAAGCCCGTGATGTTTTATGACAGAGGCATTAAAATATTACCAGTTGTGACAAAAAAATGTAATTAGAGGTTAAGTCTAATTACGAAAATTATACTTTGTAATAATATAATATGTTAAAAATTTTAAAAATGTGAGCATTCAAATCTTTCATTTAAAAAACAAAAATCTTTACGGGTACATCTTTTGTAAGGATAAAGTATTTATATGAGGTAGTTTTCCATTATGGTTGTTGTTGATATGAGATGTGGATGAATAGAACGACCGCTGTGATACTCAATACAAGGGGAAGAAGAATACAGTTTTTTACTTCTAGTAAAACCTTTTCATTTCAAATAAAACCTTTTTCATTTCAACGCAAACCATTGACAACAACCTTAGAAATCTGCGAGGACTAGGGGTTCGGATTTCGCGATGTTTTTAATTTCTCGAAAATTAAGAATTCTCGATTTCACTTTTCAGGTTTCTCGAGTATTCCCGAAAAATGTTGATAAACAAAAAATGTACGTAAAACTGTTCCATGCCGTAATATATCCCATTCATAAGAAGGGGGATAGGCTTCTGTGCTTCAACTACAGTGACATATCCCTTCTAAACATTGCGTAAAAATTATTTGCAAGAATTCGGACGGCTGTCGCTCATCATGGAGGAAATTCTTGGGGAGTACCAATGCGGTTTCAGATCGGGTAGGTCCACTGTGAATCAAATATTTAACATTAGAATATTCTCACAAAAATGTGGGAACACAGTGTCGATTTCCGCCACATATTTATAGATTTCTGTAAAGCATATGACAGCGTCAACACGGGAAAACTCTAAAGGACCATTTTAGATATGGGAATCCCGAGTAAGCTGGTGAGGTTGTCGCGTGTCAGGATCTGTTAGTATAGTACGCTCCAACGGAGCCCCGTCGGAGCCTTTTGAGGTGAGGACAGGAGTCAGACAGGGGATTACACTCTCTCCATTAATTTTTAATCTTTGTTTCTTAAAAAAACATAAGACCAGTTTAACAGTAAAAAAATTATGAACATTTTTTTGTCACAACTACAATCCTAATATTCCATAAACATTCAAACAGAATGCATTTCGGCAGAAACCTATTAATATGTAGTGCAGCGGTTTAAAATGGAAGCGGTTGTATTTATATCAGAAAGATTCGTACAAATTTTATTTTATACAAAATGGATTTATAAAATTTCTCTATAAATATATTATAATTATGCAATTATTGTTATTCTCGAGAAGAAACTCTAATTAGGACCAACAGATTAAGTTGGCATCTCTGCACCTTGCGATCTCCAAATCCAACTGTTTTTTTTCTTCGATATAATATGTTTGCGTAAATATTTTCCAAGTTTAAACACGTCTTTACATATGCATAGTAATTGGATTTTTTAAAATATATAATGTAAAAATCATCTTATGTGCTCAAAAAAATACACCGTTTAATTTAGAGTATAATATATTTTATCCGATGTTTTAACTTGAAGTAAAAAACTGTAATATGAGAGGAGATCCAGCAATCTAATTTATTTGTAAATAAATTAATTAAAATTGTTATAATACATTCATCGAATGAATGGCGAAACTCAAAAAATTCTAAAATTCGGAGATCTGTTATCAAATAGCTTGAGTTGAAATACATAACAATTCCAGAGGGGGTGGAGTACTTTTATTACGAAATTATCGCGCGATTCGCGAACACCTCACGTGTTCACCTCACATTTCATTAAGCTACTAACTCTATTATGCCTGGAGCGGCCAATGTTCAACAATGCACCATCAAGCGTGATGCAATATCCGCGATGTGTACTAAATTGATTATCAAAATATTCAGTTCTAAATATTGAAATATTATCATGGATACCATACCCGTCAGAAGCTAGTATTAGGGGGATCGATTAGTAATAGGAATTTTAATACAGTTACAAAAAAAAACATTTATTAGAGAAATAACTTAAAATATAATCTACAAAATAATGTCCATCTTTTTCTAACACCTTTTTCCATCTTTGGGGTACTTTATCGATTTTGTAAAAGTCTTTCAGTTTTTCATGAAAAAACTTTTCCAGGGGTTTTTTATGAAATAGTCCGGTGGTGCGATGTTCGGAGAATATGGCGGATGTGGTAAAAGCTCATAGCCAAGTTCGATAATTTTTCCCTGAGTATTTTTTGCTGCATGCGGCTGTGCGTTGTTCTGCTGGAAAATTATTTTATTATTACTCACTAAAAACGGTCTGGTTTTTTTAAAATTTGTTTGTCATTCTTTCTAATTGTTGACAATACAGAGTAGCAATAATTGTTTCACCAGGCTTAAATAGTTCAAAATAAATAACACTAAGGCTGTCCCACTATATACACCAGTGCTCCGCAACATTTTCTTGACTACGGCACACCAAAATTCTTCCTTAAATTTCATGGCACATCAAAAGCTAGCATAATAGATTTGATTTATTTATATATTTATGTATACTATTTTTATTCGATCAAAAAATGAAAGCAAAAGAAATAATGCAGAAAATCAACGAAACACATGGCGATATACTGACTCTTAGTAAATGTCATAGGTGGTTGAAAAAAATTTAAATCAGCGACAGAAATCTTCAGAACGCGCCTAGATCAGGAAGACCATTAAAAATAGACGATGAGCTCCTGTTAAATCTAGTAGTGTCCGATCCCCGTCAATCTATCGTAGATTTATCAAATAAGCTTGGGTGTCCATGGTCAACTATACAAGATCACCTTCACTTCATCGGGAAGTGTTCCAGACAAGGAGTTTGGGTTCCTCACGATTTATCACCAACAGCACTAGAACAGCGACGCGCTATCTGCGCTAACAAAAAACTGGATATTGTTTTTTTGTGATTCATCTCTGTCTGATGGATATCCCCTGCAGGGTTCGTCGGAGACCTCCTCTCAATCCTTCTTAAAAAACCTATACCATCGGAGAACTTGTAATATGGACAAGCAATCAGTCTCAAAGACCTGATGAATCAATAGAAACGTATCGGTACATTTTGAACGCACCTGTATTAAAGCTTATGTTGCGGGCTATTTTTTTGCGTTTATCTTAATTTTCTTTTTGTCTTTGTCTAAGCTTTTTGACTATTTATTTTCTGCCTTTAAGTTTGTATTTAGTTTTGTCTAATTTTTTTGGCTTTTTTTTCCCTCTTTTCAGAATTATTTTTACAATTGAGGCATATCAATTAACATTATTTTGATTTAAGTAATGAATATTTTATGAATCGTCTAGCCATAAAAATTGGCTAGACCAGCGCTTCTTAAACTTATGTAGTCCGCGGACCCCCTCTTGGAGCAAAATTTCCTTCGCGGACCCCCTTTTGAACAATTTTTTTTTGGTGAACCTCATCCCAACCCTTGTGACTTAATTTTTCAAACAAACAAACATTTCCTGGCCAAAATAGAGCTTCTTATAATGTTTTCTGTAAATAATTTCACGAAAATATCTTGTTCAACTACAGATAAATGTTTTTTTTAATATCTTCGCGGACCCCCGAAAATGGCTTCGCGGACCCCTGTTTAAGAACCACTGGGCTAGATAACGGTTTTTAAACGTATGCACCCCCTCTTGAGCAAAATATTTTTCGCGGGCACCCTCTTGAAAAATTTTTTTTGTCGGATCCCATCCCAAAATTTTACATTGTTCTTGAGACTTAATTTTTAATTTTTTTTTTTCAAACAAACATTTTTTGGTCAAAATAGATCTTCTTATAATGTTTTCTGTAAATAATACGAAAGTATCTTGTTTAAATATAAAAAAAAATATTAACCCTTGTTTAAGAAACCTTAATAGCGGTAGCATTAGTCCCCTCTGGGTTTCCGCCTCATAGGCCTCATCTTTGTGCCGACATCAAGAACGGAATTGACGTTGTAGAAGGTTTTGTTAGACTCGGTCCGAGGAAGGGTAATGAGGAAGAGGGAAATATTTTGATTTTCCGATCTCTTCATTTGGACCACTCTAAACGGGATATAAGAAAAAGAACGAAACCAGAAGAAGACAAAGTATATTTGCGAACGTAAGAAGTCTTGGCGATGATAGTAACGTCTTTTAATTGCTTCAATCAATAATCAATGATCTAAAATTAAACTACAAGATATGATTAAATATTTTCCTTGTTAAGAAAATATATTATACCATCAATTTATTTAAAATTAAATTAAACTTTAATCTCTTGGTTAAAAAATCAGGACTTAAGTTACTTTCAGCAGAACGAGTGTGCTGTGGATGATAGCAATTAGAGCAATTATCTTTTTTAAAAAAAGTCATCCCATATATAATTTGAATGTTGTTTTCATGATTTGGCGACATAAGGAAAATTTTTACTTAGTTAACAAAACTTAATAAAAAAATGCAACTTAAATTTAAAAAAAATCATTGTTAAAAAAAATTTTTTTACACAATCTAGATCTGGTCCATAAATTAGCTCACCAAATCAATATTAAGTCAAATCCTACTACCTAATTTGCTGAATTGCGATTTCCTCTTAAATTATATGATGTAGTGATATATTAATTATGTTTATAATTTTCTTCATTTTTCGAAACTTTAAATGAAATATGTTCTGGTTTTGGTATTATTCGATAATTAAAAAACACTCTATCCTAATTTTGAACTCGTCTAATTCTTTTATGGTTTGAATTTATTGATAAAATCAACAAAGATTGGATTTTTTATTCCGTTGCCGTTTGCAGCATAAAATTTCTCCACCTTGATTTTACTTGCATCAGGGGAAATAGAATTAATGGAACAAGTATGTTGAATATTTGATCACTACTTATATTTTCATAAGCTCAATTTATGGAAATATAAAGGAAAATGTCTACTTACAAATATAACTAAAAGTAATTAGATCTTATGCACTAACATTGGAAATGTAATAGTGAAAATCTAAACAAACCTAAATAAAATTATTTGAAACGTATAAAATAAATGTTATATAAAAGCATGAAGTGTCTGGTTTTATATCTCTTTAAAAAGCAACCTTATATTTCACATTCACAACATCGAACAAATTTGATAATCGATAATTCCGCTTTTTTCGATAATATGATATTTATGTATTAAACTTTATATAACGTGTGAAGTGATGAAATGCTCAAATCAAGATTGACCCAAAGTACAGTCGCAAAGCGTTAAAGGAAAGCTCTGGACGATTTAAGGAATGGAATGAATTAACATGTGATTGGAATGAAATCTGGAATATATCTGTAGGACTTTTATGCAAGGAATGTATAGGAAGGGAATCGGAGAGAGTATCGGAATACGGTCTATAAACAACACGAGACTAAACAAAAATGATACTATACAGATATCGTTTTTAATGATGATCAATGGCGCTGATTCAAACAGTATGAATGGATTGAAAAGAAATACTGTCTAGACGAAATTAGAGTAGGTCACAAAAAAAATTACATTATAAAGAGGAAATCTTAATGACGTACATTTCAATGTCAAATGGATAATTTCTTTGATATGGTGATTCAATGCCTTTTGCAATCCATCTTTTATTGTTTTTACAGTTATTATTGTTTTTACGCAATATTAATAATTTCTTCAGGTAATATTTTTTTGTATTCAAAACGGCGTTCGTATCGTAATTAATTGTCGTTCTTTAAAATACGCACGGTTACAGTGTAATTTTAAAAAAATCGATAAAACGAAAACCGTGCTAAAGCGAAAATTGGATCACTGGGATAATAAAATATTATAAGAAATCAGCACTCCCAGAAATTTTTATTTAGCACTACACCACTGCGTTTAAGTAATAAATGCATTAAAATGAATTAACGTACAAACGCAAACAATATTTCAAACCTTAAGCAAATATTCGAACCACTGCCGCAGTTAAATAAACACCGCCCTCTCTTATGAGTCGATGGAATAATTTTAGCAAATATTTTATTATTTCTCAAAAAAAGGATTGCTCACTCGCTCACATGCAGAAAGATTTTGTCTACGAACTATGTCCAATAAATAAGAGCGTCGTTTTGATTTCGAGGGCTTCAAACCGGCACGAAACCGAAAACTGATAACCGGTAAAACCAAACCGATATAAATGTTAGGAAAGTAACCGAAACATTTCCGAATCATCCGAAATGTCAATATTTGAATTATGCAATTTAAATACATACTTTAAGAGTAATTTTTGTTAAATTATTTTTTTTCTTCATAGATGACTCTTAAGTCGGTAAATAAGCGATTCGACCGTGCTATTTTCAAGGTTTAATGGAAGTTTGTACATAAAATTGTTTACTGCCATCTGTGAGAAACGGATGAAATTTTATTTGAGTTTTTATTTTAATAGTTTTTGTAGATTGTGGTAAGATGTCAATGCTTTCTTGGAATCAGAACGTTGAAAAGAAAAAAAAATGAAGCAAACGAAAAAAACTGCGAAATGTATTCCATTTTAGCAATGTTATCGTTCCTAAAATATTCTGTTCTTTTAGAATGACTGCTTTAACGCTTCAGTCTAACTCGTTTTGTTAATCCGATTACCGACGACATTCATAAACACCTAAGAATGCTTAAATCATCGCTAGAACACACAATGAGAGTCAGTCTTTCTGTCTCGTGTTTGCCTCTTGACTTCACTAATCGTTTTTGGTTATAACAATCCAGAGATAAGATCGTACTTTTATAGCCGTCGAATCATTTGTCAATCAAGTAAAACGATCCACACGTTTTTTTAATGCGTTGTTTGCGCTGACCTTCTGAACTTCAATTGCCTTTATTTTTACGATCATATCTATAAGTGTTTTCGATAAGATGAGAGTGATGTTTGTAACGCTCAATACATCTCTGGTATCGTGCCATTTTAAAATATGTATTAATATTTTGAACTATGGGCTTAGGCCTGAACCACACTATGGTGCCGTTAACGGTTCGATCTCGCTCTCGGTCCGGTCAAATATTCTCATACAAGAAACGGAATTGGAACGATCCGATAGTGTGAATACTCTGATTGTTTCTTGTGTAAAAATATTTGATCGGACCTGGTTCGGAGCGAGATCGAACCGTCAACGGCATCATAGTGTGGATCGGGGCTTATTGCTCATAAGAGTGATTATATACGTACATAACACAGGGATTTCAATCAACAAATAACCTTAAAAAAGATTTTAAATATTTAGATCAATATAAAAGGACAAAAAAGTTGAACGTGAAGGTTATACAGCAGACCAAGTGTCTAACGCTGAAGAGACGGGTCTAAATTGGAAAAAGATGCCAGAACGAACGTTCATATCTAAAACGGAAAAATCCGCTCCCGGCTTCAAAGTTTCAAAAGATCGAATTACGTTACTTACTTTACTTATGGTGGCGCTTATAGCCCTATCGGAGAGCCCCGGCCACCGACAGGGCTAATCGTCATTTTCGTCTGTCCTGGGCCTCCTCCCTCCAATTGCCCAGGCCCAGACGAGCGGCGTCTTTTTTACCTGATCGGCCCAGCGTAGCCGAGGTCTTCCGACGTGTCTACTGTCACTCGGTTGAAAATCTAAAACGGCTCGGGGGACTCGGTGTATGGGCATCCGTGCCACATGACCTGCCCAATAGAAAGGACGAAGCTAGTTATTGATGCATCACCGTACATGAATATGACCTCGCGATTGGTCGCATCCCGGAGAGGTCCGAAAATTTTCTCAAAATTTTCCTCTCGAATCTTTCGAGGCGCATCGCATCCCGAGCGGTCATGATCCATGTTTCACCCCCGTAAACCACTATCGGCCTAATTAATGTTTTATATATTTTAGTTTTAGCCGATAGTGATTTTTTTCCTAATATTTTCTTCAGGTCATGGTAGCACCGATTGCCGTATTGTATCCTGGAGGTTATTTCGTTGTACGTCAAGTTCTTCTCCGTGAGGATGGATCCTAGATACTTAAAATCCTGGACCCTTTCAATATTATTATTTACATTATATCATCGTTCCATGGATGTGCGTTTCCCAATCTGCCAGCCTCCCTCATAATTGCTTCCAACGCAATGTTAAAGAGAATCGGGGAGAAGGCGTCCCCCTGTCTAACTCCGGTTGTCACCCCGAAAGGTTCCGACAGGGCCCGTTGGAGCGTACAACACTGACCGATCCGATCACGCACATCCTCGACAGCCTCACCAGCTTACTCGGGATTCCCATCTCCAACATGGTCCTCGAAAATTTTTCCCGATTAACGCTGTCGTATGCCTTGCAAAAATCTACGAAATTGTGGCGGAGATCGACACCGTATTCCCACATTTTTTGTGAGAATATTTTGACCGTAAATAATTGGTCCACAGTAGACCTGCCGGGTCTGAAGTCATACTGGTATTCACACAAATATGATGCCAAAAACTGTAACAAAATTATTAATGCCTTCGTGTGACGACCTGGATATTCCTCTTGGACAGAAATCCAAAATCCATGGTCATTTTGGAAAATTTAATTATTAGACTACGATCAGACTCTAATGAGATTAATTCTTCTTCTTCGGCGTATGAAAATTCACAATGCAATATATTAATCGTAGCAAATGGATTTCGTATCCAGTCATAATTTTCTATAAAGGGAGGAAAATAATGTGCAATACTTTCTTCAAATAAAGTTAAATGTTCTATTATTGCGGAAATAATTCTCTCGGAAATGTTTTCGTTAAGTGTAGAAAACATATCTACTTTTTTTTCTACTATTCGATTTTTCTAACATTCTAGTTATTTTTTTCTAAATCCTGTTGTTTCGTTAATGGATGTCAAAAATATTACGTTATTTCCTTGAATGTTTGTGTTCATTTTATTGAAGTAATTAAAAATATCTGCTAAATATGCTACTTTAGCACACCAATCATTATTCTGAAGACGTTTTACAAAATCATCTATACCTTCATTTCGAAAAAAGATTAACAATTCATTATTAAGTTCTATGAATCGACATAAAACTTTACCCCTAGATAACCTATTAACTTCAATGTGAAAAAGCAACACTTGTATTTAGCTTTCATAGAAATGTAAAGATTTTTAAACATGCGTGTTTTTAAAGGCCTTAATTTTATGAAATTCACCATATTTACAACCTGATCTAGTTCAGGTTTTAGTGATGCTGGTGATGTTTTCGTAACTAAAGATTCTCTATGTAAAAAAAACAGTGCGAAGCTATAATATTAGGGTTTCTTGTCTTTGCAAGGATAAAAAATTCTTTAATTGAAGCCAATCATTGGAGGAGCATCACCTGTACAAATTATAACTCCCATGATATTTTAAATTGTTCTAAATATGAAGAAATGGAATCAAAAACACCTTGTTTTGTAGTATGCTCGGTATGTTCTTTGCAGCATAGATATTGGTTAACTCTTTCGTTGACTTTCATAATTTCGTCAACGACTTTTTCGGTTTTCACTATTTTGCAGATTTTTTTGTTTTTACCATTTTTTTCGAGGTGCACCGGTTGAGAACCACTGTTCTATTTTATGGGATATTTTTTAGAATCTTTCTTAGAATCGACTTTTTCTGAATTACAAAATCAACGTTTTTGCAATACATAGCTTCTTCTAAATCTTGTTATTAATGATTTAGCGGGTGCTTCATTCGAAACGCTTTAGTTTTTTTAATGTCTTTCAGGAATTAGTCGTTTTCTTATCAGCAACACTCAGTAGCACGAGATGGTCAAGTAGAATCGATGTTCTAAAACGATTAA
Source organism: Stenopsyche tienmushanensis (assembly GCA_008973525.1). Classification (NCBI taxonomy): domain Eukaryota; kingdom Metazoa; phylum Arthropoda; class Insecta; order Trichoptera; family Stenopsychidae; genus Stenopsyche; species Stenopsyche tienmushanensis. The sequence goes on from WACJ01000526.1 coordinate 352,064, forward strand.
AAAATAATATAGAATCAAAATATATTTGGACTTTTATAAATGATATATTATTAAGTTCGTGTATAAATTTAGATTTTTTCTTACGTATAAAGAACAGAATGAATCTGATATTGACGGATTGGATTTATGCGAAGAATTCGTAGATTCATTGCCAATTAAGAAGAAATGGATCCCTAAGATATTTTAAAGTATACTTTGGAAAATCATCTTTTGGTCACATTCACCAATAATTTTATTGTGTTGCGAATATTATCAACGCTTCCAGTGTCTGTAAGCTTCAGGTGAACGTTATTTTTCTAAATTAAAAATAATAAAAAACTAATATCATTAATGAGTTTTCATTAAAAAAAGACCAGAAGTAGGTAAACCCGCTAAACTCGAAATGTCGAAGTTTTCGACGGTTGCTATGGTTTTTGTTCCAGCAAAATATATGCGATGATCGTTCTTCATAACATGTTCGGTTACTGCCAATTTGTAATCCAATTATTCATCATTATTTTTGTATTGTAAAATAGACAATACGAAACATAAAGCAATTCTAAGATAAATGTGCACTATGTTTTTATTTATATTAAATTGTTACGCGATTTTTGGTATATTCCCTCACATTGATTTTAAAAATAAAGAAACATTTCCATCAGTTTTCTATATAGTTCAAGTCTTTTTTATGCGACTTCCCGTGGAATTTTTACGCAGTGCGAACAAACATTTTAGATGTTATCAACTTTATTAAACTCCGTATTGCCTCTGTCAATCGCACTCGGATTACAATATGGTGTCATCTTCGAGTAATGAATATATCACATGATTACAGTCAGTGGCGTAGCTAGGTAACCAAGGGCCCTGGGGCAAATTAAAAAATGGGGCCCCACTGCTATGTAAACTGATTAGGTTTTATCAAATAAAAATATGAAATATACAAATACTTTAAAAATGCTAAGGTACTTAACGCTTTCGCGCGCGCAAATCGTCAATCCCTTCGTCGCTGCAGCACATGAGTGCAAATAAACCTCGCGCCGGAGTAGTCCTATGCCTACCGCGCTCCCAGACACAAAACCGTTTACAAAACATGGATCCAAAACATAGAAGAAGGTTATTTGACAACGAACCTAGAAAATCTTTTTTTTTTGTTATACTATTTTTTGAAAATTTTATTTTTTTTGTATTTTTTTAATAAACTTATAAAATTGTTGTTAAAAAAAATAAATATGTTGAGAACAAGTGCTTTCGACTCCCATTACTCTAATACAGAATGATCGACCTTTCATTGTGTGTATTAGCGATGGTTTAAATAGTTTTATTATTAAAAAATACAATGGTTGAAAATCACTGAAAAGTGTAAAGAATACATTAAAAAAACGTGTAGATCGATTTACTTGTTGATAAATGTTTCGAGGGCAATAAAAGTTCGGTCTTATCGCTGGAATGTTATCACCAAAAACGATTAGTGACGTGAAGAGGCAAACACGAGAGAGAATATCTGACTCATTGTGTGTTCTGGCGATGGCTTAAGCACTAATACGTATTCATGAATGTCGTCGGCAATCGGATTCACGGAAACGAGCTAAAATGACGATGCCGCGCGCGAAAGCGTTTTAAGCTCTTTTTTGTGATTGACAACACTGCCAACCTACAGAAAGAATTTAGGGGAATTCCGTAGGCATAACTTATGAATTTCTCTCAACTGAGTTGTCATGATTAAAGTGGGGTTGCAACCAGTCAAATTTATTTTGAAAATGGGATAAATTTCCAAAAGTTCAGTTCGATCGAGATTTCTGGTAAGGATTCGAGGGCCCCCTGAGCTTGAGGGCCCCGGGGCACTGCCCCGCCTAGCCCCTTGGTAGCTACGCCACTGATTACAGTGGTTCTCGCTGTTTTCGTCAGTAGTATTTTGCTTTCGTTCGAAGTGGTTCAGTTCAGGAGTTCAAGACGAAATAACCTTTCTGTAAGTAAAAAGCTTCAATTTTAGCTTTTTATTAGAAATATACGTACAATATTCGTTATAAATATATTCATCCTTCGATTTACGCGGTACTCAATTTTACGTGATTTCACTTTTACGCGGTCAGAAATATATACATTTTTTAAAAAAATCAAACATGTTCACAGTAAAAAATGTTTTTTAACATTACTAATAAACCAAATAAATTTACGTCTAAAGACATTTCAGATTTTTTTCAATTGGCCAATCACTTATAAAATAAGGTTTTGGCCACTAATTCTGTTATTGAACGTGCTGTTAAATTTCAGCGAGACCTTAAAAGCCTGTGCGCGTAATATAGTAAAATTTACAAAGACTTAAAAAAGCACAACACAAAAATTGGTTACGGATTATTACGGAGTCTCGATTTACGTGGATTTTTATTTTCTGGAACCTATCTTCCGTTTTTGTATGAACTTGAAGTCTCGATTTACGCGGTTTGGATTTAAGCGTTTTCTCTCGGAATATATCTACCGCGTAAATCAAGGGATGAGTATATTTGAATGGTGTCAATTTGCCCATATCGGCAGTTATACGTGATAATTGACGACTTATTCTTGGATCCATCTGACATGCCATCCTCTTACTATGCGAATATTTGTAGATTCTTTATATATGTTATAAAAAAATATTTTTGACAAATGCGATGGTAATGCGAGACATTTGAGGCAGCGATATTTGAAAGGTATTTACAAGTATCGCATTTAAAATATAAATATTATATGACGCGTCAGGGTTAAATTATAAAATAATCTTATTTCACGAAAACAATAATTTTACTTCTTATGTAATTTGAAGCAGCTGTTATCTTTGAAACGTACGCAAGAAGCTTATCGGTGCTGATTATTACTATAAGATCCAAGTAGATCGCCTTTCAGTTGTTTGATGCAAAATGAGAGCATTTCTTAGTTGCACGTTACACCTAAACATCGTCACTTTTGTTATTTTTTTTTGTTTCTGAATCTATGAAAGAATATTACGATATCGAGCCTTCCAAAGCTTTCCAAAGCCTTCGAAAGCTTTCTAAAGGTGTCCTAAATTAACTCTTTTAACTTGAGATTGTTTTTCACGCGGCGAACTAGCAATTCGAGACCTTCGGCAGCATTTTGGCGAATTTCTTTCCACTATCAGAAAATCATTACACACACACAAATTAATGTGTAAAACTTTTATACGTTTAACATTTAATATATTGTAACGTTGAAAGAAAACTGGTTGGAAAATCGCCAGCATAAAAGGCGGGGTTGCCGTGCAAGCTCACGTATCTTAATAACCATAGTAATGACTTGTTTTCTAAACAATACGAATGATTGAACTTTCTAGACGCGTGGCACAATAACATCAGAAGGTGATAAGAGCAGCGTCAATTACCTTAAAATTCCATACCAACTGGACAATAAAATTGTCTTCTAGAACGATCGCTACAAGGGGAACATTATGCCTTGTATAAAATAAGTGCTTTTCACCATACAGACCAGCTTCGGTTCAGCTCTGAACAGATCTCTCCCTCTCCGAGCTTCGACCTTAGAGCTTCGATCTTCAAACTTCTTCGAGCTTAGCTTCGAGTCTCGATTAGGTATTGTACGCCCCGCAATCGCAGCCTGCATTATTTCAGTTGGTCAAGCATGTGACAACCCTCTTGTCCTTCCATACGAAAACTAATGTATTTCTTTTGCGGTATGCTACTATCGATTTCTTGCTGAATTTTGTTTTATTTTTATTTCTCCTGGTAAATGCTTCCTATTTATCAAGATAGTTCTTGTAAGGTGGCTTTTCAATTTCAATAGTTCTTTTGCTAAGACAAAGCTCATAACTGCATCAAGCCGAGTGGTGAGTGAGAATCGCCTCTCGAGTGCAAAGTGTTAAGCCACATTGTTTAGTTGTAGAAAGGCATAACGGATGGACTGGCTATACTTTAGCTAGATGCTGTTTCGTTTAATCCTCAGCATAATCAGAAGAGGCGAATGGTTTTGGTGGAAGAGGCAAATACAAATGTTTTTATTCGATTCCAAACTGATGCCAACAAGAAAGATATTGTTATACTGGAGACACTCTGACCTCGGCTAGAATATCTTCTTTCGGCTATTCTGATTTCTTTTTTACACAGCTTGATGTTTTGCTTTGCAAAAACATTTTTTTTATGAACAAAGTGTAACATAGGGGATAATTATTCGGCTAATGACTCTCTCTAGAAGGATAATGAGCATATCTTAATTCGTTAAATAAACAAACTCGATTTCGTTGCATCTCTTTCAGTTTGATGTTAAAACCGCTTCGATTTATTATGATTATATCGTTTCGAAATATTGACATAATGTACCGGTCTTTGAATTCTCCGAATACAACGTATCACTGGAATTTGATCGCATATATGCGACATTACCTCTCAAAAGGTTAGGATTATTTGAATCACGTCATTATTTCCGATATATATAACGTGTTCGTTCTGCAACGGATCCCGCTTATAGCACTAGTTTTATGTTTTAATGTTTTTTGTTTGTTTGGAGCGTGTGTTCTTCATCAGCGGTTCTTCGGCGAAAGCAATGATTTGTCACAAATATTTTTATTGTTCTGAATTTTATTTATAAGAAAAGTCGACAGTGACCCGATGTGTGAGTGGAAGTTAAGTCTAAGAAAGCCCTGGACCAATTTAAGGAATTAAATTAATTGACGTTTGACTGAAGTGAAATCTGGAATATGTATATCTGTAGGATTTTTATGCAAGGAATGTATGGGAAGGTAATCGGAGAGAGTATCGGGATACAATCTAGAAGACGTAACCGACACGAGGCTAGAAAAAAATGACACCATGCAGATATCATATTCAATGATATTTAACGTTATCGATTCATACGATATGAATGCATTGTAAAGAAATACTGTCTAGGTGAAATTAGACTACGTCATATAAAAATGACATTTAAAACAGGAAACCTAAGATCTTAATAACGTACATTTCAATGTCAAATGAATCAATGTCTTTGTTTGGGTGATTCAGAATTTAAGTACATAACATGGTAATAGTGCATGGCGTTGATAATGAAAATTTAATTTTTATATTCAAAATCGGATTTTCAGAATCATTCGAATGTCATAATTTTTGCCTAAAAACCGGGGAACAAGTTCTACTGGAGATGCTGCTGGAAAGTGCAGCCCGTGACCAAGATAACTGGAACCCCGATATTCGGCTAGGGGTCGGTAGCCATGTTACAAAAGGATTAATGATTAGAGTCTATTTTCATTTATTTTCTTATTCGATTTTTTTTTTCATGTTTTTATTATGATTTATATCCAAGTTCCAGGAATGGCAAGAATTTTTTTACCGTTTTAGCGGTAATTGAAATTCGACGGTAAATTGCAAGCCCTAGTAGTGAACTTTTTTAAACCCTGTTTTGTATTTGTAATGAAAACCCAGCACACTTTTGTGGCACAATTATCCAAGTTTTATTATTCTTATGCTAAATGTACTAACGTCTTTTTGCGGAAACCCCGTCTTTTCTATGTTATAGATACCTGTAAAAATGTCTGAATCAGAGCCAGAAGCCCCATCGTCAACGTCGGCAATGGGCTGTACAGCATCGGAGGAAGGAGCCTCCGCATCTGAGGTCGTTCATAGACAACTAAATATATTTTCTAAGCTTTACCTATTTTATAAGAAGAAGCTATTTCATATCGAATGTTTAATCTAATAAATGTGTTAACCTTTTTATAGATGCCTACACATCTCACCATCCCTCAGCTCGCCGATTATCTTATTCCAATCGAACCATTTGGTATGTTACTCTTTTGATAAGTACAATCGCGTGTTAGCGATCGAATTCCAATGATTCAGAAAGAGCATTTTTTCACGTTGAGTTTGGAGAGAGAAAGACGGAGAGAGTGTTTTGCACGTTGAATCCGAAAATTGTGAATTGAAGACAGAGAGAAGAGAGTGTCTTGCGTACATTGTACGATTGAACAGATTGATAAACAAAATGTATCAACTAATCATTATTAGTTCGCACTTGAAATCGCGAATTAATCGATTTCAAGTATATTTTTAACATTTCCGCGAAGAAATGCACGAATTTGTGTTAAGATTACAATTTGAGTTTCTGTAAAAATATATTTTTATTGTTTATTTGTCATAATATCTATCACACTTACAACTTATCATTGAATATGCATTTTAGACGACGGTGGACAAGGATATATATTTCGTGTCAAGTGCAAAAAGAGTGGTGATTTTTCGATAATAAAAGTCGTGGAGAAAACTAATGATAACATCCAGAAAATGGTTGAAACAGAAATAATGGTGAGTTAAGATATCTATATATTTAACATATTGCTCAAAAAGCTCATAGGATTTTTTATCCTTATTTGGAATCATTTTTTCAATTTCGTCCAGTCCTCAGGCAGGAGTTTCGAAATATCAGATAGAGGTAAAATTTTAAGTATAATGTTGCCTCTTAAACGCCAATACAATGCGATCGGAATATATATATATATATATATTATTCCTTGATAATGGACCCGATGAGTGGTCCGATATTATGGAATAAAAAATAACTTAAACGCGATCGAATACTCGAATTAATATCTTATATATATACAAAAAGGCATATATATTAATATTAATACGGTTTTCAGGCTCTATCGAAGCTTCGCAATAGAGACAATATAGTTAATCTTATAAAGTCTTTCCAAACACCAGACTTCGCATATATCATAATGGAGTATATCGATGGTAAATGACTTTATTTTTTTTTAAGTCTTTGATAATACTCGCAAGAAAGTTATACAATTATTTATTTCTTTTCTCACAGGGATTACTATAGAGAGTTTGTTTGAACTCAAATACAAATTTTCATGGCCGGTAATACTAGAGACGCTAAGGCAGTTATGTGTTGCCCTCGATGTCATCAAAACTACGAACATTATACATCGGTATTTATAATATTTTATACATTGGTCATTTTAAAATCTATGGCCTTGATTTGTTATAAAATTAATTAGAAATTTAATTTTTACCGACTTTAAAGTGACATCAATCCGAGAAACGTAATGATAAGCCGAAATGGAATGTTAAAAATCATCGACTTCGGGGTTTGTCGTATAAGATCTGATGAGACTGATATGGTATGGAAAAAATGCGCTATTTTATTTGATGATTTGACCTTATTCATGTAGATAAATCATACATTGAATTTCAGTATCGTTCTGATTACTATAAGATCGACTTATATTCTTCTGCCTTGGTAATGTGTACTATGTTTACGTGTTGGATTTCTGACAATATGTTAAGCCCAATTTGGATACTGAACGAGGACAAATATGCTATACAATTGCTCTGCAGGGACATTTTCAAAAGTAAGCATAAAAGTATTTCGAATGTGACAATCTGTCAAATATTACAAGTCCACTAATTTTTCAGCCCTGAGGATCAAGCAATGTGATAAAAGGATCATCGTGGTACTTGAAAGCTGGTTAAAATCTGAACTGAAAGATAGGGTGGATCCAAGTGTCTGGTTAAATAATAATCATTTTCCCGACCCATTAGAAAAAATACTCTATACGAATGAAATATTCCATGTAAGTCATTTATATCATTTGATCTTGCCACGTTATTTTAAATTATATTTATTTCATTGAACGGTTTAAAAGTTTAGTGTTTTTATTTTTCAGAATGCTCAAACGCCCAGTTAACGTGATCTATTCATCTGAAATGCAGCCTTAACATTTGATATACTCAATACCAGCATACTTTTTTGTAGCCATATTTTGAATGATGTAAAAATATATCATTATAACTAAGAATTACTTCTTTAAATTTTGATTTCGGTTTAAAATTGAATTTAGTAATGAATTATTATGCAATTAACAATTTGAATGCCAGCGATAAGGATGACGGTTATCAAAACAAATGCCCCTTCTCAAAACAACACGCACAATCGAGCCTCGACTTATTTTGTTCTTACACGTTGTTCGTAACAAAGTGACATAGTGAATTATGAGCAGAAAGAAGTGCTTTTTAACCTTTTAAATGCCAACGACTCACCGGCGAGTCGCATTTGTACGCGCTCATTACGCTCTGGCAGTTAAAAGGTTAAAAAATACAGTACACTCATCCCTCGATTTACGCGGTAGATAAACCCGTTGCCGACGTGTAAATCGAAATCGCGTAAATTGAGACTTCAAGTACATACAAAAACGGAAGATAGGTTCCAGAAAATAAAAATCCGCTTAAATCGAGATTTCAAGTTCATATAAAGTAAGGGGATAGGTTTCAGAAAACCGCGTAAAACGAGTACATTGTATATATATGTAAAAAAAAAGAGAATTTTATTAATAAATAGATTTAATAGCTAGACATACATTTATAACATGTTCATAATTAATAGCATAATTATATAACGATCATTTTATTATTCCACCGTTGTATTCTAATTCAACCAATTATTTCTTTTTGGTTGACTCAAAATCACTACTATTATCGGATTCAAATCTAGCAGCAGGCTCTTCTTCTCGTCTTATTAAATAGTCCGTAACTAATTTTTGTGTTGCGTTTCTTTAAGTCTGTAAATTTTACTGTATTACGCGCATAGGCTTTTAAGGTCTCACTGAAATTTAAGTGCACGTTCAATAACAGGATCAGTAGCCAAAACCTTATTTTCTAAGTGATTGGCCAATTGTAAAATTTCTGAAATGTCTTTAGACATACATTTATTTGGTTCATTAGTAATGTCATTATCACTACCATCGCTACTTTCAACATTTTCTTTTTGGTTGGTTGAAATCATATAAATCAATTCTTCTTCGTCTATTTCCTGATCAACAAACAATTCATGGATGTCACTGAATTCTAAATTCTCTAACCCTTGTCCCAACGCTTTTGTTATATTTTAAGTGCTGCTAAATGTTTCATTTCTTGCTGGAATTACATGATTACGTTCAACTACTTACTGCCATACTGCTCTCCAACAAGTATTTAATGTTGACTTTTTTATTTCTTTAATTGCTAATCTCATATATTTCACACAATTTAAGATCATTGGTTTTTGTTATGAAAACTTAAGCTTTGCCGCCGGTAAAAATTCATTTTCAATAACAACTGATGTATTTATAACAGCAAATGCGTTCATATTGTATGACTCAAAGTGTTTTCTATGTATTGTGTATTTTACAGGATATTCTTGTCCCTTGAAATATGCAGTTTCACATTTACTACATTATATTATGCCTTGTAAAGTATTGAATATTAGTTGGTCGCATTTTGAGATTCGTTTGAAAGTGTCATTTATGAGGGTGCGACAGATTTTGCAGCTCTCGAGTTATGAGTAGTGTCGAATTGACACGCCATCAATATGCTCGGTTGCGCAATTTGCGCGAAAAAGAGCCATGCTCGTAAAATCCGTCCATAAAGCCCGATTTACGCTATGGTGCAGTTTACCCTTACGGGAGTACTATCGGAGACCCTGTGATTCCCCTCCACTTATTCAGAAGGAGCACTATTGTATATTGAAGCTGGGAGACAGACAAAGACAGAGAGAACTCTGCGCAGTTCGGGAGATTGAGACGGAGAGCTTCCCCGCATGCATCGTACGATTGCAGAGATCGTTTGCCCAAATTTATCGACTATTAATGATTTCGATTTTAAATGAGTTATTTGTTTACGCAAAGAAATGACCGAATATTGTATGCTATCGACAATGTTTATTTATTTAATTTCTTCCTGTTCGTGACGAGTCTTTGTCCAATTATCAATTCCTTCTAAAGGAAGAGCAAATGAATCGATTTTTTGTGCATTGTTTATGTAAAGAAATGACATGGTCTTGTATGCACTATCATGTGTTCATTTACAATTGACTCTGCCTCGAATTGAAGATTGTCTTACGCTGATTAGGAGCTGACAGAAAGTAATCGGTGTAAAGCGATTATGACATCAACGACATCATCGATTTTAAATTTGCTCACTTCTCAAAAGGTTAATCTTTATAAGATAGACACTTTCTATCATAGTATTTTTTTTAAAACAGTAACCGCCATCTGTACGTTAGGTCGGGTACTTTTGGGATTAATTTTGTATATTATTTTAAATTATACATTATAATAATATTTAAGTCTTTCAGAACTGAATTATTTTTTTCATCCGATGGATTTTGTAAGTTCCAAGTGTCTAAAGTATAATAAGGAGAATATAAAAAAAATATATTTATGTCCACAATTGTGCACGCCTGGTCTGAAAGGGTTAATATATTGCTTTTTTAATAGTATTATTTAACTTTTTAAAAAAATTGAAGAGGGAGTGCAATTAGATACTTGCCACGGGCGCTTCATACCCTCGTTGCGGCTCTGTGAATCACTATCAACGAGAGGTTTCGTTATCATTAAGATATTAAAAAACTCATTTAATATTTTTCATATTTTCAATTTTTTTTTTAAATGAAATAAATGGGAAACAAATTAAAAAGATTATATCAACCCGTTTCAAAAACTTGAAGACAGAATTTTGAAACCAATTTATGGATCTTCTTGGTATAAATCAGAGAAGCTAATAGAAGTCGTTTGTGCACCTTGAAGATTGGAGCAGACGAGTGTTTTCTATGTAACGTGTATTTTATGCCTTTGAATTCATTTTTTACTCCAGTCTCGATTACAATTATTTAGAACTATTCTGATGTTTTCATTTTTTGAAACATCGGAGCAACTGTTCTAGGATAGATACATTTGTCATTTTACGACAAGCCACCCATTTATTCACTTCCTGGAATATTTCCGTAAAAAGTTATATTTCCACATTTGTATCACATTATGGAAGCTTCACTACTCAGGGATTGATTAGACCAGAAGTTTTTCTGCTAGTGAAAGACTCCGGTCTTTCACTTAATAATTTGCAATAGATGATTCAAGATTACACCGAAAATATGGTTGGGGTGGACACCGCTAACCAATTAGCCACATCTTACTGCTTTATGCGTAAAATACATATGAATAATTTAGATGTTTTTATAAACTTTTCAGTATTACGACGAAAAATTACACACTTTAACGGTTGTCACTTGCTCTAATGTTAATTTTAGATTTTTTTGCATAAAAAAGGCTTTGTCCTCTGTAGAAAAATGAGGAATAGATTCTATTATTTTTAAAATTCGCATAACTTCAAATTTGTATAAAAATAGACCCAAAGTGTATCTAAATCTAATTTTGATGTATTATTTTCTATTTTAAGACTTTTACCGGTGAATAATCGGTAAACCGGTAGTGGGAGGATTTTCTATCGTTTTACTGGTAAGCCCTAATTTATATGTTCCTCATTGGGAAGTCCTATTTCAGTTTTGGGAACTTGGATGGCTCTGTGGGGAGATGGTTTTGGTTGGAATTGATAAATTTTATTTTATGAGATGTTACTAGGAGTTGTTGTATCTCGTTGGCAGGTGCTGCGAATGCTGCTAGTTGGCTAGTTGGTGTTTACCGCTCAGACTTACTTTTTTGTGCGGTGTGGAACTTCGAGTGTTCAACACGTGGCCACCATTGTGTATGGTTGAACGAATGAGTGCGGGCGGAACATGTTCAAATACCGCCCTGATTCTCTCCTTCCAAAAAGGATTCATTTGTGGGGGTGGTCTTAGTTGTGTACGTCACCGCCTCTCCAAAGGGCAATGTGGAGGGCGTGATAGCAGCTGGCTCGACAATCCATATCAAGAGGTCGAGATCCCGGGGCGATTTTCGTTTATAAAATTTTTATTAAAAAAAATCAAATGAAATATTTATTAACCACTTCCCTGACGTGGTCGAGTATACTCGTCCAAAAATATACGTTCAATTTTCGGCATCGACAAGTTAACTAGTCCAATAAATTATTTATTTTATTGAAGTTTAACATGTCTCGTAACATCCCCAAAAGAGTTTCTATATATAAATCTGTTGTATCATGGGTTTTTTCTCAGTGGTGTAGTGCTAAATATAAAAGTCTGGGAGCGCTGAAATTATAATATTTTAATACCCCCTCCCCTACCCGAAGTGTAAGAAAGGGGGTTATTAATATATAGGTATAAAAATTTAGAAAGTGTTGACTAGTTTTTTTTAGTTATAAGTTTTAGTTTCGTTGCAAGTTATATACATGCCACAGGCGCTTCATATCCTCGATACGGCTCTGCAATTGACAGAAATAGACTAAAATCTTGTAAACAAAATAATATTTTAACAAACCGAAATGTGAAATCAGTGGGTTCCGAAAAAATGAGCCTGATTAATAAACTATATAATTTATTACCAACACATGTCAGAGCTGGATGTACTGGAATCGTTAACAAAATAGTTCTGCGTCACAAATTTGATACTTCCACTGATTTTAAAAATATGGGACTCGTTTATATGTAATACTATTTACATATAGAAGTAAAATTTTGGTTTTTGAAAAAAAAAAAATCATTTTTTTTATTTTTTTAAACTAAAAAAATTACACTTTGAGTGCTCCTGGTTAGGTGAAACTTGTTTTTGAGTATTAGTTAATGATAATAAGTAGAAAAAACGAAAAAAAAAATAATCGAAAATAATGCGTCAGGGAAGTGGTTAAAACCTACGTCTTATTTTCAAGCAATTACAAGTGATGTCCTGGTTAGGCAATCAGTACAAAAATATTAATCAATAATTAAGAAATCGGTGACATACAAATGAGAAGCAAGATCAAGCAAGGCAAATTTTTAATCTTATAATTTTACATGAATAGAATGCAAATATTTAGGTGATTTACTTTAAGATTGGGCATAAAATTACTTCTTTAATCATTGTATTTTTTTTGCTCGATGATCGTGGTTTTGTTAGCTAATTCAAATGACTGTCAAATGATAACAGTTAGTATGTCAAATGCAGGTCAATTTAGTCCATCTAAAGAAGAAGAAAAAATAGTAAGTACTCACGAATTCTAATTTAACATAAAAAATAATCAATTTAATTCAATGTACAAAACTTGCTTTGAATATTTCATTTGCGTAGAGTTCTTTCTCTAGCGGATCAGGGAAATGATTCATATTAAGCCAGATTTTCGACTCGATTCTATCTCTAGGTTCAAGCTTTAACCAATTCTCGAGTATTACGATAATTCTGGCATCACATTGCTTTTCTCGCAGAACTGATAAATAAAAATTATAGTTTAAAGCTTCAATAATCAAACGATAACTACTACATGGATACGTTCATAATTAATGACAGACTGCTAAGTTTAAAATACGTTATTTATTAAAGTATGTATCTAATTATTTTGGAATTAAAAGGGTAATACTACTGATTTTGGAAGCATTAACTTACTTTGAAACATCTCTTCAAACAATAACGAAATACATGTATGCGTTTGGAGAAAGGTTAAAATTGAGTCTATCATATGATATGGAACCCAATTTGTGAACATTGTCCCCATCGTTATAGCAGCTGAGTATAAATCGACTTTGTAATTATAAGAGTGATTCTAAAATAAAATAAATTCTATTAAATACAGTTAAGAGAGCTAGAAAATTATAGTAAATAAATTACAACCTTACCATATTCATTTCAGGTGCATAGTTATTCAACCATCCACTTCCTTGTATCACATTTTCTGTCTTATCTGATTGTATACAACATAAACCAAAATCAATGAGTTTTAAAATCCCATCTTTATTCACCATGACATTACTTGGACTGATGTCCCTTAAAAGTCAATGAAAAGCAATTAAACAATAAACTTATCTTAATAATTCAACTTCATCAGTTATATTTTTAATTTTATATTTAAAGTTCATAGATTTGTATGAGTATTTTATTTACTACTAAATAATCAATATGAATTTACCGGTGTATTATCGCATTTGAATGTATTGCGTTTAAGGCGACACAAAATTGCCTTAAGGTTTCGAGTAAAGCTCCTGATGTGAACTTACGCTGTTGATTTGACAAATTTTCAAGGCTGATCCCTTTAATAAAAAGAAACAAAGCACGTATGATTTGATTAAAATTTGCTTGAGTATTCTAAAAAAATTAAAATTATTACCGTCAATGTACTCCATCAAAATATAACCATACATTGGCGTATGAAAAGACCATAATATATTAACAACATTGTCAATATTGCGAAGCGTAAATAATGCCTAAATAATATATTGCCATTTGAATACTATATTTTGCGATAATCTTAAGATATTTTAGTCAAAATGGCTACCTTCGATTCTTGATCAAACCTGGATATATTTTTACTGGTTAGTCCACTCGTAACTTTTATTATGATGAATTTCCCACCTCTTTTTCTTTCGGCGCGATATATAAATCCTTGCCCACCCATTTCTGTAATTAATATTTAATAACAATTGACTACATTAATACAGTTGCTAATGTATAAAAAAATTTAGTGTCTCACCAAATGGCTCAATAGGAATGATATAATCGGTGAGCTGTGGGATTGTAAGATGCGTCGACATCTAAAGAATATGTGAATGTGAAAATTTGCACAGTGAATATAATTTAAAGACGATTTTTCATTTATGAAATATTAACATTGTCGATACCATGTTATTCAATTTTGGAATTGATTAAGATCAACGTCAATGATACTTTTTGTTTGATATTCGTTACTAATATTCAATCACGATCAGCAAAAGTAAATTTACCGGTTTTGGAATGGAAAACGGCATAAGTGAAAATAGCGAGGATGCAGCAACATCTTCTAAATTTGTATACGATGTAGATGCCGATGCTGTTGTCTCATCTAGGTCAGTTTCATTTGAAGATATATACGACATTTGGTCTTAGGATGTTCTTAGGCCTATAAATTGAATACATAACTCGTCATTCATATTTATGAGTAAAAGGATTATAGTATTGTACGGAATAATTAAGCGTTTTAAAAACTGTAAAATCGGGTTATGCATAAAGTGTGTTTCGGAGAGAGAGTTGATAAAATAAAGGAACCTGTAATCATTGTAAAGCTTTAGGGATGACTTTTCCACATTTTACATCATATATTAAATTCACGTCTTCGAAGGATCGAAATGGCTATGATAGAGGACGTTTACTCACCGACAACAGGCTCTCTATGGCTGACGAGTTTCTCGCGAATGATTGATAAATTTGCCATTTATTCAATACGCTATGAATGCATATAAACATTTTTTTTTAAATTGCAGTATTAAGGAGGGAAACCAGTTTAGACGGTTCGAAAAATCGTTTTTTTTTTAATTTCATAAATTGTTGGTAAGCTTATTCAAGAGTATGCTTCCAAAGTTTCATAACAAAATGATTTGTTCCGTTATTATAAGCACTAAAGTGAACGCCTCTCGGTGCTGAAGCAAGCGATAGGTAGTACGAAATGTTCGCTCAGTGGATCCTTATTCACTCCCTGGCTTTATAACCCTGTACTACGGAAAGAAGTAGGAAATTAAAAGAAGAAGAAGATGTTGATAAACGTTCTTATTTGTATATTCATAGAATAGAGGTCTTAAGTAAAAGGTATTAGAAGTGTTGGTATCGTTTCGATAGAGCGTCAGATTAGCTTCGGCCTTCCTTGCGTATGTTGAAAATTAGAAGTCAAAATGTCATTGTATCCGAAAAGAAAACAAGATATCACAAACTGACGTATGATAACTGACCTTTTCAACATATGATATTTATAGACGAAAATCGATAACACGACGACTCTCCAGAGGGGTTGACAGATGATGCAAGTGGCTAAAAGCTAAAGCTCTTGGAACGGAGCCTGAAGAAACCCTTTCCCATTATACCCCGACCCTCAAAAATGAATAATGCTTTGTTATGTAAACAGAATTAATCTTTTGGATGCTACGATATTTTTTGACAAACGAAAGTTGCTTGCTATCTTTCTCTCCCTTTTTTATGCAATAACGTGTGAGTAAAATGCACTATAAGGTTGAACACTGATACCCTGACGCATTTAAACTATTCATATTCGATCATTTTGAAGTCATCAATGGGCCAAGAGCGATCGTTGTTTGCAATCATCGTTAGTTTCACAATCAACGATATAACGATACTCATCATCCAGAGAGTTAACCCTTCCATATCATTTATAATCAGTAAAATAATGAGCTAAGAAGAAAAAATGTGAATAAAATTTAAGCGTTTTTAAAATTATTATTTTATATTTATATTATATTTTGATAAATTTTAATATTATTATAATTAGAAGTTAATATAAGTTGTTTACAAATTATTATCATATTAGAACGTTAGTAAAGTGTTGAATATATGTTAAGGACAAAGCAGTAGATAACATTTGTTAAACATATTATTGTATATCAGTGGCTGGCAAAGCGTTGACAGCGGAGTCATTTTGCTGCCTGCATTTCTCTTCAAAGGTTAAATGTTGAATGATATGCAGAGCACTGCACAATTAGCACGCAGAAGATGAAAAACAAAGTTAGATAAACAAGCATGTGCTAAAATTTATTGAAGCCAAAGAAGAGATAGTGAAATATTGAAAGATATTAAAACTATAGGATTATTGATAAAGAAATTAAAATGTTCAAAGAATCATATATAAAAAGTTATAAAGAACATACATGAAAATTCTAATTCCAATAATAAGACTAATCAAATGACACTATACAAGACGAAGAGGCTACATCAGTTATGATGTAAATTAGTAATAGTCATTATTTTGTGTAAGAATATCGCAATTGCACTTACTACACTTACAGCATAGCAAATATTAGTTCATATCATAAATAATGCCATATGTACAGAGTCATCAGAATGAATGACACAGTATTGCAATACGTATTAATATAAATGTAATTATCACAAAATAATATTAGTAAATATTATTAAAAAAAAAAATTAAGCATTTAACATAATGTAGCGTGGGAATAATTTGCGATTGTTTTTATTGATTATAAAAATAAATTAATTAATTTCGTCGTTTAATATCGATTTTTGGTCGTCAAAGCGGGTCGTTTAATTTGGCGTTTGGACCTCAACCGTTCTTAAGGGTTGTAGGCCGAGCGACTTCTTTCTGTTCTTTTCTGGGCGCCTTGGGGACCAGTCGTGTTAATTTCGCGCTACGTTTCCATCATCAAGCCTCTGCGTCGTGATCGTCTGCCGTATCACAAAATGGTAAATAAAATTTATTAATCGAAGTTCATCATGTTTTAATTGTTTCCCTATCGTTTTGAGGTTTCCTCCTTTTTGGTGTCGTCATATGAGCGGTCGAAGTTAAAGAATCGCCCCCTCGGCGGAGGTATACGCATATTCCGTCGCGGATGCTTCGAGTTTGTCTCGGTGTCGCGGGGTTCCTTCGCCCCTGAGGGCGGAGCCCCTTCGCTTCTCGTCGAGGCCCTTCGGGCTGAGATGAGAGGCGCAAGGGTGCGTCTGGCCTCCGGGGCGCCCCGCGATTCGAGACGCCCCTCGTGGCGGGCTGCTTGAGGCAGCTGCGACGAAGATTGCGGGCCCCTGAAGACGGCAAGGGGCTTTAAACGCAACAATAAAATTGTCAAAATTGCATATAAGGACATATTTTAATATAATAGGTCCACGAATACACTGATGCCAAAATAAGCCCTCAATAATTTTTGAAATATTCATGCACTATATGTGTTAGCGGAGGACAAAAATGCTTCCAGCAATTACGTTTTGGGAATTAGAGATTTGAAGAAGAAAAAAATCAGGACGACCCCAGAAGCTTAATTGTTGCGTTTTATAGACCTGCAAAATATTGGCAGGGTGTCAAAATTAGGCCAATAGGTTTAAAAGAAACATTTTGTACCCAAATTCATACAGGCGGTGAGTAATTAACTTGTAGTGGAATGCGAAGAAATAGAATAAAGAAAATGATTATGAAAGAAGCCTATTGTCAATAATTTGATTAGTTAATATAACCCATTCAAGATAAAAGGTCAGCAGAGAGCAATTATTTTCCATCCTATCCTATCTTTATACCGCAAGATGCACTCCATAAACTGAGGTCTAACATATTTTCATGATTTGACACTCTTCGAATGTTTTAATACGGAAGATTATGTACACATGTTGACGTATTCTTTAGCTTAGGGAAGAAGCTATAAAGAATAATGGAAAATATATTTTAGATTAAAGCTTGAAAATCACAATATTTGCTTTATTTCAAGGAAATATTTTAAAAAAACCTTCTTATTAACTGAATGACTTACTAATTCGAGGTGACACAAGCTTCGGCATGGAAACTACCTTATTTTATAAATAACACAAATAGTATAAAATATGTCTTTTTTTTTTGAGGTGGCTTTTAGCGATCCCTTTTTTATGGTATCATTACCAACCTTTTTGACATGGTTTTTCATGGCATATATATGTTTTTAAAAATGTGGTTGCCAGCCACATCTCCTGTGAGATTAGAACCCAAGATGATTGGGTTACGAGTCCAACCGCTTAACGCGGGACTACCTACAGGTACAGTTATTGTATTTTAAAAATTATAGTTTATCCGATGCATCCAGTATAACAATCTAAATATACTAAAAATAATGCTAAATATGAGTTTATCGCTGTATAAATTAGATACATTGATAAAATTGTTTTGAGCTCGTTAATCTGGCCAATCTTGAAAATTCTTCACATAACTCGGAAAGTAATGTTGTCATTCCAATTGTGAAAGATGCTTAAATGAATTATGAGCAATTAAATGTGGCTGAGCTTACAGCCAGTTGATTCAAATAGCAATCGAATTGTGCCAGTAATATACATATATGGAATGTTATTTAAATAGTATAGCTTAGTCATATTATTTATTATTTTTATTGATAAAAAGTTGATACAATTATATATTCGCAATCATCTCATTATATTGTTATGTCAAAATTATTGACTATCCGTCAGTCTTCATACGTTTTAAATAGTCACATCATCTGTCCCTTATTATACTTGTTATCAACTTCTTGGCGTTTTCAGTATGACCTGTAGCAAGGCAAATTCCACACTTATTATATGTATTTATTCATGCACAACGCAGTATACGTGCACATTTATCTGTTTATTCGCATAAAAATAAAATGAACTGTAGCGTGGGAATAATTTGCGATTGTTTTTATTGATTATAAAAATAAATTAATTAATTTCGTCGTTTAATATCGATTTTTGGTCGTCAAAGCGGGTCGTTTAAGTTGGCGTTTGGACCTCGACCCTTCCTAAGGGCGGTAGGCCGAGCGACTTCATTCTGTTCTTTTCTGGGCGCCTTGGGGACCAGTCGTGTTAATTTCGCGCTACGTTTCCATCATCAAGCCTCTGCGTCGTGATCGTCTGCCGTATCACAAAATGGTAAATAAAATTTATTAAACGAAGAGAATACATACATACTGAAGAGACAAATTAAATTTTAAAGAAATTATTTTAATAAATTTTGAGATATCGTGGCAATCGATTTTAAAAATGCAGTTTTGAGAAAAACGCATTTAAAAATTCATCTTTTACCAAGAAAATTTTGAACCACCTTTAATCTATTATGTCTATTATATAAAGTAAGCTTTCAGTTTCTTTATAAAAATCCAACAAAGCCGATTGTTACGCCCTGTCATCACTTTTAGCCATTTTAGCGAAGCCTGAACGGTAGATACGAGCTTCATTATGACGATTAGTAATTAATTTTATTTGTGCTCAAACTTCTGGTGTCATACATAATCAAACGCACTAGCCTCGTCCAGGAAGATCACTGAACGTAGTTTCTCTTTCAGAGGCAAATTTAAATTTAAAAAAAAGCATCTGTGATTCTATTTTCCGGCTTTCCAGGTTTTATAATTGTTTTTATTTCAGCGTTATTCCCTATTTTAATATGTGTATAATATGATATATTTAATATAAGCATGAGGAGATATATGCATAATCTACCCTAGTGTTTATTATTTCATAAAAATGTGTGATGTATGAATAGGTTTATTTTATTTAATGTTCTAGTTTAATGATAAACCTTCATAAAGGGATTTTAATTTTCCTTCTTTTCTACACTATTAATGTATGTAAGTCAATTAAATATGATAACTTTTTTTTATTAAAACGAAGATGGAAAGGTAGTTATTAAGTTCAAGCTTTTTCTTTACAAAAGGTTATACACTCAATATGCGTCTTTTAAATTTTAATATTATTTTTCAAATGCAGGATCATTAATAGTAATTTAAGCGTGAATATCCATAAATATTAATATAACAACGTCACAAAAATTCTGCCGTTTTATAATGTTTGCTTGTTATTTGAGTGGCAACATTATTGACTTGAAACGTGATCCACGAATGAATCGATCATCTACATACGTGATAGCGTCAGTCAGATTCAGTTATCGGTAAGTATAAGACTCTCCGAAAGTTTTCAATAACGAACATAACTTACATAACACTGTGTCAGCAATTTATTTTAATGCTATTCAGAATACAAGTGTGATAAATGACCCCATTAACTTTGTTCAAGGAGGAAACTTTTGGATTGTAGCACCTAATCTATAAGCAGTTATAATTAAATACCTAATTATAAATTAAATAACTATTATATCATCAACAAATGTAGAATTATAGGAGAGCAACTTTAGCATCTACGGCGGTAATGGCGCCAACAGTCTCAGAAGAAGATGATCCATCTATACCAGGTCCGTTGGCGCAGCTTTCAGCTCAAAACGAAGTAAATGCTTTTTTAGTAATTTCATAGTTTCCACTTACTAGTATCGATCCGGAGTAGGACGAAATAATCCAATGATTGTCATTTTATTTGTTGTAGTAGCTTAAAATTAATTGAATTTTTATTTATTTTTAGGTGCCAGCACATTTGAATATCCCCCAGCTCGCTGATTTTACAATTAATTTTAACCCATTCGGTAAAATTACTATTTTATTTTTATACTATGATCTGCTCGGTGTAAATATTTTTGTTTTGTTAAATTTTAATATAGAAATCGGCGGACAAGCCAAAATTTATCGGGCTCAAAGCAAAACGGATGGAAAATCTGTTGCTATCAAAATAATGGAAAGAGTACACTGTCACGTTATTCCCAGTTTTACCAAAGAATCTAAGGTTGTATTAATGAATTTCAATTAATTTTTGTCTTAAATTGTAATTTTACACAATAATAACTTTTATAGGCCCTGCTTTTACTTCGAAATAAGGCAAACATTATGCATTTCGTGATGGCTTACCACAACATTAATTACACTTACCTCGTCACGGAATATATTAACGGTAAAAAAAAATTGAATGAAAAAAAAATTGTTATCATTTTTAATTTCGACTTTTTCGACAGGCTTCACTCTTGGTGAAATATCGTCGCGAAATAAGAAGATTTCTTTTCGAGCTATACTAGAAACATTACGACAATTATGTATTGCTATCGACACCATTCACAATATGGCCATAATACATGGGTTTTTATTACTTGCTCACTTAATTTAATCTTACAAATGGCTCATAATTATTCTTTTAATAACAGCTTGGCTTTTTTGTTAATTGTTTTTTATTGCCTTTCAAGTGACATCAGCCCCGATAACATAATGATTGACCATAACGGCGTCTTAAAATTAATAGACTTCGGGCTCTGCCAAATAACTTCGCACAAGACAGAAAAAGTGTCTCATAATGTTGGATGGTGGTGCAATTACCCTGCCCCAGAAATGGATATGGTATGATTGAAAATATAATATTTGAAATTAAAACTTTTTTAGTTCTTGTTTAATGGCCATTTTAACTTGCTGAACTCAAATTAATTAGTATTAGAGGTATTATAAATGAATGTCGTTTTTTAAATGAAAGATTTAAATTCTCATATTTTTTTTATTTTGAATAATATTTTACATAATATAATTTCCATCACTAGAAATAACCCTCCTCCACCTATCTGGCAACATTTTGTTGCCTCTTTCATAAAACATCATCGGCTTTGAATCGAAATAATCTTTTAACCCTTTTTTTATATCATCGTATGTTTTATAATTTTTACCGTCCAAATAGTGCTGCATGGACCTAAAGAGATGATAATCCGAAGGAGCGATGTCTGGTGAATACGGAGGATGTCAAATTACCTTCCATCCAAGGCTGTCAATTTTTTCCCGCGTTATTTTTGCAGTATGGGGGCGAGTTTTGTCATGCTGTAAAAACACTTGTCTTCGATTCACGAGAGAGGGTCGTTTTTTTTTAATTTCTGCCGTTAAACGGTCTAATTTCTCACAATAAACTTTTGCATTTATTGTTTGCCGGGTTTAAGAGTTTCGAAATTAATAATTCCCTTGCTGTCCCACCAAACAGACAAAAGAACCTTTTTTGTCGTGAATTCGGGCTTCGGGGTTGGTTTTGCTACCTGTCCCTTCGATAGCCATTGATTTTTGCATCCGTGGTTAGAGTACAGCACCCATTTCTCATCTCCAGTTATTAAATCATTTAAAAACAGTGTTTCGGATTCCTTTTTCAATAAATCTTCGCATGCGTGTATGCGCTCGCCCAGATTCTCTTCGCTTAGCGCGTGCGGTACCCATCTTCCTTTTCTCCACGTCTTCCCGATTTTTTTAAAATGTTTTTTACACTCGACCATGAGCTTCCAAGTTTGTCCTCAATTTTTTCTATAGAAGCCGTAGGATCACTTTCAATTTCAGCAGTCAGTATGGCGGGAGCCACCTCACATGGTCTTCCACTTCCAGGGCTATTCTTCAGATCAAAATTTCCAGATCGAAATTTTTTAAACCATCTTTGACACTTGCGAACATCTAAAATATCGCCCAGTATGCCACAAATATTTTTAGTGGCAACCACTGCAGTTTTTTCTTGATAAAATGATAAAGCATTGAATAACGGAAAAATTCTTCGTTCGGCGAAAATTGATTCATTGTAAAATGGGTTGTTAAATTTGAATTTAACAAACCACAATTTATTCTTGACAAGTATGGTCACCGAAAGAGCATAAAACACGACGTGAAAAAGCAACAGCCGAAGCACAACTAACCCTCGAAAACGGTCAACAATAGAAACGACATTCATTTTTACTACCTCTAATATTAATTTTTAGGATTCCCTGTTTGATTATAAGGTTGATTTATATGCATCTGCTGTGTCAATGACTTCTTTGTTTACGCGTTGGGTTCCTTCACATTTGATAAAATCTATTTTATTAATTGTTCAAGATAGGAGCTCAACTGCCTATCTTTTTGGTATTCTATTCAAAAGTAAGATTTAGTTTTTAACACATTTTAAATTGAAATTCAGGTAATACCATTACAACACGTCATAAACATTGATTATTGAAAATATGATTGTTTGTTAATTATTTTGCAGTACTGCAGACGAAAAAGTGTAGCGCTAAAATCATTACTGTACTTAAGAGCTGGCTGGAATTCGAGCCCAAAAAGAGGATAGATCCAAATATTTTGTTTAGTAATAATCATTTTCCTAATCCGCTAGCGACTGAACTCTACATAAATGAAATATTTGATGTAAATTGCACTTATGAAAATTAATTTACAATGATATATTAGATTGATATTAATAACTCTAATATTGTATATAATACTTTTCACTGATATTATGATATATACAATTTGTATTTTTCTTTATTTAGGTAGAGTAAGATTTTTTCGCAGTCAAATTCTCAGGCTTGCAATCGGCCTTCTATTGGGACTAATTAAAGCTTGTTAGTTCCATGATCAGTGATAAAATTAACTAATAAATAATGCAATTTCCAATCTTAAAAATGATTATGTTTCTATTTTATTAATTTTGTATTTACTTATATTACGTTCCTAACTAATCATAATAAATTATTATACAACTATACCTTATTTTAAATTGTTTGTTTATTTTGTGAAATAGATGAAGTCACATTATGCGATCATGTTTGAAGACATTTGTATAATTTTAAAATTAAGTATCTGGCTTAGTTTATATTCTTTTACAATAATATTTTGAATGACGTTGAAATTACCTCTCCGATTTTGCATGAGTTTGAGGTCTGCTTACGTGATTTTCGGGGAGGGAAGGCCGCGGGAATTGACGATATTCCGGCGGAGTTGTTGAAATGGGGAGGACGGCCGCTACTCATGAGGTTATATGGCCTCGTTCTGGCAATATGGTAGAGCGAGTTCATATCTTCTGAGTGAAAGAGGACGATAATATGTCCCATCCTCGACAAGGGGAATATGCTACTGTTCTACAGCTACAGGGGCATATCTATTTTAAATACAGCTTAGTCTATAAGAGCTCTTATCAGAAGCCTGTTGCCCATCATAGAGGAACTTCTCAGGGAGTATCAATGCGGTTTCACACCGAGCAATTATTTAACATTATTATATCCTCGTAAAAAATATGGGAATACAGGGAAAACTCTGGAAGACCATGTTGGAGATGGGAATTCTAGGTAAGCTGGTGAGGCTGTTGAGGATTTGCGTGTCAAAATCTGTTAGTGTAGTACGCTCCAACGGTGCCAAATTGGGTTAGACAGGGGGATGCCCTCTCCCTGATACTTTTTATTATTGCATTGGAAGCAATCATGAGGGATAATAGCAGCATGGATCTGCGAGACACGCAGATCCACGAAATGGGGACATAAAGTATGTAGCCTATGCAACGTCGTGACGAAATTGGGGTCAGAGGTTTTGACGGCACTTACGTCTATTAACGGGGCTACAGCTACAAAAAAAAATGAAAATACTAAATGAATGACGTTTTCGAGGGTGAATATTGGAGGTTGTACCTCCGTGAGTGTCAATTACAAAAATATTGAAAGGGTCTAGGATTTCAAATATTCGAAAAAAAATCGATCCATCCTCACGGAGAAGAATAGTATAATGATAATGAAATAACCTCCAGGATTCAATACGGTAATTGGTGCTACAATGGCCTGATATTGATTAGACCGGTAGTAGTTTACAGGGGTGAATCATGAACCATGGTTATTTTTAACGTGATGGGCCCCGAGAAGTTGACGATGAAAGCTTAAAAAAAAAAATCGGATCTCTTCGAGACAAGACCTGATAGATATCCGGGAGTAGAAACCTGGTTAGCTTTCTATTGTCTTCCAATAGTAATTTAGCTTACGTATCAACTATCAACGAGGTGATAGAATGAAGTCTAGTTGTCATTCAAGAAGTGATAAAGGCAATACTGTATTTTTCTTCTGAAGACTTGAAATAAAATATTCACCCTTAAATGCGTAGCGTATCATAATCTTACAGAAAACATTTTTTAAAATGATGTATGTATCTTTGGTCAATGTTGAGGCTAAATCATTTATCGATCACGAGCAAATCACGCTGCTCGAAATATCGAAAAGACCTGAATCCTTTATCTCTTAATAATAACAACCAACTAACCAACGTGATTGCATTTCCGTCTGACTATTTTACACAAACATGTTTGTTTACTGTTTAGACAAATACAATATGAGGTTTAAATCAGCAGAGCAATTAGTTCATACGTTTATACGTCATATCTATCTTCAGATGTTATTCTCTTAGTTTTATGTTATATAATGTATGGCATAGTAACTATTAAACCTAGCAAAATTAATTGTAAATTGGAGGCCATGTGAATTAATCACGGTTAAGCAAGAACAAACATTTTTTTAAGACAAATACAGAATATTCATCAATTTTGTCGCCAGAAATAGTTATCTTCACGGGGGAATTCATATATATGGCAGTTTGCTATTACTTTTTATCCACCTATACTTAATTTAAGATGAGATTAATTAAAGAAGAATATTTGATAACAGAGGATCTATATATGAGTAACAAAACTACGATTATTTTTTAATTTTAACTATTGTTGTACACTAGTTACTCGCAGATGGCTCTGTATAATTTAATTAATCGTTTCTGAATTTAGTTAATCAGTTAATGAGTCAGTTAATCATGATTGTTTTGATAATTAAAATAATTTAAATATGACTCGTGTAAATCTGAAAAACTCTTATATGTATATATATATATATATATATATACAATATATAGATATTCATTCTATATAAATACCCAAATTGGTTCATGTTCTATAATTTTAATGGAACTACGGTGGAAGTTCATTGAGGCCTTTAGAATAAATATTTGAATATATATATATATATATTGGAGTTCTTAAATTACGAGTCATGTTTATATATGATTTTTAATTTCTTAAAACCTTAGTAAAAAAAGGGGTTTTCGATCGCGTTCGTTCGTTATTTTTAAGTATTTAAAAAAACCAAAAAATATTGTAACGTGGCACAACTCAGCCGAATATTGAAGCCTAGTTATTTTTGTCGCCCGGGCTACTCTTTCCACAGCAGCCCCTCCGTTAAGCGACAGTGTTCTCAGCACGAGTTTCCGATAACCTACAACTGCCGCATCACACTCGTAACCTCGGCGAGTAGAACTCAAAACAGGGAAGACGAGATGAGACCTTAAAACACATTTATTTGATCAATTTTAAATAGGCTGCGGTTACAAGGCGTAAACAGCTCTCAAGATATACATTTGCTTAACTTAAAATTGAAACGTAAAACAAAGATTTAACACAAAGAATTAACTCTAACAAACTTAAGCTAAACTAAGATTACTGCTTTAAACTAAAGCTAACTCCCCACTGACTGTCATTTGTTTGGAAACAGAGTACATTCGAAAGAATGACGTGAGCCATTACATCGATGTTCTTATGAAATTATGATGTGGCCTGAATCAAATGAACTTAAAGATCGATACATTACGTCGATATTTTAAAACGATTTAATCATAATAAATCGAAGCGGTTTTAACATCAAAGTTGAATATTTAACAGATGCGGCGAAATCGAGTTTGTGTACATATAACGAACTAAGAAATGCGCATGGCCCTTATTGATTATGAATTTCGTTTTAACCTTGATCGTCAAATCGTTCAAAAGTGAGCCATTAGCTGAATATCATCACTCATTTTTCCCGTAATTTCCCCGCGTTACAATATTTTAAATAAATTTGAAATAACTATCACCATATTGATGGCACTCGAGTGCAAAGAGTTAAATAATACTCGTTGGCATGCTTGAAAAGATAAAAGGTCTGTTTTTATCTACCGTTTGAACAGCGATTTTTAAAATAGGATACTCGGACCACTCAGGGTCCATGAAAATATAAAAAAAATATTTATCTATATTTGAAAAATATACTTTCGTATAATTATTTACCGAAAAATATTTTTTTGATTGAAAAATTAAGTCTCAAAAACGATGTAAAATGTTGGAATGGGGCCCGCAAAAAAAATGTTTAAGAGGTGATCCGCGAAAAAAATTTGTTTGAGAGGGGGTCCGCGGACTACATAAGCTTAAGAGCCGCTGGTTTAGAATATTCTAAAATTGACGAATGGCTAAATGGCATGCGGTCCTTCTTTCCGCCCCGATATCAGAGAGAGAGAGATAGAGAGTGAGAGAGACCATAAATAAAAGCGAAACAACAGTATGTATTTCATACTGCTTAACGACGATCAATAAAGAGATGGGCAGAGACAATCTCCAATGGCGTTGCGCTATTCGTGCCTACATATATATTATTGTATTTGTAGTAAAAAACTAGCATAGTTACATTAAAATACCTATCTTTGAATGTGCGGGACTCGATTTACGAGATTTTTGAGTTACACTATCATCGGCACTCTATACTGATTTTATATTAAATATTGTAATGAAATTTGAATTATTATCAGCCTTTTCACATCTGCAGCATATATTTGATGATGAAAATGCCCATAATATTGAGATCTGATTTATACGGATATATAAGCAGTATTAATGTAAATCAAGGCAGCAGAGTTTATGTACATTATGATTTGCAATATGAGACCCAAGTGTACTTGTATTCTGTAACATCTGGTATTTTGGAACTTTAGTGCATTTATCTATGTTCCAAAATTCTGATTTTATTAAAAAAAAACTTATGTACCGTAATGTGGAAGGAGATTCTGGGAAAACTGCAAGTCTATCAGTTTCAGATTTTCTATTTTCAAGAATGGATTTCTGCAAAGAAGTAGTGATATTCAGACGATGACGCTATTACTGACCAGAGCCGTAACTAGGGTATGAAGCGCCCGTGGCAAGTATCTAACTTAACGCCCCCACCCCCAGAAATCCAATTTATATTTTAAAGTTAATTAATACCATTCCAAATGCAATATATTAAATACTATAGATAGATAGAAAGTGTCTAGAGTGACCATAAGGTTTGTATGCTCAATCGGTCCACTTTTCGGACCGCTGATATGTCGAATGAGCGGCTCGCGATCCAAGAAAAAGTTCATTTAATTTATTTTTATGCAATCGTATTCTATAAAATTTAAATATTTAGCACAGTCTGAGTGTAAATTCTGGAATAAATAAAGAAAACGAAAATCGACCAGGCGAGGTGTGGTGAAGAAAATCCTCAAAATTATATTGGATGATCATAAATCAAAAGTGCGCGAGCTAGCAGATATGGTAGGCATTTACAAAAGAGCTGTACATCGCACATTGACTGAAAATTAGGATATGATAAAACTGTGCGCAAGATGGGTGCTGCGTTTGCTCACAATGAAACAAAAGCAACGTCGTGGAGATGTTTTAATCAAGCAAAATTTCACAGCAATAAAGACGGGGTTTTAAGTCGATTCATAACAATGGATGAAACGCGGGTTCGTCACTTCATACAGGAGACAAAGGAATATGGAGATCCTCCACCGTCCCGAACTGTTTATTGGTCCCACTAATCAGGATAATGTCAAACTACTCAACAAAAGTGCAACCGAATCTATTAACAACTTCTGCGATCGTACAGATCATATGGGGCACGCATTTATCAACGAAAATATCGCAAAACGCCCTAAAAGAGGACGAAGTGGCCATAAGGTTTGTATGCTCAATCGGTCCGCTTTTCGAACCGCTGAATGAGCGGCTCGCGATCGGATGCCATGCCTGAACATAACGATAACGATGAAATTAGGGATTAGACAACTTAGTGTATATTATAGAAATGGGCAGAGTCAATCAGTGTTGATGCATGTAAAGTGGAATGGCTGAGTAAAATAAAAACCATGTGCAACTCTCGACCGGGTCGGTATTCTGCGTTTCGCGCCCCAAGTCCAGTTGCGCCCGTGGCGGGCGCCTGCTTTGCCACGCCCTTGTTACAACCCTGTTACTGACCTCCCATGAGGTGTAATCACATCAGTGGCGAATTATCAAAAAAGCAGCAGACTGTCAAAATAGCGGCAAATTGTCAAAAGAGCGGCGAGTTTTCAAAATGGGATCCGGCGGTAATCAAAGCAAACCATTAAGTTTAGTTATTAAAACCAATGACGACCAAAGCTAACGCCGGGATTTTGCGACGCAATAGAAGACATCAAGCCGGGAAGAGAAGCCACCCAGGATGGGAGAGTTGTTGAGCAGACCTCGATGGAGAAAGACCTCTTCGGACGACCATCTCTTCGATCCCACCCCCGACAGAGGAAGGGACATGATGTATTTACTACAACTCGACTCTAATAATATCAATATGAAATATAATAGATACGGGGCTTAGAATTTCATATGATGTACCAAATAAATATCATGGTAGCCCATGGGTGTTTTTTTAGCACTGTAGAGGAATGGTTAAAAAGGGCCGAGAGGAGGTTGCCGATTAACCTCGCAGTCGACATCCATTATCCTCTTGAACACAAGAAAATATGACGTGCGTGCATGATTATTTGAACTCTGATTGAACCATCAATGGATAGTAGAAACTCTAAACATAATAAAAAAAAAAACAAAATAAACATCGCGTTGAATCGAAAATTTCAACAAATTTCAAACGATTTCCTGACCATGATACGTACTCCATTGGTCTCCCAGCCTTTCTACAAACTTGACCTGGATCCTCCAGACTATTTTTGTTTTTTCGCTTAGAAGTAGTCCTGAAAGGAAAAATTGGAACATGAACCTTGTGTTACATCAACTCTAAATGATATCTTGAAGAAGGCCTTCCAGGCTTGCCAACATCACCAGAAGTATTGTATATCGACGTAGGAGGGTGCTAATTCGAATATTTTTGACTTATTTTACAAATATGTTGAATACATTATTTTTACGAATTTGGACGCATTACTTTTTGAATGATCTTATATTTTAGTTATTATATCATATCATGTTTAAAATAAATGGCTTGTGAAAACCTCTTTGTGAGATAAATTCCTTAGAGTTGACCTGAGTAGCTTTTAGCAATCACTTTTATGGGACCATTGCCAACCATTTATGCATGATTTTAATTTTAAGCCATGCACCAAGCACAAACAATTCACTTTTCATCTCCAATTACAATTTGGTTTAAAAGAAGTTATTTTTTGGCTTAAAAAAAAACCCTTATAGAAGGTCATAAAATGCTGTATGCTTGGGCCTCGTATAACATGGTTTTATACAAAACGGTTTTACACAACACAGTTGTATAAATGGTGGGATAATTTTATACAATACGCTTTATATAACATGGTTTCAGGGCAAAATTACATATTACATTCGTCGAATGTTTGAAAAAATATTGGATGATATAGATCAAGATAAGAATTTAATAAAACTATTCTATTTGAAATTGTGTCGATATTTTTTCTGTATTATTTCTGTATAAAGCTGTGGCCAGAAGAAGTTTGTTGAGAAAATGTTTACCACCAATAGAAGATGAATACCAAAGAACAATACGCATTTGTCGTGCTATTAGTGAAGAAGGTTTTTGTGACATGGATATTCATGACATCCAAGAAATATTAGAAAATCGTACGTTGAACGAAGAAGAATTAGTCAAAATGTTGGATGAATTTACCACAATTAATGATTCAGAAAGCATTTGCAGCTACATGTTTCGCAATAAAACAACTAAAAAAAGCATTGAATTTGCTATTAAATAAGAAAAAAATAGAAAAGGATTCTATAGGGGAAAGAAGTTCGATATTCAAGAGGGAATTACAACAGATTTTGGAACCTTATAAAAAATGATCTTAAAAGACTAAAGCCATAAGAAATCTCGGGTTCTCCGATGATGAAAACGTACAACCGATCTCGAAAAAGAGTAAAACATGTAGAATTCTAAGTGATAGCTATGATGAATGAATGCTATATAATATATAACATTATTAAAATTTCTTTCAATAAATATGTAAATGTATATTTGTTTATATAAAAAAATACATATTTATATAAACTACCTTCTATTTTTTTTTTTTTTGGAACGCAAACCATAATTTTGTATGAACTTCAAACCTTATATAACACGGATTTGTATTACACGAAGTTTTGTGGAACCATATAACCGTGTAATATGAGGCTCGAGTGTATTCCTTCTGGTTGCTTATTTTTATCAAAAGTTTGTATTTTTCAAAATATTCACCTGCATGGCATCTGGGCTTTCTTTCATGACAAAGAAGATGTATTTATTCAAGAGTCTGATTCATTACTGCTGCTGTAAGTCCTGAAGATTCGTATTTACATGCGTTTACAGGAACCGAATTTTCTTCATTAGAACCAGATTTTTATATGAAGACGGAATTTGATAGTTCAAAAATAGAGATATACACTTTTTCTGTTGTTGCTTGATTTATACAAACATCGTATTCACTTCCATTAACTAATACTAGTTCTTCTAATTCAACATATCATTATTTTTTGCACTTTTTTTTTGTATTGTCTACATAAATTCTGTTGCTTTTAACAGCTGTCATTTTTGCACAAGAATATTATGAATATAAAATTACGGCAAAATATATGATATGTAAGAAATTAAATGAAGCGCCCGTTATGAGTCAACATCAATCTGACCAACATTGTTATACCCTCTCCATTGTTATTTCAAAGAGCATACTGAATATTGTGAAGGATCGTAAAAATATGTATTTATATCTAGACATGAGAAGTAAAAAAGGATCAACAGGTTAAAATTTGTGCTAGTTATATACATTTTTTTCACAGACATGGAATCAATGATAAATCCAATTCACATCGGAACAAAATCGATATATGAGACATAGGACCGCAAAGAGTCAAAATCTCAAAAACTTATTTAACAAGGATATAGAATCATGTATTCGTCTAACTTAATAATATTTTTATATTTTTAAATACATTTTAAAAATAGTTTTTAGTGCAATTCATTATGGTTATTTAGATTTAAAGGAAACATATTTTTAGCAGTATATCACATACATGGGAAGTTGGGCTAGAGGTTTATATAAACTTGCTAAAATACAATATTCCAGATAAATCAAAATTCTAAATACATTTCTATCTTCAGATTTTGGAAGAGGACGGTAGTTTGATATCTTCAACATGACCTTATTGGTCTTTATCCGTCTCTCTTTTGCATGTAGCGTTTGCACTCAAAATAGCATTGAGATAACTCTTCCATAACAGTATGATAGTGTTATGTTCAAAATTGAAGAGAGATAATTTTGAATAATAAAATTGAATAAAATTAGCAAATCCAACCTTAATCGAAATCACATTAATCATAAAATATTTCATTTCTTATATATCATTTATATTTGAATGATTTTTATTACTTCTAGGAATTAATTTTGATGTAAAAATGCATCAATCTCAGTCTATTTTAATATCATTATTACTAGATTAATTTACTTAAATTAAGAAAATTATAAGAAAAAATCTTTTAAAAGCAATCCAATATCAATTTATATCGTTATAGATGCATCGATAGGCATTTGTATTTAACAAATCGATTCGTATAGTTACATAATTATAGTAGCTTTTGATCTCATTCAGGTGATTTAAATATATACGCCAGTAAAATTTGTATTTATTATCTACAAACACGTGTTTACGAATTAAATGCGTTCTGCTATTTTTAGTGAGCACCTTAGCCTTCAAGTTGCTCCAAATATGACTCAGTTTGACATGTCGTTCAACTTCTAATCAGATATGATCTCGCAAACAATAGCGAGATATGATTTACCAGTCAAATAACATACTATATTTTACATAAAATCCATTGTCAATATTCGTGTTTATTTTTAAGCTACAATTGTAAGTGCCATACAATATACGAACAATGTAACATAAAGACCATTGGACCCAGCAACATAACGTAGATATATAAATTCTTATTTACTGGCAAAACAATAAGCTTTGCGAGCGCATTTAACAAATGACATCACAGGTTATCGAAGAGAGCAAATAAATACGAGATATCACTGCACATAAGTTTCATTAATTATAGAAAGACCTTCGACATTTTTGATTACTCCTGCAATAATCTACAAAACGCACGAGACCAATAATGTCCTAATGTACATGAAACTATCTAATGAATTTGATGGATGATTTTGTTTATAAGTTCGGAATAATTTAATTCAATATGTTCAATCAAAATCCGTGATTCGATACATTAATAAAAATTTTTGAATTCAAATTTAAAGAAGAGTAAGTTTACGTTGATATTATGGTAACATATTTACGTAAAACGATATGGCAATCATTCGCTATAACAAACACAAAAAGCAATTCAATAAAATCAATTTTTTTTAAAGGGATTCATCAAATTAGGGATTTTGAGGGTGCAGCTTAATTACAATATATTTTATAGACGTTTTGACGAAAAGGACGACGAGTACTTTGCCGTTTACATGGAAGAGTTTCGACCAAATTCTATATAATACGTCACCGATCTCAGGAATAACACGGCTCAGCATTGACAGCAGTTTAACCTAAATACTCAAGCAGATCAGACGTGTTTTTCACTCCTGTAATACTAGGCGTTTTTTAAAATACCTGTCAAAGGTATGTCATTTTTAATTATCGTCGAACAAAATAAGAATAAATCGAATGATCTTTTACAATATTCTGCGCTTAATTATAAACGATATTTTAAAATGTTTACGTGTATTGTACTAATAATAGATATTCGATACTCATTGCCTATTTGATGACACGTGCGATCAAATTTATGATTTATTAACTGCTCAATCGTCATCAACAATTTATGTAAATTTAGAAGTGATGCGTGTAATATTTTCTTATAGATGTCAACTGCTAGAAGAATGCTTTTTTTTAAAATTACAATCTATCAATATTTTATATGTACTTAACAATGATAACCGTTTTACAGTAAACGAAGCTGGGACAAGTATTCATTAAAACATTATTTTATCATTTCCTTCGTTGAAATATATTTTTGTTTTTTTTTTTTTGCATTAAATTGTGCAGCGATTTATGCATTCTTGCAGCATCATATTATACTGATCAATCATGCTAATCCTGGCATTATATATCTTAGATTATAACTTGTAATCGCGACTACTGGGAATTCATTTTTATCTCTAATTAGCACTTGCGGTATTTTTTTAGTAATCAAATGCGTTTTGCCATTGTATTTTTTATGACTTTGTTTTAGAACTTACCAAAAGCGAATACATCAAAATTGCATAAAAGATCATCATAGATATGGATGCGAATTTTCAATCTAACATATATGAAACAGCGATCGCGGGTACGTCTAGCGATGTATCAAACTCTTCATTGGACGCAATTATGACCCAATTTCCATTTAATCAAGAAGCTTTTTGGGAAGATGAAATCAGTCAATTGGTATGCAAATTTATGATAGTTATTCTGAGGAAAGATTTTGATGGCATGGCGTCTATACTTTTAAAAAGAGATCTTTCGTTTACCCGTTATGGATGATTAATTGACATATTAAAAGACATTATTTTTATATTCTATTTCTGCCATAAAAGCTAAAAAATATAATATTTCTATAAATTAATAATTGTTATGAAAAATTTCTAGTGAATATTTATTTATTAAGGAGAACCGAGAAAAAACTATTTTTTAATTGTAACTTTTTCCCTTTGATAATCAATTGGCAATTGTTTGATCCAAACTATTAGTATTCAAAAAAATCTATATAACATAATTTGTATTATACAAAAATTCATTAAACATATTAATTAACATTGGGAGCGTTAAAAGCGAAAAAGGACGTGTTATAAAATATCAACTGAAAAATTATCATAAAAATGTGTTTATTTTCTGACCCAATTAAGACTCATCTAACGCTTTGTTTTCAACACATTATGTTTTTGAGCACCCCTAATATATATTTATGGTGATTATTAAAATAATCAAATAAAAATGTTTTTTTCTAGAATTACCCACCAACATCCCAATATGAATCATTCCCAACTTTAGCCACGACTACAATAAACGATTACGATTTGAACTTCGTTTTTCAAAGTAAGTTATTTATTAGTATATCTTAATCATAAATTTAAAAAAACACGTATTTACACTTTACATTGCCATTTCATTTCAAGCCAATTTTTATCCAATATATGCATAAATAAATGTATCAATATTATAAACGTACACTGTTTCAGTATTATTGTGTTTTGTCATAAATATAAAAATACGCAGAAATATAATTTTTGTAGGCAAAATATACACTTTTAATAGGTTTTTATATATGTATTAACATATTAATGAGTAAAGTCATACATTTCACCAAAAAAAGCGATGAAAGAAGTGTCTTTTTATTCTTAACAACAATTTATTACTATTTTAGCGGAAAGGTTCTATGGAAAGTTTTATGAAGCCAAATGTAAAATAAATAATGAAGTTCACATCATGAAGATTGTCGAGAAGAATGATTTCTTCAAAGTTTGGCGATTCAGCGAAATGGTTAAGGTTCGTTTGGAAAAATTCTATTCAATACAAATAATACGATAAATGGTCAGTATATTTGGCTTCGGTAAAATTAGATGGTTTTCGTGATGATTTCATCAATAGTATTAATGATGGAAATTGGTTTATATTTAAAAATATAACATTTAATAAACCTGATATATTTTCATAGGTCTTGAGAATATTGAGACTTACGAACTTTTCCACGACGATGGTAAATCATTTCGAGACACCCAGATATATGTTGTTGGCGATGAAGAAGATTCATGGTATTTTTTCAATATTTTCATCATAGACTTAATTGTCTTATTTGATATTTATGCTCATTTCATGTTCAGTTCATGATAAGTAATAACCAGAACTTGAGATCAAAAATATCAAGAGAATGAAAATATGATGGGTTATTACCATATTTTTAAAATTTGTCTCACCCTCACTGAATTGAAAATGCATTAAATGATTTTCTGTTTCATAAATATTACTTTCTATTGTTAAAGGACGCAATTTGCAGCATTTGTGCAGCGATAGATTGTTTTTGATAAGAACACTGTGTAGATGCACTGATTCTCTCTATCCAGACAATGTGATAATTGAAATAATGCGACAGTTATTCCAAGGGCTTCACTTTTTGCATACTTATGGGATTATCCATTGGTATTAAAATTTTAATTAACCTAGTTGTTTTTTTATTAACTAAATTTTAATTAACTAAAAATGAAAATAAATCACTTACATATTTACGACGTTTCAGCAATATTCAACCAAAGCATATAATGATTGATGAATGTGGTGACATTAAATTATGTGATTTCTTCTATAGTCAACTGCCTGAAAATGGCAGTGTGGAGAAAAATAAATTGAACTTTAAAATGAACATGAGCTATTTTTCATCTCCTGAAATATTACAGGTATCGTATCAAAATTTAATGCAATAGGAAGGCATTTAATATACTTTGAGTTATAAAACTAGCAGAATTATAGCTTGATCTATCATTATTATAATACATTTTAACCAAATTGTAATAATAACAATAAGCATTTTGATCTAGATCAATAACGAAATACAAATACGTTAATGGTTGAGGGATATTTATCTTTTTTTTGTTGTATTTTTAGGAAGGTCTGGTTAATTACAAAACTGATTTGTGGTCCTTAGCATTAACCATAATTTATATGGTCTATGGATTGGTACCTATGAATGCAGTTGGAAATCCAACATTTGATTGGAAAAGACCTCAGTCTGAGTTGACAAATGCACTTTTCAAATGTAAGTTTTGTAAATATTTTTCTGAAGATTTTCATCACACTTACGATTTTATGTCTTATGGTGATTTTTTTTTCAGTATTTGAGAGGCTGAATATCAATAATGGTATTACTCAAATTGTTGACAAACTGCTTCAATTAGAACCAGATTCTCGTTGGGATACGGTTGACCATCTTAATAATCCGATTTTCAAATACAGAATGAACATTCATGAATTCTTATTCGAGTTGTTTATTGGTTAGACATCGTACTTTTCAATCATCAGATATGTTTATTTATGTTGTTATAAGCGTTTCACATTTTAAACTTGTATGCACTGTACTGACTTAATGTACATATTTGATTTAATAAAATACTAAATAGATCAAATTGGATTTTAATTTATGGAGAGACGATCTTAAGGTTCCTCGACCTTTTTAAAATAATGGAAGTCCGTAAACTTATTCTTAGATTTAATTTACCCATATTTTACTGCAAAATTAATTTATTATCCCGAAAGATTGCGGCTAAAATAAAGATTAACAGAAAGCATAAAAATAAACACATTCCAATAAAAATCCATAACACGCAGAAGACTTATCCTTTGCATTCCATTCCGTTGTCCCCTCCCACGTGATATCGTAATTCTAGCATATCACTCAAATGTCCCCTCTGATGGGACATTGAAGCTAATTAGTGATTATGGGGAATCAACTTATTCCAGCACAACTTTTTGAGAAATGCATGCGTGAAATGCACCCCTAAAGTTTTCTGTTGAAATGGCACAAAAAAATCAAATCAAAATATGGTACAATTACTAAGATATAGTGGGTATTACGGCAGAAGAGAAGGTGATAAGGGTGCGTGGAAAGAGGAGAATCGTCACACTGCTAAGTCCCTCCCACAATACAGAATTGATTATACAACAAATTTGGGTACTGTGGATTGTACAGATGAATACGCTTCGACGTATTGTTTTCTGCGAGCCTTTGAAGTTATGGAAAAAGTTATTTTTTTGGAGGCTGAAAATGCGTATTATCAACTCTTACATAATTTACCATATATCAGAAGAAAAAATAAGCAAACACTAATGATATATTATAAGAAGAATCAAGAATCTTATAGATCAGTTGAGAGGTGATTTTCGGGAATCGAGAGCACGTCTTTGGTGGGCAATAGACTAAACAATAAATTACATATTCCTGATGTGGTAGAATGAAAATGGGACTGTATTATTTGTTCTGGCAGAAAAATACCAGACGTTAAACTACTTATTTTACACGTGCGCAATTTCGACCGCATATATTGTGTTAATTATCATTGTATACTATTGGGTACAATGCATTGTTTGATTACTTTTTGTTCAAAAAAATATTTGCAGAGAGTGAGACAGAATAAGGCCCGATCCACACTATGGTGCCGGTAACGGTTCGATATCGCTCTCGGTCTCGGTTCGGTCAAATATTCTCATACAAAAAACGGGATTGGAACGATCCGGTAGTGTGAATACTCTGATTGTTACTTGTGTAAGAATATTTGATCGGACCGGGATTGGAGCGAGATCGAACCGTCAACGGCACCATAGTGTGGATCGGGCCTAATACTAATATGTCAAGGAAAAAAGAGTTTGATTTATGAACTATGAACATTGATTTATGAACGTTTCATTTTATGAAAACAGCGATCGCATAAATACGCAATAAACGACCACAATCAGGGACGGCACTTTACGCATTTTAATAATTTTGTTTTCATAACAAGTTGAAAAAAATAGTTTTACAGACTAAATGTCTTTAAATTAATCCAAGCTATTGATTTTCAGTGCCTGTAATTTTGTGTTAAAAGCTAGATGATTCTAGACGACTATTTATTAAAAACTACAATCTCAATGCAAATTACAAGTTCAGTAATAGCTAAAGAGTTAACAATTTTCATGATAATAAATTCACATTAATCCAGGTACAACTTGAAAATTAATATGTAAAAATCAATTCAACTTATCTGCTTGTGGTTGAATTAACATGATGAATCTGATTGTTTTTCGTGTTCAAATATATATTTTTACGCACTATTTTCAATATATATTGGTATTTTCAATAAACATGGTGTTATTACTTGATTTATAAAAATTAACCTTAATTTACAATTTTATCATAACATATCGGAAAATGACATCATTTTTTTATGATCAATGTAAACTTATTTATTGCTAATATCGATTTTTATTAATATGATATTAATGAAAATCAAAAATAGTTCGAGTAAAAAAAATATGTTTACGACGAGGAAGATTCGTCCTCATTTGATATGTTTTATTAAGAAGTCATCTAAGGTCGTTTAGCTTTTCCTGTTTTGTTCAGCAAGTATCTGTCGATAGCAAAATATCAATGACCCTTCGCTTTGCTTTGGATCTTTTATCTATATCAATTTCTAAATCATTTTATATAAATTGATCAATAATTTAATTATAGCGGCTAAACTTGTCTTCGAAAATTCGTTTAAAAGACAGGTCCAAATATCCGGTAAACAAATTCTATAAAATACCCATAGTAATTTAAGATTTTTTATTGAACTCCCAAATTACTGGCAAAGATGATTTTGAAATTCCCTTCATTGCTTTTGGAGTGTTGAAATCCAGAGAAACTGTAGTTTCAATTTAGTCTCCATTAGCGGTACCATCTAGTAGAAACTGCTAAACGATTTTTTGCAGCTCTAAATTCTAGTAATCGCTTTCTTTCAGGAGATAAAAATGAACGCTTTAGAATTCTCTTCCAAAAAAGACCCAACAACGTATTTCATCATATGCCAACATATGCCCATAAATGATGAGTGATTTCATACGTTTTGATGAAACTCCAGAAACCATCATACTTGAAATAGTTCACCTAATGAACGAACTAAATCTAGATGTTAACAGTGAAGATGTTAATAAGATGATTGAATCACATTCTAAACCCTTGATTAATGAATTTCTAATGGACCGACAAGAGAACGAAAATAGTATACAAATTGAAAGTGAGGAAGAAGAACCAGAAGAAATCATCAAGACCTTTTAACAAAAAAAAATCATGAACGAAGCTTTTGCGCATCTCGAGATTCCCAACGGAAAACGCATATCTCAAGTGCGTAGGGCGATCCATAATTGTACTGCATGTTACAGAACTCTCTATGAAGAAAAAAAAAGTAGTAAAATACAACTAACTCTTGACAAGTTCATTAAGAGAATATAATTTTGATTTTGTATGTACTTTGTGTAATTTTTAATAAATAAAAATTTTAAAGTACAACTTTTGGTGTTTTTTTTTTACATCCCTCTACTTTCGAACATTTAAGTTTCGCACACATTTTCAGGAACCAATCATGTGCAAAAGAAGAGCATAAGAAAAAATGGAAGTTCATTCTTGATAAACGTGAAAATTATAACCGAAAGTTTTATGAAAATATAATTAAATGGATCATGATAATATAGTTTCTAGTAAAAATATATTTAAATGAAATAGGTGACAAAATTGTAGGAAAACTAATATTGCTGAAGCGGGCTTACAAATCCAATTTTAAACTAAGCACGAAATTACTAGCAACGCTCGTCTTTTAGACTATTCTCATATAATCAATGAGTTTGTTTGTGTTAAAGTGCGTAAAGTTTCTGCAAAATAATTAAATGCAATAGCGATTTTATTTTAAAATTTGAAGGGCCTCCTAAATACTAGTCACGCGGAGTTCGCATTTTCTTTAAAAGGTCCTGTGAATAATTCATATTGTAAATTTTACTATCTGCATCAGATGAATAGCTCAATTATATTAAATATGGACCATTTATGTTATTTGATTTTAATTAAGACAGATTGTGCCATAGTACATTTTGAAAAGTAAGATAATATTAAAAAAAAAATTATCGACCTTACTACGGTTTCCATCGTGGTCCAGATTTTCCCCTTAGGTTTTACAAAATTTCAATTATATAACACCAAAAATAAACTTTTATGAACTTGCGAAATATATTGTCCGTGATTTCTTTGTTTGTAAGATCTAGGCCACGTGCTTTTGGGTCACCTGCGTTTGGGTTACGTATGAGTTGTTCGCATAAGCTTTAGCCACGTGCTATAACCATTTTGAGGTATTTTTAAAAATCGAAATGTTCATTCAAAATAATAATGGGTGGGCAATTAGTACGATTTCTAACACCTTTAACATTTAATACAATATCCTGGCTAATGGCTATTTCAAATATTAACTTTGGATTTATTCATAAAATATAAATATTTTCTAGCATTTTCCTTCAATTTTAAATAAAACGGATTTATAAAATATTATTGCTTCCATAAATACGTTCGATACGGTTGGAAGCCTTGAATAATTTTGGAAGCTTTGATGTATGAACAAACACAAGGAGTTTGATTCTCGAAATCCAGTTAACTCCATTACAGATCTCTATACGCTATATTATTTAAATATGTCGGCATAATTTATGAAATACGCATTCTTTGATATGCGTTAGTTCTGCTAAATAATCACGTAGATCGATAAATAGCTGTTTTATTTTATCGTTTAGCAATATTTGAGAAATTTAAATCCCTTTTTACGAGCATTAAAAGCATGTCCCACAAATCACAGACATGTTTTAACTCCCCCATTACTCTACAATTTTATGAAAAAAATGAGTTTTCACACATAATTAAAATAATATAATTTAATTTAAGAGATAGGTAGAGACTATAAGTGACAGATAAAATAATAATTATTTTTTTATGTATCCAAGCCACTCAGGCGGATTCGATCGATTTTATTATTCGCCTCAGTATTTACATTTTCAGATCCAAGGAATTAGTAAGTTAACCCAGATATACCATATATACGTCTCAATAGACGTACATATTTTTAACAACAAGCACTGCATTGAACAAAATAATACTGA
This sequence comes from Stenopsyche tienmushanensis, assembly GCA_008973525.1. Classification (NCBI taxonomy): domain Eukaryota; kingdom Metazoa; phylum Arthropoda; class Insecta; order Trichoptera; family Stenopsychidae; genus Stenopsyche; species Stenopsyche tienmushanensis. The sequence goes on from WACJ01000526.1 coordinate 393,795, forward strand.
AGAGTATTCAATAAGTCGACAGTCAGTTAACATATCTAGTTCGCGTAGTCCTACGAAAGTTCTCTTGCCACTGACAACACATTCCGCCATTTATGTCTATTATGAGCCTCGTTTTCACGAACAGCTTTTTTGTTAATCTAATAAGTCTAGAGAAATCTTTCGAAGTTTTTTTGTTATTAGATTCTAAATTTTGAGATCTAATTTTTTATTTGTGATACATGTTATGGCACGCCAAATGAAGACGAAGGGTTCGAATGAAACTGACAATTGACGCTTTGCTGTGCATATTTACGACTTAGTTCTCATTGAATTGACGCCAATTTTTTCCTCCATTAGTCAATTATAATATTAAAAATAAGACCATGGGAGTCAAAAGATTTACAGCAAAATTAACGGTTAACACTTCACCATATATATTGTATACAGCGGTCGGTGAGCAAAATTCGGTGATCCGCTAATAAATCTGACACCATTGTTATTTTTAAAATATTGAGAATCAGATAAAAAAAATCTACAAACTCTTACAAAACATAATTTTCTTGATTTCTACAAAATTTTCTCCCGGACCGCCAGTGGTCCGTAGATTACACGTAGCCGATCGCTGCCATGTATTATAGTTATTCTATTAGCGTTTGTAATTTTCTCCGAATTCTTGTCATCTTTAATTTTGAGCATACGAAGAGGGAAATTTATGACGCAGATGATATGGATGGGATTCTCTTCCTTTAACATAATTGAAATCGGTAATCTGTTTAATATTGTTCTTATTAATGGAACAATTACAAATTTTCATATATAATCGTGATTTGCAGATAATTATTTTAATAGAAATAGTTCAGATTATGTTATTTGAGCTTTGATGACATTTTTCCGTTTTTGTATATTTTTTCTTATTTTGTGTAGAAGATGAATTATGTGTATATTTTTTTAATTTCTTCTATTTTTAAGGGCTTTTGAAGGAAGGAATGTATATAGATTTCTGAATAATGTGTATTTGTCTTTACATATAGATGCGGCAAAACAAGTTTTTCGAACAGACATTTTATTAATCAAAATATTTATTAACAATTTTGAGTTTGCATAAATTGATTACAGAAAAACATTTAAAAAATTAGAATTCTTTTGGAATTATTACATATTAAATTGCCAAAAATATAATAATACATTAACAATATATTATGAAACAAGCGAAGATAAGAGTTGTTCTTCTATGCTGCCTGTAATTGTTGATGATTTTGCCTTAACGACGCAGAAAAAATGATCTCACATTGTAAATAAAAAAATGCGAGATCAAATTATTTGCGTCTTTAAAACGAAACGTAACTGAAAGTGTCAGTTTGCAAGATGGCCTGTAAAAATACATTCCAAAAAATGATACGAAGCAAATAGCTTATAGCTAATAAATAAAAATATAAATACAAAAAAAATGCAAAAAAAAAGCAAAAAAACCAAATCAACAAAGACATTTTTTTTACATTATAACTCAATGACTTGTAGGCTGTACTGTAAAGGTCGGATTTGGAATAATAACAGTAGATGAATTATATAATCAAATCTACTGTCATTAAACCAAAACTGACTCTGACAGAATAGAAAGAATAGGAGAATCTGTAAAATCCTGCGAAATGAATATAATTTTATTAATCTATTCTATTCTAGTATATATTTATTTGAACGAAAACTGTAGAAACAACCAAAGTAGCTTATGATAGATAGATAGAAAAATTAAACAGTTTTAGATTCAGTATATCAGTGGCTATAGCGCATATCATCAGATTTTTGATATTCGCGAAAATAACAAAATGGCGCACGTTTTTCGAAAAAGTAAAAAAAAATACTTAAAATCAAAATTTCAAAAATCTGATGATATGCGCTATAGCCATAACTATGAAGAATATGTCATTCAAATTTCATGACAATCGGCCGGATAGTTTCCGAAATTTCATCAACAAGCCACCGAAAAACCTTGTTTTGAGATAAACGCGTTTAAAGTTTTGGTTGCAGAAAAATTGCCCAGACACAGCTGTTGAAACACTCGTTGTTATTTTGGGTATTTCCTCCGAAGATCTTCATAAATCGGTTTCAAAACCTCGTGAACATCTTCAGCCGGAGCAGAAGGATATTTAAAAGTTTCTATCTGATTGTTTTTCACCACTTTCTTGTACTTGCACCATGAGTCTGAACAATACGTATGCAGCCAGGTGCTCTCAGGTAGTCACCTAACGGTCGCCCAAATATGTAGTTAGACTCGTCCGATCTTTCTGAAATTTCGATATAACATTTTTGAAGATATGTACTTTCAAAATTTAAAATAAAATAAAAATCGATTTTTTTAAATTTGTAAAGTGAGAAGACGCCTTAACAAAAAAAAATTCTGGTTGTTTTACTTATTGCGAAATAATTGGTCTTAATTTGGAAAAAAATGTGTAGAATTTATGAGCTGAATAGAAGATGAGCATATGGAGCATGTGCAAGGCAACATGTAAAGAAAAAGAGAATAGTAAATCTAATATTACAAATACATTTATATTCATATTTTCAAAGAGAGATGTACTTTTTAACATACTTGATGATTTAAACAAGTTGATATAGTTTTTTTTTTCTTAAAATAAATCTGATAAACTCCGAAAGTATTTCAGAAGATCCAGATACATTTAAGTCGAAATTATTCATTATGGTGGAATTAAATCGATCTATAAATAAAGAATAAAATAGTTAGACGTCTATTAGATATTGTTAAGTATATAAATTTAAACATTTAGAACAGTCTTATTATTAAGTTAATTAAACAATATGTAGATAAACATCAACTATAGGATAAACTTAATATGTTTCTCTAAAATTAATAATCACGTAAGCGTTAAATGAAATGGAAAAATAACACTCTTGCATAAACATATATATTTTTGGCACAACAAACATTTTACAGCATTGTAACATGGTGATTTGCAGATAAATATAAGTAACTGTCGTATTTGGTGTACCAACTGTAAAATAACATGATCTATTTACAGCTAGAACAACCAAATTAAGAGTTATTTATATTTTGTAACGATTCAGATGATCTCATTTGAACAATATTGTATTAGTCTGAGCGTCGATAAAAATGATGGTGATGAAATCAGATGAATCGATGTTTCCGTTGCAGAAATTTCACATCTTAGTAGACTGATGACGTTTGTTTCGTTTTGTTCAAGGATATATTGGTAATCGTGCAGATTAAATATTAACAACAAGTTTAACAATACATCCGTAACAAATCAGAACATATCTACAAATATGAAACATTTTGCATGGTAATTCTTCAACAAAAGATTCTTGACGATTGATTCTCTGATGTAAAATTGAATGAATGAATATACAAATTGAATAAGTTTTTTGGTTGACTTTGTAAAACAACGCTTAAGGAAAAATATTTACATCCATCTATTGAGTAGTAATGAGCAAAAATTATATTAGATCTGTTAAGACATAAATGCTATTTCATAAACAGTTACGGTGTATTTCTTAAATTGAAATAGTTCATAATTTGATCCAATCTATTGACATTATCAATTAAAGTAATGAATTAAAGAAACACAATCGACAAACGACGTAGGTTGATAATGATGGTGCTTACTTCTCTTTGTCTCACAGCTATTAAATTGAACTTGAGTATTAATTCTAGTGCTTCAAGATCAAAATGGTGTGGACAAATTGAAATTGATCGTTATTCACAACATCCCTTTGTTTTTAGGAAAGCTATAAAATAACATGCAATCTGGTAAAAAATAAGCTTTCAAACAAGATTTTTAATTAATTTTAGTTTCCTACCTTCGATTATCAAAGTGGCTATGGATTTAAATAGTTATTTTTTCATCCTTCTTTTTATGTTGGAAACGTTTGAAAATTAATATGTAAATTTAATTAAACGCTTACCTCGGATCAAATTTCAAGTTCATCAATTGTGACCTCTTGATTTTTCCAGATCTCTAGAAAGAATATCAATGTATTTATAATACTAGTGCATTTTGTATTGAAATACTAATTATGTCTATTTACACGATCCAAGCTGATTGTGGAATGTAGAAAATATTAAGTGGATACAAAGATGCAAAAGAATAAACATTCTATTGACAACTAAAATATTACTCTTTTCTTTAAAATCGGATGAATTATCATAAAATATAAGGGAATACCAAAATGAATATTCTTAGTGGATTTGATCTGATCTATATTGATTTAAAAACAAAACGTTTAGGTAATTTAAAAGTCTAATTTGTAATATATTTGAGATACTCCTTTACAACATTATTTTATAGCGTCATAATATATCGTAAGACAAAATGAATAACTGTAAGTTCGATATACTAGCCTAAAATAATTATAGAATAAAATAACCAAGTGACGGTTATTTACATTTTTTCCAAACAGATTCAACTAAAATATGTCGAAAAGATAAACATTTTCACTCATAATGTATTATAGTGGCGGGAGAATGTAATTTCGTTTAGTTCAAATCTATGAAAATAGTCAAATAAATTCAATTTGCACTACTTGACTATATTCATTGATCTGATAAAACGAAAAAAATTGCGGATTTAAAAAAAAATACGTAAAATATCAATAAATCTTTGGTATAGGTGGAATTAATAGATTACATTGAATAGAATTGTTCTTCATCACTCATCTTAATTTTATTAGTAGAAGTTCAAATTTTTAATAAAAACACATGTTAATGGATTCCTGGAAAGTTGGGGACCATGCTGGTAATGAAATATCTAAGTAAACTACTGAGTTTGAACATTAGTGTCGACTGGTAGAGCATTCAACGAAAAACTGGTTAAATTGTAATAAATCGTTAAAGAAGATTATAAGGGATGCTAGAAGATTTAGTAATTTATCGGTCCTATACGAACGGCATTCATATTATGGAGAAATCGAAACAAGGTATCATGGCTGAAATTATTATACATCCACTGTTGAAACTGTGTTGGCCAGAATTATTGGTAGTAATGCTGAATGTTTAACATTTTTTGTTTTTGTTTAATGCATGACATAATATAGCTTCTAAGCTATTGAACCTATTAGGAAACTGGATAATCTTTTGAGAATGAGAGCGATATTAAATTACGGAAAAATCCTTACAATAAACATGATGCATCATTATTCATTGACATGCCTGTTCTATTATTGAGGGTAATTCGTATTTTTTAGAATATTGTAGAAATTATTGGAACATACTGTAATAAAATACAGTTGCAAAAGACATTTGGGTTATTTTAATTTTTTGTTAGTGACAAATTTTGTCGTTGATTAAAAATTGTTTCGTCATTTATTGTTTGCTTCAATAGCAATATAAATTTAATACATATTAATTATATAGAATAAATAACCATAAATAAAGCACATAATAATAAGATTCCAGTATGTAAAATCGATTTAATGCTAAGAATCCACTCTACTTTTCGTAGCACGATTTTTTTTTGTGAGATTTTAAACACAACCGTTCGTTGGTAATGTTAGTAATACAAGAATATTCGATCACTCGTTTTACTAAAATCACCATACAAATGAATGTATTTTGAATGAGGAAGCTTGGAACCTAATGAAACTATTTGCTGTCAGTTGCTATCAGTTTTAGTAAAATTGTATCGTTGCTGAAACCATTATTTTAGCTTGATGGTTCAATATTTTTTTATTTAAGTAGAGAAAATTAATCTTATATAATGAATTAAGAGGACCAATAAATAATAATTATTTTTTGGCACTGCTGTTTTAGCTCAACTTATGACCGTAGACAATAGATTTGACATCTTCGTATTGTTTGTTAATATTGTTTTATAGGGCTATTTGTTGACTTTTTGGATAATAATTATTTCTTTAATATTAAGGGTAAAATGTTACACCCCAAAGAGATCACGAACATATTGAACATTGCATATGGTTTTGTACGATCATGATTGGAATACGAACAAACAGAATAAAACTATAAATAGCGCAATAACTAATGTACATAGACATGTTAACAGATGTTAGTGGTAGCTTGGAAATTTAAAATCTGAGAATATAGATTCAAAAGAGATCCTTAAATCAGATCTATAATAAAAAAATAATGCTAAAATTGCTAATAGAATCCGATCTTCAGCTAACAATTGAGTAATTTTCATAAATACTCGCTTCTTTAATTTTATAGGGCAGTTTGAATAGTCAGAATCAGTCGAAACAAATACTGGAGAGATTTATTATCAATAATTGAACAAATCTGATTCTAATCGAATAATGTCTAAACTAAATGAACCCGATGGAGGCAATTCTAAATCAGCATACTTAATAAATTACTCTACTAGAAAATACAAAGCATTGTTCAATTGTGCTAGGTTAATGAAAACCATTTGAAAATAACGAGACAAAATTTATTTTGCTCATGAAAATAAAAAGTTATTTACTGGTACCCCTAACATATGTTATCAAATATGAGCAATTATCCTAATATGAATGTGATAATATAAATGGTGCACGTACATTGCAATAACAAATACATCCTTATTTGATGAATTGAATCATAAAGAAAACTAGGCTATAACATGAACAGGTCATTTGAGTACATTTACTTCGTTTTTGCTGAACTCTATTGGCCTCAAAATTTAGATAGATCAATCGTCTCATATGAAACATGTCGACACAAAATAATCTCATATACATTATATATATTTGAGTAAACAAATCATATTGAGTCAGTGATTTATTTATAGTCATTCCATACAATTATATTTAACATACTCGCTTAAAGTTACATAACTAGATAGTGGGTAGTTTTAGACAAAAAATAGTAATTTTACAACAATAAAAAAATTACAATTGGGTGGTTGTGGGAGGCTGCTGCTACGTACAGCAGGCGAAAACAAGAGCAATTTGCGAAAAAAACTATGCTTTACAAAAATCGATATATCTTCTAAAGTATTGCATATTTTTTAATAAAATTTTGAATAATCACTTACCAAATAGTATTTTTTTTTAACACAAATGTTAAAAATATTATTTACTTATTCATTCACAAGATATAAATATGTGTATTTATAAAAAGTCATACAAAAATAATTAACTACGTAAATATTCCTAAAACGTCTTCTAGTCGAAGTGTTTAAATCTTGTTGAAATTGTTTATTTCATTAGAGAAGTCGTCGGATATCAGCCACTATAGATATGTAATTTTATACCCAGACTTAAAGCGTATATCATACTTATATTTTAATTTTTTGTTGAAGTAAATATAGTTAGAACCTTTTCAAAGCGTTACACATTCAATTTTTATACAAAAATATCTGGTATTTATACCTTTTCCGCCGTCAAAGTGGAATCAACGCAAAAGGTAAAAATACCTCTCCCACCAATATAGTCTGCGTAAACGGTAAAAATACCCTTTCCGATGGAGATGTGTTAATTAAAAACACACCTTACTTGAATTGATCTGGAAAAATATAAATTATTTGGATTAAAGGTTCTGTATTGTTAGTTTATTAACTTTTTCTCGTTCTTAAGATAGATAATGGTGCAACTTAAAACAATTACTTAACACGATGACTTAAACTCGAAAACTTAAGCTAAACTAAGACTACTGCTCTGAACTAAAGCTAACTCCCCACTGACGGTCGTTTGGTTGAAGACAGAATGTATATCCGATGAATCTTAATGAATACATTGATGTCATTAGAAAATTATAATTTGACTTGAATCAAAAACCGACACATTATATCAATATTTTAAATCGATTCCATCATAATAAATCGTAGCGGTTTCAACATCAAAGCTGAATATTTAACACATGCGACGAAATTGAGTTTGTGTACATAAAACGAATTACGAAATGCGCATCGTCCTTTTTGCTGACGAATTTCGTTTAAACTTTGATCGGTAATACGTTCTAGAGTGAGTCATTGGCTGAATATCATCACTCTTTTTTCTCCACGTTACATATGGTTTGCTAAATTCAGATCTGGGAATTTATTTACAGCAGATGAAGAGCTGGGCGTCTTACAACCACCAATGATGTTGTACTGAAAGCCATACTTGAAGCTGATTCCCTTGAAAATACCAGGAACATCGCAATAAAGATAGATATCAATCAATCTAAGGTGGTGAGGCATCTGAATCACATTGGAATGAATTTCAAGTACGACGTTTTGGTCCCTCACAACTCCCATCACCCGCAAACCTGCTAGACCAAGTTGCCACATGTGTTTATTTGTGTGCGAGATATAAGTATGAACTTTTTTTGCATCGACTAGTAACATGAGATGAAAAATGAGTTGTCTATAACAAACAAACTAGGAAATTACTCATTAACCACTCCCAAGGCAGAACTTTATAAGAAAAAAAAGCTTTATATTTGGTTGAATATGAAGGTCGTTATTTATTACGAGTTATTGCAACCTAACCAAACAATTAATGCTGAGAAGTTTTGTGAATAGCTGCAAAAATTAAACTCGGAACTCTTAAAAAAACGACATGAACTAGTTAATGGCAAGGGTATCGATTTCCATCACGACAATGCGCGCCCTCATTCTGATCGGGCCTCACAATGATGATACAGTATAAATTAAAGGAGCTCAATTGGGATATTTTAGAGCATCCACCTTATTCTCTTGACTTATCCCTGATTTTTTTAATACAACAGATGAGATGAAAACATTACAGCAATAATGAAAGTTATGCGATTGATTGATTTTATAAAGTGTTTCTGAAAATATTAACTTTTATTTTCTTAAATAAATACGATGTTATTTATGCATACACCTAATAAATACCCATATAGAATTTATTTATAAATTATACACATATATTATAAATGATATTTGATTGATCCAGATTTTATTTATTTTCAAAGAATCAATCTCAAATCTTTTTGATCAATTTTTTGATATAGAGGCGGGATGTGCCTAAAATAATATGTTCATCCTTTGAAGTACACGGTTTCATTTTTACGTGGTATGAATATCAACATTCAATTGAAAAAGTAGACCGTTTTCAGCGCCTGTGTTGCGCCATTTTCAGCGCAGTGAAATCATATTTCGAAACCGCGTATATCGAGGGCCGAAAAAGGGAGTTGAATGGACATCAAACATAAATTGCGCCAAAGCCCTCTGAAATGCTAAATCTGCCACTACTTTAGGACAATATGATGCTAAAAAATTCAATTTACTGATCACTGTAAGTTTTAGATGAACATATCACTTAATTAACACTACCAAAATAATCTCACATGGTATGTTTTATTCTGCGAAATTAAATTGGTAGCAATAACTACATGAATTTATTTTCAATACAGCTCAGCTTAGAAACTATGAGCACATGAGCTCTATAGTTTGTTGTGCGGGTTTCTGGATAACTAGAGATTGTTGATTCAGATGGAAGTAAGATTAATTAATCCTATAGGATGCGCTAGGATTGATATTTATTCGTAATTTCAAAATGCATAGCATAAATTTTTAGTCTAAATCAGGTACTCAAACTGTTTGACATTCGGATCCCATTAAAAAGTTAAGATGTATGATGATTGTGTATCAGGATTTTTGTGTTGTGAATATCCAAAAGCGGAATTAATTTTCGTGCACACTGCCGAATATGAAAATTATTTCTATTAAATAGATAATATTGGTAGCCAAGCTCTGGGTACACTAGTGCGGTCGTCTCTTCGGTTGATTGCGGGGTTTTTTTCGTTTTTCTTTCTCTATTACCTCTCTCACAATTCTAATTCCGAAGTTTTCGATGGTCGCTAAGGTATTTGTCTCAGCAAAATCGATGTGGTGATCATTCTTCATCACGTGTTCCGTTAGTGCCGATTTGTAGTCCAATTGCAAAACTGATTTTGGATGTTCTTTTACTATGTGGTTTACTTGTCTATTAGTTTGTCCAGTGTATGACATCTCACAGTTTGCGCATGGGATCTTATATACTTCCTGACTTTCGTTTTTCACCCTTACCTTTTTGTTGGGCAAGAGACTTCCTATCTTCTTACCCGTCTCAAAGTTAGTGTTAATGCCATGTCTTCGACAACTAAAACGCAACGCAACTAAAGTGGATTCCATGAAAGTGTTTCTAAAAACTTGGAACGCATACAAGGAGACTTTGGAGGAAAATTATAGGGATGATATTATGCATTGTAGACGAGATATATTCAGCACGGAGACTATTTCAACGAGCCTTCGCAGTTAAATTGAAAAACTATGTTAATTTAAATTTTTAATAAAATATATTGGACGTTGGATATTAACAGCGAAAGTTAATCTACAGTCGTATGTTAGTTGAAGAGTCAACTGAGGATGTCTGAGGACTCAAAGCCGAAATGGATGGCGAGGAATAAATAAAACAAATATCTCTAATGTTAAAAGTAAAGCAAAGTTTAATATTGGATACAGTGGCAATAGTATTCACATCACGCCATATTATAATACAATGAAAGGTTATATAAGATCATGCAATTTAAGACGATGTGAAATGATTCGATTTCAAATATATCTATCGATTGAGTCTTGAGCGAACAAGGACAGTAATTTCGCAGCGGTTAGGAAGATGCGATTTTTTTAATACTCATCGATTATAACGGAGAAAATTATCTTAAATTATTGCAGCCACCTTCGCTGATTTTAAGTACGAATTGTATGAAATAAATGTACTAAAATGTATTCTGCGACATTTTCTCTATGAGCGTGGAACGGATCGCAAAGTGATCTGACGCTGTTCGTTATTGGCGCAAATAAATTTCCCGGATGGAGATCAACTACTAAGAACTCAATATGGGGTTGGAGATATTGAGGCCCTTCGGAACCTTTGAGATGTTGTTCTTTGTTACCATAGAGAGTTATTTGAATATGCAGACCATTTTAACCTAGCCTTCTTTAAATTTTAAAGTTAATGTAGGGTGGAAGGAAGTCCACGCTTTTTGATTGGTGTTTGGTTCGGTTCCGATATTTGGTTGCTATGCAGTGTTGGCCCAAATATTCGGTTTCCATGCCATCAGAGAAGAGAGTTGGAGCCCGTGGAGGTTGGATGCTTCATGAGTTTGCTTCATCCTGCGGTCTCGAAGCGCTTCGCCTCGCATGGGGGCCCTGTGCCTCGCAATCAAAGTATTGTAGTGTAAATCGTGACAGTTTGTAATGTCGCCCATCCTGAATAAAGCGATGTAAGAAAATGTGATTGTTTCTATATGATTCGAACGAGTCCTCCTTTTTCAGAGTCACCGCGAACGCCGCCGAAGCATCAGGAAGAACCGCACCCCGCGAGCGGGGTGCGTCCGTCGCGGGCCGGATTCCGCCGCGTCCGCCGCAAGAGTGCTCCGCGGGCCCTCCGCGGGGGCGCGCGCGCCGCGGCGAGGGAGCGGGCCCCCGCCGTCGGCCTGGGTCCCCGCTACATTACTTTAAAGAACCCTAATGAATAACAAATATTTTTAATGAATTTGAACGAAAATCATCACGAAAATAATATTTCGGAATGAAAATCGGAAAATGCGCTTTGAAAAATGTATGTATTGCGGATTTCAATACGCAATTGCAAAAAAATAACTAGAATTTAAAGCATCTGGGTAATTACGCTTGTCAAGAATGTGGCAAAAAATAAATACAATGTATATTTATCATATTATTATACATATATGTATTATATATATAAAATAGTATAAAATCTTACTTTGCTCTGGATCCTGCTGGAATACTCGTTATGCTCCGCGCAATGAAAAATCTTCTTACAGCATCCGGTGGTTCCCGCACTTCACTGGAGGTATCCTTCTTCTCAGGCTGCCACTTTCTAACTGATCATTTTGCATAACACTTACACGTATTTATATCTGCGAATGAAAAGGTGATGACCCCGGTTCTCTTCAAACAATCTATGAGTGTAATGCATTTCCAGCCAACTTAAAAAACTCAATTAGCCGTCTTTAAATTTATTTATTCTTCAAAACTAATCACTAATTTCATATTTCAAAGAATTTTAAACATTTTCTATTTTTATATCAAAAGTTCGAATAATCGGATATGTTCATCCTTACTTTAAATTTTAAAGTAAAAATCTCATATCAATCAAAATTAACTGTAAAATATGCATGAACATTTGCATTCGAAATAATTCGAATGCTTATTAAGCTAGTGGTTTTCAATCACACTGCCTATAAAATTCTGTAGAATTCAAATCGCTTTTTTAAAAAAATAGGTACATAAATGAAGCCCCCTGGATGCTAATTATCGTTATATCATCGATTGTGAAACTAACGAAGCCTGCAAACAACTATGGCCTAGATGACTTCAAAATGCTCGTGTGCGGCAGGATATAAGTATTCAGTTTCAAAAAACACCATAACAGTCAAAGGATTAATATTAAAAATCGATTAAAATGATGCACGACAATCCAGTGAATCTATTAATGATTTTAAATCTCAAAAATACGTAAAAAATAAAATAATAAAGCCTTTCAGATCATTATAACGATATTCTGTATCATGCGCTAGAATGATGTTTAATAATCACGTAGCAACGAACGCATCATTATTTACGTATATTTGCTATGATATAGCGATAACCTTTTATCTATTTAAATTAAAATATATTTCTAAGAAAAACATTTTCCTATCTGATACAAAGTATTTTTATTTTCTCAAAGGAATGCATTCCAGTTTCTATGCAATTAGTATCATAAAAAAAGTCGGGATTTGGATGCTTATATCTACATTTATTTTTATTATTTGTAGGAATATATTATGTATGTATAACATGATACATTAATTTTACATATCACCATATAAAATACAATTTTCGTAGAAAAATCTTTTATGGAGATTGCCTACGTCCAAAAATAGATTTGGCAATGGTATATATTTTAATATTACATCAACATTCGATCTTGAGTTGCCAATAGGCTTGGATTGGTCGAGATTATCCCGGTATTGGAATTGCTGTTAAAGGTCCCAGTTGAATTCAAATTGTCCCTATCGATCAATATCATCTGTACTAAATAGTTCTTAAATAGAGCTTAATAATATTTTTTTATTTATTAAAATGATTTTTTTTTCAAATTCACATTGATACAAATCTTCTCCAAAAACTTCGGTATCATAATGGACAATTGACAATAGGATAGGAACTTTTAATTTTTTCGGAACGTATGAAACAGCTGCAATATGATCTGCAAATCCGAACACGGATGAATATATTTGATGACGACGTTTTGGCAACATTTCTTTTGTATTATATTTTTTATTTCGGCGGATAGTCTCAACAAAAGCAAGCAATGCCTATTGAAGTTTTTCCATGCCATAGAAAATTGTGAAATAATGGTCAGCAATCACTGTCCTCCCATTTCCTTTGTATTTGCCAGTTAATTTCAGTAGTACTTTTTCACCTTAGTTGACTACTATTTGGCCTCTTTCTTTTCCTGTATATATAATACCTTCACATGGATACTCATTTCTTGAAGTACAGACCCATCGTTTAGTTTGTACAGACATATGATACAAACTAAACGAGAAAGACTACCTGTAGGTAGTCCCGCGTTAAGCGGTTGGACTCGTAACTCAATCATCTTGGGTTCGAATCCCACAGGAGATGTGGCTGGCAACCACATTTTTAGAAACATATATATGCCATGAAAAACCATGTCAAAATGGTTGGTAACTGTCCCATAAAAGGGATCGCCAAAAGCCACCTAAAAAAATAAATATATATATATATGATGCAAAAACATTTTCTGCAGTAAAGTCGAATTTCAGATATTCTTTTGAATATTTACGTTTTTTAAATCTTATTAAAATAAAAATTGCACCAATATGCTTGCCTCCCGTTAACAGGATAGTACCCTTGAAACTGTATTAATAATTAAGGGAGACTAATAATAGTGTGCAATGTCTACAGATAAATCTTTCTTCACTGTTATAAAAGAAAATTAATTTCCTTATTTAAATTTGTTCAAAGTTTAATCAAAAAAAAAAAAAATCAATAGCCGCTATAAAATTATCATAAAATGATCAGATATGTGTACCTTGGCCTCTTATAATGACGTCATTATGCAATGCGGTTTTGATTTTACACTTTACTTACTTAACTTTGGGTGGCTCCTTCAACCCTATTAGAGAATCCCGGCCACCAACAAAGCTTGCCGCCGAAAGATGAATTATAATATATTTTTGTATTACATGCTTTATTTTTAGAAGGTGGAACGGATTTATATTTGCATACATTTTTGCCCTATTTTTTGTTTAGATGGCTTTTAGTAATCCTTTTTATGGGACTATTGCCAACCATTTTGACATGAATTTTCATATCGTATATATGTTTTTAAAAATGTGGTCACCAGCCACACCTATAGGATTTGAGCCCAAGTTGATTGAGTTTAACCGCTTAACCGCGGGATTACCTACAGGTGTGGCCACCCCTGCCTTAGAGGATATAATTTGAAGATACTAAATTTACACTAAATTTGTTTCAACTGTAAAAATAAGTAGTGATTATTATAGAGCAACCATTGGTGACTGTTCTTCTCTAGGTCCAAAACGATTTTTTTAAATTTAGCAATGAGATAAAAATATTATATTTACCTTTTTCTTATTTTGTATTACTCATATGACTTGAAGAGAGCAGTTGAAATTTATGAAGTATAGTGTTCGTATTGTTTTTTTTTTATAAATACAAAGCACTTGTAATATGTATTAAAAGGATTTTTTTTGCTATTATTCAATAGATATTTTTTGCAGATACTTGTTTGTCGATCTTATCGAAGCGACGAAAAATCATCTTCCATCAAATATTAACTCCAAAAATGTTTTTTGATACGCATTAATATTTAAAATTATTAATCGTATAATTCAAGCATATGCTTTTGAGTGAAAGTATAACATGTTATATTAATAGTTGGAAAGCCTTTGTTGTTGATTATGATAATGATTACAGAATCGTTGGTATGATATTGTGCATGTGATATAATATGATAAACAGATAAAGTAGGAGGATAAAGATCCCAGAAGAAAGATAAGAAAATATGTTACTACTAAATACTATTTATTTTATTCAAAGAACATACAATCATAAACATCTAGATTTAAAAACATCGAATAAAATAGTTTTTCAATAGTAACTTATTTAAATTTTCTTTATAAGAAAATACATTTATACATCAATAATATATTTTGAGATAACTACGTCTAAGAATTGTTGAGGATTTACAACCGTTAAAATGTGAAGTTATAGAATAGTTTTCTACTTGTTTAAGAGATAACAGTGATTAAAAAGATGAAATAGCAATATTAATCAGCCTTCGATCAGACACATAATTTATTTTATAACATTAATAATATTTTTTTCAATATATTAGTTAATATAAATGAATTTTGAAGTAAGTATTATATAACAGTATCTTTAATATCATTATATATTTTATTGTAATGGTATATCTTTTTACATATATATTTTTATTCCAATTCCCTATATATATCATCATTTTGCTTATTGGACGAAGGATAATTAAAAATAAAATTATCATGATAATTGAGTCCTTGTTTAAGTGTTTCTGGCAATTCCAACTGAGGAACTACTTTTACCAGATTTTCTCTTCCAATGATTTCGCGAACTTTGTGCAAGCCGATATTCAATAAAGATAGAGGCTTGGTTTCAATCCCTCCCTTGTAAATCATTCTTATTTCAGCCCCCCAGTGATTAGATGAAACAACTGGAAAGAGGGTTTTTCCTTTTAAGCCTTTAAATGCTACTCCATGGAATTCCCCAAGGGCTGACCCGAAGCCAAGCGTTCCTTCATTCATGTTGAGAAATATGTAGAACTTCCACGAAGCCATGAAATCTTCTTCGCTTTTCGGATACTTCACTCCTACTCTTTTTCCTCCATGGTATAAGCTCAGGTTTTTCAAATTCCATCCCCAACTATGCTTTGTATTTCCCACAGCAGACCAATTACCTCGGCGTCGTAATGGAGCTTCAATTGTTGCTACACCCACCGTTGGATTTCCACCCCAATTATTCCACGGCCAGCAAATCTCCCAAACGTGAAAACCAGTGTTGAATCCAACCTTCCCCCGAATAGCTTCACTAGATTTAGAAGCAGATGATCTAATGCATGTAAAAGGATCATCTAACTTGATTTTCATGTAAGAGGAGCTGTCGTTAGGGTTCCATGCGTGAGCCAGACGCACGTCTATCTCGGGCAATGGTACCTGTAACAACAACTCCACCCAATGGGGAGATATTTTTAATCCCATAAAATTAACCTTGAGCCAAGAGTTGATATTATCTAAGCTATCCATTTGAACAAGAGGTGATCTATCTTCAATTAAACGATCCAAGAGATCCAGCATTTCAAGCTGCGAATTAGATTGGTTCATACTCTTCAAACTCAAATCTGAAATTAAAAGAATAATAATTTATCCACAGAGATACGCAAATTTCAGTACTACCTTATTGATTATATTTGACCAGAATACATTATAAAGTGCCGTTTGGTAAAGACCTAAGTCAATGTAAAATCTTTGTTGCTCTAACAAAATAAAAATGAAAAAGAACTCATCACAAACATTATAATTTTGATTCCGCAATTCATCCATAAATTCTATCCACTCAACTATTTCTCACAATAATTTTTTTTTTTAATCTTATATGTGGAAGCTAATAAGAAATCGATACATGTTTTCATTTAATTCATTGTATAAACCATATATCAAAAGCAGTGAAATTATATCCGAAACCTTTTTTTTATCGTTTTGTTTAATTAACCTATGTTTAATATGTATTTTTACAAAATAAACGTGTCTATATTAGACGAGAATTTACATTTACAAACTTAAACTTAGGTTTTGGATTCATATCCTTATCCTAATTACAAGCTGAATTCTGACATCAAATATATTTTAGTTATCATAGAATAATATATAATAGAGGAAAAATGTCTTGTGAAAACCTCTTTGTGAGATAAGTTCCTTACACTAGCTTATAAACTAAATACATATAATACTTAACACTACTCATTCAACCGTTCGTTCTTACCTCACACATTCACGCTACCTTGCGCACACGTCGCTTAATAATGAGGACTCACATTGCTTGTTTTACATTTTTAAATAAGATGTCTTTGGGCATCTTGTACATATATCTAAAATGTCTTCCGTCGTTGCTATGGTTGCCTAGGGACGATACAGGAGTGTTGGGATGAAGAGGAATCTTAGCATAGAAGCATTAAGTGAGCTGGAAACATATTCATTGACGTCGAGCAATCTTATTGCTCTATAAAGCCTTTTCAAATTAGTGAACGGTGTTGTGAGCGATTTTTAGCGTCGTATTTTGCATGACTTGCCGCTTTGAAATGTTTGATTGCGATACATTACTCCAGACGGGCGCAGCGTATGTGAATGCTGGACGAATGACTATCTTAAACAGGAGAAGTTTGTTATCGGTCACTTCGTCCTAGATATATAGAAGAGAGCCTCCCCAAAGTCCGCCAGCCCTCGCGCTCGAGACGAGGAGATGTGTTCTCTCCACCTCAGCTTCAGTGTCCAGATTCACTCCTAGATATCTCACGTGGGGTTTCCAGGAGATCAGGCAAGCTCTGATGTGGATACAAGGGTCTAAGAATGCTACCCTGAGGGACTCCCGCAGGGAAGAGGAACGTAGTTGATTTTACGTTATTCAGCGCTACTAAGAAGGATCCATCGTTGAGATAGGAGTGGATAATTTTCGTGAGATACGAAGGAATCCCGAGAGTGATAATTTTGTGAATAGAGAGTCGAAAGACTTTTCAATATCAAGTAGCACCAACCACCAACCACGGTTTGATGCACTCACTCGCTGATTTTTTAGTCGAAGGAGACATCAAGATATTCAACGAGGCAGAGGGTCTTGTCCATTTTGGACTCGCACCATTAAGTTTATTTTATATTTTATACATGAGAAACATCATCCGTTTAATGTTCGAGACCGAAATTAGGTTGGTCGAGTCCGGACTTGTGCGGATGGGGCCCCATCCAGGTACGCTGGGGACAGCTGGGGCATCGGGGACGCCAGGAGCACTGAGGACAGGCCCTTCTTTCATTCTGTTGAGCGTCGGGAAGTTTTCTGGCATGAGTGCGTTCGCGGTGGGTGACACTTTTGAGGCTGTAGTAATCGAATTTCAGCAAGCACAGCACAGTGTCTTTTCGGGGGCACTCGTTGGGTCCGTGCGATCGGTCACATCGAACACAGCGTTCGGCTAGGAAGTAGTTCCTGGCTGCATGTCCGAACTCCTGACATCTGTAACATTGTGTTACTTGCGCTGGAGAGAGTTTGTATTTTCTGAGAGTCGATTTTATATATTTGACGACGACAAATGTATTTGATGTTTTTCACGAGTTTATTGTCGGTTCCGTACGGAAAATACCTTAAACATCATTGAAACATTTGGAAATTCATATTTATTTTCACATGAAGACTTTTTTTAACTTTCTTAATACATACCTCACTTGAAAATAAAGATGGGCCCAATTTTATAGAACAGATGGGCCATAATTATTAATTGAATCCTGATTTATGCTCTTCGGCGAGTGTGGATGTTGTTAGGATTCATGGTAATAATTTTGTAGCACATTTTGTAGTTCAAATTTCTCATTTAGTTTTTAGAAAGAAAATATTTGCCACTCATACAAAGTACTATTTAACAGATGGCATACTATTGTAGTGGTCTTCTGGCAGTAAAGAGAATTGGTCAAAGTAAATATATAAATTTACGCTGTGTCGGTGAAAGAAATTCTTATAAATCTCGAATACGCACATTTAAAGAAAGATAACGTAAACAGCGCTGCATATTTATTAAATAAGGATTTATGGAATGCTTAAGGTTAAAAAGAGTTTCAGACTTGCAAGCGAGCAAATTTGTAATACATAGTTATATTTCTAAATAACATAGTATATGTTGTGCCACAAGCACAAATTCGCAAAAGAATATTAACATTCTACATGGTAAAATTTCTATAGGTTGTAATTTACCACTTTGGCATAGTAGCCAAAGCTCGAGTTTTAGCACATGATTGTAAATCAAATTTCCCAATTACCATAACTAAATGACGATAATAATTTACCCTTATTAGCAAAATAAAGGTGTGCTTGTGATTATGCCAATTCGCTATACATTTTTTAATTTAAATAAATAGTTCGCACGATAGGAATCTTTCATACTTTTTTGCAATTCGTTGGACATGTAAAACATAAACAATCTATTTATAAACTTAGCCAATTTTTAAAATGATCGATTAAAATAATTAAAATCGATATTGACATAATACACATTCTAACGCAAGCAATTTTCATAAATCAGTTTTCTAGTCTAGTTGCATAAAATCACGATCATAACCAAAAAAATACTGTTATGTTGGCCTGACGTGCAGAGGTCAAGCAGCCTTCGTTGCTGCGTCCGTCAATCCGTCGGACCATCAGATCAACGATGACCGACAACGGTTTTTGTCAGGATTAGGGAATCCAATCCCGGGATCCCGGATCCCGGGAACCCGGGATCCCGGACAGTTTTAGGTACTTAAGAATCCCGGGATTAGAAAACGTAATCCCGAAAATCCCGGGATTGAAAATTTTATCTAACAGAAATCGTACACCTCACCAACACGACGAAGGCTACTAAATCGAAACATTCCCGACGAAATCTGGACGCTTGGAAACAGTGGCGTAATTACTAATTTGCGAACTTAGGCGACGCATAAGAGCAGTGACTGTCTAATCTATGTATACATACATAGCGTACATGTATGTTTTTCAAAATGTTATAGTAACCTTTCCCTACCGGTGATGTATTTACTACACCTCGACGAATAATGGGAATATCGATATGATATATAATAGATACGGGGTTCAGATTTTTTGTATTCCTCCGTAATATAATTACAAATTACATCAAAGTATTATAGTATATAAGTATTCATCTGCAGCGACGGAAATAAATAATTTGTCGGAAAATCGGGAATTTTGCGATTTTTAGTTCGTGTCTCAGCAGAAAAGAATTTTATCAGTCACATTGATGGTGTTATACGAAAATGAGGGCTCACGCGATCATCAACTCGAACTAGTATTTAAATATCTGATGACGATACCTCCAACGAGTGTGGAGGCTGAGCGTGCATTTTCAGCAGCAAGTTGTCTGACTTCCAAATTCAGATCCAGACTAAATGACGAAACACTAATGTTTAATGTTAATGTTACTTCGGGCATATTTTCAAAATAAAATTTGAATTTTTTAGTGTTTTATTTATCTATTTTTGAATTGTATTTTTATCTTTTCTTAAATAAATAAAATTCTTTGGCCTTCAAGGATTTTTTATATTGAACAAATGGACTGATTAGTAATTTTTGATCAAATTCATCAAGGTAATTTCTTAAAATATTGAAAATCCCAATCCCGGGATCCCGGGACTGGTCCCGGGATTGTCTAATGGAATCCCGAAATCCCGGGATCGAAATTTTGGCTCGGGATTGGATTCCCTAGTCAGGATTATTCGACTCGAGACCGGGAGAGTATTCGAAATGAAGAAGGACCGCAGGAGTTTAATCAAATACCGGATTAGCCGCCACATGTAGAGAACCGACTTCAAATGGCGACCAAATAAAAGGAGTGGTGACAGGCAGCGTGATAGAGTGACAAATCTATTATAGTGGCGGCTGACGGCGCCGAATTCTGGATTTCGCAACCCCAGAATCCAGCGCTGCTCCGGGGAAAACCTTCTCGCCCGAAGTCTAAACCAAGAAGAAGACAAGAGGCCCCAGTAAGGGCGCGAACCCCTATATACAATAGTATCTTTGCGATAAAAAAAACTCGTATGAAATGACATAGATGAATCGACAAAAAGATATTATAAAATACTTTTTACGAAATAATTAAATGGAAATACAGTCAAATATTTTAGCATAACTCTAAATGAAAAAAAAAATGAAAGGAACATAAAAAACAGCGAGAAGAACTTGATACTCAGTAGATTGCATTGGCTCTTTGAGAGAAATGTAAAGTTATCAGTGTCTAAGGAATTATTGATCTATAAACAGATTTTAAATTCAGTAGAAATGTATGGAGTAGTACTAAAGCGATCAATATAAAAAAATAACTTCAATGCAAAGTATTGAGAAATAAATTAAACTCCTTCTTGGTACGCCCGTAATAGTGACAATAGTATATGTTGATGAAGAAATATGCTAGTATACTAATGTCGAGTTTTGATAGTTGAATGATTGTAACTTAATATTGAGAGGGCTGAAAAAAGCAGCAAACAATTGTCGAGCAGAAAAATCATGTGACTAAACAAACGCAGGCAAAACAAATTATTGTTTATAATCAAACAGTGGCAGTGCTAGAAAATGGAGAATAAAGACCATTTCTTAGTTCAACAGGAAACCTGCTTTTATTTTCATATTAAATGGATATTTCCAGTCAAACTGTTTGGTAAAGGCAGCTGCATGCTTATTTTGGCAGCTGCTATTTCAACAACGAGCTCTGGAAAGTAAGAATTGAATCACTCTATTTGAATTTACTGAAACAATGAAATGTCAATTCGATAAATCATCCTAGTATACCACAAGGGTGTCAAACTCGCGACCCAGCCAAGAAAACATACACCAGAATGCGTAATTAAAGCTAAATCTAAATTGTTGCTGTATTCTGCGATCTGGTGGTGATTTTGCGCTTTATTCTGTTTCTGGATTCCGTAATACAGAAGTAGATAAATCAATGTAATGACTATTTGAAGAAAAAAAATCCATAAATATCATTTAAGAATGACGAATATAAATTTAAAAAGCCATGTATTATGTAAGATTTTTGCAAATTATTCTAATATGACTTTGTCTTGAATATCTCGATATGTAAACATGCGGTATGAAAATAATATATTTGTGTTATTAGAGCAGCCGTGGGGAAAAAGGTCGACACTTCAATGATCGCATGCCAAAGCTCACGTACATGGATTATAAACGATACGCTTCTTAGGGGAAAAATATATCATTATAAGTGTCGAATAATTATACAAAACGCATTCGTAGAGATAGCCTAATTTGTTGTTTCTATAAAAATAGCTCTCAATTACGAAGTTCCAATATTCTCAGTTCAATAACCAAAGTATCCAACAGTATGAAAATAGTCTATGTTAAATTGTACGCAGTCTTTGACATTTGTAATCAGCAAATGTCGTCGACTCTGTGCTACTTTACGTTGCAATGACTTCTCTCCAGATTTCTTTTTTTATAACAAATGTACTTGAAGAATAAATAATATATATTTTGCATTTTCAAATGCAAATGGAGGTGATTGGCATTCGGTATGATTCAAATTTGTAGGCAAAATTTATTCAAGTTATCGTGCCTGAGTTTTAGAAATATCTATTAGTAAAACATGAAATTATGCGAATATTCGCATGTGAAATTATTTCGGCATTTGGAAGTACTTATCGGTGAGATCAGTGGGTTATTTTCATTTATGAATGGAAATGAGTCTCCAGTCAGATCCAGAATTAACGAGGCTCACCTTGGGTTAGTTTTAAAAGTAATAACTGCTTGCAATATTTTCTCCGAAGTAGGAAATATGCAGAAGCATAGAAGAAATTTCAAGTGTCAGGAAGAAAACATTAAATTATTGTCCTTGTCTTTTTTATTTTTGTACGCTTTGAAATAAACCTACCTTTCTATGAAAAATATTAGTTTTTTTTACGGTCCACCTATACTTTTATTTATTTTGACCCATCATAGCCTTTGGATTTGAGGTCCTTGGCGTACACGATACTATATATAGCTTAAGCTATTAGCTATGTAATGCTTATATTTACTAAATTACTATTAATAATCTTATATTAATTTGTATAAAATCACGAAGGGTTATTGAGTATGGCTTTCTTTTAAAAAAGTTAAAATGCTTCACTCATAATACATTTACAAACATAATTGGTTGCCGTTTTTTGCTCCAAAAATAACGCTAAGTAAAATCTAAATATAACGGGTTTACGGGCAAAAATAATCTGATAAAGTTATATGATTTCGATATACAAATACTTTCCTTCTGTAACGAAAATAATCTTTCTAAAGACCGTAAATTTTGGTCATAAACTGCTATAACATTTTGAAAGACAACAGATTTCACATTAAGCGTAGCAAAACCCAAAGAGAAAAATATTTAATGTAACAAATAAAAAACATAAAACAATGTGATCTTTAAATTTCATTTTATCATATTTGCTGAAAACTCGTTTCATTATAAAAAATATAGACAGTCCGTCTATATTTTTTATAATGAAACGAGTTGACGAGACGTGTATTTAAAAATATTCATCGATTCGATTCGGTTCTTTAAAATATTGTATTTTTATATATATTTACAGAAATCGTGTAATCGATGGTTCTAGTTTTAATGTTTACATGAGATAATATAAAAAATGATTAATAGATGCTAATGAATTGGCCAAATTTTTGCTAATTTCAGTGTGTTAGCGACTATTTTTTCTTAGAAGAGTTTTTAATATAAACTTTAAAAAATATGATGAGAAATCACATTTTTTAAATAATAGTTAATAGCTTAAAAAATCAATATTTAATAAATTATAAGGATTGGTTTTGCAGAATTATCTCTTTATTCCCCTATTAATAACATATTGATATTGATCAATTTAAATTTAAAATCTTTCTTTGAATCGAATGTATTTTTCGATCAATTAGGAATAGTATATACGCAAATAATTTATTAAGTATTGCCAGCAGTATATAAGGTTAAATTTAGGTCATGCAGATACTATCAGTTAATATAAAGACACGTGTAAGAAATATTTGTGTAAAATATTGATAGTTAGATATTTATTTAATTTATTTGATAACCTTTTCTAGCTAAGGCTAAAAGATAAATTCACTTTAAATTACTATAGTAACAGGATTTCAGGCAGTTCAATCTGAATATTAATATCAGCATAAAAATAAACTTGGATGATTGAGAGTATTTATGCTGTCAGTCAACCAGGTTCATATATGATTGATTATGATTTTGTGTCAATGCCTTAGATTCCATCCTGTTAAATGAATCAATTCATTTATTTTAGCCATACCAATGACCTGTCAAGATGAGAGGAAGATTGGGGTATCCCTAATCACTTCATTAGAGGCTTTAAATTAACAATATAGTATGTTAAGCTAAAATATTGATGGAAAGCAAAGACAAAATGAAGGCATAATTTGAGTAATTAGAACGTATTTAATGGTATTTCCAATACTTTTCATCATTTGTTGCTTCTGTGAGCTTAAAAATTTGATAAAAATACAAAAAAAAAATCTAAGGGTCCCTAAAATGCTAGATGTCAATTATTATTATAGCATTAGTAAGTAACTTTATGGTCATTCAATATAGGAAAATTATTATAATAAAAGTGATATTTTTCCTTATGAAGTGATGTCACGCCATGATACATATAAGCAAATATTAATATGATAACCCTAGTTGAAGTTAGATAAGACTAAGATTCTGGCACGATCAAATGTGATGTATATAAATATAGTTATACTGTTCTAAATACATTATTTCAATAATCATCTAAGTACACAGAGAAAAACAAGCAATGCTCATACAAAATGGTCACAAGGAAAAATATACATTATAAAGTTAAATTTAATATATAAGATGAGAGCTGTTAAAAATATTAAAGAAAATATTACTTGCATCGGAATATTATGTAAAACCCTTCCCTGCAAAGAATTAGACACAATGCAAATAACCACAAAGCATGTACGAGGCACCGATTCACGTCAGCAAATGATTCTCATCTATAAAATATTTCATATTTATAGTCCTGTTTGCAAAACTACGCGGGTATTCCTTTTTATCGATAGTTCTCCTTTGTCACTGAAATAGAATTTAAATGCGTCTTAATGAAATCACCTCAGGAATCAAAAAACGTGTAGGTCGGCTTAATTCGGTCACGAAATAAATTTTACGTTTTATGCAAATACACACTGTTTGAATGGTTCAAATATAAAAATTACACAACGAATCCATATAAACGTAGATCAAGGATTCAAAATTCGCTGTAAATACTAATCTTGATTTGAGAGTATTCAAGTTCATTCAAAGGGTTAAATAGGATTTTTTAGCACCCCCT
Organism: Stenopsyche tienmushanensis; assembly: GCA_008973525.1. NCBI lineage: Eukaryota > Metazoa > Arthropoda > Insecta > Trichoptera > Stenopsychidae > Stenopsyche > Stenopsyche tienmushanensis. The sequence continues at coordinate 418,918 of WACJ01000526.1, forward strand.
TGATAACGTAACAAGTCTACCTCGTCTACAAAATGCTTATGTAAAATTACAAGATCATGTAAAAATATATTTTAAATTTCACTCGAATTATTAATTTTCATTCGCACGCGGGGACTGTAATAAACAAATTTTAGAAGCATGAAAGCGACTAATGTAATTATTTTTGGTATTGAATATATTGCACTTGAAATATTCCTATTAATTGGTATCATTTTTTCAGATGCTATAAATTAAAGCAATAACTACGAAACATATCTATACATAATGACGCAATTACTGTCGAAGGCTTATTGAACTTTAAGTCATTGCAAGTCACAGGATGTTATTATTATATTACATTCTGAAGAGAATCACAAAAGGCTGTTGCGATGAGAGAGCATTGTAGCTACTGAGATAGTTCACTTTCTGATTATTATATTTGATTGTTCGATTAATACTGTCCAAAATAGCAATAACTACCTAAACATCTATCGTATAAACATTGCGTAATTCAATGTATAAGAATTTAAAAAAATAATAGAAAACGACACCCAAGAATATGAAAAAATATTCTGTTGGAATAAAAATTTTCATACATTTTCCCTTTCAACTCTCACTATTATATTTTTAAGTTTTTTAAAAGGCAAAATTTTAATTGAATTTTTACCTTTGTCTGATATTTCGAATCACCTATCGGATTTATTATCAAGGATATATGTAAATCAAAAAATTACTAATGGATTGTGATTTATTTCACAATTATTGAATCATTGTTTCAGTTTCATTTTGCAGATTAATACACGCTTTATTCTTTATTTCATAATCAAAAGAGGCCAATGGGTGTCATTATAACTGTTTTTCTCATAAAATTTAATGAAGGCTATTTAAATGTTTGTATTTTCTCTCCAACTTGTCATGAAAACGATAAATCTCGTCTTGGTAATTAGCTATTTATCTAAGTAAACAGCACAATGATGTCAAGTAAACACAAACGAAGTGATAAGCTCACTGTAAATGCTTAGAAATTATAAGAAAAACTAAATTAAAAGCAATAAATCATATCGATAGAAATATATTTTCATGCCGATTGGCACATGTCTAAATAAACATATTTTAGCAATTGTGATTACTAAAATAAGAATGCGCTTTATCAAATTTGTTTATTCCGTTTTATTGAAAAATTCTGCATTTATTTATATAATTCTGTTGTTAACTATGATTAAGACATAAATTGATTTTCATCCATTATAATCACTATGGAAGCATTAACAGAAAGTATTTCATCTTTGAAAATACAAAATCAATTCCAAATTATCAGTATATATTCATTTTATTTAAAGTAACAGACCAAATAAGAAACTTCTTAATAGGCCATATCCGTTATTAGATGTAAGTGAAGTGAAAAGAAATCACAATTTTTTTTCTGTTGTAAAATATTTTTTATTAAAAAAAACTTTAATATTAATCCAAAAACGAATGTTCCATCATAAATATTATTTATTAATGTTACCAGTATAAATTTATGTCGTGGAGATTCGACTAGTATCCAACCCAAATTCCTTGTTTGTGCGATTTTCCTGTGCAACAAAGATAGTCCCTAACTGTAGATTACGGATAGCCAATTATCGTTGATAATTTCTCGATTGTTTAACGAGAATCTGATTCCGCCATCGACTTTATCTAATTTTTGAGATTGTCCTTTTCAAACGGCGTCCTCGAGTTCTCTATTTTTATTTTTAAACCGTTGAAACCAACGATGACACTTATTTAGTTTCAAAATATTCCCATAAGTATCGGTGACTTTTTTCAGTGCTTCGTTTGCCTTAAACCCTTGATCGAACAAAAAAAAAGGGATAAAATGGCGCAAGTGCGATGCTTTTATTTTTGGTTTTGATATCTTTCCGCTGATGGATTTTTTTTACAGAAAAAATAAAATTGACAATCATAGCTTCAACGTCATAATAAGACTTTTGTGTTTACTGGACCGTGTTACAACAAAAACTAGAATGAGCTTATCGAAGAAATTTTGATTATTTTTCACATTATCCAATACACTTGGGTCTGTTTTTATGCGATTTTGAAGTCATGCGGTTTTCAAAAATATTCTTATCCCTAACTTTAAATATAGAGCACAAAGCTTTTTTTATGCGAATACGCATTAAAAAAATCTAAAATGAACACTAGTGCAAGTTACAACCGTTAAAATATCGGTTTTTATAGGATGATTGAGAACAATTATCAGCATATACTGGATAAACTAGAGAATGAGTCATTAACTGTACCTGGACTTTGGGAAAAGTTTTCAATTTTGGACTGTATAAATAATGTTTTATGTGCGGTATCTCAGATAACTCCACACAGTTTAAGTTCTTGTTGGATACAATAATAAAAACTTCGACATAGTCAACTGAAATTATTAATTTGACAAATCAACTTGGTGGAGAAGGCTTTGATACTTTTTACAAAATTATGTCGATGAATTGCTTGAGGATACTTTCTTGAATTACGATAATATCATTGGTTTGATTTTATGGCAGCGAAGAAACAGAAGACAATGTTGAAGTAGAGGAAACTCCTGCCCCCCTTACTGTAAAGATTATACAAGAAGCTAATCAACTTTGCAATAAATTATAAAATCTATTTATTGTACCTAGCTCAAATTCTGAACGAGCTTTCAAATTCCAATGCGAGCTTATGAGTTGCATGTCTCCATATTACGAACAGCGTAAAAAAATTATGGCTAAGTCGTCATAAAGTTTAGTCACTGATTACATTTTAAAAAAGACGATTTCAACACTCTATAATGATGATTTGTAATTTGTACGATTATCATGTAAAATAAAATAAACTTTAATAAAGCAATTCTAAAATAAATGTGTATTGTGTTTTTATTTAAATTATAATAATTTTTTAATAAACTTTTTTTTGTGCAATTTTTGGTACTTTCTATCACACTAACATGATTTTTTTTAAATAATGGAAATCTTGCCTTTTCTCCTGCATTAACTATTATTAGCTGCCTTTAAACAAATATCTTGCATTGCATCGACTTTTTTGACGTTAAATATTAAAACGGATCGCTTTTAGTGTTATTTGGGCTTTGCACCCGCTGGATGTTGCACGCGAATGGGGGAGGTAGAACCATGGTGACCACCAGACGTTTCCTTGGTGGCGTATAAATACATTGTTTTCGACGTTCATGTCGGTCGCGCCCCTCTGATATAAAGAATTGCGCTCCCTGGTATACTAGGGGTGCATATGAGGAACGGAGCCCTTAGTTACTAAGCAGGTGAATGTGCCACATAATTCTTCTCACAGATCTCCCCCCCCTCCCCCCGAACTATACTGGGTGACTGACGTGACTGACGGCGCGTCCAGCCTTTGGAATTATTGTCCGATTTGAAACATGCTCGCGGTAGACTGCAAGAGGCATCCGTGACGAAGAATACGACCCCATCGAGACAGTTGAGGGCTCCAACGCATTAGTGTGAACAGGTAGTTTGTAATTAGAATAAAAATATGAATCCAAAACCTAAGTTTTAGGGGATCATCCTGTGTGAGGGCACCTTTTTTGGATTTTTTTGGTGAACTAAATAAACATATAACTATGATAATTTTATCGCAAATTTACTTATATTTTAAGGGGGGAAACCAGTTTAGACGGTTTGAAAAATCGATTTTTTATTTTATTTTTTAAATTATTAGTAAAACTATTCAAGAATATATTTTCAAAGTTCCACAACAAAATTCCGATTTTTTCCGATGTTATGAGCACTATAGTGAACGCAAATCGATGCTGGAACACACTACAATTAGTACAGAGTACTTTCAAACGCGTTTTTCTCGAAACAATTTTTTTTCAACTGGCGTGAACTCTAACTCAAAAAGTTTTTAACCAATTATTTTAAATATTTATATAAAGATTTTATACTTAATTCTAATGAACGTTTAGCTAATTCTGGGAAAATATTATTGTTTAAAGTGTGATTTTTATTGCAAAGAAGGTGCAAAAGAATGGTAAAAATCGTAACATTTTGTTAAGACACTCCTAAAACACGTGATTTTTTTTAATCAAAACTAAGTATATATTCTTAAAAAATATATTATTAATAAAATCAAAATATTGTATTAATTTTAAATAAAAATTGTGACTTTTACGATTCCCGCCAATAGCAAACTCTGATGGCGACCTTCCATTTACAGAAGCTTATAACTCAGATATTTTCGGCGGAAATGAATTTAAAAAAAATTAAGATGTACTTAAAAGTATTAATAAGATATTCTCAAAGTTTAAACAAATTCTAATTATTCTTTTCCTGTTAAAAAAAATCACGAAAAACACTAAAAAATCTGTCTCCTAAACTTGTTTCCCCCCTTACACTTTACAATTTTTTCATCGTGAAATCGTCGCTCGTTGCTAAAATACGAAGCAACTTGGTTACTCATCTTCAAAAAAAGCTTTTTGCGGTGACCACGATTACGAACATTATGCTTATCTGAAATTGAAAAATCAAACGGAATTTTAATTTGTAAAGTATGAACTAGTTTTTAACAGGAGATTGTATTACAAAATATTGAAAGATAAACATTTTTTTCATAATTTTTGATGGTTCAAGTAACCTTTGGTGATTCATTCATTCCGGAGGAATGGACGCAAAAAGTTGAAAAATTGAAACATAAAGATGCAATCTTAGTAAGATATGAAGCATACCACAGAAATGCAACCTTAATTAGTGTCAATGAGCTTCATTTGCCACATATTGAGATGTATACAGGACAAATAATCAGAGGTAAATACTGTTGAGCAATGGTTCATCTGAATTTTAAAACAGAGAGTGGTCAAAGATAAGAATTTGTTCACACTTGGATTATGGTGACTATTGAGGATTATTTTTACATTAAAGTTTAAACCAAAGAAAAAAATCAATATATACAAAAATACTGTCAGCGTTTTTATAAAATGCGTTCACACCATGAGCATTTTATAAATTTGATAGCAGACCTTACAACATACCTCAGCATTTTTTTAGAAATTTCCATTATAAAGCAGGGTTGTCTTCCAAATTCACTAGAACTGACCCTTCCCATCAACTTCTCGACTTATATGGAGTATATAGAGTCCACTTAGTTGTCCTTGATATTTTCTGAAAAATTAAAATTTCAATATTAAAAACTGACAAAGATATGGAATTTCAAAATGGTTACACCTTTATTAGTGAGTATATTTTATGTATTTTCAAAATTTAAAAAGATTTATTTGTTTTGCTACTTTTTTAATTATACTAAGATTGAATGTAAATCTTCTATTTTCATTTTTTTTAAATATGAGCTTGTCAAGGTTGTAAGAAGAAGGATGCAGGTTTATGAGTAATAAATTAAATGTTTCATTACAATAAAAATCCGTTTTGATCTATGAACACAAGATTTTTCAAATTGTCTCCTTCTGTATTATTCTCCTCCTACATATTCATACACCCCATTTATACACTGTTTCATTCGACTAAATAATTTGTCAAATTGTATCATGACAATATCGTTTTGATGAGATAGGGAAAATGTCATTTTATATAAATTGATTTCATAATATATGAATGAATTATGGACTCATCTTTCAGAAAAAGAATATTTTTTTATATTGCATATCGAATTTAATAAATTAATGCATGCAAACATATCATCAGAGTATTGTATAGTACAATTTTTTTATAACTTTGTAGAATATTTTATTGAGAAGCTCATTGTAAATTAAACTTGAAGACAAGCCCTATTATGTCTCATATTGTCTAAAAATAAAGATTTGTTGATGATATATGGTGACCTAGATTATAAAATCAATACTCCATAAACGTAATTTCATATTTTCTAAATATTCCCAAATAAAATAAATACGCGAAGTGACAATATACCTGTGTGTGATGCTGCTTACGTCAATTTATCGACGGCGGCTCGATTGAAGTAGATGGGTCTGAAAATTAGTACAAGGACGATTTCATAATTTTATTTTAAAGAAACACATTATATTAAATAAATCGGTTGTACATTACACTGGGATACTGAGATTAATTATGTAATGGTTGATTTACAGTCCTTAATACTTTTGGATCACAACGAGGTATTTTGGACGTCTAGAAAGCTGGAACTGGTGCATTTGTATGTGGAGCGATTGGCATCTATTCCGCTTGCGCCTAGAAAGGGTGACCACATTTTCTGATCCACACTCTTATTCCTTAAAGTTATTTTCATAAATCGTCGCCTATATGCACTCATTATATAAAATATCAAGTTGTTGATTATATTTTATAGAGTTTCTCTTCGTTTTGTCCTTTATAACCGAGAATAATAATATTCACACACTGGCTTCTTATTTATTATTTATTATTATTAAATGTTTCATTAATCTTATTTATTATTTTCTTATTTTCTTAATCGTATTTGTGGTCGATATTTTTATTACAATTAGCAGAAGAAAGTTGTAGTGGAAATATAGTGTTTTGCAGCTTTTTTTAAAGTAATAAAGAAAAGAGTTATTAGCATATTCTTTATTGTTATCTTTATTGAGTTTGCTCAGAGATTAAGTTTATGCAGTTAATCATTTAAAAACTTTCAGTGAATATTAATACTTTATTTAATTATATTATGTCCAGTCTAATGGCATTCTGATACACTGTTAAAAACGATATTTAGATTTCTTAGTTTCTTTCTATCCCAGTAGACAATATGATCGATTTCTTCTCCTGATATTTGATGTTTTGTTTAAATTCATCTTTAAAAAAATATAGTATTTTCTTGTTCGCTTGTAAGATTAGAATAATCGTTCTATAATTTCCACATTAAGCTTTTTTTATTTATAGCATTTATTGTGCTCATCTATTTTTAAGATTATATTCAACCGTTCCATATTCTACCTTATAGCCCATATAATAAAGAAGGCTAAATTTTTAATTTCTTCCGGGCGAATTTCTTGCCACAATCGCCCGGACTCTTAAGTGTTAACTCACTCTCGCTCGTGAATGTGCCTAATTTATTTTGTGTGTTGTGATTAGGGAATCCAATCGCGAGCCAAAGTTTCGTTCCCGGAATCTCGAGATTGCATTAAACCAGGGGTGGCTAACCCAAATGATCTTGCGGGCCACTTTGGGAATACATCATAACTCCGCGGGCCGCATATAAAATTATATATCCCCATATTAGATTTAGATGCACTATATATTTTGTAAAAGTGTGATAAATCTCGCGGGCTGGAAAAATATTCAAAGCGGGCCGCATGCGCCCCGTGTGCCGCGGGTTGACCACCCCTGCATTAGACCATCCCGGGATCAGTCCCGGGATCGGAATTTTCAATAGTTTAAGAAATTACATTGATAAATTTGATCAAAAATTACCAACAAGTCCATTTATTTAATATAAAAAATAATTTGAAGGCGAAAGAATTTTATTTATTTAAGAAAAGATAAAAATATAATTCAAAATTAATAAATAAAACACTAAAAATTTCAAATATTATTTTGAAAATTTTTGAAGCCAGGCAACTTGCTGTTGAAAATGCACGCTCAGCCTCCACACTCATTGGAGGTATCGTCGTCAGATATTTAAATGCTAGTTAAATATCTAAGTAAAATTATTTATTTCCGTCGCTGCAGATGAATACTTATATACTATAATACTTTGATGTAATTCTTAATTTTATTACGGAGGAATAAAAAAATTCTGAACCCTATATCTATTATATTTCATATCGATATTCCCATTACTAGAGTCGAGGTGTAGTAAATACATCACCGGTAGGGAAAGGTTAATATAACAATTTGAAAAACATATATGTACCGTATATATGTATACATAGATTAGACAGTTTCTGTCCCTAGGCGTCGCCTAAGCTCACCAATTAGTAGTTACGCCACTGTTTCCAAGCGTCCAGATTTCGGCGGGAATATCTCGATTTAGTAGCCTTCATCGTGCCGGTGAGGTGTACGATTTCTGTTAGATAAAAATTTCAATCCCGAATTTATCAGGATTACGTTTACTAATCCCGGGATTCATGAGCATCAAAAACTGTCCGGAATCCGGGGATTGGATTTCCTATCTGCGATTTAAAAAATGACATAAAATCGATGAACATGTTCAATACTTTATTTTAACTAACTTTAAATTAATAAAGTATAATATTTATGTTATTTTTATTATAAAATTAATGTTTTTCGACTTTTTACATATTGCTTTTTCTTAATGTACGATGAATGTAATAATTTGTGATTTATATTGAAATTGTTTATTTTTAATAACATACAATTATAGCTAAAATATAAACCTATATTCGCTACAAAATGCTAAAATAAAAAAAAATCATAATGCTAAAATTGAAAAAAATAGACGCTTAAAACACGGGTCTCTACGTATAGTATAATATATAGGTAAAACAGATTACCTAGATTAGTGCTCTTGGAGAATGTCAAAAGGAGAACCATCTTGTGGATCTATGTTGCATAATATAAAGTAATAAAAGTAAAGTTTTTTTTATTAATGGAGGTTGTGATCTTAGGGCCAACACCTCCCTATACACACATGGATTGTCCATTATTGGTCATAGTTGATTTTTTTTTTTACATTTTTTTAAATTACTTACAAGCTATAAAATATAATATTTTAAAACTAGAGATAATAAATAGAAAAGAGATAATAGGATCTATCAAATATAGTTGATAAAAAATATATAAAAAAAAAAGGAAATAAAATTACAAAACATTATGACGATAATTTAAAAAAATAAAAATGTACGAGTTTTTTTTTAAATTATGGAATTCAGCAAACGTTCCTTATGACTATAAATGTCGAGTGAGGGTGATAGCGTAGAGTCCTGGAAAGCCTCGTTTTGTAAAGTTTTTTCGGGGAAGTATTATTTGAGATAGTCATGAAACAAGATACTACATTAAAGAATTTTTCGAGTTGTCTTAGACTCAAATCAAAGATCTTGTCTTTGTTGGGCTGATCAAATTTATAAGTGTAACGATTGTTTGTGCCTAAACAATTTGGCAATAGGAGACTCATGACAAAATGTAAATAACAAAACATGCTGTCGGCGACCGAGACTTTCTTATAGTGCTATAAAAAAATGTAAATGCGAACATTAAAAAAAATGAACTTCTGCCAGATCAAATCTCTGACATGGAATTGATTTGGGAGATCAATAATTTATATGGCGATAATTAGCATTGGCAAGCCATGTGATATGAGAATCGTTTAGATTTCTTTGGGTCGTCTTGCAGGTTTGAATTGCAACATATCCTACTTGTTGGATCAAAAAATAATAATTCTTCGTCTATCGTAAAGAACCAATGCTTAAGAATGCGTTCAGTAAATTTCAAGTTGATGTAAATGAAATTCGCAAAAAATTCGTTTCGTGAAGCTGAGGAGAGGAGAAACATTAAAGGCGTTTTTATCGAAACTACTTTTTCCAAGCTCATAGAAGTATTCCCACACGCCCTAGATGAGCATTCTTTATGAAATTTGACACTTTTGTATAGACTACAACTATCCAAAAATATGCAAAAATGTTTATTTAATTAACAAAAAACCTACAAAAAGAAATTGGTAAAATCACACATTTTTCTTCAATCGTTCACTATTTTTTTATTTTTTAATATTTTTTCCTAATTTTAGTCTATACTATACACAATATTATACAAAGTAAAAATACGTTTAATTTTTTTGTTGCAAATCACCTGTCCAGGACTTAGGACTTCCATGGTGAAGAATGTCATCGCTCGCGCATCGACAAACGCGGCTCCCTTCACTCCCACTACTATACTTTGTCAAACTTTAAAAAAATATGTTTATATTCAATAAAGATCGCCTAGTCAACACATTTAATATTAACACTCTATATTTAATACTTTTTGCATAATAAAATGTTAAAAAACCGATCACTTTTAGGTCCAACAAGGTAGAGACGTCCCTTAAGAAGACTTTGAGCACGCAAATAAAAATTAATTTTACACAAATTTAAGCGACAATTGAAATAAAATAATTATTAAAACAATAAAAATTGATCAGGCTGATCGAACATGTTTCTATAAACTTTAACATGAAGAAAAGTATCGGTATGGTATTATACTACTCGACATCGAAAAGGCATTCGACACTGTCTGGCACCGCTGTCTGATCCATTAAATGACATCCTTTAATGCTCCAAATTACCTTATTAAAATGATCCATTCCTACATGAATAATGGATCATTTTCGGTAATCTTAAATAGAGTAACGTCAACTCCCTGATCTGTTTCAGTGAGAGTTCCTCATGGCAGTATTTTAGGAACTTACCTATTAAACATATTTTTACACGATCAAACGTCGAACTCTACGCCGATGACACGGCATATTATAACCACCTCTCAGACTAACTAGTTAATTGTCAGCAATCTTCGACGATCGCCAAACGCAGCATTTAGATATTTCGATATTTGAAAAACTTAAAATAAACAAAGAAAACTGAAGCTATATTGATTTTCGTTAAACATAAACATCTTCAAACTGTACCATTAGTTGTCGGGTCCAGCACTATTCAATGGAAACCCTTATCGAAATACTTGGGGGTGTTGTGGGCTCGTGCCCGCGGGTTAGCAGCCATGGGAGCGCTGCATTCCATTTTTCATCGACGCAGTGCTCTTTCGGTCTCCAATAAATTATTAATATACAAAAGACTGATTCGTCCGACATTCATTCACATGCCTCGTCCGGAGCAACATAAGCAACTCCAAATTTTATAAATTCCAAATCATACAAAACAAAACGGAATATTTTCATATACTAACACACAGTTTTTACCTCAAAATCCTAAATCACACTTATTGACTCATTTCAACACTCGGCAATTACACCAAACAAAATAATACATTTAGATACGTGCACAAGATGCCAAAATACATTTTATTATAGTGGATAGTCATGAGTGCGCGATGTATGAATAGATATTTTATATTTCCTATATTCCCCTCTATTAAATAAATTTACTTATAATTTGTAAAATTTTATAAAAAATAAAATTTATATTTACATTTAGGATAAGGATAGTAATCTAAGACTTAATTTTTTAAACTATTTTTTTTATATAAATGTGTATACAACATTTTGCCTTGTACAATTTTTCTGAATAAAAGTTTATTAATAAATGAATAATACTCGACATTTTCTCGATAGAAATAATGATGTATTATTTATGTTGTGTTGGCATTTAATTCGCAATGAAGTATGGTCTCCCTACTCATCAGCTCGGTGTTATGCTTGTGTTCTCTTATAGGTGCAGTCTGGTGTAATACTCTGCCAGTTGAGGTGCGTTTTCCCGTGGCGAAATTCTTCTCGTGTAGTCCGGGATCAATAAATAGGTCTAGACTACTAAAGGGTGAGTGATTCAATCAACCTGTTAATTAACCTAAGGATGGAAACGACGTGAGTGAAGTTTTTTCTTCCATTTATTCGTTTTTTAAGGTTTTTCACTCCAGTATATGTTTACACGTCGATATGAATGTCACGTTCGTACAGCGACAAAGTCATGTTGAAGAAAATTTAGTATCAGCGAGCTCTCTTGTAGGATACCGGGGCAGAAAATTTCTTTGTGTGGTCATCTATAATTTTTGTTTGGTCATGCTTCTGCGTACTCACGGGAATTGAGCCAGTCCGCCATTTACAAACGCAAGCGTTAATGTATTAACCAATCCTTTCTATGAATTTATTTGCAAAAATAATGCTATACTATTTCAAAATGCTTTTAAATTTGTTAAATATTTATTTGGTAATGTCTATAATTATTTTGGGGATGAAACCTTTTTAAAAATAATATTTAAAATGACAAATTTTGAATCATTTTTTAATTTGCATGAATTTGACATTATTACCAATGATCGGTTGTAAATCAATATAGATATAATATTCTCAGTTCTTAAATGTTTTGTGCGCTCGCATTGATTTTCAAAGTCCGGCGACAGCAGCGCTACGCTGCACTTTTAAGCGTCAATCATAATTGCAATATCAAATGTGAACAGGTTTAAAATGGCATGCATTTCTGTCACTTTTTAATAAAACAATTCATTATTTTTTATTCCATATTGATTATTTATACTTAAATTGAAATTTGAGAGTATTTCATTGTGAGTAAATTGCATGAGATAGAAATCAATAGAAATAAACCAAGAGCGAAGTTAAACGTTATAATGTTGAAGTATTATAATTGTTATTGATTAAAACTGTTTTCTATAACCTTTTATTCACTGTTGCCATTGTCTGATAAGGTTCAAATCACACCAAATGAATTATTCTGGTTATATCCCAGTTAACAGAGATGAACAGTTGGAGAAACTAGTTAGGATGAGACAGATCTTTATACTTTTGTGAAGCCGTTTAAGGTTTTTGAGTAGTCTGCTATTGAAAACAACTTTTAAAGCTCTGTTTTCTATAACTGGGAGTCTTTGCAAGTTGGTGTCGCATGTCTTACTCTGAATGGATGATGCGTGAGTGATATGTAGAGGAGCAGCATGATGACACTAATTAGGGCGCCAGAAAATGGAGCCTCGCGCCCCCATCACTGCGAGCCCGCGCCCTCGCGTCCGCGACACCTGCGCTCCCCATTTAAGCTTGAAGTCCAGAATCACCCCAAGATAATTGATTTGACGTATTCTAGTTCTAATAGTGAACTCATTTTATACCCCGATAAAAAACACTAATTATTACATTCCTCTCTAGGGCAGTTAGCAATAATTCATAGAAATCCTATTTTCCTCGTATATTTATTTAACCTATGTGAGTAGGTTTTCATAAATTATCGATTATGAATAACCAAGCTTATTTAACAATTCTGTTATTGTTTGAAGAGTATCCGATTTCACTGATGAATTTATGAAGCCCTCCCATTCTAAAAATAATAATCAAGTTCCAATCACCACCTTTATTATTTATTAATCCGTATTAGTTTAATTTAAATATTTCAAGTTCCAAGGAACAATTAAGTTTATTTTCAATAAATTCCTTTTCTAGTAATTAAGTAGTAAACCTTTTAGCAATCACAATAAGAAAAATTAAAGAAAATAAATTCATTTTAAATAAGTGAATTAAGTTGAATGATACTAGAGTGTGGATACATGAAAACTGAATATTTTATATTATAATAGTTAATAATATTATAAAATAGTTAATATTAATACTTAAAGTCAATTAACCACAAGTTGGTCAAACAGTTACAGACGCTTTCGCGTTGAGCTGGTCATGGAAGCTAACCAACTGTTGCTACTAATTTCAATCATTTGGAAGAAAGTCAAATAAAATATTTGTGCTGTACTATTTATCTTTAAAATAGCTCTCTCCGTAATGTAAAACATAATGATAGGACCTAAAAACGAATAGAAAATTCTATTAAAATTATTTAAAAAAATGGGAACGAAATTTGGATGAAAACGTAGGAAAAATTAATTTACTATCTGCTCCGATGTTCTTAAACCGATGTTTCATAAACTTTAATGTTCTCAATTATTCAAAATTTAATTTAATAAATCTTATAGTTTAAATCTACTCAAAAAAATATAATCTAGGTGAATTTTTAATAATGTGTTCCAAACATTATTAAATGGTATGAAGATAATTTTGTTCGTTTAATATTGAAAATCAAACCAGTTAAGAATAATAAAATATTTGGTATTCAAATTCAGTAAAATAATCGCTTCTTTATATCTTTATTATCCTTATAATGAAACCTTACGTGGAAAAATTTCAGGCTTTCATCATGAGTGTGGCATGGACGTTTTTCAACTACCCAGGGACAAAAAAGCGCACATACAACAATATAAAAAACGAGATGGAAGACGATATTTGGTCGACCATCAAACGGTTTAAGAAGGTACGATTTTTTCTTGTTTTATTTATTTATTTAGAAATTTAAAAACAGCTTTCGCCATATTACATGAAATAATTTAAAAATACGTATTACAGTATTATAAAAACAAGAATAACAATTAAAATAAAGAAAAATACATAATTCATTCTAGAAATAAAAATGATTAAAAAAACAAACCTGTGACAATAATTACAATATCTTTTTAAAATATTAATATTTTTTCTTGTCTTAGCTTCTCCCTTGCGTAAATATTTCTTTCAAACATTTTTATATTACATTAATCATATTGAAAGGCAATAGAAACCCTCATTTTTATTCCTAGAAAAATCTTCAATGGAAATAGTATTTAATTTAAATTTAAATTTTTGCAGAGATAAGCAACCATGTTGAAACCTCTTTCCACGAGCTATGAAAATGGAAAGGCTTTCAAAAACATTCTTGCGATAGTCCCATAGTGCTGATTATATAACAGCTATGTCTCTTTGAAGCCTGAATTGGCTATTTAAGTATCACATTCGTAATTGATGTAATCATCTTCAAGCCTTACTGAGCAGATTTTTTCATAAAATATTTCATTTGCGTTTTTGCGTTTGCACTTCATAAATGTTTCTTATGGCTTTCATGCTATTAAATTGTTTCTACAAAACCTGCATGTCATTTTATGTTAAATTTTTAATGTTTTGTACATAAACGTATCGAAAATGTCGAAAGAAAAAAAGTAGCATATTATAATGAATCCGCACTCACCGAGGTCCCAATAAACGGGCATTACCTGACTCTCTTTACAGTTATACACCTTCAAAATAAGATGATTAATACCATACAACTTTAAAAATATAACAAATATTTCATTGTCGATGTTATTTTGTTCAATATATCTACAAATGCTTTTTTTAAAATATAAATTGCAGAATATATTAATGGGCTACCACGTCAAGAGTGATAAAGAAATAGGGACTAAAGGTAGTGTCAGTGTGAAAGTTCAAAATGTTCCTCCTATAGTGATGATTGGAAATACATCAATTTATAACACCAAAAATGTAAGCGAATTTAAAAATATATATTTAGTAATATTCGAAGCTTCGTTAAGTTGTACTTTATTTTGTCTCTAATAACAAATGTAATTCCGATTAATAAAATATATGTATTTTTGTAGAATACTATGAGTACCAACAATGCATCAGAAAGCATTATTCGGGCGTATGGTCAACAAGGATTCCCAGATATTTTCACTACAATGAGAGGTGAATACGCCTTCTGGATCGTGGACTTTTTCAAAATGAAAGTATTCATAGGAAGGGATCCTTTTGGACTTCGCCCTTTGTATCGAATGTATAGCCGACAGTATCACTGCTTGTTGTTGTCAACAGATATGAAATGTAATAAAACAATATTCTTTCGCTTATGATAAATGCATGATTAGTATACAAATTGACTTTTCGTAATTATTTTTGCAGTAATTATGAAATCAGCGAAAAAACTAAGAAAGCTGCATCTTCTGGAACAATTTCCGCCTGGTACATGGGAAGAGTATACGATTAGAAAAAATGGTTCAATGTTTTTAAGCAATAAAGGCAAACATTTTTCGCTCAACAATTATTTTTCTGTCGGTGAAGATGATTGCGGCGATTGCGGTGATTGCAGTGATTGCGGTGATGATTGAAAAATACTGTCCTTCCTATTTTCTACATAAGATCGCATTTATTTTCTACATAAGATCGCAAATTATTCAAGTTATATATTGATAAATATGTTTATTTCATTTTTGAAAGTTTGTAATTCAATATATCTTTAATTTTCCCTCATACACATTATGTTATGATTTTAATCCAAGGATATTTTTCTCAATTCAATTAATAAACTCCTTTTTAAAATGAAAAACATATAGGATTATGTAATTATTGCAAATCACATATACATTTTCATGAATAATTGTAAAGTGATATTGACTATGTCTCGTCTTATATCTCATGTTTATGTTTTATTTTCATGTGCAGTTAACGGAAAATATGCTCGTAAAACATTTGATGTCACCAATGAAGCCATTTTGAAACAAATTGTAGAAGGACAACCAAAAGGAATTTTTATGTTCGATAATATAGATTCAACGTGGCTTTTGAACATTATTTGGCATTTTATTAAAGACAGTAAAGAAAAGATATATGTAATCACTTTGTGTATTATATTATAAATTACGATCGACAGTTTTTTTTTAAATATTTAATACATTCTAATGAGCGTTTTTTTTTAAATTTCAGACATTCAGCGTTGGCTTGAAAGGTTCTCCATATCTTAAATCAGCAGCAGATCTTGCCAATGATTTCAAGACCGTGCATCATGAAATCGTACTGTCTGAAGAAGACATTAAAAAATATATTTTCAATGCAGTCTATCAATTCAAGACATTTGACCCGCATACAATTAGAAATGGAATTGGTAACTTATTCTCATTTAAACGGTTATTTTCTTATTCCTTTGAAAGGGGAATGCCACTATATTTTGCTTTCAGAGTTTAAATGCGGATATAAGAATGTCATACTAATATCTTAAACATTTTGTGATTGTACATTTAGTGAATTTGGATCGTTATTAATTGTATATCTCATAGAATTGGTTAGCAGTCCATAAGATGTTAATACAAAATGTGTCTAATTGTCGACAATCAACTTATTATAGTTTCGCCTGACTTATAAAGTTTATAGTAAATATAAAAAATACAGTCATATTCCAACACATAAAAGAGCTGAACCTTCTGAAGTGTTAATCCTAAGCATGATCGTTTGAATGAAGGCTTGTTTCTTAGAAAGCCATTGTTTTTTTACGTTATCGTATACAATTCACTTTTCGCTTCAGTTATTTATAGGAAAAAAGCTTGCGTTCTTTTACAAATAGTATATATGTATGGTAAAGTTTCCTAAAACTGCCTAAATCTTAAAGTTGACAAATGAGTGCGGCGTAAAACGATTCATAATTTATATTACAAAAAAAAACTGCGAAAACATTCAAAAGTTCTTTTCAAACAAGAAAAATTCTTAAGAAAGTTAGATATCCAGAGGTGAAGGAAGATTTGTTTATATGGTTTTTTCAGGAAAGAAACAAGCATACACCTATTTTTGGGCCCATATTGTTTAAATTGTTTTACAAGGAGATAATAACAATAATAGAAAGCTTTGTAGCTAGGAGGGAATGGTTAGAACGCTTCAAAAATCATCCTGTAATATGTTTGGGTTGATGACATTTTAAAATTGCTATGGCCATTGTGTTTATGATGTTAATTCTATAATATGAAACCTTGTATTATCTATGCGTATCTCAAAACTTTCATAATTTTATTGGATTACAAGTACTCCTTTCCAAAAAGTTCCGGATTTTAAGGGGTTGGGGTCAATACTCTATAGTTCGATAAATTGGACAATCCGACATTGCCTTGCAAAACGTTTGTCGGATTACTGCAGGTCTGCGGTAATAAACACTGAATTTAATTTTTCATGGATTTTTTTTATTTTTAGGCCTTTATTTTTTATCAAAGTTTGTTGCAGAAAATTTTAAAGATATTGTTATATTCACTGGTCATGGAATAAATGAGATTTTTCAAATATATCCGCATTTCGTGAATGCACCCGATAGTTTGGCTGCTAGTTTAGAATGCAACAGGTTAGTCAACTTACTTTTCTAGATTATAAAAAATCTT
The DNA here is from genome assembly GCA_008973525.1 of Stenopsyche tienmushanensis. Taxonomy (NCBI): domain Eukaryota; kingdom Metazoa; phylum Arthropoda; class Insecta; order Trichoptera; family Stenopsychidae; genus Stenopsyche; species Stenopsyche tienmushanensis. The sequence continues at coordinate 436,464 of WACJ01000526.1, forward strand.
TCGATCAAAGAAGTAGTAATAGTTTAACAATTACTGGTTAAACGAACTGATCAATCTTCCTAAAAAAACATTCGTATTAAACTTTACTTTTAAGTGTTTAATTGTCATTATTTCAAAGCTAAATTATGACCGTTAATCGTGCATAAGCTTTTAAGCTCTAACTAATTATAACTATTCAAAATGCTATAAATAATTGCATAAGAAAGTGGATTTTTATATAATATATGTTATGTTTAATTGTTTACTTTTGACTGAGAATCTTCATAAATTCAAGGTTTATAAAGCTAAGTAATTATAAAGCTTTCACTCAAATTAGTGGCTACTTTTAATAGAAAAATTTTCATTTGATATAATTTCAATTGTTTGGCATTTAAAGCATTTTTTATTCTGTATAAGGTAAAATATTTCACAGCCTCATCTTTTCTATCTGTACTCTAGCCTTCTGAATTTTGGATCATCCCAGATCTAATTACCACATACATTTTCTTTAACAATTTAATATCCTTGATATTCCAATCGGTAAAGCCTTCTTTAAATAAGTTCTACTGTTGTTTTCCTAATATAATTAATTTTTAAAGTTTTAAAATTCTGTTCTTATGTTAGAATAATGGGATTTCGATCTTGTGTTTTTGTTTTTAAGAGGCAAAATTATATTTAAACTTTTACCTTTATCCGATATTTCGCTCCTCCTGCCGGGTTCATGTTCAGTAGTCAATATATGAAGATTTCTCTATCTATAATTTATGTTTAAGACTGAAACAAGTCAATACAAAATTTTCATAATTACACGATGAAGTAATTTAAAAAAAAATCATTCATTGATGAATTTTAAAACATAATTTCCTGATGCTAATATAAACTATTTTTGTTAAATGAATTTAGATTGTTGCGAAACTTTCATAATTATGATGGATTGGTGCTCAGTAATATGATGACAGAATTTGGGTATATTTATTATGATGTTTAACGACTTTCAAGTATTTATTTATGAACAATTACGTAAAACTATTTTCGCAATATTTTCAGAGTTGAATTTCGTTGTCCATTTTTGGATTTGAACTTAATAAAATTTATTACATCTCTGGATTTAAAAAAGAGGCGCACTTTATATGATGAAGCTCGGTTAACATTTCTCTTCTGTAATAAATTTTACAAGTATAAGTTCTATAAAGAGGTGAATAATATAAGGTGAATTACTGACATAATTTTATTGAATCAAAAAATATATTTTAGTTTCTGCTATTGCAATAGTCTTGAACAATTTTAGGGAAAAATATTCTTTGGAAAATCAGGTTAAACGAATTATTTCCAAGTTTGCTGACGAGATTGTATATGAAAGAGAGTTCACTGAAGAGAGTGATAAAATTACTCATTGCAAACCCGTGACAAAAGAGGCATATCTTTACAGGTATTATGAATAAAATTATAGTTATAAATTTTATATTAGTTTCTTCATTTGCTAACATTTATGCTTGTCTCATTTGAAAAAAATGATTCAATATATTTTTTAATAATATACAAAAATTTGCTAAACATTCAAATATTTATAAAATTACTAAGCATGTTATTTTGGGAAGTTGAATTATATTATGGAACACTCAGTACAGTCATATTTTATTATTTGATTACTTTTTTCAGGAAAGTTTTTGATACGCACTATAAAAATTTACAATTTACCATTCCAAACTATTGGAGTCCACAGTGGTCCACACCGGAAAATTGATTAAAACAAAGACCATCATAAAATTTTGAAGAACGACATAAAATACATTTTTGTATAATTTACAAATTTTATTTTCAAAAATTAATTTATACTATTCAAACTTCTCTTTATTTAACGCATAGCGTATTCGTGTAAGCTTTTTATTATACAAAATTACTGCGTTTTTCTAGCCCCCCATTTATAAAAAAAACTATCCAAAAATACCTTTAATTCATCATTTAATTTCGTAGGGTTGAAAATCATAACTGAATCAATGATGTTAATCTTAAGCATTAATATATTATATTGTATTTTTATTGTCTGTGCAATTATTTACGATTGGATGCATCCAATCCATTCGTTCTTATATTTAAACATTATTAGCGACAGCTCTCAATGTAATTTTTAAAAACTATAAATGTCGAACTGAATATTTATGTGTTTTTGAAATGCTCTATATTCAACGTAAATGTAATATACGTTAAGATCTCAAACAAATAAATGTTCGCAGTAAAAAAATTGCAGCGATTTTTATTCTAAGACCCTTTCGATATTATGCGCATTGTAGTTTATAAGATATTGATATCTGCTTATAATAATAGACAAACTAGCGAAAAAGTCCGTTTGCCCATTATGCATGTTAAAAAAGACGTTAAAACGCTAGTCCTGTTACCACGACCATAATTTGTAGACCGACTTTATAGCAATCAAGCGACGAGACGATCAGCGATGCACCCAATATTTTGCAAATTAATAATATATGCAACCCTTAAATATTTTTCCGTGTTTATTGAGTGTTATAATTTTAATACATTAAGTATTAAAGGCGTTTTTAGTGGCATTTATGCCCATATTAACTATTAATAATGTATCTAATATCATTCATAATTGTTTCCAAGTGAAGTATTTAAGTATTTTTATTTAATTGACTGTTTGCAGTGCCTAAATTTATGTATGGCGATAAAAATGTATTTTTTTAAAAGCTTCTATCCTAATTTTAGCACCTCGTTTCTGTCAAAAAGTTACAAAAAGCCTTTGAGCTTTTTATTGCAGTATTATTGTACGATGCAGCAAGTCTGCATTTGATGACCCTGATGTTTATTATAATGTACAATAGAATATTAAAGTGCGAGAGAAACGTTTGGAATGCAATTTCAAATAAAGGCAGATTATGAATGAATATCACATCAATTCAATAAAAAATAATGATTTCAATTTTGAAATATTTTTCATTAGATAGCTAAGATGTAAACCATTAATAGTAGATTTTATTGCGATTTGAAAATTGACCGCAAATTAAATTAATCTCTTACAATATAAACAGTGCATGATATGTAATAAGCAAAAATGAGTAATTTTTATTTTTTCAAGGATTTTTTGCTAATTTTATTTAAATAAATGAATAACTCTAAAGCACGAATCTCAATTTTGTTGATTTTTCATTATCTGATTAGTGAAAACCATGGAGAGCAAGAATTTGCACGAAATCGAGATCGCATATTTTTCAAATACACAAGACTCAGAAAGCAATGCATAAGTATATACAGCAATTACATAGTATAAATTTATGTATTTTTTTATTTCTATAAAAGTTAAATAAACACATCAATTATTGTATTTTAGTAAAGGAACACCGCGTTCAAATATGAAATACATTCTTCTTTAGCTATGAACTAGACCTTTCAATATAAAATTCCTTAAATTACGGCTTCCTTGCCAACTGCTACGTCTATTTATAAACTGAGCTGAAAACTTAGAAGATCACAAGTAATAATATTTCCAATCGATCGTTTCGAACTATTGCATATTTAACCTGATATACTGGTCATGCAAAATAAATAGATTATGGTTGTATTAAGTAAAACAGGATCGTTTTTTCTTCCCCAATTTTGCTACTTTTTTACGTCTTAATGTATGCTGATGAATAGGTTGAATAAAGTACAATTTCCCAGCCAAGCTCCCTTATTTTTCCTGAGCTATTTCTGCAGCATACGGTATCGTCTTATCGTGAAGATTTTTTTTTTTAGTTATTAACCAAAACAGATCGTTTTATATGAGCTCTTGTTTCATTCGTTTGAATTGTTCACAATAAGTGATCGCTGAAATGGTTTGATCGGGTTTGATAAATAACTCCAGAAAAATACCACCACACACAAAGAAGGACTTTTCTGAGTTCTGAAAAAAGCCATTATTTTTCAATACAAGATTTATAGTAGTACGGCATTGATCAAATTTCTTGTTTGTGCAACTTTCCTATGCGACGAAGATGATTCCTAACTATAGATCATGGACAGCCAATTATCAACGACAATTTCTCGATTGTTTAATGGGGATCTGATTCCATAATCGATTAAAGGATATCAACATCTAATTTTTGGGGTCCTCCTTTTGAAGCGATGTTCTTAAGATTCCTATTTCTATTTTTAAGCTGTTTAAACCACCGATGACAATTGTTTAGTTTCAGATTATTCCCGTAAGTATCGATCATTTTGTTCAGTGCATCGTTTGCCTATATTCCTTGGTCGAACAAGAACAGCATAAATTGGTGCAATCGTACTACTTCTATTGTTGGTTTTGACATTTTTCCACTGATAGATTTTTTTTACAAAAAAATAAAATTTACAATCATAGGTTCAACGCTATTAAAAAAGTTTTGTATTTACTGGACCGTTTCTTAACACAAACTAACTGTGAAAGTGGTCATTGAAGAAATTGTGACTACTTTTCGATCTCCCCTAATAGAATGTTGTTAACACAACTTTTTTTTGTTTATTCTATTTATTGATGATTACAAAGATAGAAATGATATATTATACAAAGGCTTAGAAATTATTTTTAACTTTTTAAAACAACGGAAGCAATCCGCCATTTTTATATTTACGTTTTTACATTGTGTTTTTGAGAACGTATCCACCGTGTTTAAACAGAATATGATGTTTTATGTGTATTTTTATTATTTATATGTAGTTTTATTTAAGTGGATCAAGCTCATTTAATTTCTATACAAATATTAATGAATAATGCATGAGCATATTCAGATTTTATGAGTTCTTCGTGAACTATAAAATCTTTAAAATAAGCCCGCAAAAGGTGTAGAATCTCTGTATAAAAGTTAACTCAGCTAATCAAATGATATATACTCAAGAATTCCCCCACTTTTCAATACGGTTATAGCCACTGGAGTCATCGACCAGAATGTATACACTCCACAAAAAAAGTTAAACAAGTCATATTTCCACCATACCTGTTGGTGCAGGCAGCAATAGAATCTGCTCCGCCTTAATGGGCGTTCTAGACATTATCAGTTTTGGAGTTAATATAACATTTGTCAGCATTGAAAATGATCTTTTAAAACAATAAGAGAGATATCTTATACTTGCTTCTTTAAATAAATATCCATCGTCCATGGCTTATAAAAGGGATTAACCACTACGCTTTAATCTCAATTTCGGGCCGGAGTTTATAAGACTAGATCGCATATAATATAAACATGATTAAATTTGAATATATTTGAGCAGAACTTACCAGACCAGGCGTTATCGATTTTAATCCACCAAAATCAAATTTCAATAAATTTCCGTTTTTTAAATACGTTTTGGTATATTTTTATTAATTAGTGCTGGATACGCCAAATAAGCACGTGTTTGGGGCATCAAGGGAAAGATAGTATGTGTGGTGCATACATTTTTCATAGCTAAATTTATTTTTTACATTTTTTTAAAATTATATTATATGAACACTTATTGAGGTCATTTATTCTTCAAAATAGGCATGTTTAAGGACAGGAAAGCCATTTTAAGGGAATGTCTTCTCAAATAAATTATTTAAGCATAGTAAATACACATTGTATGGGAAAACTTTCTAAGTGTAAACAATGACTGAGCAGCGGCTTCAACTGGAAGCAAAAAAATAATTAAAGGCAAAGGCGATTAAAATAGCACCCAACACTGTATTATCAATTGGCAAGCTATTGATGCAAACAACATGCTTGAATGGTAGAATATTTATGATAATTTGCAACAAAATTGGTAATAGTCTCGAAAATCTCTCTTATTTTCGAAGATGAGATGTTCAAAGTTTGTCTGCTTTTTCAATGAATAAGTTCTGTTTATAAACTATTATCTCTTGTAACATCATAAAACAGTACATTGTAGTAGCAGATTAGAAATTCATTTCCGATTAAAAACTTATTCAAGTAAAGGCACAAAAGGTCCATGTGTTTATTGCTGCTGTAATTAAATAATTCGATTATTTGAGTTTGTTCGTTGATTCTACACCAGGTCTATTACATAGTCAGTTAAGTACTGTACTTGGATATCATATTTTCAGCCCCCAGCTTTTCAATCTTTCTGGAAATAGAAAGCCATACCTGCAAGAAAATGGCCAACAAATTGTTGCAATACTTACCTGAAGCTTGTAGAATATTAGTCTTATGGAAGTGCTGGTAGCATGTTTGGACATTATAAGGGGACGCAGCAAAGTAATTTTTTATACATTACAACTTCTCTATACCTATTGTTAGCTACAGCCAGCTGTTGAAATTTGTTTAAAGATCGTATTAAAATAAAGTCTAGAAGAGAAGCAAATAAGATGCAAGAGCTGAAATTCGTTCATATGTTGAAATTTTGTAATGAGATTTTGCGATTTTTTAACAAAGTAAGCAAAATCCTACATAATATTTTTTTACTTCAATTTAAAGTCTTTTCGCTTCATGTCAAGCCTTTTTCATTCTAAGTTGAACCTTAACCAAGCTAAATATTTTATTATTTTTACATTATATACGAATGTTAAAAAAATATTTTGTGACAAACCACGTGTATTTGTGAAAATTTTTATGTTCAAAATTGGGGCGGATTTTACAAAACCGACGAATCGGCTTGTAAAAGATTTTCCTGCCAACTTTCGCATTGCATCAGAATCAATTATTGCAATATTAACTGTGGCGGCCTACCCTTTAAACAGTTATTTAAAATAAACCCACGGTAGGTTTGGAAAATAAAACCAAATAACTGCATGACTAAAACTGTACGGTGTCTAGAGACATATTTTTAAAATAACCAAACAAATGGCATATAACATATTTTCAAGGGCTTTTAATGACGTAATAAATAGACAAGCAATTATTAATATTGTTAATTAAATGCGAATTATCTCTTTACCGACATATTTGTTTCATATGCTCCAATCGAATGCTGTAATTCTTCCATTCCATTGAACCAATCTTAATAATACCTAATCCCTGTTGATATCACTATAATTGAAGGCTCATTCGAATTGCAAAATATGGTTTCATAATTATTTTTGATTCGCACACTAATTCATCAAAATTTAGAATATAATGAATGTACTGCGGTGTTATGTATTATTTTTGAAAGTCTCATAAGACTGAACTCTTGTCTTTAGTAAAAATAATAAATCATAAAGATGAGTTGTTTTCATCGTCGTTATTAATCGATGATATTTTGCTGGTTTCATGAGAATTTAAGCAAATCAAAGCAGAAATCGGATCTGCGAGCGGGGGACGGCTATGCGTATGCTATCGGGGTTACCATGGGGGTGAGTCAGCTGCCGCATGGAGCTCTTTCAAGGTCACTTTAAACGAAGGGCTCGAGTGCACCCCTTCATCGGTCGGCCTTTATGGCACACTTCATCTGTCGAAGGGGAGATCCACGCTACATAAATAACAAGGTTCATCAGTTTTTTTTGTGTGTTCAAATATTTGAATATGTATCAATTGGTATCAAGACACGGCTCAGATGACACGTACTTTTCATTTTGATTATTTTTTTTTTTCATTTATTGCTTCGTTTTCGAACTGTTTTAAAGCTATTTATGTCATTAATTGAATCAGATCTAAGCCAAACAATTACCGTATAGATACATTTTATAAATTAAAGATGTGTCCTACGTTCCGTTTTTAATTAGCCTATTCCTTTGTCCTCGAACATAGCTTCGGGACGCCAAAATGTTCTGAAAAAAGAGCAACGTATGATAACAAAAAAAGCGTGAATATTCGACGGCAGTTTTCAGCATGGGCAATTACGTCTAATGATTTTTTGTAAGTGAATTGTTGAGTAAGCTGTTGAGGCTGTCGAGGATGAGTGTGATCGGATCGGTCAGTGTTGTACGTTCCAACGGCGCCCTGTCGGAACCTTTCGAGGGGTTATTGGTCGATGGGAGTTAGACAGGGGGACGCCCTCTACCCGATTCTCTTTAACACGTATCGTGCCAAAGACATTTTTCAAAAATGACCCACCAGGCCATCATATAAATTTAGTTCTATATTATATATAAGGATTATACATTGTGGTCAAAATTTTGCCACCGCGCCACGTGTACGGTTCCTGTACCAGAACCACGTCCATACGCAAATCCAGAGCCACCTTCCGCAGTTCAGCGGTGGCAGTCCTAGATCTGGCAAGGTTGACTTGTGCGCATCTCAGGACATGAGGGGTTCCCGTGTCGCCTGCTTCTACCAATAGTTTGTTCTTTGAAAGAGGCGCCTGACGCTAGCCGCGTAGGCCGGGCACTGAAGCGCACCCGTGGCATGCCTGTCTGGTTTCCGGAGAGCGCGGCAGGTTGCGCAGGCCACAGAGTCCTTATTCGGACAGTCCTTGAAGTCGTGCCCGGCAGCTGCACAAACTGAGCAAGTCGGGACCTTTTCGGGACAGCTGGCGACATAGTGCCCGTACTGTTGGCAGCGGTAGCAGCGGGTGCTGGAGAGGTGGTCTACTACTGGGCAGGATACCCAGCCAACAGGCACGACCGGAAGTCATGATCTGATGACGCAAGGTAGGCGGTACTGATATGATGCAGGTCGCATTTGATCTGCCCGGAGGAACCTAATCGTACAGGCTTTGGCAAACTTATCAGCGTCCTCGAATCTGTTATCGAATCATGACGGCACCGAAGGACTTGTCCGCGTTGGTGTATTTAGGTCTCATCATCAGGGTGGACTTGGACGCCGGTGTGAGCCAAGATTTATCCGAGTTAGCCGTCATGGAAATCCGCCAGGCGTTGTGGAGCGGCGAGAAGTACGATGCCGGAAAGGCCTGCTTATTTGTCTGTTGAAGAGTAGGAGGGCAAGCAGCGATAGCAGACCAGGGGGTCGACGTGGGACCAGAAGAATTCGAAGAAACAGCGATCTATGATGAATTGGCTGCGATGTCCTTATGAAGTTCGGAGAAGGCAAAGTTAGATGCAAAGTACGCCCTTGCCTTTTCGAACGCGATCTCTTGTTTAGCCGACCCCATGACCAAGTTAGTAAAGGTGTCCTTATAGGCTTCCAGCAGTTGAGCCACTTTATTTCTCTTCTCGACAAGTAGCTTGTTCTGCTTGTCATTTATTATAGAGCTGATCTCCTCGTGGAATGCATGAGCTAGCTTGAGGTATTTGGTATAGTCGATACCACCTATCGACGGGAACATCTTGTGAATGGGCACCTGAAACTGTCGAGATTGAGGTAGTTGCCGCGATCTGACACGAAGGGAAAGAGACGTGCGCTGATTCTTTGAGCAGAGGAACAGTCCCCTGGTCAGCAATAACAGTTCCCTGCAACAGCAGCAGACGTTAGCGGAGCCGCTGGAACTCCAGGTGAAGAGGTGGTGTCGCGATCGCAGATCCGCTTCCCCGGGGGAGAGTCAGAGGGGTTGAGTGTGTCTTGAGGATGGTTCGGGACTGGACAACGTCTGAGGGCCTTATTAGGTGTGAAAGCATCGTTGATTTGAGAGGGCGTAGTCGTTGTGGGAGCGAGCGGCTGTGTCGGAACTAAATTTAAGGCAGTAATAAATGATATTAACTACCTAGCGGTTAATCAGCTATCGCAGATCCATATAGCGGTCTTTCTTCTTGTTCATACATATAATTTTGAGCTTGCATTTCTTCTTTTGGAGCTTTCTGAGCTTCCGTGGTCTCCACAACGCTGCGTCTATTTTGTCGGTTGATCCATTTGCCGAAATATTTGTATGTGTCTATAAATGGCACAACACAAATATTTAGATAAAATATAATATAATAAAGCACATAAAATACGCATGATGAATTGGTCGATTTGGGCCCGACTTAAGCTGTTAAAAGTTTTTGTCTTTCATTGTACATCATCTCAAAAAACATTTCCATCTTACTATCAGTCATATAGCAAAGATAAAAATAGCTGTTGACCCCCATACGTGTAAAGGCAACATATAAATTTGAATGTGAATCACATATATTCGAATTTTTTGGCCTGGGTCTCTTGGCATTGCAAAACAATCAGAATCCATTTTAAAATAAATTTATTAACAAGCTTGTAAACTGGCATATGCACATGTGCACCAGATTCTGTTTTCTCATTCTTCGGTATAACGCACTTTGTATACACACGGGTAAAATTATTTATAAAACGGCAGCTAACTGGCGTCAAATCAATTTCAGCAAATAGAAACGAGGTGTGAGGCATGCGTACAATTGATAATATTTTTGAACTTCTTCTAGACTATAGGGGTCCTCAACTTTTCCCTCCGTTTATAATTATTTTCTTCATAGACCCCCTAATATTTTTATCCATAATATACAACAAAATAATATAAATAATTGCACAAAAAAATCTTAGAAGTAACATTTTGAATAAGAATATGAAAAAAAAGATGGTTAAGATTTATGTTCTAGCTCTGGTGTGTGCATTTAAAGTAAATAAACTGCAACTTTTACTTAGTGTATAAGTGTACGAGATAATATGCAAGAGTAAATTATATTGGCATTGCAGGTCATGCCTTTAAATATATAATTTTTACATTGATATGTATAGTTTTTAGTTTGAGAATTAAAAAATAATAATAACGCGCAGCTGTACAAAAAAATCGTGCTTTACCTTAATAGACTGATATCAATGCATGGCAAGTCACGTCACCCCGCAAGCAAAGTGTTAAAGGTGTCTGTAGCGTGAGATGAAATTCCTTTGATGTAAAAGTGCTAATATTTTGAATCAGGTTATTGGATAATACAGTCCGGGGTGTTTCGCATTAAACTTCACCTGGAGTCCAGGCAAGATTCACATAAAATACACAAAATATATGAAATGCTGCTTTTTCGTTTCGTTTAGTTTGAAGATTTGCATAGATGTATGTGAAATAATCTTATATAATTAGGCATGTCAAATCTTGGCAAATGACTTTCTCACTGATTCCCGAGTTCATTCTTATTTTACGACTTTGGGCGAGTCCACTTAGTCGTTAAAGAGAACGTGTTAAAGTGTAAGCATGATATGGATTTTATGATCTTAGTTAGACACGGCTCAAATGTTGCAATCGATGAATATGCACATGTAGATTAGGCACGTATCAAGAAATGGTTTACATGCTCTACATTAGGGGGGTCAAACTCAAAGGCTAAAGGGCCAAAATAAAAAAAAGCCTAAATTTAGGCAGGTCAATCAATACAAATCCTTTTCTAAACAATTTTTCAACCGTCATAAAATGTAGCTATAATTTGTCAAAATCGCTATCGTCGGATAGATTATTAAAATCTTTCGATTTTCCGAGAACGAATGGATATTTTTATAGCGAAGCGTATAAGTTTAGTACGTATATTTTGTTTCTTAAACAAAGATAAGACGAGTTTGAAAGTAAGAAATGAACATTTTTTTGTCATACCCTAATAAAACCTTTCAAAAATTTGCATTTTGGCAGAAACCCACACATACGCAGTGCAGCATTTTATAAATGGAAGTGGTTGAATTTATTTAAAAAAAAATCGTGCAAATTTTATTTTATACAATAAAAATTGATTTCTAAAATTTCTGAAGAAATAATTCTCGTGAAGAAACACTAAATAGAACGTAATACATAGTATATGCACGGGCTTAAAATTTTGACGCATACAAGTGGAAATCGAAGTTCATTTGGCGACATAATGCCGACTTACGAGTGGAAAAGTTGATCGATATAATGGACGATGACAAACGTTCGTCTTAGTCCGGACAACATTTCACGACCAATTGTTACTTGTGCCATCCTAACATGTGCACTCTGCGATTACTGTCCGAAGACACAGACCTTGTGCCACGTTTTCATCAAACTAGTGCTTCATCTATTCCAGCGTTGCGTTGTTCCAGGACCAGGACTTTCTACCAAAATAAGATCCTGGCATGCAGTTCAATAGGCATGTTTCTGCAAATATTTGATACGATCGAATATTTTCAACGATCCTACTCGAGGATATTGAACAAAATCTTCAAAGGTCACAGGTTTTCAGCCCTGAATATTATAAATCAGAGAAGATAAATGAAAAATAAAAATGTAAATACCTTTTCGTTGTCCAATGATTTAGTGGTAGAATTTGTAGCCCAATCATCTTGATTTTAAATTTAGAAAAGGTGAGGCTTAAAATGCGCTAGGAAAGCCACGACAAAGTGTTCTTTTGCAGAACACTTTGTTTCCTTTCAGCCATTTGAAATGTTTATATGAATAAATAAGTAATGCCAATATTTCGTCGATTAGTATTTACAACGTTTGAACGCACTTTAAGGATAAGAATATATTTTTCATTCAGAAAAATTTATGAAGTTCAGACTATCAAATAATAACTAAAAAAATATATTAAGCTTTCAGGTGAAATACTGCGTCCTAATCGAACTGACTTTTTAAATGTATTATGTCAATTGTGTGCAGTTTTATATCTAGATTTATATCGCTTCAAATTCATCGAGTCAAATCTTGTTTCAAATTCTCGAATTGAAGTGGCCATATGTTTTGGTATGTATAATTTTAATATTCCTTATCGCTCATTGAACCTCTTCTCACTTATCAATTAAATAACATTAGAATGATATAATTTTGCAATGTTTATGCCTACGTGTTGAACAAAGTTCAAACGCAGGCATTTGGGCAGGCAATTATTAAGAAACACCAGATATGATGCCTCATGTAAATTGATAAACGTAAGAAAAAAATTAAAACTTCATTATATTTCAACGATTAATATACAATCACACATTCATTGGATCCTATTAAAGCATACGATATATCGAGTTTGATGGATATTCATTGAGTTTCGCTATGGAGTGGAAGAACTATATTTTTAGTATATTATGAGTTACTTATTGCGAATGCGAACCCATCGACTTTATCAGCATGGAAACATGTCATAAAATATTATATATAGCCTTGATTAATAAAAGAACAATGCATAAAGCAGCAGCAAAATATGATCAATGCTAATGCAAAAAATATGTTCATTATTATTCATGATAAATCTTAAATTTATCGACTTACGTCAATAATTTTTTTTAACTATACCCTGATTAAGCAAAGTTCATGTGATGTTTTTCGTTTTTAATTATTTTTTATTTATTGCGTTTTGATTAAGTTATTATAATACAATAATAAAATTTTGCACTAGTTTATGTGTTGGTTGCAGTTATATGCAGTTGGTTCAGAATAAGCGTTACCAATTTGATTGCAGTAAAGCTGTCAAATCGCCAATAACAACACACGCATATAGCTATACATATATTTAAATTTATTTGCTATTTCAATTCGCTGTATATTACGGTCCATGGAAAAAAAGTATGATTTGGAAGAACGAAGGTAATAAAATACTTGCACACAAATGGAGCTCTATTAATCAGTTAATAAATATAGCAAAAATATTTGATTGAAAATAAAGTTCGCAAATAATTTTAATTAGCGAGTTCATTAAACAAGGACCCCTTTAAAATTAACCTGTCAAAACCGGGCACGTCTCTAGTGGGTACACAGTTTCTTTTGATGACGTATTTTTATGTCACGCTCGCTGTAGTTACTTAAATCATTTAAATCTAATTTGATGCGTATATTGATGGAAACCGCAAGTTAAAAAAAATCAAATTGAAATATGTACTGATAACTCACACAAAAATAGATCAAAAATACACATCCCTTCCCTTTATGCACACCAAATATATTTTAAGGACGTCTTTATACGTCCTACTCGTTGTGGAGGAGTTTTTATATGACGTATATATACGTCCAATCCGGTTACTCATAATTTTCACTCATACGATTTAAGACTTAACACAACCGAACAAAACTTTGGATACTAAAAGGATACACGAATAGTACATAAAGTGTTATATAAACGCAGGTCAAGATCAAATATACTTGATACGGAAATACGGATATGGAACGGATTCGGACAATGGAATAGATGCGAAGTGTCTATGGATAGTCAGTTTAAGTTTTAGTTAAGGGGAACTTTTTACCGTATGATAAAGAGCCGTTGTCTCGTTATGGAATTCAAGGATATCCTAGATTTTTCTCCGGTCCAAATCATGAACGTTCTGATTTTTTCTGATATGAGCAGTTGAAGCTCTGGGAATTAGAACATTTTGCTGGAACAGTTTGGAATTCTAAGAATAAATAAATTTCTTGAAAATGAGCTTTAGGAATTCTTAAAATTAGAATACATCGCTGATTTTTTCGAAAAGGATGCCTCCTTTTGGAATTTATGGAAATGATTTTCCCGACTTTTCATATGGTCCAAAAAATGGACTAAGAAAGTTTTCTGAAGAACGTTACACATGAACTTAAAAGTAATTTTTCCTCATCCTGTAACAAAATCATACGCAATTTTTCGCATCTAAATTGGCTATTTACGGTCACTTTTATAAAATAGTGTGCTTTTTTTTATTTTATTAAAATTCATATATAAACATGGACATTAATCACATCTCTCAAAGATTTGAACCCGAAATGTTGAACTACGAGACCAATCATGGGGTTATCTTAAGACACAGTGTTTTACAATAAATTCAGTTCTCACATTTGATTATTTTTATGAACAGCGAACAAGCTAATTTTAAATTGGCAATAGATATAGGCGTTTCGTATTTTTTATGACCTCTTCACGGTATTTATTAGGGGATCAAATGTATTATGTGCAATCAAATTCTATTGATAATTGTACTGCTTGTGAATAAATTATCTTCAATCATTTTAATAATACTCATTTATATACATTGGATGTAAGAAAATTAGTGAGCAACAAGCTGAAATAGAGACAATATCCCGTAGTGATTGCCCATTATGATACATTGTTATGGCACCCTATGAAGAATATTGTGGCGTCTTTGTTCTGTGATGAACTGAATTGATAATGTGGAATGAGTTTTTAGATTCATGCTTGTAGATTTAGCAGTGTAGTCTAACATTTTTTAAAATGCACATTCGCTCGAAATATATTATAATTTGTATATCATTGCTATAGATATGCTTTGTTCATCTTAGATGGACTATCAGTTTTTAATACGCCTTTAATGTAATTCGCCATTCCAAAATTGCGTTGAAGTGAAATCGCATAAAAAAGACCAATTGCACACAATCTCGTATACAACGCAAATAAATAAAATCAATCTCTTTTAATTTTCATCATATTTATCGCATGTATTTAAGTCAAAGCAAAGCTTATCGGTTTTCAAAATGAATAATAAAATATTTAGTAAATAAATAAAAAAATTTATTAATTAAATTATAATTTTTTTTATATGTTGTTACACGAACTTGATTTTTTCAACATACATTTTATTTTCATAGTCGATGTTTAGCATTTTAATTTATAATATAATGAATACAATACAATATTTTTATAAATACATATGAGAAAATATAACTATGTGAAATTTTGCTAAGAACAACGCACAAATTTGAATGAATAGATAAGCTGCAACAAAATATGAAAGTGCAAGCAAAAAAAACATGAACAGATATCATTGTCTTAAATCAAGTTAACTCATATGCTACATAAATACCTACTGAAATATAAATGTTTTTAAAGTGATTATTTCTGACGTCAAGTAACGAAATTTGATAAGCCAAAATCATCGATTAACCTGTTAACTGACCTGTTGTGGCACAATATACGATGTTTTATTTATTAAAGAAAAGATATTTAATTATATAGTTTTTTATGTGTGGAGGAGGGATGAGGATGTTGAAAGCTCGTTATATTATATTGTATAATAATTGATCGCAGAGTCGAGTTTCCACATAAATGCCGTTCTGCCAAACGAAGCGATTAAGTCTTGTCTAAAAGCAATGCCCTTTGAAGAGTATTTTAGCCTCATATTTTCCTGTAGGCAGTCAAAATGGTATAAATAAACAATAATAAACATGCATTCAAATATACAGTGGATGAATTTTGAAAGATAATGCTCCTAAAGTCTGCATTGCTAATTTTATTGCCGCAATTTTTTATAGTAATTTATTGGAATACAAAATATAAAATCAAATAAATTAAAGCTCATTATAAAAGTCATAATATCTACAGACCCTCTGATAGACAAAAAAAATGAATATGTAATAACATCATTAGTAATCTTCACGTACTTAACTGTCATTTGCACCCCTTATTTGACAATGTAACAGCTACAAAACCATCGTAATCGGGTTGCAACAGATCAACTCCATAATCCCTTGACTTGATTAATTTCGAAGAGCATGAATAAAACTTATAGAAAATGACCAATATATAATACGAATATCCACTATAGATAATGTCATATTTTTGTAATCTTAATACCTAGACATAAAGTATACATTTATTTAAAAAAAAACATAAGCATATAATTATAATAAATAATTTATTTATTTATTTTATTTACAAGGAATATCAACAGCTGTTAACATATAGTACAAAATACAATAAACAACTTAAAGCTAATTACAGATATTCGCCAGTAGAAAATAATACTGTATTTCACAATGTTTATGGCACATTATTTATGTAAAATTATAGACACTATGAAAATAAATACGATAAAGCTGCAATCATATGAAAACAAGTCAATTACAATTAAAGCAAAAAATGTACAGTCATCATCATTAGCAACATATAGGATAAGCATTTTTTAAAAGTCTTTCAAATAACATTGCGATTTTCTTCTTATATCCATACGTTCGCCACATATAAAAATCAATTGAGTTCTATGACTATTTCGGCAATTTGTTGTAGTTTTATTACCACCTTATTTGTCCAGCGTGAAAAGTATTACTGATTGATAAGCAAAGTAATATTTTTCTCGACAGACAAACAAAGTATTAGAGTTAGTCGCAGAATGAATTATCATAGTTGTGATACTATTTTCTAGTCGATGATATTGCATTGATCATTTATAGACCATGTCAATAAATTTTATAGATCGAAAATATTAGCAAATCCGATCGATCGTCTCGAAATAAATTTATCATGATATCCAGGTTCTGAAAAAGTGAATAAAATATTATTTTTTTACATTTATTACGTCAACATAAAAAATAATCACAGCAAGTATTTGATATTGAAATATTTCATCAGAGCAATTATCACTCTTAAAGTATAATACGAATCGATTAATTTTCATGTAATTCAATGAGAAGTCATATATGATAATTATTGTTTTGGTGGAATTTTTGCAGACCATTTCGGATTAATACGAATACATATCTTAATCAAAAAATGTTCATTGCATATTTTTTCGAAGGGATGCTTAAATTAAAACCGGTACAGACGGCAAAACATATTTTTGGTGTGTTTATTTTATGTAAGTAATTGCTGATTTGCAATAATTTTGACACAGCTATCAGAATAATCAAAAGTTCCAAGTACGCATACTTATCGGAAATCACGTTGTTCTTCATGTTCTGTAAGGAAATTTTAAGCCTTTCAATCCATAAAATATTTTATCATATTTCTCATGTTGATCTGTATTTTTAATTATGTAGTAAACAACCATTTCGCATCATATGTTTGGAAAAATCTGTATTTAGTATGATATTATTCTTTTACCTGTTCGTGCAGAAAATGTTTTGCATAATATGACTATTTAACCAGATGGCAAGTCTATGATTCAGGAAATGGATATCTTTTTAAAGGTATCCGGTATACTGAAAAAGAAGAAGGAGACCAGAGAGCAGTCCACTTAGGAAAAAAGTGCTACTAGAATTAACTGGCAAGTATAAAGCAAGTACATATATACAAACGGCATATCAATGTCCAGTGTACGCGAGGATGATTTTCAAGCTAGTAAAGCAAGCAAGATCTGATAAGATGGGAGGGTGGTATCTCTAGTTTTGTTTTTGTTCTAAAAATAGCTTAAAAACGAAATTAGCTCCGTTTATACAAAGCTAGTTGTTGGTGGTTTGGCACTAGCTTGCTCTACAAGCTTAAAAACTGCTATTTTGTTCACTGATCATCTGAGTCATGAATTATATTAGAAGTCAAGGCTCTATTTCATAAATGGTATAGCGTAGACACTTTACAGGTAAATTTCAAATTTAAAAAATCATCATCATGCGGTCCACAGATTGGGCAGCAGATGTTTATTCGTGAAAATTTTCTGGTAGTTTGCCAAAATCTTTCTCCAATCACATAGTAGCTACATCATTCGGAAGCAAAACTGTTGCAAAACAATCGCAATGCTTCATTCAATAATATACTATAAACAGTGGCATGCAGAAGGCGATTTTATCAATTTAGAGCTTCTCGAGTAGTTTTTAACTCACCGCGCAATTGAAAGGATTTCTATGAAATCGCATTAGAAAACTACGCATATCGAGGACTGAAAGCAAGTCGAATGTTTAAATTTGTCTTAAGCCAATAAACCGAATGGGTCCAGGGAGCCTCAAGCTTAAATGATGCTAACAGCCTCTTAAGAGCTAAATCCGCCACTGTTCGTAGAACTTTTAAGGAATTTGTTTTATGATTATTTGGAAGTCGCCTTTATTCATCTTTTTAACGACGCATTTTAAGCCAATATTTCAACCGATTTTCATATTTATTATCTTGTTGGAAATTATATGTTGGAAAAGTTAGAGGGTCGACATACATAATATGCGGCAGATATAATGCGTAGGAAGCCTTTTATTTCGGAAGAGAGATACACATTGATTATAATTGACTCCACGTGGAAACATAATATATTTAATTCCTCAAGGATAGCTATATTAATAATATATGTCTCTTTTTTCCGGCATAATATGCTTAATCTTAATCAGAAATTTTAGCGAATGACTTGGTTCTAATTGACAATCGCTAGGAGATATAAAACAATGGGAACAAAAAACGTATATAATTTAGATCGATTTTATTCGGTTAAATCTAAAGTTTCAAAAATAATACATATCATATGAACAAATTTTATCACATAAGGGGAATCGGAAATATTAATCGTTTTATTTGTTGACCGTTTTCGAGGATTAGTTGCGTTTCCACTGCTGCAGTTTCAATTCGAGTTTTCGAGAGAGATTATACCCATCAAGAATAAATTGCGATTTATAAAACTCAAATTTAGCAACTTACTTTATAATGGATCGATTTTCACAGAGTGAAGAATTAATTCGATAGATTTGAATTTTTTAGCATAATTTTGAATTGAATGAGACAATAGTACATGTGTAAAAGTCTATTGGCCAAGAAGTCATAGATCCAACATCAAAAAAATCTGGAGTTCTTCTACAGGGCGAAAAGCATGTTGATTTCATACATTTCATTTCATAGATAAACATTTTGTTAGTGTTTTTTTTTATTTGAAAAAATCGATGTATTCTTGAAACATTTAGAACTAGAAGAATTTTCGTGGAAATATCTATACGCTGCATATTTTCTACGTATTTAACGTATATGGTTTTGTATGATTTTATTTTTAAATGCGCAAACACGACCCTAAGCAAATAAGTCCGTGATTTATGAAACACGTGCTGGAGAAGGAATGTATCAATCATACTTGAAGTATTATATTTATATCCACATTACGCAACATATGGATTATATCGAGGGTGATAAATTAATAATTTCTTATTTGTGATGAATTTGAATTGATTGATACAGATTTATTGATTCAAACCTCATAAATTACTTTAATATTATAATATCTTTCTTGGGAATTAAGTTGAGTATTTTTCAGTGAAATTTATGAAAATTTTGATCAAAATTAATATTTAGATTAAAAATAAGGACACCCTTTTTAATATTAAAATAATTTATATTCAAGATACAAGCGTTGAATTTTTTGAATCAGTAAACATTTTTTCTTTACTCTTTTACCGACAAAAACGATTGTCATCAATGTATTAACATCTTGCTCAGCAATATCATTCACTACTTTTCTTTGCAGCTTCAAAAGCAGAGTCATTTTCCCTACGTCAACATCTTTATTCAAAAACTATGATAAGATACCTAGTAGCTGAAAAAATAGTAAAGTCTTCTATACTTTTTTCGGTGACTCTTTCTTT
Organism: Stenopsyche tienmushanensis; assembly: GCA_008973525.1. NCBI lineage: Eukaryota > Metazoa > Arthropoda > Insecta > Trichoptera > Stenopsychidae > Stenopsyche > Stenopsyche tienmushanensis. The sequence goes on from WACJ01000526.1 coordinate 456,387, forward strand.
TTTTCAATCCTCTACATATTCAATTCTTAGTGCCTCTATCATGATTCTTCTATCTTGAATTGAGAGTTCGTCGTAAAAAAATGCAAAAGACACCAACTCTTCCGATAACTGTTAAAATACAAATAGAGCTCCATTTTTTCAAACCGGTTTTTACAGCTATAGTGTCAAAACATAAACGTACTATTTCACCAATAGAAGATAACTTTGACTGATGTATATTTGGTGTTAATTGGCCGATAAGTCAAGTATTGGTTTTATTTATAGTTAATATTAGAAATAAATATTTATGGACGCCATGATAACTTGAAACAATTATAGTTGGAGAAACAAAAAGCGCATTCTTTCGTTGATGACTGAGATGTGGGGCAGGGCTCAACCTCTATGCGTACCCGCAGGAAAGAATTGGGAATTAGGGGAAGGAGAGAAAAGTTGACTGTTGTAAAATAGTGAGTATTTCTGCATGCTATTCCACTTGATATTTGACTGCACGCTATACCAGAATCGAGTAGCTGAATTTATTGTTAAGTTACTATTAGGGGTCCCAAATATTCGTAAAATCAATTATTCGAATATTGAATGTGAAATTGGTAAAATATTCGAATATTCGAGTATTCGAATATTTTATATATGTAGACGAGGGTGATTCAAATATAACCCGGAATTTTTCATTAGTGTTATTATATAAAAATATAAATGGAGCATCTTATTTTTCTATGAAGTTCCCTTCATTAGAAATAAATTTATTCCCTCAGGAAGGAAGGTTCTTGATCCCATCACACAAAGAGGGCGAGAAGTATCATCTTCTGTTGCGCAACGCGTTTTCTCGTAGAAAAAGGCTAGAAATCAAGTGAAATTTTGAGGTTTTTGGTTTCAACGAAATCAAAAGGATCAGAATTTTATTTACTTTTCAGCAATACATATTTTTTAAAAAAAGTTCATTGAACGTTTTACTTTTAAGCTTAACCGTAATTTCATTTTTATTGAGCCTCTTGTTGAAAAAACCCTCTCAGTTATCATTGAGTTTTGTTTTATCGACGGTATCTAAAATTTTTGAATCGTTTTTTAATAAACTTTACACAAATTCAATAAAATAATTCCAATAAACTTGGCACTTTTTTGCATTTCTTTGTTGCTATTTCGATTGGCAGAAGAACATCGAGCAATTTTCTTAAAAAATATATAACGAATAATATTCGATTAATTTTACAAATATTCGAATATACGAATATTGGAAAACGGGCAAATATATTCGAAAATCGAATATTCGATTGGGACCCCTAGTTACTATACAAAGTGTTTTTCTGAATATTTAAAAAATTGAGAAATGAAGTCCACCCTAATATATATATATACTATTTCATTACAGAAGCATGGATCAAAACACAACAACGATAACGATAATCATATTCCAATTAATAAAATTTCATAAACTTTTATCTGTAATAATGATTTTTTAAATTATGTGTTTGAAATTCATATACTTAAAATTATATTTTAAAAAACGCAAATACTTTTTTTTAAGGCTGTATTGCTTCTAAAATAATAAATAAGTGTCTTATATGCGTTATGTAGTTTTTTTGTCGAATAAAAAATGATTAAAAAAAGCTTTATTTTCATTTTAAATTTCGAGTGGGAAACCTGATAAACGCATTAAATTATTTACGAGCTAGCGCTACCCTTAACAAAAATAAATGTGAGTGAAAAGGGTTAATAAAAATATTGCGGTTGGGGTGACGGATAAGAATTTTATTGAAATCGTGCTGCAATCAAATTTTTTATACAAAAAAAACTATGCTCACAAACAAAGCAAAATATTTTGAAAAATCGCATTAAAAATTTATATTTAATATTATTTCAAAAAATGCGAAAATTTATCATTAATTGCATTATACGAATTTATAAAAAAGAAAGATTATGTAATGTTTATCATTAAATGTATTCATACAGAAATGATAAAAGTATATGCGTCAAAAAAAATTATCTCCAAAAAGCTGCCAAGTAACAAGAACAAGCAAACAACACCACAAAAATGAGTTTTATTTACATAGTACAAAATTAACATAAATTATTTAGGTAATTCTAGAAAAAATTATAAAAATGCAGACTCACAGATAAGGAAAAATTATATTGATCCCGATGGCATTCTTACTCAATCAATAGCCACAGACTTATTTTGTGTAATTTTACAATATTTTAATGATCGTCTCGATTTTTTACTCCTCCCCCATTTCATAATTTTGCTCCATCAATACCAAGCAATAACGAATTGGAAAATTTGTACTCCAAGAACAACACTATATGACGTGTACAATGCACCGCGTACCACCGTAGACTGATACTGATTCAAATATCGCTTTGTTGAGAACTTTGACGCCATTAAATATTAATGAACAATTAAAACAAATGCGAAAATGATACCAATCATTAGCACTTAAATTATAATTGGCAATTAAAATTCTGCAATATTATTATTTATGTGAAGTTCTTGAAAATAACATACAATTTTAAAGCAAACGCACCCAGAAAAAGCCCTATTAATTGTGCCATAGTTGAAGATTTGATATATTGCCTTATGTCATAGAAAAAATATTTTCTGTAACTGCATATATGTGGTAAGATTAAGAGTACATTAAACAGCATATAAGTATACATAGTAAGATTTTTAAAAGAAAACACTAGCAACGGTATACGCTGAGTACATATTTTATACTCAGCGCGCAAAATAAGCCTTAAGGTAAAATAAGCCTTTAGTCAACTATGCCGAAAGGCGGTAATGCTATGTGCGTTGTCCGATCCGGTTTTACTTTTGGATCCTAATCTCTCAGCCCCACAGTAATACATCGCCTAGCTCTAGTGCTGCCTTTCTTTCTAAACGCGTGTGGCTAAGCAACCACATCCTTTATATGCGTCTCTTTATCAATAAAAAAACAAATCAATCATTCATGTATTCTAAAAGTGAATACCCGCCAAGCAAAGCCTTGGAGCTAATTTTACACATAACAAATCAATCAATAGCGAAATAAACTCCATTCTCGTTGCTTGAAAAATATAATAGGGAAGAAATCACTACCGACGAAGACGAAGATCAAAATTTATAAAACATTAGCAATTTACAGCTCGGGTGTTCCGCGCTAAGTTTCGCCTAAAGTGTCGGAGATTTCGTGAGAAATTCATGAAACTCTACTTCTTTCGTAAAATTGATATAGTTCATCAACCAGCTAATAGATTGAAACGAAATTTTAGTGACGCCTACAAAAGAGCTGACTGCATATATTTAAACAAAACATTGTTTTGCTAGACTCATTCAACACGCAGCGAAGAACAGCAAGCAGTTACAAAAACAAACATTGTCGATAGCTCCAATATTCGGTAATTTCTTTGCGTTAACAAATAACACACTTGAAATCGAAATCATTATAAGTCGATAAATTTGGGCTTAACGATCTATACAATCATGCGATGCATGCGAGGAAGCTCTCCGTCTAAGTCTCCCGAACTACGCTAAGTTCTCTCTGTCTCTGTCTGTCTCCGAGCTTCAATGTGCAAGAGTGCTCTATATGGGACATGAGACTTCGGACATACATGTATGTCCATACTACTCAAAGGGTTAATACATATGATTTTAATATTAATATTTATTTGTAAACTAAACAGTATTTTTATATGTAATTTTTTATATTTACAAATACAAATTAGTCGATAATACAGTGTTTTAACTAAAATTTAAGCCTTGATAGCGACCCCCAAATACTATTTTAAAAAATTGAAAAAAAAAACACTGAAACAGTTTTTAATGTGGAAAATCAAATGAGATGTTGACCGGTGAAATATTCGAAAAAACCAGTCGGCCAACGAAATCACAAATTTTGTGGGGATTAATTATTGATGAATATAATAATTTGATTTTGAGGTCAACTAATGTATGAATTTTAATATTGCATTAACTCATTACATTAAATTGGCCCATAAACCAAATTATCAGACCACTTTAAAGTTGGACATTGCTAAGTGCTGCAATAAAATTAATAGAACATTAATACAAAGCAAAACGTATATAATATAAATAATTTAACGATTTAATGCACGATCAATTAATATCGTTAAATAAAATGTTGCGTAAGGTGGCTATATCTTTCTTAAAACGGGACATCTCCACTAGTTTCTTGAATACATGGATCCATTTTGCCCGATTAAGAATAAACAAAATTCACATTTTTTGAAAAATTTGCAAATTGAAAGGCGTATAAGTTAAAACCTGAAACATTTAATTAATTCTGATGTACGAATGTTGAAAATAGAGCCAAAAGGAAGAAACGTTGAAAAATAACTCGACTATACCAATACCGGGTGCGATTTTAAGGAGCTCATGTACATGTGAAAACGAATGTTAAATATTTTTAAAAAATGGCGGCGATTAAGTAGTTAAAAAGGCCCGTTCGTATAAAATAAAAAAGTTAATATCAACTAGATGTATGTTATTCAAATATTTTTTTTTATTTACAGATACACAAGCGTGTCAACTTGGGCGAGGCTAGTAGTGACAGTTAAAAAAATTGATGTGCAAAGCATGTGGGTGTTACAATATGGATACATGACAGTGGGAGGTATCGGGAGGCGTTAGCGAACCATGTGCGCCCGCTTTGCTATACTGGAGGGCGAAGCACAAAGAAATCACATAGACGCAAGTATAGACAAAAAACAACTTAACTTAGAAAGTGCAATTGCAAGTCAAGCAAAAATGTTATATAATACTACCGAGTACAAAGTAAAAATGTTTACAAACAAATATAATACCTAAAAGTTGTGTCGAAAATTTGGCGTCGATGTCAACGATAAAATGACGAGAAAGTATAGCGCAAAATCAACATCTTATAGATAACCTGAGCAGGTTTGCTTTAGAATCCTTGATTTTGATGATAAAATTGCATGTATCCTTTATAATGATAGAGGTGAAAAAAACATATAAATGCAACCCTTTTCTATTGTAGTTAACAGAAGAATTTCTCCAAGAAGAAAAATTCATGCCAGATACGATTTGTAAAGATAATACAACAGCTAGATCATAGTAAGATTTATAAAACATACAGATGCCGAAAATTAATGAGAGAGAAAAAATCTATATATACAGACGTAAAAAAATATTAACAATATTGGAGAAATAAAAATGCACTTAAATAAGTTTTTCAGTGAAAATATAAAGTTATTAATTAGTAATTCGCATTTAATTATTGCTACGTTATGAATTAATCACGCGTTAGCAAAATCGACGTATCAGCCGAAACTATTGATTGGGGTTCATGCCGTTATCGAAAATCATAGTTTCAGGGGCTAATACCGAAACAAACATATGACAGTCACTAAAAATAAATAACACATCAATCAATAAGTTCATAGGATGATGTACAGTTGGTGTTACTATTGACAAATCTGTATAATTTTTAAGATTTTAGTGATGTTCCTTTTGTAATTTTCAAAATAATGGAAAACATCTGAATTTTATGTGTTTAAATATTGTTGAAGCAAAGTAATGGATTGACAAGTGTTATTGGGACTTGGCTCCATCGAGACAAATGGTAGTGAAGTGATTTGCTGATTTTAAACACCATCGTACAAACACCGATGATGCTGAGCATTTTGGTCGCCCAGATTTGATACTTGTTATAGAAAAGATTAAAAAAGTCCATAAAATAGTTTTGGTAGATCGTAAATTGATGTTAGATAAAATAAATATTCATCATTTTGTATAAATATTGTTCTATGAAGAAGACAATGGATGAAACATGGGTCCATCACTACACTCCAGAGACAAATGGGCGGTCCGCTGAGTGTACAGCAAAAAAGCGACCAAAAACTCAAATTTCAGCTGGTATGGTTTTGGCCTTCGTATTTTCAAAACATGAAGCCAAAGGTAAATTGTATAATAATAGGAAAAAAACATCCAAATTTTATGAATCATTATATTAATTAATTCAGCGATATGTTAAGTCTCACAATCATCTTAAGAAATTCAACCAGATTTTGGAGTCATACGTTTCAGATCGTTTCTTAAAAGGAAAAATAATGATGAAGATTTAGCCGTTTAACTTAGTACATTATCAATTATGTAGTAGCTGATTAAGCATTAATGATGCCTTTCCACTACAATTTCATGTTATTTTTGATCATATTGGAATAATGTTATCTATTCCCTCAATATTATTAGAAAAATCCTTTGTATAATGTTGCTGATGGAAAACTGTTGTAGCGCATACTATCTGATATTGTCGTAAAAGAAAACAGTTAAAGAAATCAAGATTTACAATAGAAAAATAGTAATACCACTAAAAGGAACACCCGATGTTATTTAAATTTATTTTTTTACAATTTATTATAATAAAAATAATCATTAGCATTAGCATGATATATTCTAATTCCATTTCTTCATGAAATATATTTGCTAAAGTTTTATCAGTAACAGTTGATATCATGAGATATTTTGAACTTGCGTTGAAAGTAATTCATGTTCTCAATTTAAGTATTTAAGCCTTTTAAAACATACAATTGTATAAATGTCATTGGTTATTGTAACCTTACATTCATATCCTTCGTGTGGTTTTCAAACTCTTTGATGGAAGCTGAATTCAGATGAAAACAGATCAACCTGATTTAAAGACAAATTTTAGCTGGATATAAAAATTAAACCACCATAAAAATTTCCTCAGGCCGAATTATCATATCCAAGTACGAATTATTAGAAATAAATGTATAAAAAATATATAAAAATTCAGAACTTACCTCCGATAAATGCTGAATAATGATAAACGAAATAAAGTGATTGAAAGACTAATTTATGCATGAATTTTTAAGTTACAATTCTTGCAAAAATCGGCCTTAAAACCAAATTATCATTATTGATGTATCAATTCCGAACAGAATGATTTAACTTGAAAACTTACCAGTAGATAATTGTTTTACACAAAATTTATATAAAAATAAGATGTTATAAACATGCGACGTCTATAAAATATAATTTTATTGGAATCAATCGAAGCTTATACTTTACACTTTAACGCAATTTTATCGCTAAACTTTATAGGACAATTTGAGTGATTTTTTTATTATTTTTTGTAATTGTTTTAAAATACACCGCTATATTTGAAGAATAATTCAATTTGCATTAATTTTACAATACATTATTTGAAACAGAGCACTCCATTCCTTTGAGGGTCCAAGCATTTAGTTAGAAAGAAATTCACTTCACTGAAATGAGATATTAAAATGATTGGCGAAAAGATTGTAATTCGTATTGGTCGTTCGATGTCGATCATAACACAACCGATGACAACGACGCAAAGAAGAGCTCTGAAATCCACATTGTGGTGTGGCATTTATATACAGTGATGAAAATAAGGGGATGAGCCTCCCATTGGAGGAGGAGAACCTAATTGTCAATCCGACTTTCAGGGGTTATCAACTATTGAAAATACACATATTAAATAAACCAGAACCTTCAGCAAAAAAACAAGATCCAATAAAACCGATGCAATTTAAAAGGGCATTTTTAATAAAGTAATTAAAAAAAACACAAAAATATTTTTTTGAAGTATAATTTTATTTTAAATTATGTTTAATAATTAATTTAATGCGACGGTTGAAACTGCATGTTATTAACCAGTCTCAAAATCCGCGGTTGAGTGTTTGTTAATTCCAACCTCATGGCGTTCTCAACAATTAATTTATTTCTTTATTTTGTTTTTAAGCGAAAAAGTGTTGAAAATCCACATTCGCAAAGATATGTAGATACAAACAGAACTAAAACTCAAAAGGCAAGCATTGTCACATTTGGGTATGAATAATACATACCACACCAAAATTGTGCGAGCAGTTTTTCATTAAACAAGTTACGTGCCGAGGAATCATTTTACAAATCTAAGGATTAATCTTGTAATTCATCGGGAGTGCTGACTTAATCAAGGGAAGCAGAGAATGGATTTCGTGTCTTTCAGCTCAGGAAAGTAACGCTGAAGTTCATTTTCAAAGGATTCGAGATGCCCAGTAATCTTATTCTTCAAATTTTCATCTATTTCACATTCAGATTCATCTAGCACACTGCAGTGCAGCTGAGTTTATCAACCATTGGAAAGGTTTCCAAGATTTATTTTTCTTCGCCAGTTTTGCAGCTTGAATAAAAATATACTGAGATTGTCGTTAAATATGATAATATTCGTTTCCTTTCCCTGAAGTTTCAGGCTAAGCCTATTTTGTTTGTTCCAATATATCTGCTAGATATGCTACTCTTTTCAACCAAGCTTTGTCATTAAAGTATACCAAAAGCTCATGTTTCTCTTGCATATCTAAGAACAACTTGATTTTATCTTTTAATTCAAAGACACGATTCACCACATTTCCTTTTGACAACCAGCGTAATGCAGTCTAGAAAAGAAGAACCTCGTGATCAGAATCCATTTCATTACAAAGTTATTTAAATAGACGTGTGTTAGAGCTCCAGATTTGATATAATTCACGATTTTTATCAGCGAATCAAGTACCTCTTGCAGAGGTTTTGGAAGAGTCTTACTGGCAAGGGCATACCGGTGAATCATGCAGTTGATTCCCCTTTCTTGGGGAGCTAGTTCTTTTACTTTTTTCTGAAAACCCGATTTTGACCCAGGCATAGATGGTGCACTATCCGAACAAATCCCATACACGTTTTCCTATTTTAATCCTTCAGTCTCAAAAAACGTATTTCTCTTTTCCATAATATTTTCACTTTTTGTAGTAGTTTCAAGTCCACTATAAAATAGGAACTCTTCTTTGATATCATCTGAATTAATATATTTTATGAAGACAAGCAAATGAGCACACGAGCTTACGTCTGTGGATTCATTAACTTGAAAAGAAAACAATGGTGAAACTTTGATTTCATTCAAAGTCTGCTCTTTAGCGTCTGCGGACATTCATGATATACGCCTCTTAATAGTATTATTAGACAGAGATATTCGTTTCATCTTTAGTTCACTGGAATCCCCAAGAACTAATTTCACTATCTGTTTAACAGTCGACCCGCTCGTACGCCAGCCAGATTTTCGGCGCTTTCCACCACCGGGAGGTACTCGAAAGAGAGTGCTTCGTAGGCTGTCATCTGAAACACGAATGATACGTTTCTGGTTAGCGTCAGCTTCAGGACGGATGGACGTCTGTTGAGAGAGAGATAGTGCTTGAAACATCAAGGAAAATAAATTTAGACGTTGTTTCGCAGGGAGAAGGATGGCAAAAACGCACCTTGCCGATTTTCCCGGAGGCATTTCCAATGGGAGTGTTAGGCATTGAGGTCATCCAACACCTGAACTCTCTCTTCCATTCCAAATAATTGGGCAGTTCTTCTTGGGATTATATTTTAATTTTAAACAAATACCTATATGAAATTAGTCAAGCACCATTAAAAATAAAATTTACATTATAGTTATTATTTTTTGAGTTGAGTTGGCGATCCCAGAAAACCCGTCGCGACTCCTTTGGGGGTCGCGACCCCCAGGTTGGGGATCACTGCATTAGATAATCGCCGGGATTAGTCCTGGGATCGGGATTTTCGATAGTTTAAGAAATTACATTGATAAATTTGATCAAAAATTACTAAAAAGTCCATTTGTTGAATATAAAAAATACTTTGAAGGCAAATGAATTTTATTTATTTAAGAAAAGGTAAAATATAATAAAAAAATGGATAAATAAAACACTAGAAAATTCAAATATTATTTTGAAAATATGCCCGAAATAACATCAAAAAAGTAAGTGAAAAGAAATAATAAACCATATTTGAAAATATTCTAAATGGGAATAAATATCATCTCGTAGCTAATATGAATAGAATTAATTAACATTTCGTTGGAATAATACGTAATAATAAATATCATCTCATTAATGCTAGCTAGAATAAGTCAAGTAGCTTGTTTTCTTTGTGAATTTACCTGACTTTCTTTTCCTCGAAAAGTTCAACATGAATTGTGAAGATGTTCCCTTCTGGGGGTGTCACTAACACTGTTTTGGCATTGTCTCTCGAGAAACTTCGTTAAAGCGAATTTCAAGTTTTCATGAGGGTAATCAAACGATACTTACGGTCTGGTCTCCGAAGAAGATTCCAAAGTCGCGCTCCCAATTTTAAAGGGCTAAATTTGTAAGTTTACCCTCGCATCAACAAGTAGAAACAAGTGAGAATAATGAAGCTTATTTTGTTAATCGGTAGAGACAGATGTTAGTTAATAGACTGCGTCTTATATATTTAACATATTTTTTTATTACTATAAAGTAGTTGAACTGCGAGGGTTGATCTTCAAAAGAGAGCCTTCCCAACTAGTAAGGGGACGCTATAATGCGAGTGTAGATTTCTAGATGCAATTCGTAAGCATCATGTAAGTATTCACCCAATCCCTCATAAGGAAAGGAGGGGCTAGACGTCGTGCACCCCAGAAAGCCCTTTTAAGTAAAACCAATACGGTTGTCTTATGTTCAAGTATTCTACTACTTCCCAAGGAAAACTGATTAGCCTTTAAAAACTATCTACACTCCCCTTTGAAATTATCTTAAACGCGCCCTTCAATATTATCATTCAGGAGACTTACTGAAAGAAAAACTAATAAAACGGAAGTCATCCTGCTTTCAATATTGATAGTGTAGAGGTGAATCTATGATACAAATTATATGAATGTGATTCTTCTCTATTAAATTATATTGAAGAGTCTCTAGTCCTACAACGGATTGTGTGTGACTGCACTTTGATGATGATGATGTAAATATATAATATCATATCGTAGTTAGAATTTATTATAAAAAATGCTTTACACTGAGCTCAAACTTTAGCGTGAAATCACATATACTACCACGTGAATTTAATTTCAACAAAGCAACACAGTTTTAAAGGAATAATAAAATATGAATCAATGAAATAGTAGATAAGTAAGACAGTAATTAAAACGTGGACCCTCAGTTAAAATGTAAGTATTTTTTCAAAAAAAGTAATCATATAAAAATTATATTTTCAAGGCTATGTTTATGATTAATGTTTATTGATGAAAAAGACAAAATCTTATTTTATTAATATTTTTGATAATTTGTTGATATTGTTGATGATAATTTTTAATGTAGTACAATTTTGGAGTTGGAAAAAAGAACAAAGTTGGAAGAAAACATATTTTATTAATTGTTATTATATTACATGTATTTGCTTACAAATGCAATGGTATAATAATATACAGTTTGGTCATTATACGTGTACATAAAACCGCAATAGAAACAGTGCTAATCGAATAAATCATCAAAATGCTTCACTAAGCAAATAGCTTTATCCATTTTAGATTTGCACAAACTCAGTTCTCCATGAATGTCACGCAGTACGTATAACATTTTCTTCATATCTGCCAACGGGTTAAGTTCATCATCTCGTCCTTCGTTATCTGACTCAGCCATCTTTAGTGACTCCAGTTGCTCGGCTGCGAGTTGCAGACTGGCTGAAGGAGGAGACGCAAAATCGATCGATCTGGTCGATTTCAGAGGTGGGAAGTCTTCCTCAGTGAACAAAGACTCTTCGATTTCTGTATGTTGCGCCTGTTCAATTGGCGATTCCTCAATAGTATCCACGGGGGTATTCCCGCCCGCGTTTCGGAGGTTTACATATTCTACTCTTTTGGGACACGCTCTACTGCAAGCGGCATGGGTTCCTCCACAGGCGCAACATTTGGGAACGTGTTGTTTCCCGATAAGAGGGCATGCGCTGGATAAATGCGGTTGGTCGCAGCGCACGCATCTTTCAGTTCGGAAGCAATTATTTGCCTCATGACCGAATTCTTGGCATCTGAAGCATTGAATTACTTGTCTTAATGGCCGTTTGTATTTGTTAAAAGTGACATTGTATTTGCAAATATATCTAATGTTTCTAATGCTCCTGACGTCTGTACCGTAGGGGAAGAAGGCGAAATAGAGGCACTTCGTCCTATCTGTTGAGTTATTTAAGAGGATAACTTTTTTCGGTTTCAGTCCGAGGCGCAATAAGTCCTCGACGATGTCTCTTGTGTTCACTTTCGGTAGACCGTGAATGACGGATCTGACTTGTTTTTCCTCCTTCAAAATGGAGGTGTGGTTGCGTTTTATGTCTCTGTCATTTTGGAGCGCTTTAAGTAGCTTCTTATAATGCACAAAATCTTCGAACTGCACAAAAACATGCGTTCCTATGTAACGAATATTAAATTTACCCTCTGGAACAATGGACTTAATAAAAAACACTGTGGCGGTTCTCGAGGAAGACTTCGTCATGATGATGGCCGGAACTCTCGTACTTATTGTTGAGTTTTTCTCCACCATAGTAATGTTTTCGAAGCGATTCTGTTGTTTGATGGGCTTCGGAGATGGTATTTTCGGCAGGCTTGCTAGTTTTGTTGGCTGCTCCCAGCCCTTGTCATCTGATGCTTTGCGATTATGTTTTCTGGAGGGCGTGGAGCTCATGTTGTGATCTGAAGCGAAATTCTTACAAACTGAGATTTTTTCACACACTTTTTGGCTGACACGTCTGGCCACCAGGACGACCCGACAATGAATCAATTCCCTTCAAGCCTGAAAGCCTTTACCGCAGACTTGAAATTTTGAGATTGTGCACGTTTCGAATATAGCTTTACCATTGTTATTTTCTTATCTACGAGTATAACAAAGACCAATTCCTCTTTTGTAGCATATACTGAAAAACCATTGAAATGATAAGACTTGTGCAGCATCAGTAAAATGTATTCACTTTTTGACAATTTTATGCATTTGTCAATATGACTTTGAATCAGCTAAAATTTATCTCTCCAGTATCAGTGATGACAAACTTATGCCGTCCGTGAAATTTCGCATTGTATGTACTTTGGAAGTAAATGATTTCCAATGGCTATTTGATGTAATTAATGACTTGGAGATGCAACTTTCAGAATTTTAGGATAATTTCTTGGCCAAAGTATTTATATTTGTCGACTTGAGGTCCAAATTTGAAAAGAAATTGCTAAGCGAAAGAAAAATAATGTCACTAAAAACAAGAAATTTGAAAAAATCTAAGCATGATTTTTCTCATATTTTACATACATTTATGAGACTTTATTATCAGTGTAAAGGAAGGTTTTTGTCTTGGACCCTAAAAGTGATCGCTTTTTTGACATTTTTTTAATGCGAAAAGTATAAAATATAGAATGATGATATTTAGTGTGTTGAATAGGGCGATCTTTATTCAGCATAAAAATATTTTTTAAAGTTTGATAAAGTATGGTATTAGGTGTGGAATAGGGATTCCAATCCGGATATATTCACACAATGGTCCAACTATTCCATATTTGGATATTTTGTGGAGATATCCGAATCGTGTTCGTTTTAATTTTTAATAGAATTACGAATTGAAATTGGAACACATGACGAATTGGATCAGACTCGAGGCTGAAATAACCTTTAAATCCGTAATTTTATTCATTAACGAATGCTACTGGAGTAATCCAAAGCAGTTGCAAATTTTTAATATTTTACTAAAATGGAACAGTATTGAAATACGTATTGTCTCTATCTAAAACATGACAGAAATGGGAAAGGATTTAGTCAGGATGAGTTGATCGTGAAATGTTAATCGTGAAACATTTCCATTTGCGTGTGAGATGTACAAGATTTGATGCAAAATAATATCGGAATTGTACTAAAAAAATTAGAAAAATTATAAGGATCTTTAGAAAACCACCCATAAAAAAATTATTTTTACCAGAAAATAATTTTCAACAGGAGAATTGTAATCCCTAGTGTGGAAGGAGCCACTTATATCGGTGCGCGGGCGATGACATTCTTCTCCTCGGAAGTTTAAGTCCGCGAAGGTAATTTGCAGCAAAAAAATTAATCATATGTTTACTTTGTATAATATTGTATATATACCTAGACCTATATTACCATATATTTTATAAGTCCATTTTTGAACACGTAGTTGGTTTTTTTTTTAAATATTTCCCGCCCAAATAATTCTATATAAATCTAAAAAGATAGAAATTCGACAAAGCGATGTCTGAAGATCTTCGACCCTCTGATTGATCCTCGTACTGTTATATTGGCTACGAGTTTGAACGATTTGCAGATTGTAATGGGACTTAAATTGAACCCTAAAAAGTGGATAGTCTTTAGTAGGTTAGATATATTAATCGATTGTACTATATTTTTACAAATAAGAGTTATTATTGTTATAATTACTATTTTGAGAAATTCATTCCTCGTGTTCAAACATTTGATCAAGTCTTTGTTTATAATACATAATTCAAATCAACTATTTTAGTTGGATTACATTCATTCTCATTTATTTCCATGTCTGAATCAGAATCTAAGAATACAAATCACGATATTTTGAATTAATTAAGTGTCCGTTTTTATCTTATTATCGCTAACTAGCTTCTTAAAAAAAAATGTACAATCCTTTTATATAGCCTGGATTAAAAGCTATATAGATGAAAAAATTCTACCATGTTTTATTAATGATTTGCTTCTAATAATGCTTAGTTCGAGTCCCAAAATATACATATAAATACTTAATAAACGAGAAGGTTTTTACTAAATAATTTATTTACTATTTACTAAATAAAGTTATCTACATAAATCAGCGTTATAGTTTTGATTGCGCTTGAAAGTCCGGGAAGTCTTTGCTGAATATAACATCGCAGAACTGTATTGAATACGGTTTTCATTCACTGCATTCAGTCTGCTTCGAGCTTCGAAAGGAGTGGTGTGCTCGTAAAACATATCGCTTAATACAATGTTTGTACCTTCGTTTTTCTATATCATTGCAATATTCTGTAATACAATTGTTTGTGTTTTTTTATGTAAATTCATAATCAACATTATCATCAGGATGATGCAGGGTGCAGTTCAACGGTATTATTAGTCCATCTTCACCTACTTCTACATCTAAAGGTATTTTATTTGACATTCCTTGCATGGTAACGTATTCGAGCTTTCTAGTTGATGATGAATTCCTCGGTTTACACCTATTGTACATGCACTATTTGTATAATCACTGCGATTTTAAGCACACACAGACACTCTATGAATGTACGTGTGTAGTGAAAAATCAAGCTATATATTTATTTTGAGCAGTATATATTTGTTTAAATCATATTACAAATTTACATTTTGTACTAGAATTTAATTAGAGCGTTGTGATTATATTTGCTTAGTGGTATCGGAAGAATCTATCTCTGCCAATGATTAGTAATAATCAAAAGAAGATGTTCAGGAAATGATTTCATAGCCTATTGAAATTCTATTTTAACCTTTTCGTTAGTGAGCAAATTTAAATTCGATGAAGTCGTTGTTATCATAATCGCTTTACACCGATTACTTTCTGTCAGCTCCTAATCAGCGTAAGACAATTTTCAATTCGAGGCAGAGTCAATTGTAAATGAATACTTGATAGTGAATACAAGACCACGTCATTTCTTTACATAAACAATGCACAAAAAATCGATTCATTTTCTCCTCCTTTAGAAGGAAATGATAATTGGACAAAGACTCATTCAACACGCAGCGAAGAACGGCAGGCAGTTAAAAAAAAACATCGTCGATAGCACACAATATCCGATCATTTTTTTGCGTAAACAAATAACACACTTGAAATCGAAATCATTATAAGTCGATACATTTGGGCTTAACGATCTATACAATCATGCGATGCATATGAAGAAGCTCTCCGTCTCAGTCTCCCGAACTGCGCTAAGTTCTCTCTGTCTCTGTCCGCCTCGGAGCTTCAATGCACAAGAGTGCTCTTTCTGAATAGTGAAGGTCAAAACGGATATTTCCGATAGTACTCCCATACAGGTTAATACTAAGAAAAATGTATTAACTAGTTGCAAAATTCTGTCACCAAATATTTTAAACGTGTTGATATAAGATTTTTAATTTGTAAAAATCACACAACGATGGAAACATTTCTAAATTCTCCCTCCGCATCACGATTTTATTACGAAATAGGGTTAATTGCTCAACTATTGTTAGAATATCACCCTTTTTTTAAGAGACATACCGAACGTGTTTACATTTTCAAAAATATCAGATGATACTTATCTTCGTTGTAACTCTCATCTTTGTCCAAAAGAAAATTTACTTTATGTATTAAACCTGAATTTCGGCAAGTAATCGTAAGTCAATAGTAGTGATATCGTTTATGCACCTCGATAATTGGACGAGTGTTTTCTACGTACTATTCCATTCATTCTTGTCCCTTAAAATACACAGTCTCACTTTTATGCGGCCTTTATTGTATTAAATATTAGTGGGGCACATTTTCTGATTCGTTTGAAAGTTTCATTTATGACGGTGCGACAAAGTTGGAAGTTCTAGTCGTGAGTAATGCCGAATTAACGCGGTATCAATTTGTTGCAAGTTGCGCAATTTGCGCAATAAAAAGACCACGCTCGTGGAATCCGCTCACTAACGTGCGGTCACTACCACCATGCCTGGCTTTTAATGCTGTGTGTGATCTAGCCATAAAGGACATTCCAGAGAAGGCCTTTCAGGCCTAGCTACGTCGCCTCCAGAAGTGTATCATCGCAGGAGGGTGCTATTTCAGAGGTTTTTGACTACGGTGACCATCCCCAGGATCTACCTCCAACACTCGCGTATGACATCCACAGGATCATCGCTCTGAATTATACACTTTTTGCTTCTCAAGCCATTTCATGGTGTCATTTTAATCCTGAAAAGCTTCAAAATATATTTACTTACTTAGGGTGGCTACCGACAACGTTTGCCGCCACTTTCGTCTGTCCTGGGCCAACTCACTCCAATTTCCCAGGCCCAGACGTGCGGCATCTCTTTTGTCTTGATCAGCCTAGCGTAGCCGAAGTCTTCTGACGGATCTACTGCCATTCGGCCTCAAATTCAAAATGGTTCGAGGGACTCTATTCGACGGCATCCATACCACATGGCCTGCCCACGAGGATGGCGGGTTTTGACGAAGCTTGTTATTGACGCCTCGCCATACAAGTCTATGACCTGACGATTTGATCTCATGACTTCGGCGCCAGAGGTTACGTCCCGGAGGGGTCCGAAAATGTTTCTTAATATTTTTCTCTCGAACCTCTCTAGGCGCATTGCGTCGCGGATGGTCATAGTCTATGTTTCACCACCGTAAACCACTACCAGTCGAATTAATGTTTTATAAATTTTAATATTTGTTGTTACCGATAGTGATTTAGTCCCCAATATTTTTCTCATGCCATGATAGCACCGATTACCATGTTGAATCCTGGAGATTATTTAGTTACTCATTAAATTCTTATCCGTGAGCTATTGGAACTCTAGGACCCTTTCAATATTTTTTTTATTATTAATACTCACGGAGGTGTAATCCCCAGCATTCCCCCTCGATACCATCATATATTTCGTTTTAGCATAGTTGATTTTCATCCCGAAATTAGCCCGCAGCTCCGTCGATAGACGTAAGCGCTACCAAATCCTCCAATCTCAATTTAGCCACGATGTCAAAGGCCAAATGAATTGCATTTTCCTTCAATTAATCTGCGTATGTAGGAATATGTAGGACCAATATCTCCCTTCTCATAAATCACTTCTTCGTCTTCTCGATCTTGTCCTTCCGAGGGAGATATTTCTTTAATTATTTCCTCATCATTCAAAATTTGGAATCCAGGATCAATTGTATCGCAATTTAACCACTTGATTACATCTTCTTCATCACATTCAGCACATATAGAAATTTGTGCTATTGCTACCGCAATGTTTCCTATATCAGGTTCTTCCGCGTTACTGAAATTTACTACTGGTCTTTTCAAAATTTCGTTTCACGAATTAAAATGTTCACCATTCATCTAGACTTTTTTCTGATGGCCATATTCAACCGGACGACTTTTGATATTTTTAAAGCATCTGAGGTCCTTTGATTTTCTAATGACAAGCAGTGGTAGTCTGTGTCTGTCTGCTGCACGAGTGAAGTATTTTCACATCTCGATGCTAAAGATTTGTTGGGTAGTTTTTTTTTCCATTTTAAGTCGATCTCATCAGCATTCCATATAAATTCTTCTTTAATTTATTTTATTTTGAACAATTCAAATAATCGGTAATCCGGATAATTGAGGTTCTACTGTATGTTCAATACAGCCATGAGTGATCGCATGTAGCAGTCGCAAATCGTGATAAACTCACCTCACATTATAGCGGGAACACCAATCTTACAATTCAGACTTGGCCCCATGTGACTTCAACGGTCCATTGAAGGAGGCATTAGGAGGGCAACGATTTCAAGACAACGCTGCTGTCAAACAATACGTGCGCAACTCGTTTTCATTGCAGCCGCCTACTTTCTCAAGTGATGGGATCAAGAAGCTCCCTATCCGATGAAATAAATGTATTTATAATGTGGGAAACTATGTAGAAAAATAAGATACTCCATTTGTATTTTTATGTATTACAAAAAAATAAATTTGTACAGAAAAAATCCTGATTATATTTGAATCACAAATGTAAATACATTTTTAAGAAAATATACGAATTTATTTTGTTTAATAGGTTATATTATTATCATATATTACATGTTTCTAGTTGTATCTATTATACATTTGATTAATTATCAATATCATATTTGCTACCTACGTGATATATCTAAAATTATAGAAATCATGAGAAATTATTTTATTACTGTTATTTTACGAAACGAAACTCGGAATCAAATTAATATAACTTTGTAATTGTACTGGAACCGTTGAGGCTCTAATAAATATCGATATCTTTGCTTAAAAATATGCTATTTCTATGGATGCGCCTAATTACAGCAATTATACGCACATGAATCGAATACTGTATGTATACATTTAGGCGCAACCTGCAATCGTGAAATATTTTTAAAAATGTTCAGTATAATAGTACCGACTAAAAATTTAGTCAATTTAAAAATATACGAATGTCACGATATGCCCAAAAATGTGCTAAAAAAATACTACATGCGTTGACAGCACACAATTGATCGTGAACGGTTATTCGAACCATCACACGGCACGTTGACATTGGCGATGTTTAAAATGATGTTTAAAATTTTGAACCTTAATGTAAACGGTTTTAATCAATTTCTATGTTTTCTCTTTACAGATGCTGTTTTAACCAATTTCGATTTTTTCAGATGTGTGAAGATGTTAAGAAATTGCATGTGTGGGTATGTTTTTTCATCTATATGCATATAAAAAATAATATAAACTGTAGTAATAAGCAATTCCCTGCATATCCGAATGCTAACCATTTATTTGTCATATATTTCAAATGAACCACGTGTTATAACTAAAATAATTGTGTAGAATAGGATTTTTCCAGCTGGTATTGAAATTAATTTGAATCCTCAAAATTTCTGTATAGTATGATGTATAATCAAATAGACCTTTTGTAATATGATGACCTACATTTTATGAGGAAATATGTTGTGTGAGATTTCAATATCCAATCGTATCTTAGTGTTGGCGCATGCCCAAGGGGTTGACGTTACGCCTCGGTGGAAAACTTATAGCTTATAGACTTGAATAGAGATTTATACGATGTATCAGAATGATCTAAAAAATGACACATTCAAGAGTAAAAAGCCTTTAAAAAAATTATTTATGATAATATTTGATATAATTCAGCTAAAAGAAAGCTTTTTGATGACTTTTGCGTTCAGATCCATTTCGTATTCCGTCAAAATAACAACTGTTCAATAATTATATACTTTATTATAAATATTTCCAATAGGTAAAATATCTATTTTGATTACTGTTAGCTTTAATTTAACTTAATTTTGAAGATATATTTTATTTTAATAATGTATTTAACAAAAAAGACTGTTTAAGGTGAAGATGCGTTCTATGGATTTTAAAAATCGTATAACTTTAAAACAACTATATAAAATATACCCAAAATAGCGTTAAAAAGTCAGGAAAACAATAAGGCATAAAAAAATAATTAAAAATCTTGATTTACTTTATTATATTGAAAAATATTTTAATGATATCTCGCATCATTGGTAAAATTTTAAGGATTTCTGGCATCTGGCATCTCTAATGTTAGAAAAACACTAGAGAAATTAAAATTATTTTAATTACAAACTATCATCGCTGTATGATAATTTTCGTTACTATTTTCGCACTCTTCTTCGAAATAAATAGTATGCGCAGTTGTAAAATCAGTGTCAATCTCATAATTGTTCGGTGTAGATTTCTAACTCTTCTCTTTCTGAAAATATAATTAGTGATCAAATTTTGTTCCAATTTTCTTGTTCCCATGACCATTTGTTTATGCAATTTCTCATACCCAAAAATTCAAATTTTCAGCCCACGTTGAAACTTGATGGCTCGTTTAGAAATCGTATTATGAAAAATAAAATGATTTTCCAATTTACTGCAAAGTTGTGTACCTTCTCGAATTATAATTGCCGTGGGGATTGGAAATTTCTTCCATCTTATCATAGTTTTCTGGATCTGGTTAAATTAATAATATCATCGTCACTTATAGCATTATTCATAAGTAATTCGTCGATATCAATTCGAACGTTGAAGATATCAAATCCGCCTAATATATCCGCCATATTAAAAATTTCAACTGATATCGATCTGTTTCAATTATGCATTTCAAGTGTGTGATCGTAATTCAGCGATAGCAGATACAGCATGATTTATAGTAGCAATAAAACAGTTGCCTGAGTGTCAAGTGTACTGATATAACGTAAAAGGGTTGTGAATTTGTAGTTGACAGACTTCTCTGAATTTTAGTGCTTTCGATGGAATTTCCAGTAGCAGCAGCCTGTCTTTCTTAGAAGCAGTTGTCGAAAATAAGACACAGTCTGCGAAAGAAAAAAGATATGAAAGCAGTTTAATTGCATGGGTATGTTATTGTTGTATCATTATTTTTAAAAATATTTCAAGCAACCATTAGGCAATTAGCATTCTTATGTATCAAAATAATTTGTAAAGCATTACACATCTGCAGGGTTGCTAGACTTAGGAAATGCATTAAACGTAGGGGTATCTAGATAAGGCAACTCAAATTTTGACTTGTCAGTATAGTTAAAGTTGCATTTTTTTAACATTATACGAGCACACCATATTAAAATACGAAAAATATTAACGCAATTTTTGTTTTTCGTTTTAAACTTATAGTAGTATTTACAAAAAAATATGATGATTCTCTGTTCCTTCAAGCTATTTGATAAAAAAAAATGACTATGCTCTATCTATTTTTTTTACAGAAGGTGCAACAAATTGAAGATTTAAGAAGAACTCGAATTGATGCTCCCCCACCGACATCAGAGGAATACGAGATGCCAAATGCTCCATTCGGCAAGTAACTTTTAGCGAACAAATGCCGCCATATTCGCGACAAGGAAAAAAATAATTACGGATTTTATTGTAGTAATTTTGTAATATGGGCACAATATCGTTAGAAAAAATGAATGGAAATTATAATAGTTAGCAAACACGGTAAGTAGAGTTCCATTTTATTTGGAAACATTCACAATGGATCTTTTTAACCAAATATTCTAGATAAGGGTTTTCCAAACTTTTACCACAACGGAAACCACCTTGTTTATTTTGGACAACGGAAAACACCTTGGTGATGCTTCTTGTGAGCATCCTTCGTCTAATGCTGTCAATCTAAAGCACGCTATTCATATTTCACCAATTGATTTTTTAAATAATTTTTTATCCGATTTAGGCCATGGAGGACAAGGCTCAGTCTTTAAAGCTAAACATCTGCCAAGTGGAGAGTTCAAAGCTATTAAGATCTACCAAGCCAAAAAGAATACATCAATACATTGCTATATAAAAGAAGCTGAAGTATTTCATTGTATTTAAATGCTTTTAATTTACTGGTAAACATTTATTACTATAACAATTAATGTATCCTCTTTATTCAGGCACTTATAAAGTTAGACCACAAAAATATCGTAAAATTCAACAACTGCTTTGTCGACGAAAACAACTTTTACGTCGTTATGGAGCTAAACAACGGCAAGTTTTTGACACATACTAATTTTTTCGTTGATAAACGTAAATTATTATTTAAGACTTTTATTTTATTTTAGGGAAAGATCTTTACGAGCTTATATATATTCGAAGCAGACACAATCGTTTTCTTGTAATGGAGAACCCCTCTGATAATTCAGTTTATATTTCACTGTTTGAACGCAACAGCTATTTATGGTTGTGGAATGAAATGGCACAGGCTCTGAAATATATGCACAGTGTGAAGTTTATGCATAAGTAATCTTTTTTTTACAATAATAAGTTTAGGAGAAATCTCTTAATCACTTTGTTGAATTAATTTATCAAAAAACTCATCCATCGTTAATGAGCGCATGCATTTAGCACTTCTGTCAATAAGATAGTCTGGCCGGACCATTTTGCTTTTACGATGAGTTTTTTTAATAGTAGTTATGCGTAGATCTTACCAAATCTTCCTCACTTTGTCCATTGAAGGATTTTACAAAATTGAGAATATAAAAAAAAAAGTTCTGGATCTTTGTGTTTTGAGAAAAAAATGTTTTTCTTCATGCTCCGTAAGGAAATTTTAATCATTTCGATATATAAAATATTTTATCAAATGTCTCGTGTTGATCTGAATTTTTACCTATGTAATAAAAAATCTTATCACTTTAAAGCGAATACGTATTTTATTAAAGAATTATTCTACAGCAACAACTCTATTTTGGACGAAAAATGTGAAAAAATTTTGTTCCTATTATTTGTGCAGATCTCTCTAGCTTCAAAAATAGTAAAGTGAAATGGTTAAAATTTTATCGTTTCTACGTATGCATTGAATTTTGGATTATATCATATGTCATTTCCTTCAAATTTGCTTTCTCTCAGTGCTTCTTCTGCATTACCTCTTTTCCACTAATAATTCTTGAATATCCCCAACATGCATATTTCTAAAGCTTTTTACTTTCATTGCCTTAATGAGTGTTACTAATGCATATATTTTTAATGGACTCGATAAGACTAATAGATTAAACTATTTTTTCTATGAATCAAGTATTTTATATTTACTGTCTTATTTTTTAATGGATAAAGCTATTATACACTCCAAAATCACCATAAGTATACGGTATCGCCGATATCGCCGCTGCGCAAAGTTTTATATGGGAGATGTTTATTTATGTGTTTATATTGAAAAATGTATTTTATGTTCATATATCATAAAAAACACATACATTTATATTTCAGTGATATAAAACCTAACAATGTTTTAATTGATATTCATGGCTTTGTAAAATTTTGCGATTTTGGCTTGAGTGATTGCTCGGATTCGGTGATAGGCAAATTTAAGCTCATCAAGAAGTTCGGCACCCCTTTTTACAATGGGCCGGAATGTGATCAGGTATGTTTTATTCATTACAAATTAACTTTTAACATGTAGATTCAGTACTCAGATACTTAAATATCAGCGGCGGGTTTAGTACATGATAGGTCTTTGGCGCAATTGTCGACTGATATATTTTTTTAATGCAAAACTATGAAATAATATTCGAATTATTTTTAGACAGCAGTACGAACTGAAAAATCCGACATATGGTCAATTGGTGTATCATTTTTGCTAACGTATTGCGGAGTTAATTTGTCAACTGATATAATAACTACGATCAGTAACTTGAAGAACAACCATACGTGGCTACATAATCAACTCTTAACGAGTAAGTTTAAGTTATTTTTTTCTATATAAGATATTTTTAAATTGTACATTATAAAATTAAATTTGAACTGTTTTATTTGATTGAATAAAATAAAAATATTTTAAAGTAGATAAATATGCTAATATTAGTTTGTGTTGAGATACGGTTCAGTAAACACAAAAGTTTTGTTATGTCGTTGAAGCTATGATTGTAAAATTTGTTTTTTATTTTAAAAAAATCTATCAAAAGAAAGATGTCAAAACTATTTTATACTGTTCTTGTTAAAGGAATAAAGGCAAATAAAACATTGATAAAAATCACCGATTCTTACGGGAATACTCTGAAACGAAACCGTTTATTTTAAGGGACAAGACTGTCCCTTAAAATTCACGGTACATAGAAAACACCCGTCTGCTGAACATCATTTTTCGATTATTACAAAGCATTGACAGAGATATATTCTTCCGATACTACTAAGAAAATACAATCGCATCGCCCAAATTAAATTCTAATTCAAAATGTAAATTTGCAATTTATTTAAACGAATGTATATTGCTCAAAATAAATAAATAACTTAATCTTTCACTACTTAGGAATACGAAATCAAAAAACTTTCGAAATAGTTCAGGAAAAAATAAGGAAATTTAGATTGGAAATTTTACCTCATCCAGCCTATTCACCAAAAAAAAACACCAAATCATAAAGTTGGTGAAAAATATTTTAAAAAAAATGTTTTCACCATTAAATTTTTTTTATTACTCTCCACTTTACGCAATAGTTTTACTAATAAAAAAATGTTTAAAATTTTATTAACTTCGTCGGTTAAATAGTAGCAACATTTTTGATAAAATCACTCTATTTAATTTTCAATATTTATTGTAGATAAATGTAAGTATTACTTTATATAGAGAATTCTTCAAACTTTTATGCGCTATTTTTTCTAGTTACCAAACTATTCAATATGGATGAAGATCTCGCCAATGTTGTACAACGATGCTTGCGATTTGACCCAGAGAGTAGATGTAGTGCTGAGGAGCTATTAGCTCTCAGTCCATTCCAAATACCAGCCTCCAGAGAAGATTTTGCAAAAGATGTTTTTTCTCATTTGCTCAAACAAAGGAATGAAAATCAAAACGTGAACCGAATTCCGCAATAAAAAATGTGTTCATATTTTTGTTAACATGAAAATTATAAATCCTCGATTTATGCTGTGCTTTTTACTATCTTTTTAATCAAAATTTGATGTGTTTCTCCTTTTCGAGTAAAAATGTTTTGGTAAAAAGATTTTTGTTAAAATTTCAAAGTCTATTAAAAGAAAATAAAATCCAGTTGTTTGTTTTAATTAATTGTTAATATTAAACTTGTTTATTAATATTTTAATTCATAAATATTTTTGGTGTGCACCGGTGGGATGATTAGTTCTCTAGACCAGCGCTTCTTAAACTTATGTAGTCCGCGGACCCCCTCTTGAGCAAAATTTCTTTCGCGGACTCCCTGTTTAGCAAATTTTTTTTCGCGGACCTTCGTGAATATTTTTTTTTTCTAGGCAGACCCATCTCAACCCTTGTGACCTAATTTTTTCAACAAACAAACATTTCTTGGACAAAATAGATATTTTTACAATGTTTTCTGTAAATAATTCGACGAAAATATCTTTTTCAAGTATAGATAAATGTTTTGTTTATATTCTCGCGGACCCCCAGCAATGTCTTCGCGGACCCCCGGGGGTCGCGGATCTATCAAAAATCATTACGAATACTATTCGGATATATCCCCAAATATCCGAATATGGAATAGTTGAAAAGGCCCAAATATAATATATACTGATATCGGATATTCGAATATCTGGATTGGAATCCCTACACTATATCCAAAGACATATTTTTTCTATTATAATGCTATTTAATAACAGATGGCAGCACTTTATTTTCTCTCTCTCTCCATTTATTTATCCCCTTTTTTAAATAATATTTTGACCATAATTAGAACTCATAATATTTATTAATAAAGCAAAGGTATTTCTTAACAATAATTAATAAAGCGGCGATTAATAAAATTGAGCAAGGCCACTTATGTTTGAGTAGATTTGCAAAAATAATAATAATATTTTAGTGAGGGAGAAATAATACCATTGCGTAAATTCGCTTTTTTTCTGTGCAATTAAAATTCGCCCGACACATCTCTGTCGCATCTCTGTTGATAACTTGACCGATGACCTTGACCGAGGAAAGATGTTCTTTCCACCGGTTCACCTGTAGTTTTTTGGCGGATCCCACTTTTAGTTACTCCCTGACCATCTCCATCTTCTTGCTTGACTGCGAAGGCTAACCAGAGCTTCAACTTCCGTGAGTTCATCGGTGAACTGTGATGGTGATCTCCGCATTATTTCTTGTTCATCAAGATCGATCTGTAAAAAAAAGAATACGATTTAATAATGATTGAAAAAGAGTAACTTACTAATTTGAACTTAATAAGCTGATAGTAAAGAAATATCTAATAATATCACTGCACTGTTTTGAAGACATTTTTTTTTCGAGTGTGGAAGACGCGAATTGAGCGTTTTTCATAGTCAGAATTAGATTTTATTTTTGTTCGGACGTCACGAGCATTAACGAATTATTGTCGGCGCCGGCGTCATCCCATTTGGCATCATCCAGAAAAAATCGTAAAATCAAGATACAAAATATTTGCTGTTAAGGGGGCACGGCAGTTCGGGCCCACTCTTACATCACATCAATCACTGTACGTTGTGCATATTGCAGAGTTAAATACATTTATTAAATAAAGTGTGCTTTGTTGCAAATTTTGATCAATTCCAAAATAAATAAATTTATTTGTAAGTTGCTATTCATATTTGGTTATCAATAAAATTTATTTTACTTTAAACCTGTGTGAAGTCCTATTTTCCTGGGTAACGTTATCTTCGTTTTAGATGCCTCTGACGACAGAAAAATCCGGGCGAGTTTTAGACTCCACAATGCCTAAAACACACACAGGAAGGGGAAAGCTAACTCTACGCCCTTGGGCAACGGTTGAACCCCTGGGGTAATGATGTGGAGTAGAGGTGCGCGAAACAGCCTCATCGGCTTACTCATAAAACGCTGCTGGGGTAGCACAGCTAACATGAGTTGGGTACGCAGGTGAAGTCTGTGTCAAAAGCATCACCACTAGGGAATCCAATCCCGGGATCCCGGATCCCGGGATCCCGGACAGTTTTAGGTAATTAAGAATCCCGGGATTAGAAAGCGTAATCCCGAAAATCCCCGGATTGAAATTTTTATCTAACAGAAATCGTACACCTCATCAACACGATGAAGGCTACTAAATTGAGACATTCCCGATGAAATCTGGACGCTTGGAAACAGTGGCGTAATTACTAATTGACGAACTTAGGCGACGCATAGGAGCAGTGACTGTCTAATCTATGTATACATATATAGAGTACATGTATGTTTTTCAAATTGTTATATTAACCTTTCCCTACCGGTGATGTATTTACTACACCTCGACTTTAATAATGGGAATATTGATATGAAATATAATAGATACGGGGTTCAGAATTTTTGCATTCCTCCGTAATATAATTACAAATCACATCAAAGTATTCTAGTATATAAGTATTCATCTGCAACGACGAAAATAAATAATTTGTCGGGAAATCAGGAATTTTGCGATTTTTAGTCCGTGTCTCAGCAGAAAAGAATTTTATCAGTCACATTGATGGTGTTATACGAAAATGAGGGCTCACGCGATCATCAACTCGAACTAGCATTTAAATATCTGATGACGATACCTCCAGCGAGTGTGGAAGCTGAACGTGCATTTTCAGCAGCAAGTTGTCTGACTTCCAAAATCAGATCCAGACTAAATGACGAAACACTAATGTCTAATGTTAATGTTACTTCGGGCATATTTTCAAAATAATATTTGAATTTTTTAGTGTTTTATTTATCTATTTTTGAATTTATTTTTATCTTTTCTTAAATAAATAAAATTCTTTGGCCTCCAAGTGATTTTTTATATTGAACAAATGGACTTATTAGTAATTTTTGATCAAATTCATCAAGGTAATTTCTTGAAATATTGAAAATCCCAATCCCGGGATCCCGGGACTGGTCCCGGGATTGTCTAATGAAATCCCGAAATCCCGGGATCGAAATTTTGGCTCGGGATTGGATTCCCTAATCACCACTATCCTCAACAGCCTAGTGCAGGGGTCGGCAACCTGCGGCTCGCGAGCCACATGCGGCTCTTTGGATGTGAAGCTGCGGCTCTTTAGTTCCATACGCAAATAACGAAATTTTCTACTTGAATAACCATGCAAAACCATCGCTCCCATTGAATTTGTTTGCCCAATTATTTGTTATTGAAGTACAAGTTAGTGTTGTAAGTAAATTTTAAATTGTTTTAATTTTTTACTTAAATAATAAGTGATTATATATTTTTCTTTTTTTCCGTGGGAGGGGAATCTTCGCAAGATACCCATTCTGGGTAGTGTGAGATTAACGATTAACTCGTTCCTGCCCACTAAACCCCTCCCTTGTCCTTCTCTGCCCCCTGGTATTGTTTTACACATTGCTTCAGGAGGTCAGATAGTCTGGCCTTAGATTGGCTCTATTCTAGTGTTGGAGAGGCGCTCTGCGTCTCTCTCTCTCGCTGCCCTCTTTGGCGCTCAGAATCTCTTCTACGTAGTTGCGCCAAAGGTTTCAGTTCTTCTTGCTTCCTATCATGCTGTGGACTGACGTTGAGTTTGGCTATCCCGAGTGCTTGTTTCAGTAGTTTTCTCTGGAGTGCCCAAGCCTCACAGCCAATGATGGTGTGCTCTACGTCGTCGACCTCCGCTTGGCAGTGGTGGCACGTTGCGGATGGTTCTTTTTCAATCCGCTTCAGGTACGCACCGAAGCATTCGTGCCCAGTGAGCACCTGAGTCAAGCGGTAGGTTGTTTCACCGTGTCCCCCGGCCCTCCACCGACGTATGACCGGGATAAGTCGATGAGTCCACCTTCTCTTGCTGAACTGATCCCATCACTGTTGCCAGGCTTCCCTCATTTTCTGGTCATGTTCGTTGTGATTTTTAGGATATTCGTAGTCCAAGGTCCTCTTCTTTGCTTGGAGGTCCAGCGGGGGCATTCCAGCGATCACAAGCACAGCGACACTGTCTCGGAGCTGCGGTGACTCGGAGCGCTCCTTGTCGCTGGACCCTAGCGAGCTTCTTTCTATTGGTGTCGCGTCTGAGCGTCTCGTGTCATATCGGGGTTCCGTACAAAAGGATCGAGTGTATTACCTCGTTTATGGTACGTCTTCTGCACGGATTTGGCCTTCCAATGTTGGGCATGAGCCTTCCAAACTTTTACACCTTCTCTGATGTTTCTTCCATGTGTTTGCTAAAGGTCAACTTGTTATCCATGAGGATCCCGAGGTATCTTAGCGTTTTGCTGTATTCCACCTCGTGTCCTCCAATAACAAGCTGCTCGACCCTCGGTCTTCTCCGTCTGCTGCATATCATTGCCTCCGTTTTCTCGGCCGCCAGCTGCAGGCGATTATCCCGCATCCACGCTCGAATTCTGGCGAGGGCTTTGTTGCCCGTCGCCTCCACTTCCTATGGATATTGAGCCGTCACCAGTAGCGCGACGTCGTCCGCGAAGGTAATGAGTTCTGCTCCTGCAAGTAGTGCCATGTTTAGGTCACTGTTGTAGAGTACGTTCCAGAGGGTTGGTCCCAAAACGGACCCCTGCGGAACGCCCATCTCCAGTCTTCTCGTCAGGTCCGTTTCATTGTGATGGACATATCGGTCTTTGAAATAATCGCTTATGAGGTCGAGTGCATACTGTGGAATTTCATTTTTTTCCTCCAGGGCTCCAACGATTAGCTCCCAGTTTGCGCTATTAAAAGTGTTTTTTTTTTTTTTTTGGCAAGAAATTTTTTTGTGGCTCTTTAAACACTTTGAAATTTGTAAATTGCAATTTTTGGCTCTTCCGACTCAAAAGGTTGCCGACCCCTGGCCTAGTGTACACAGGGGAGAACGGCTTTAGGCTGCTTGAACGGCGATTCATCTCCGTGGCTAGGGACTACAAATGACCGAACTAATACGAGTACCATGGAAAAGGGTTAGCCTCTGCAGTCCGTCATCTACTGCAGCTCTCTTTAAACTGATGTTGGACTCGTGGTGGCAGGGAACCCGCGATAGTATTCCCTTGAATTTAGTATAGCCTCTGTTCTTCCTCATCCAATGCGCCTCGAGTGCATGTTGGCTGAAACTGGTGTTTCATTTCTACACCTTTTTCTTATTTCAACTGTAATTGTTTCATTTCGATCTCCAGACCTGACACTACTGGATTTCGATAAATGTAGACGATCAATCAGAAATATTAATACTCTTGTTTAGATGACATTTATTATTACACCCAATAATTAACCATGGCCTAGATTTGAATCCAATAATCTTTTAATGAGCATGACTGTTTTATCATATTTCCCTGAATTTAAACGACGGGGAGTAGAAAATGTCTACTGTTATTTCAATGTGGTCTTTAAAACAATCCGCCTCGACTCGTCGTAGAAACGTAATACTTATTGACAATGAATAACACCGTAGTTTGTTAACAATGAGTTCAGCTTAGGTATTGTTATCAGCATTCAGACTTTTACGAGCTCTTAGTACTATGACGTAAAATATTTTTGCATTAATTAAGTTTAATAGTTGTTGTAATATTTTTCATAAAACTGCGTGACTCATATAAAATAAGTATATAAAAAGAGTGACGTCTCTTTTATTACGATCTCACTTTGCATCATATGATGACTAGCATCAACGTATTGAACTTAAGCCGGTAGCTTATTATAGATTTGCTCTTCACAAATTTAGGACGAATGTTCACCCCAATGTTTGCCCTTGAGTATACCCTGAAAATACTTACGCAGGTTATTTGTATCCTCGCTAACGATATTAAGATAAAACTAATAAACGACGGTTTCTCTCTAAATACGTGTTTTTGTTACAATAATTAAATGCTTAAGCGGCTAAGTGTTACTATTATATAATGGATTAGATCCTGAAATTCATTATAAAAGTTCAAGTCCAAATTGTAGAAAAAATAAGCGCACTTGCAAATTTGAGAGATCGGAAAGTATACATAATATATTTCTCATCGAATTTCTCGATCCAAGTTTTATCCTTATTTCGAGAATCTAAAGAAATAAAACGCAGATGATTCATAAAATCATAAAGGGATTTCTATGAGTGCATAGATGTTCTATTTTCAACTACAATTAAAATATCACTAAAAAATAACAATTTGGCCTTGCACTTAAAAATCCTCCCTTACCTAGAATTTATATCTTAACTTCATCATAACATAAATGCGTAATTGAAAGTCACTGCATAAAAATCGTTTTTACAATTGATTGAAGTTATCGATGGATTTCATTTCAGAATCAAATCATCAGGTCAAAATTGCTGACTATTCATGCAATATTTATGAATATAATCCCAGTGAAAGGATTTAGTTTATTTTATATCCTCATATATAACATATTTCCTATATGTAGCCAAAAATAATTCGTATATCAATCGTTTCTATACTTAAAAGAACAGAGGATGAATAATAAATAATAATTTGAAATAGAGTGCATGTCAAAAAGCTCTCAATGGATTAATATATCAATAAACTCGTTAGCATCCTTTCAAAGGACTTAAAATCACATTCAGTTGGATTGTTTTTTAAGCTGAAACCCTCGCAGGCTTAAGTCGGCAATGAGTTCAAATGTACTTTAAGGGGGAAAACTTTAAGGGGTTAAAAATCGTTTTTTTTTTTAACTTCATAAATTGTTAGTAAAACTGTTTTAAAATATGTTTTCAAAGTTTCACAATAAAATTCTAATTGGTTCCGATGTTATGAACACCTCTCGGTGCTGTAACGCGCGAGAGGTAGTACGAAATGGTCGCTCGGTGGATCCTAATTCACTACCTGGCTCTATACATCTGTGCTACGGGAAGAAGTATAAAATCAAAAAAAGAGGAAGATGCCTACAGACGCTTTTATTTGTAAATTCTAAAAACAAAGGTTTTAGGTAAAATGTACTAGAAGCGTTGGTATTGTTTCGAGCGTCAGTTTAACTGCTACCTTCCTTGCGAGGGGCGAAAGTTAGAAGTTAAAATGTCATCCGAAAACAGGATACCACAGACCGACGTATGATAACTGAACTTTTAAACATATAATATCCGCAGACGACAATCCACAACACGAAAACTGTCCAGACAGGGATGACAGCAAGTGACAGAAGCTAAAGCTACATTCGAAAATAAATTCTTTCAATACAATAAAATTTATTGAAATAAAATTTACTGACGAGATTTATAGGTGCTCACAGGCATAACGCAAACGATATTTTAAACTCCACCGTTTGGCGAACGGCTCCAAAATACTACATTCTGGCCTAAAACCAATTGAGGTGACGGCATTTTTTTCTTATTAAATGAAAAATGCAATACTTGTAATGATAATGAATGAGCTGAAAGTAATTGGCTCGCAGATTTTTAATTATGCACGGCAAATGGATCAACCGACAGAATAAACGCATCGCAGCGAAGACTAAGGAAGCTCGGAAAGCTCCAAAAGAGGAGACGCAAGCTCGAAATTATGCGTATAAAGAAAAATAAAGTTTGCTATCTGGTACTGGAATAGCTGATCAACCGCTAGGTAGTTTTTAGCATTTATTACTGCCTTAAATTTAGTTTTCGATAATATTCCTTTCAAATGCGTTTTTTTCAAAACGACTTTTTTTCAACTTCCGAGAACTTTAACTCACAAAACAATTGACCAATTGTTCAAAAAATGCTTTTATACAGGTTTTATTCTTAATTACAATTGACATGAACTCAATTTTGAGATGATGTCATTATTTAAAATGTATTTTTTATTGCAAGAAAAGTGCAAAAAATTTAAGAAACCGTACCATTTTGTTTAAACACTCCTAAAACATACAATTTTTGGAAACTTAGTTCATCTTATTAAAATATATATTGTTAATAAAATTAAAATATTGTATTGATTTTAAATAATCGGCACGTTTGAAATCATTATTAAAAAGCTTAAATTTATTTCAGGATTGATGATTATTATTTAATTTTGATATGGACTTAAAATTATTAATCGTAAGTCCGTTTGAATACTAACAAAATTATTTTTTGCCACCAATTAACATCTGATATTAAATATCTATCCCGACCAATTACCATGGTGATTTAATCATCGATTCACAGAAGGGAAAAAATTGTATTTTTCACAAATTCGCCAGAAAATCACGTTCTGATTGCAAAATTATTTTTCCGTAAGTTCTTCATAAATATTTGTCACGTTTTTTTTTTAAATTGTAAAACATGTAGATTATTGTTTGTTTTAATTTTTTCACGCATAAAAAGCACGTAACGATATGTTACATTATGCTACGTGTGGATTACATTATGAACACTGTTCATCATTGCTTTATTAATTTCCTCGTTATTCGTAATTTTATTAATGCTCGCTCCTGTTTGAGTGACTTTTCATGATTTAAAAAAAATGGGATCAACATCTCAAGTACAACGTTCGGATCTATCCTACAACATGATAACAATATCAACTTATTGAATCATCGTAACATCTCGTAAATAATGAGAATTATAAAATTAACAGTCGTATTTTCAAAATCATGCATAATTTTAATATTTCAAAAACTGCATTCCATTAGGAGACACAACGTGCCATATTTTTAAGATTCTATTGATTGGAAAAAATAATCTATTTTCTATAATGAAGTTAAAATTTTACACAACCTATAGTGCTCTTGATATCCAATTGCTTAAAAGTTTAAGAAGAACTGCATCAAAATTGATCAAAGTGATTATAAAACATTATTTAATGATATCATGTCCTTAAAAATTATTTAGAATGTTGTTGCAAACAGGATTTCTTTCGCTCAAAAACAACTTCATGATGACTATAAAGAGTTGCTGAATCTTAACATCATTTACTTAGAGGAGATTCATTTAGGAGGCCTACTGGTCTTTACCGTGCAATATGGATAGCAAAAGCTATATATATTGTTTGAAGATTTTAACTGACGTAAAAGGAGGAGTATACAGTAAATGATATTTGTATTTTCACAGTTATAATATATGTAAAATACGGGTTTTAAGCCTATGTTAGATATTCAGCATCGAGAAACTACTTATAATAATTAAAAATACCTTGCATTCTTTGAAAGTATAAACCAAACAAAGGTTAAAACCACCACGAAAAAAATACTGAGCCATTTATCGTACTTGTCGAACGAGTCGGTACCTTTGTCGACATTTTTGACGATGAGTTTTCAGTTCAAGATTAGATTAGATTCACTAAGAATCGAAGGTGTAGAAGATTGCCCGAAGATAAAAAGCTTAAATTTGGGAGAATGGATCTGGTCTTGA
The DNA here is from genome assembly GCA_008973525.1 of Stenopsyche tienmushanensis. Taxonomy (NCBI): domain Eukaryota; kingdom Metazoa; phylum Arthropoda; class Insecta; order Trichoptera; family Stenopsychidae; genus Stenopsyche; species Stenopsyche tienmushanensis. Next base: position 490,499 of record WACJ01000526.1, read on the forward strand.
CACTGCAAAGAAAATAGTTCATTCTATGTGGCTAATGAATGATATTGCTAAAAATGGATGACAATCATTTTTGTTAGTATAAGATTACAGAAATAAATATCCTGAATATAAATGATTTAAATATTAAAAGCGCATTTGTAATCTAAACATGAATTTTGCATGTAAATGTTTATATCAATATATACAAGTTAGTGATTAGTAGTGTTTTATTTTTTTAAATTGTGAATATTATTTAAAAAATTGAAAATAATACTGAAATAGTTATTTTTGGGTGAAAAATCAAATGAGATGTTGACCTGTCAAATATTCAACAGTTTATTTTTTTGACTCCACTGCTCATAGTCCATGATGTGTTTTGCTCGTTGGTACCTCAAGGGCCTTTTACGTTAAAATGTACACATTCCTCTTTAGTACATACTGTCTCTTAAATGTGTCTCAAAGCATTATGGATATTCAATAACTCTCTAATATGTTTTCTAATCAATATTTTCAGGAACATAAATAGATGCAAAATAATTTTAATAATAATCAGTGTCTCTGGTACCACTGCACGATAGAAATAGAGGAAGTTGTGTTTTCAGACGGTGCAAGTAGTGGGGATGATTTCTGCGAGATACGAAGTTGTGTTTCAGTACTAATCATTTCATCTCCGATCAGCACGGAGGCAACTGCAGCCAAGAGTTGGTCTATTCTTAGAGTGTTCAAAGACGAGATCAAATCACGCGGACAGTCCCAGTTCCTTCCCAGACCGCATCAAAACGATATTTTCTTGCGTCCGTCCAGACTCTTAAATTCATGTCTTAAATTAAAATAAAAACACATACTTAAACATAAAGAGTTCGTACGAGCAACATCAAGATGCCAAAGAATTACTCTTATTCGTCGGCATCATCATTGAACGAAGACTACAAGGTAAAATAATTTTATTCCATATAAATAGCATTCGTAAACAAATCAACTATAAATTGCCTAATTCGAATTCCAATCAAGAATCAAAGAAAATATGAGACTGTCTTTGAATCAGGCCCATATCATTTTTTGCATACGTCTTGTAATTATTTTATTGACATTGTAAATCGATCCTCTGTCGAATCGACATATTATTGCACTAATAAAGTATTTTTTTAGCTACCTGCATGCATACTGCATTTGAAAAGATTTGAACGTTTTTCATTTAAAACTTTGCAGTGTTTCAATAATAATGTCATGCATTATTGATAGTACAAGGTTGAATTATTATTTCCAATGAAATAGTGAGCGTGCAAAATCACAAATGTGCGAAAAGCGGTTTTCAAATATCTGATAACGGTTTCATTGCCAACATATAATAGTAAAATAAACGACCTTCGCGCTTAAAAATTCCATATAACGAAGACAACATAAGACATAAGATGAAGATATATAACGAAAACAACATAATCGTGTCAATTTGCTTTAATACCTAGTCCTTCATATTTAAATGCGTCATTAGGCTTCGAAGTGTAATTTTTGTATTAATTTCGCACGTCTTCCTAGATAAAGTTATGCACAATACATTGAAAACCCATGCTTTATTTCAATGCAAACCGTTCATGCTGAAGAAAAAAAATAATCTACCGTGAAAAACATATTCTTATTCATTACGAAAATTTAATAATCATCATGAATTCAATTTTCTCATCGTACATTGCAGAATTTTAATCACAATCAATCTCAATTAAAATATTATTTTTCTGCATGGCTAATGGTCAATGACATTTGAATATACCTTATAATCATCAACCGTGCTTTATGGATTTTTATCTTTTATGAACCTACATTCGGCCATAAATATTTTTTATGCTCAATGCTATTTAATACTGAATGTGAAGAACGATTGATGCGATCATATGAACATGAAAACAAGAAAAACCCAAATCAAACTGATTCATTTCAATAATTCTATCAAAAAAGTAATTTTGAGCTATGTGATTTTCAAAATATCTGGCACTCAATAGTCAATACTCAATTTGATAATGACTCTCAATTTATGCTGCCAGCTCTCAGTCTGTTAGGTCGTGTACTATATTAAAATAGTATTCAATATAGAGCATTTATAATACATAGTTATATTTAACCTTTTCAAAAAATTGTATTTCCGGGACAGGGGGAGGAGCGCAAGCTAGATACTTACCACGGGCGCTTCATACTCTCGTTACAATCCCTCCCTTATGATGCTAAAATTATGCATATATCATATAGTACATTCTATTAATGATTATTTTGTTAATTATTATTTCGATTTACATTTCGAGTAAGAACACTGCAAAATTAAGTACAAGCTGACACTATTCATAATCTCAACAACAACAAAAACGAGTGAAAATGGTTAACCTTTCGAGGAGTGAGCAAATTTAAAATCGATGAAGACGTTAATGCCATAATCGCTTTACACCGACTACTTTCTGTCAGCTCCTATCAGCGTAAGACAATCTTCAATTCGAGGTAGAGTCAATTGTAAATAAACACTGTTGATAGCATACAAGACCACATAATTTCTTTATTCATAAACAATACACAAAAATCGATTCATTTGCTCCTCCTTTAGAAGAAAATGTGAATTGGACAAGGATCGTTCAACAAGCAGCGACAAACAAATAAACACTTTCGATAGCACAAAATATTCGGTCATTTCTTTGCGTAAACAAATAACACACTTGAAATCGAAATAATTATTAGTCGATAAATTTATGCTAACGATATATACTGAACATTTTTTCGGCCCGCGAGATTTATCACACTTTTACAAAATATATATATTTTATAATGACTAAAGTTATTGATACCAATGTGTTAAAAAAATAGATTATTTGTGCATCCATATGTTCAAAAATTAACTATCAAAATTATGAGAAAAAATTAGCTTTGATTTATTAAAATAGTATTCTTGCGAATATATGACAGATATTGTGAATACAACAATAATAATTCATTATGTTTCAATTTTTCACTCGAAAAAAATTCTATACTCTGTCTAAATCTAATATGTGGATATATAATTTTATATGTGGGCCCCGGAGTCATAGTACATTTCCAAAGTGGCCCGCAAAACCATTTGGGTTGGCCACCCCTGATCAATACAATCGTGCGATGTATGCGGGGAAGTTCTCCGTCTTTGTCTCCCGAGCTGCGCTACGTCTGTCTCTGTCTCTGTCTGACTCCAAGCTCAATGTACAAGAGTGCCCCAGCGCTTCCACGCCCCGGCATAGTACTTCTTTAGGGGTTAATATAAGCTCATTTATTAGGGGAATAATTGATTAATGATATTTGTAAATTCATTGTGGCTATTTTCGAAGGGTGACAACATTTTAACATATTTTGGCATTCAAGGTCAAGTGGACGAATCGATTGCCAATACTTTATTTATACATTTTTCATGCAAAAATATACGATTTTCATATATTTTAACTTTTTTATAATTATTAAATGCATCTTTTTGATTTCGAACACACACTTTCAGTAAAATATAATGAAAATGCATTCTTTTCCTTAAGGTTATTTGGTGTTTGTGGTTTTTTTACAACATGAATGATCGAAAAATGAAGCTCATTTTCATTGAATGACAAATGGCGCTTATATCTAGTTAATATGACTTTTGGCATTCGTTGGATCATATATTAAGAGCAAAATAAGATCATTAATTACGGATGGAAATTTAGAGGCAGTTTCACAAATAGTCCCTAATGAATTGATGAAATCTTAAATCAGGAACACTACAAATTGAACTACTTACATTGAAGGTTTTTTAATGCATACTCTGTAGATATAAATGATTTGTGACATAATATTAAAAGGGTGTCCTTATTAATAATCTAAACTTGAATTTTGCATATAAACTTTTATATCAATATATTCAAGTGATTAATATTGTTTTATTTTTTTAAAATTAAAATGCTAACCTAACCGATCCCTAAATATTTTTGTGACAATGTAATGAAATAGGAAATTAAAAAAATAATTAAAGGACCACCTTAATATTGACTTAATATAGCTCTTGACCGACTTCGGGAGCCTCACGTGGCCATCGTTGCTGCGGACGTTGCCGATTGCTGCGTTGTTTAGCTGTAAAAATCGCACCGAGGGGTCATTTTAAGCATGGGACGCTTCATACTATTAGCTTCGATAATGATCTTAGTGTCGATAAACGACGGACACACTCTCTTGAAGGGGTCTCGATTGTTTATCTTCGATGATGATCCGCGATGTCTAAAGGCAGAATTAATTATAAGCTTTATTTGACTAAAATATACGGCGAAACAATTGATCTACGCAAAAGTTTATTCCATGTCGTAGTCCAATCTAAGCTCCCTTATTTTTTCAAGTACTATTTCTGCAGCATGCGATAAAATATTAAGTTTACTTAAATATTTTATCTTTAATAAATCATAGGTCTATATGTGTGGTCTATCTGTGATAGTTATCTGTGTTAGTCACTATATAAAATGAACCATTTCGACCGTTTAGAGATCAATTTTACTTAATAATGAATCGTATATAAATTGCATCACGTTTCAATAATACCTAACAGTGTGCGACCAGATCTCGTGGGGAGCAGAAGGAGACCTTTGAACCCGATCTTGCTATCGTGATTGCAAAATTCATTCGGATGATGGTGTTCCTTGCCAGAGAATAGTGTTCACTGGGTCATCAATCCATTACTTCTTCACGGATAAGGACGATTACTGCCTATTCTAGTTCAGATTGGCCCAGGACTACACTTTGACAATGGTGGTAATAATAATCCAATTTCATATTTCGTAAACATGATTTATTTTTGACATTTGCGCTTTCAAAAGGAAACGGTTCCTATTTGGATTTGGGATTGACTTTAAATTTGCAGCAAGACATTTTGAATGTATTATTTTACAAATATACCTTTATATTTAATAATTCCTCTATAAACTCTATACAATTCCTCGAAAGTTCATTCTGTAAACGACACGCTTAATTTTTATTCATTTATTAACTTTTTTTAACTCTAGCTCTAACTCTCCACTAATATTTTGGTTTTATCTGGTTTAATACACAATTGGAGGATGTAAGAAACATCAATTAAATCAACCTTAGCAATTAATATTGACGATTCTATCGTCATTTAATTATTTATTTTTATCACAATTTCTATACTAGTGCTAAAGTACACCTTTTGCAACTCAAATATGTATAAATTCACCAATAATAAAGTACCACAAAGTTGGCATTCATCAATTCATAGACAGGACACTTTGGACCAAAATAGTTTTGGAAAAGCGCAGTACCGTACATATTTGTTGTCGAAATTTGGCTCTAAGCTAATTCATTTCATAAATAATTAATGAAACTAGCAACATATTAACTAAAATTGTTTTGCAAAATTAATCAATGACATTTCAAGCATGTGTTTTTATAAAAAAAAACAATCAAAACAAATAAACAATAAATTTAATTTTACGTTTTTGATGTATATAAAACCATTACTTCACTGTGTTCATTGGAATCCACAATGCTCAACATCTATTTGGCAATTTGGCAAGATGACGAATTTAATTGGTTTGATTTATTAATTATTTTGATGTAATACGGCCCTTCAAAGTGTCTTTTGATCCTGAAATTATTTAAGTGCTTCAGTTTATCACTTCTTATTTTGAAATTGTACTAACGACTGTGACCTTATATTTAAAAAATTGTTATGATTTTTGCCATCACCTCAAAGTAAACTCATAATCAGTATCCTTTTTGTTGTAAACGTTTAATGAAGATGAATGAAAATAATATAAAGAAATCCAAGAGCTTACAAACGATCTCGTGAAGATCTAATGATACGGATAATAAAGAAAGATGATTTTTCCAGATCAAATTTAATTAAGTGACAATTTTTCCCAATCCAAAAACTAAAAAATTAAATTCCTTTGTAAAGTGACTTTATAAGAATAAGTGATGCTCTTTGTTAATCATTGATAAACATCTAGTCTTTGTATTTGTCCCTTGCATACAATAAGAGGCCTTTTACTATCGCTTTTCAGCTATAAAAGTTAATAACTAGGATTTTGGATTACGTCTTTAACATTTCATTACGATTCAGATAGATCCTAAATTCAGCCATCAACTTAAGAGAGGAGTAGTGAGTTTTAATATAGTCACTTATATGAAAATCTGAATATAAAAAAGACGATTGTCATAGTGTTCGTTTATGTATCATAAAGCTTTTACGCTGTGCAATTAAACTATCTCGTTCCTATTCCGACCCGATGAAAAATTGGAATCCTTTGATAGTCGTTTAGTTAATTAGTTTATAATTTTTAATTAATTTTAATTAGTTAATTAGTTTTACATAATTCTCATTATTGCTAATGACTGTCTTCCATCGTTCTGTCAACTTTTTAATCTCATTAGAATAAAATCTTTCGAGTTTCAATGCAAAGAATGTGTCTAGTGCAGTTTTCGCTTTATCTGTTGTATTAAAAAAATCCATTTAAATAATTTTGTAGAGGTAAAAACAAGTAAAAATCAACAGGGGATAAATCAGGAAAATACGGTGGATGTTTTAAAACATCCTAATTGAGCTCCTTTAATCGATGATGTATCATCATTGCAGAATGGCTTTCAGTACATTATCATCGGTGGTTGAAGAGCGCCCCGTTCTTTTTTCATCAGCTGTTGATAAATTTTCAGATCTGAATTTAGCTGGTAGGTTGGTAATATTATGGCCTTACAGTGTCGAATATCCACTCTTTTCTGGCATTTTAAAAATTCACAAGGGCTCTGTATAACTCAGCCGCTGATGATAGACTAAAAATAATATATCATGGTTTATATAAAAATACGACTTTCTTATGCATCATCCTAATGGAATTTCAGATTAAACCTATAAAACTATTGAAAAACTGTTGAAAATATATATGTATATATATATTTTGTTATTGTGAAAATTGCATTATTAGATTTAATTTGAAGTTTTGAAGACTAATTATATACACGTGACATTTAAAAAACGTTTATACGCTTTCCAATAAAATAGCCCAACGTAATTTAAATTTGCAATCAAGTTAAGGCAAGATGTATGAGAAACATATTTTATTTTTTCGACCATTTGCCATTGAAACTGTACACTCGCGTCTAAGTAAAAAATAAAAATTGTAGCAATGTTTCATTACGTATCCACATTATTGGCACGAGTTCTTGTTTTTTGAACACAAATACCATAACATTCCTTCGACGCTATCAAACTATACCGTCACCATTTTTGTCTCGAAAAATAACAATAAGCGTATTTTGACTCTTTTTATAAATCCAAAAAGTGTTGAATAAAATATATATATATATATATATATATTTTAAATAACTCATTTTTAGTCATCAAACTTGTAATACAAAATACAAATTAGAAACATTTTGAATTAACTAAATTTGCAAAATTCATCAATTATACAATAAAAGGATTGAATGCAAATTGCATCAATTTTATTTTCATTGTTCATACCTTTAGCGTATCTAGCTTAAACTGGTAATATAAATATCTTATCACTTCTTTGGAGATAATTTATCTATCCCTGTTTAATTATCACTCAAAAGATATGATTATTATCACACCACCTTTTCAGACCTATCTGTAGTTATGCGAAATTCTGTTATTAAATCAACTATGTATTTCTGAAAGGGGAAAAAATATAAAATAATTAATTTAAAAAATCTTAACTGAAGATATTTTCATATTTCCGATATAGAATAGCATATTTTATTGATCATAAATGAAAGACTTCTTTGAATAAAGTTGTCGTCTTCAGAGTCAGCAATTTATGGATGCAATTGAATGCAACTCAATACATCACTGATTGATTTCATTGCTATATGCGTCATTCGATTCAATACATTTTATTGTCATTTGATTGTATAACAAGTTCGTACATAACTACTAAGGCAACCGTGACCTTCCCTTATTAAATTGCACTATTAAAATTATGATTGGCGTTATATTTTACATAGAAATTTATCTTTAGTACATATTGAACCATTTACAGCTACTTGTGTTATTTTCCACTCATGTTATATGTTCTTTATGTATATCTTCCGCTGTTTTCCTTCCTATATTAACGCATATCGTACTTCCTTATTAATTCATACATAGAAAATTCCACTTTAAATTTGAGAATAAGTTCTTTGAAAATTACACATATAAGATTAATATTTTGCAAATTTAAATCCTACGCTCGAATCCTACGAAGTCTAAATCGAAACTATGCATTTGCCAACTATTATATTTATTCTTGTCACAACCTTCGCATCTTAAGCTCGTATTTTTTATTGGACTTATAAACAATTCGTTTACTTCAATGCCAAAATATTAGACCTTGGTTGTTTCGGTGATTTCAAAAATAAAGAAATTTAACGAGGCATTGCATCCAGAATATAAATATTATGGAGGCTTCAACAAATCAATTGTAGTCATTATTATTGTACTTGGGATCTTCAAATGTACGTCATATTACTTTAATGAACTAAATTAATAATGGCGAAAGCTCAGCAGAATAATAGGATACATTTTTAAATTAAATGCAAAATACTTTTATTCAAACCTGGATTAATCTCTAACAGTTTAAGACTACAATATTTTCATTCTATATCTAAGAAAAGTATATTTATTGAAATAATGATGATTAAAGCATTGCACGTTAATATTGCATAATATTATCATTGTCATAAATACTAATCACCATTAAGCGAGAACAAACGGTTAAATATTCCTATTTTTGAGTTCAATGCTTTAATTTTTCAACTGATAGACCTTCACAAATTTAGTTATGTAGAGTCAATAGTTTATGAAGCCTTCTCTTATATCAGTAAAAGGATATGCATAATGTTTAACTCCAACTATTCAACTAGATTAAGGTTTTTATTCATGCATTTTAAAATTCATTGTTTCAATCTGTATTTTTGTTCACTGAATTTTTGGTTATCCCAAATGTCATCAGAAATTCTTGAATATCTTCAACATCCATTTTGTTAAATCTTTCCGCTTCAATAAACTTAACAACTTCTACTATTGCATCGATAATATTTTTAAATGGTTCCATTGATTGTTTGATCAATACTGAACATCATTATTTTCCAGTGTGCATTCAATATTGAAGATCTTATGTCTTTAATGGATGATGTTATGAAATTAATACACTCCAAAATCGTAAAATATTTTCATGATTTCATTCACATTCATCGTCGATATAATTAAAAATTAATTACAATGATTTCCCCATCTTATAATGATGTGAAGGGAATGCCTTATTTTAGAAGTTAAGAAATGAAATTTGATCAAGCTTAATATACCCTCAAATAACAGGCATAAAAGGCTTAATTGGTCATAATTTGTAATAGCCTATAATATAAATGAAGATTTTTATCCGTTATAAATATATATATATCGAAATTTTACACGTATTGCCAAAATATAAATTTATGACAGTCAATCAACCGAGTAAACCCATATGACTAGGTATGACAACCAATCTAATCCAGGAATATTAACATAATTATTTACAACAAATGTATGGCGGTTTCCAATTCAATGAACCTCTCAAAATGCATTTGAAATGTTAATTTTTCAATCTCAGGTACATACATGTGTCGAGCACAATAAAAAATATTTACAATTCTATTCAATGTCTTTGAACGACACAACAACGAAACTCATAGACTTCGACGTTACATTGAAATATCACTTTTAAACTCTCTAAAAAAAATCTACAGATGAAGTTTAATTTATTGGAACTTAATTATCGTTGTTTTGGTTGTGTTTTCGTGTTAACTGGATTTAAATCATTATCCATAAAAAGGAAAAATCTTATTCAGAAAATGATAAAATTTTCAACCATTTTTACAAGTAATGCATTTTTAGAAAAACATACGCACATATAAGCGCAGAGATCTATGTTTCTATAACAAAATAAATATAAAAAATAACGATTAATACATGGTATATATAAGGGATAATATACTGCCTCTAACTATAAAAATCTAGGGCTCATTTTAGTTTTTCTTTTTTTAGTCCCCTAATATTGAATGGTGAAATTTTAAACTACAGCAATCCCACAGTTATACGCCGAACATTTTGCAAGCCAGTATTGGATTGTCCAATTTGTCGGACTATAGAGTACTGCCCCTTTGTAATCTGGAACTTTTTGGAGAGTATTTGTAATTATCATAAAGTCAAAGTCATAAACACAATGGCATTGGCACTTGTAAAAAATAAAAAACCTTGTTACCGTCATCAAACGTATTCCATAACGATTTTTGAAGCGTTTTAACTATCCCTAGTTAGCTAAAAAATCTCCTTGTAAAATAACTTTGCTTTTATGGCCAATACGGGCTCAGAAATAGGTGTATACCTGTTTCTTTCCTGTAGAAACCTCATATACAAAGCTTCCTCCAACTGGATGCTTAGTTGTCTTGAAAGTTTGCCTCTTGTCTGGTTCACAATCAATGTTGGAAATGAACTTTTGAATCTTCTCGCTGTTCCTTTTTGCATATGGATCACTTCCTAACTTACAAAAGGATTCATTATGATTTAGGTGGTTCATAATCACAATTTTGCATTTTTTATATTTAGGAAGCTCTACTGTGAATATATACTGTACTTTTATTGGGATATCGGACTGCAGAGGATGCCGAATTAGTTTAGGTTGTATAAAAAAAAAAAAAACTATCATATAGTATTTCCTTCCATTAGGTATTTAATATTAATAAATTTCTTCCGTTTATGGATATATAAGACTTATTACTATATTTTGTGAGCAATAGACATATCACCTACAGTCGTTAGTTTAGCAAACGTTTTTATATATTGAAGCTATTTTATTATGAAATTTGAGACATCAATCATTTGTTTAATGTTAGTCTAAGCAATAAGATCAATTTAATACACAATAACAATGGATTAAGCAGTTATATTACTTGAAATTGTCTATCAGGTGCAACTTATAATTTTAATTGACTTGTGATGATTGACGATATAAAAATTACGTATCTTCTTACTTCCAATTTTCCTGAATATTCTCAAAACTAAGTGTCAAAAATCAACCCTAAACAATGATAATAGATTTTTAAAAAAGTTAAATCTAAATCCTAGTTATTCCCTTTTTTTTAATAATTCAATTTCTTGTTAATTTCCAGTCCCAGTCCAGCTATTTTATATTTTGCAATATTTCCCATATATGTTGATTCTATGACATATGCAATTCTTAACAGTAACATCAAGTGGTTCTAATGTTTAAAAAATCTAACCGCAAAAGTGATAAGAAACCACCTGGATAAACCACTTAAACTCTAGCATATTATTTATTTTCATTGAACTTTTTTGCAAGCGTGCGAGTCATAAATGCGTAATTTTCCATTGAAAATTTTAGCGCACTAAATTAATATTGAACTAATTGCAATAAAACGAATTTCGAATTAGCGGAATTTAAAGAATGATAAATTATATTTGCGCCCGAAATAACCAATAAAGATAAAGAAGCACCGATGCTTAGAAAAATATTTATTGTCAATTATATAAAATTTAAAATACAGATTGGGAAAAATTGATTTCATGCCCTGCTATTTTCCATTTGTTAACGCAAATTGTTAGCTAAAACGTAAAGCTGTGTCTGTGTAATATATAATAAAATGGGCACGCTACTGGTCTACTGGTTGGTTTATGCTACGAATAGACACAACAGATGCGGGGTCTATGATATATGCACAGAAATAGAGAATACGGGAGAATACAAACTATTTTTTCTGTTTTTGGTTTAACATGAAATAAAAAAGGTTCAACTTGAAGTGAAACAAATTCTAGAGCAATAAGCTTGAGTTGATACAATGCAAATATTTTATATTGTCAATTGAAATCTTAAAAAAAATTAAGCCTATTCAATGAAATATAATTTATGACAGATTTATTTTTTTATTGCATATTTTCTTAAAATAGCAAAATAATTCATGGCATAATGAAGTATTTTATTGATTTATGTAGCTCAAAGCCAGTGAAAATATGATTATATTGCTTTTCGTTTATTATGGCAATGAGCAATATTAAACGAATTGCCTTCGATATGCAATAGATGAACAATATATTATATCAAGCTCAATCGTTATATATTATATATGATAACGATTTAAAATATTTATTGCTAAAATTGAATTAAAATTGATTCATGCGAATTTCTGTGGCTTGCAATATATATATTTATAATATATACCTTTTTTCAAAAATTCCATACAAATTAAAACAAGGCAAAAAATAAAGTATCAGATATAAGCACTCCTAAAATTAATCCTGGACTTTATCATCGGCCTCCATGTAATAGAATTATCTAAAAATTACGCATTGATTATCTGTCATTTATGGAAACGTCTATTAACAGATAGCAATGCATCAACCCTCAAAAATAGACATTGGGTTTAGGTTGTGCAAGGAAAATAGTACTGAAGGATCAAAACACGTCCCGGAAAATTAAAATTGTTGCATTGCTATAAATTTTACAATGAAAAGCATTATGCAAACGTAAAGTTGTCACTTGGTTTATGCATTTAATAAATTAATCTATTATTTTATCCGAAAATGATCCTCTATTTTAATCATAGCCTTTCCCCACATCCTATTGCTTAACTATCCTAATCTGAACCTGTATAATATAATTATAATCTTATCTGGAGTTTACCTAGTACGCTTGATAAACGCCAGCCTATAAATTAAATTGAGCGCTTGATGTGAATGTGTCAGTATTATTATGGCAGTCAAAGCATAGTAGTGCACTTATGGTGTCATTTGGCGCAAGAAGTCCATGTTATTCCAAACGAAATAAACGGTATTTATTGCATCATTTTTTAGATGTATCGAAAAGTCTTTGCCAATTGTTTAACAATGAAAGTGTTAATTGAATTTTTCATTTTTATTAACAAAATCTTACAAAAAATAATTTCCTTCATTACTATCTATTTCCCATAGGTTTTTGAATTTTTCAGTTCCTTTTTTGAAAAATTCTTCTGGTTTTTAGTCCAAGTATGATTTTCTACTTTATTGTGTATCCGAAACATCTATCCTTCCCGAAATTCTTCCCATTTTAATTCCCTGATTTTTTCAGACATCTTCCTTGCCTTATGGGGTCGTGTATTATCGTGTTGTAGAATCGCTAAATTGTTCCTGATTAATTCTCTACGTTTGACTATCATTTTTTTATTTACCCCATCCAATTGCTAACAATACACATCTACGGTTATTGTTTCGCCAAGTTTCATAAATTCATAATTGATAATTCCTTGAATATCCCACCAAAAGCACAAAGGAATCTTACAAGGTGTCAATCCATGCTTCGGAGTCGGAAATATTTTTTGCTTTAGCGAAAGCCATTGACGTTTGTGACTAATGTTATCATAAAAAAAACCATTTTACATACTTAGTCACAATTCGATGCAAAAAGGGACGAACTATTTGTTTGTACAGCAAAACTTTGTACGTGTTTCTTCATTCTCCTTTGTTATCGTCGGACAGTTCGTGCGGCATCTAAACCCCTATTCGATTCGTCTTCCCGATACATTTTAAATACTCTAGAACTGTCTACCACAGTGAATACATTCTCTGCAGTTGTTCTTCGATACTTAATCGAAGATCTGTTTCCATTATGGCTCTCAGATATGTCGCCATCAAGATTTAAGGCTTTTCCAGTTTTGGGGGCGTCTTTCAAATATCGTTTACCCGATTAAAATTTTGAAAAACAATATCGACACGTCGTAATGGTAACACACCGTAAATTTCTTTTATTTTTGTGGCCTTAGTGATGTTTAACCCCCTAGTCGAAAATCAACAGGATATAATACGGAATGTAATGTTAATTGGTTTCGGGCTTTGACATTTTACCCTTAACAAAAGTTACATTTTTTTACTTATTGGTATTACTGACCAATAGTTATTTAAAAAAAACCTACGGGGATGCTGTGTTCACCGTGTTTAGATACAAATTGAGTTCAAACAGACTTCCATCAAAATCGGCAAGGACTTGTTGATACATCTAATATATACTCTCTATTGATCTAGTTGTATATATGAAGAAAAAAGAAATCATAAACAAATTAAACTTCAATCATTTCTTATCTCAGTTTAATCAATGCCTATATGATTTTTTACGTTTTAATAAAAAAAAAGCACTCGAGTAATTCTTATCCGCATAATTTTCACGGTTTTTATTATTTTAACTTTTAATTTAAACAAGTCATGTACTTAATGTTCATTACTAACATTTTTATAGCTAAAAATCCGTTCTTCATTAAGCAAAAATCTTGCTAGAAAAAATATTATTAGCGAATAATCTCCATACTTACTAAAACGATTTTCAGCAGAATTCCTAGCGATCCTTGGGTTGCATCACAGAAGATGTCTGATTAATTTAATTTGAAGCATTTAAATTAGAGCTATGTATTCACAATATTTGTAAAAGAATGAAATTGCAATAAATTTGACGTTAAAATAGAGCAATGAAAGCTATATTTGACGTAATATTCGAACATATTTATCTGTACGTCCACGTTTACGGATATATTGCTGATATCAATCATACTCTTTCTAATTTTGATTTTTAAGCTTTTGTTAAACTTTTTATGTTGAAAAAGACATACATATCTCATTAGTAAAATGACATAGTACTTTTTGCCATTTAATTAATGTAATAACAATGAATTAAAACAAAGTGTAAAATGGCACCAAGTAAATTATTTAGATGCTTCTCAATCAGGTTATACCATTTTTTTCACTTTATTTTTTTTTTCTTCTTCATTTGGAGTCGTTCTTTGTAATTTCTTTAAATAAAAAAATCACCTTCGTGATAATTTTTTTTGGATTCTCAAGAGTAGTGAATTAATTTTAAAATGACGTAAACATAAATGCTACATTCGTATGTTCACCGATTATAGTCCACACAAATCCACTTATCTCTCAGGACCGCGCAACGTGTATAAAGCTTGTATATAAATAAACAAACACTTAACTATACACTTGAAATCGATTCATTTTGGTCATTATTATTAGTCGATAAATTTGGATTATCGATCTATACAATCGTGCATTATACGCAAGACATTCTCTTCGTTTCTGCCTCCCATTCACAATCTCCGACCTGCAAGATACTCTCCGTCCTTGTCTCTCTTCAAACTAAACATGTAAGACTGTTCTTTCTGAATCAATGGAATTTGATCGCAAATACGCGACTTTACTTCTTAAAGGGTTAAAATATAGTTATTTAATATATAATTGTAAAACAATATTTTTAGATGATACTTTGATGGCATTTTCCATATTTTGCATCCATAGATACATACCATACTTTTTAAGCATAAAGGTAATTTAGACATTCCAAGATTCCATTTGCTTTGCTGAATTTGCTTCACCCTAATATGGTCTTTGTAGTAATCTATGTATTATAGATATTATTTATGGTTATGTACTAGCCAAGGTATTATATATAAGCTCGATTAGCTTCAATTTTTTATAATTGGACTTAAATCAAACTATCGACAAACTGCTTACAAAACACGATACCTAAACATTTTAAGTCGTCTTCGTTCCATATAATATTCTTTGGAAAAAAATATAAGCAATACATTTGCAGGATAGTGGAATATATTGACAATTTTAATATGTATCAAACTTATCTAAATTATATTTCCAACATGATGAGCTAACTGGTTTACCAAGAGAATTAGGAGAAGACAACGCGCCAATATAATCTCAAGCATTTGCTATAAATAGGAGGATGTCGGCTATTCCTGAAAAAGCATCATCTGACGTGTGACAGTTTAACTATAGGATACTCCGCGACGTTATCTATATTTCTTTGTTCTCCTAAGATCAAAATTCCATTTTATAACTCGATTGACATAAAATAACCAATCACATGAATCTCAGAGTATCATTAAACGACATTGGAATTTCTCTTGTCATATGAAATAATTTAATCGATAGTAATTATTAATCAAGCCTATTTGAACTATATATTGATCATAGTCAAATACAATGATTGCAGGCGGGAGATCTTGAAACTTTATGATTATCATATGTTACGTCGATCCACATGCTTCTGTACGTAGCCCGCACTAGTAAAGTAAACATTCTAAATATAATCTCCTTTGCTTCGTAGTCTAGTAGAAAATATACAACGATGGACTCTCTGTTTTTCACTCTATTATCGCGAATTCTTTATAAACTGTCCAATCGAATGTTATTTGAACGGAATATGTATTCATAATACTTAATAAGCTAGTAGGATTTTTTCAACTTTTTTTTCTCTTCATTTGAGGTCGTTTTTTGAGAACTTCATATTCACTAATTTCACTTCATTCACTAAAAAAATCATACGAACTTTGTGAATGAAGTGTTATTCGAGCAAACATTTTTTTCCAATTCCAAGGCCGCAAATATGTAAATAAGTGTTACGTATGCCCCCTTGCCGTTTTTTGGAATCCGCAATCTTCGTCGTGGCTGCCTCACGCAACCGCGACAGTCCGAAAGCTAGACGTACCCGTACACCACTCATCTTAGCCGCGGGCGGATATTTATATTCGATCACTCATCAAACAACACCGAAAGAAGGATCCTCAAAAAAGGGGGAGACAATTAAAGCCTTGAAAACTTTTAATAATTAAATTTATTTGCCATGATGATACGGCAGAGGCTTCCAGATTCGATGCGAAATGTAGCGCGAAATTAAACCATGATGGCGGCAAATGAAGTTTGCATGTCAACAATCAAACACGACCAGTCTGCAAGACTTCCCATAGAGAATGGATAGTGCGTTCATTCTGCAACCCTCAGGATCTACCCCCACCGCTTGCGGGCACCATCCGGCGGGTGCAAACCCCGAACAGCATTAAAAACGGCCTGCTTCAACGATCAAATCTAATATTCAACGACATAAATTTAAATTATTTTTGTAAAAATATCCAAGCAAATCGGTTGCTTGTTTGGAGCAGTAATTAAAAAGCAAAAAACGTCACAAGGGAATAATAATGTGCTTGTTGAGAATAACTGAAATAACTGGATTCAAATGCAACTATTCCAATATTAAAATTTAATTCAACAAAATACCAAAGGATGCTGTATACGTTTTCAGCTTTGCAAGAAAAAGGGTATTTATCTTTAACGCATGTTTGCACTTCAAAGATATCAATCTAGCTGATTTATGATTACTTAAACCGTGAAATTATATAATGAATATACTTGAACTATGAATTGAAACATTTAACTGATATCGTGGGTCAAATTTGACCCAGAAGCATACAATTTCGATTCCTGTTCTTTTAACGTTTATGCTATAATAACGCGCATAATAAATATAATAACATTTATGATTCGTATTCTCAGTACGATGGAATTTGCGGCGGGGGGGGGGCGTACTTGCAGGGTTGTGGCTCCCGTAGGAACAAAGATAGGTAGCTGACTGGATTAAATTTTACCCACGATAAAAAAAATAGATACCTTTTTTATTGAGTATATTTTTTTTTGCGCATATTATAAGCATAAAATTATTTTTTTGTTATTTTCAGTTTGAGTTTTGACAACAAATAATATTTTTTTTGTAACTTTTCAAATACACACGAATCAAAAACTAATTTAAGTAAAACATGTTCATTTTTGAAGACACTAAAATTAAACTACGATAGTTTAGTAGGAAATTTTAATTTTATTTCAACCCCATCCGTAATAATTGCATTTTGTTTAATTCCACATAGCGCTGCCAATCATCCGATTTCATTATGGAATAAATAGCAGCAAAAAAACTTTTTTCTTCATCATATTTTATTTATATTTGCTTGATGTTTGTGCGAATATGCGTTTATAAGGCTGCTATAAAAATATGCATCGATTAATCAATCAAACTATTAAAGTATATTTATTTCTGTGCAACGTTGAGATTATGTGTTTTTATTAGAACATGTGAATGGATATGAAGCTAATTGCGCACGAATTCTTTCGCTTATGCGTCATTTAAACATATTTTAATAACCGATTTAATTTGAAATTTGTTCTCATAATCGATTAGGTTAATTGGATCTCGGGTGACATTGAACTGTTTTTGTGTTATAATTCATGTTTGCACTGACTGTTCGTTGGATGACTCTCGTGAATACTTGCAGTAAGAAGCGCACTAAGATCTCGCACACTCCGAGAACTATATTTACCGCATATTAAAATTAGATTTCGTGTAAAACGAGTCGACATTTAAATTCTGCGAACTGAAAGCAATATCAAAATACTTGTAATTTATGCAGCCTGCATTTTTTCTCGATTTATGTGCACACAATTTAAGCATTAATTTGCGCGAGTCAAGTGAAAAAAATTGGCAGCGTCCTTTTTCTAGTATTTCAATTGAAAAAAACGATATTTCATTTAGGGGGTTTTTTTTATGCGTGATTTTTCTATAGGGTTGTTCAATTGTATTGCGGTATGTTGATGTATGAATGACCTTGAAAAGCGCGTTGTTTGTTCTGAGCCACACTGGAAATGAATGTTTTGGTCGCGGTAGTGGCTAGTTTTGGCACTGTATCCAACGTGACGTCATGGAAACTCACTGGCGGCGCGCGCGCAGCATGCTGCAGCTGTCTCTTTCGTAGAACGTGGAGTTGCATAGCACCATCTCGCAAAATCATCGACGTCTATGCGCACGTCTTAAAATGGCACTTGAACTAGATCCATACTTCGGCAGGTATTTTCTCATGGCCAATACCCCGGATGATATACAAGGAATCAGACTTTGAGGAAATAGCCAGGCTCATTCACGTAAGATGACCTAATGGCGCCATAAGCACGATTGTTGTCAACTCAACAACACCACCCACCACTCTTCAGAGCTTTCAGACGAAGTTATTCTGGGCTGCTTGCATGTGTCTAACAATTTCTTCTTCTTGAGGTGCCACATCTATTATCGGACGCAGGCAATCTCCAAAGAAGATTTCCACAAGATAAGCTATTTTAATGCGGAGAGATTCTCAGTGCCTTCCATAAATGGTTTAAATATTATTTGAACAGACAAATTCACTTAAGAAAACATCTATGAATGTTACAAAATATACTCATACGTTAGCCTCGCACTAGTATTGAAATCCCTTCAAGCCGTGGTTACGTCTTCAACATCTCAAATCATGTTATGACTGTAGTCTATGTTCCTAATCTTAATTTTCATAACAGAAAGTGCACAAAAGTCATATTTACATTTGTCTGCAATGGAAACAAAACTAAAATGTTCATAACTTCGTTGTTAAACCCTTTGCACTCCGAATCGATCCGTCCGGTGCCACTTTGTTACAGAAACGTGCATTTACGAACCCTCATATCATATAGTATATTTTTGGAACCAAGTAAGGTATTATAATAATATTGGACTTGTATGAAATTGCAGACATCCAAGTGATATACTAGAATTATAATATCCTCTGAGAGGGGCAACGGAGTGCAAAGGGTTAAAATAGGTTTTTTTGTCCAAATTTGGATCGTGACCCTAAGAAGCCCGACTCTAAGCACTAACTTGTTTTGGTACTTACACTTGTAATTCAAAATATTAAAACAATCAAACAAAACTTACAATGAGAAAGAAATTAATATTTATTTCTGTATGCTTCCATTTCATTTATGGGCTTAATGGTTTTCTGCTTTTTTCCTTTTTTTTTTAATGAATTTCAACATGACTGATTTTTTTACATTTTCTGTTGCACTGAATTTTTGGCGGACATATAAATTAAGCTGTTAAGAAGTTAAGCTGAAGTTCAGCAGGGAAATTTCTGTTGAAGTCCTCTTTGGGTTAGAATCGATTAGCTTTCAACAACACTTTTAATGTTTGTAGACGATGATATTGACAAAGTAACTAAATATATTTTTATTTATAACTAAGAAGATCCTGATGAAGCTTATCAGATATAGTAAATTGACTTTTTCAAAGATTAAAATGGATATTTTGGATGCTGATAAGGACAATCTATATTATCATGAGAAGTATGCAAATTTAGTTGATGATTTGTATTGATAACAGTCATATTATAAACCACATACGTTATCAGCTTCACCACAAAACATGAAGTATGTTTCAGGGAAATAGCTTGACAATAATATAAAAACTGGTTGGTATGGATAATTATAGTGTGCATATAAAGCGTACGATATGGAGTGGGTGCGCTCTCAGAGCAGTCTCCCACGGCGCCCCGCTCCCCCGTGTTCGTCGAGATGGCCGCGCTCGCACGTGGGTCCATTCTGATCTCGGGCCGGGCCCGAGATCAGAATGGACGAGAGAAAGATCTGGCTGCGAGAAGGACGTCCTCCCGCAGCCAAGGCTATCCGACGACTCCTGTGGTGCACACACAAGAACCGATCGGTGTTGTTCTTTCAGACACAATGTGTCCGCAACACCACAGCATATAGAGACGGAGAATATCGCTGTTAATCTGACGAATTAAACTATATAGATTAACAGCGCCATTGCATAGTGATGATAATTCACCCATGCTACATTGATTTTTGAACAATTATTTTAGGAAGATCGCTCGTACAAAACATTTTAAAAGCAATCAAATTTGACGACTAAAAACTCTCATAGCTTTTAAAAGCTTTTCAATTTATAATGCCATAATATTGTTCCTGGGACCATATATCAAAAATTTCTATAGTGTATTAAGTTGGAAAAACTCCCGAAAGTCAAGCCAATATACAATCTAACAATTTATATGAACAACTATCATATTAAGCAACCACAACCACAAAAGTGTATAACGAAATGAATTATAATTAGAGAAACTAATGTTTGTCTTCGACCTGTATCATTACTGGGCAAATTATCGATTTCTTCCAAACATCAAGGAAAATTTTCCTTGATTTATTGAAATCTTGATTATATCCATTATTTTCATGACTTTTTTTTATCAGATACCAATCAAGTCATTTGCTTATACACGCAATGCTTTCTAAAGACTTTTAACATCCATCGATGTATTGTTATGTAAAAATATCAAGCACATTTACATTATCATATCATATACGTTTATATTATTATGAGATTTAAGATGCTATTAATGCACTTGCATTATGCACTTTTTAAATTAAAATTATGATTTAAAACTAATAGGAATTCCCGTGAAACGTAAATTAAGCTGTTTGATATATATTTATTTAATGTAACAATCGTGTATGCAATTAATATAGAACGCCACGTGCTTCAATTACATTGAACTCAGTAATTTTTCAATGTTAACCTTAATAAAGACCATATTCCGGTTTTGCACGCCAACATCCGCTGTTGAGGAAGGTAATCTATTGCTTATTTCAGCCATGAGGATATAATTAATGCTACAACGATGCCGATAATCTTAACGAATGCCATTCATCGCAACGTCATATTTGCGACACTCAAATTGCTTCCAAGTTATTGCGAAACGTGTAACTCTATACAACATCGCTGCCCGTAACGAGCTAATTATCCCTAATATATTCCTAGAGCAAAATTAAGCCCAATTCAAGATGTAGAACTATGAAAATGTATATCATCTGGTGGAAACGTAAGGTTAAATATGAGTCAACGCGGAGGTTATTGGTTCCGTGGTGATATAAATAGGCTCACCGGTTAACTGTTTATCATAAAGTCATTCATACTTAACCTACCTTTGTACGTAAGTGATTCATCATTTTTAATGAAGACTTGTTTATTTTTAACAAGAACACTTAATGCAAAAAAATATTTTACATGCGATTTTATAATGGACTTCTCGAATATTGCAATAATGCACAGTATTTGAGCTGAGCCTCGTCCAAATCCATTCTAAACGATTTGAGCCGGTATTAAATCATCAATTAAAACTTTTAGTATGCACTTACAGCGTTAATAGATCTGAATAATTCACAAATTCATACAAAAGATATGAAGCACAAAATTATCAACTAGCAACAATGTTTCAATTAAATGTTTTTTGGTGATCACTATTGCTCAAATAATGAGCATGTTCTTGCTTTCTCAACGACACTCACGGTGCTAAATTTTTAATAAACGTTGTTTTGATCTAAATATATTTATTTTGTTGGATGAAAAGCAGCTGTATCCAAGGTGTTTGTGTGCAAATGCTGTCATGTCTTTATCTTTTAAGTCGCATTTACCTCTGTTTTTCCACGAGATCTCACACTTTTCATATATTTTAGGACAACCCTATTGTCAATAAGAGGGTCTGGCCAGACTATTATGGTTTTGAAATGAGTATTTTTAATAGTAGTTATGCATAGGTTTAACTAAATCTATCTAATTTTGTCCTTTTAATAGTTTTACAGATTTTTTTTAAATTTTTCAGTATCTTTGTGTTTCGAAAAAAAATGATATTTCTATTCATGTACTTAGAGCCAATAAAATAGATTTGGCCAGACCTAGATTTTTTTAATAGAATTTATACAGGACATCACATTTTTCTTCGTGTTCTGTAAATAAATTTTAATCCCTTTGCTCCATAAAATAATTTATGATATTTCTTATGCTGGCTTGTATTTTTACCTGTGTCGTAAAAAATGCTTTTTGCATCATATGTTCGGAAAAACTTATATTTTTATTTTACCTGTGCTACAGAAAATATTTTCGAACCATAAAAACTGTAAAAACCAAATTAGTATATTTCGTACGATAATTTATTTATCTATTTCATTGACGGGAGGAAATTAAGCCTTTCATTGAAAAAAGCTTAAAATGAAACAAATATTTTAGAATACTTTCTATGATTTCTTGATTAATTTAATAAAAGTGGATATAATATTTATATAAATATATAATATCAAAGATAATTTGAAAGTCAGTTTTACTTCCCACAATCAGTCATATCGATATTTATTTTACGTGCATTGTAAGTATGCAAATATCTAGATATATTAGACAAGAATAGAATTTACATCTTAAAGTAGTTATGAGTAATTTTAACAAACAAGTATGTGTTTAAATCGTTCTGGATTCAAATGAATGGGTTTTTTGTTATACTCAAATAACTTCGACTCAGCGTCGCTTTTGTCTTATTAAATAGCAAACTTATGACGATTTCCCAGCCTGCAAAACGATTACCCTCGAACGATCATTATGAATATGTTCAATTACTAGACTGTTTCGTTTTTCTTTTTTTCGCACTTAATATATTTTGACTATATTATTCTATTTTGTAGCAGGTTAAATAAACTTCTTCATTATATTGCTATTTTAAAGCTGTTTAATTCATTATCTAGGCGTAACGCTATATAAAATTTCCCAAATATGATATTACGTTTACGTTATTTTAAGTTGTAAAAATATTACAAATGGCATAATTTTTCCATAACTGTGTGATATCGGATGTTGGCGATCTCCATAGGAGATCTTACTGAGGATAAGATTTTTCTTGTGATGATTTCTCATTCACTTTCCACTCGTGATAAAGTAATGAGATAGAATTATTTGGAAAGATAGGAGAAATGAGAATCTATGAGTGAGTAGCGAAAGTATCATTACATATATATATATATATATTAATTAAATTATAATTTATCATTTATTATATAAAAATGATAATTTAATTATTGCTGCAAATTCCATTACTCGTTCACTGATATATATATTTGAATGGTAGAAAGTTGATAAATAGTTGCTCAAACATTATGTATGAAAATATATATTTCTGAGATTTTGTGTTGATGACACTGACAGATTACGTCAAGATTCTCGTTTTGTTTTTGTCAACAAAATAGTGATTTTTTTCACATAGTTTGAATAGCATAATCATAAGTTACGCACATGTTTTTAAATTTTGCAAAAAATATTTAACCAGACGTTAGATGTTGCCAATTTTGCGAACTGCGCAGTCTTCCTAATTGTATTTCACTTTGCGTGGCACCAGATCATACGTAATTTATTTTGGTTGAACGATGGTGAATTGTGTAACCAACTGAAGGAAAGACGACCATCACGTGCTTTTCTAACGTAGATGATTCTCATTCAATTGCCAAAATTTTCCTACTTTCTGATCATTTCTGGTGCCAAAAATCGTTCGCAATAAGTTAAATTGAAAAGAGATAACACGAATTCTAAATGAGTTAGTAATATATTTGTATGGTTGTATTTAAATTATCATGCATATACAAATATAATTTATTAGGTTGATGCATAAGAAACGTCGTATTTTTATATATACTATCAGCTATTATTTTTAACATCTGTGCTTAATGTTGCCTTTGAATTATATAAAGGAGGGTTTCTTCCAACATTTTTTTTTAGTATATCATCAACGGTTGAGTTACAGAACCCTTGTGATTTCTTAAAATGTCAGAGAAAAAAGTGCATATTCGAAACTGTTTACTTTTTTAAATTTAATAAAGGCCATAATGCAATGGTGGCAACCAAAAAAGGAAAAACACAAAAAAAACAGCTGATGAAAAAAGAGCAGAAGGTTCTTCAACCACCACTGAAAGCCATACTTGATGCTGATTCCCGTCAAAATACCAAGGACATTGCAATGAAAATATCAATCAATCTACGATGGAGAAGCATCTGAATCGCATTGGAACGGTTTCCAAGTACGGCGTTTGGGTCCCACACACCTTCCATCACTAGCAAACTTGCTAGAACGAGTTGTCACATATGTTTCTTTGTGTGCGAAACAAAAGCATGAACCTTTTTTGCATCAACTGGTAATAGGGGATGAAAAGTGGATTGTCTATAACAATAAAACTAGGAATATTCCCATTAACCCAAGGCAGAAATTAATCAAAAAAATAACAATGCTTCGTGTTTGGTAGGATATGAAGGGCATTATTTATTACGAGTTATTGCAACCTAACCATACAATTAATGCTGAAAAGTATTGTGAACAGCTGAAAAAATTAAACTTGAAACTCTTAAAAAAACGAATTAAACTAGTCAATCGACTTCCATCACGACAATGCGTGCCCTCATTCTACAATGATGATACATCATACATTAAAGGAGCTAAATTGAGATGTTTTAAAGGATCCATCTTATTCTCCTGACTTAGTCCTTTCTAGCTTTTACTCGTTTTTATCTCTACAAAATTATTTAAATTAAAAAAGTTGAATACAACAGATGAGGTGAAAATAGCAATAGACACGTTCTTTGCTCCGAAACACGAAAGTTTTTATTTTAATAGAAATAAAAAGTTGACAAAACAATGGGAGACAGTTATTAGCAATAATGAAAATATGGAATTGATTGATTTAAAAAGTTTTTTCTTAAAATATTAACTATTATTTTCTTAAAAAAATACGACGTCATTTATGCATCAATCTAATATAATGTATTTTACGTGTGTATTTTCTAAGGTTCTCGATTGTATTAAACATCTTAATATATTGCTGTTGCTCTCAGAATTAATTCTGTATTTTGATAAAATATTTGGCTCAAATTTATGATTCATTTAAGGTATCATATATTATAATGATCCATTTTAATTTGCATAGCAGACCTTTAAAGATTAAGTAAAATATTCTTCAAAACATGTGACACCATCGATTGAATGTCAAATGACCCTAATAAAAATTTTCAAGAGTTAAAAAAATCCAACGCTCTGTTAATAAATTGCCATGTTAATAATTATTTTTTACAATGTATAAAATGTATTTGTTATATATTTGTGATCATTCAAAGTCGTTTTTGTTATAATTCAGGAAACACCGCCGCTTTCGATGTCGAAGAAAAGCAGTGCCGACATGAATGACGGAAAAACAACTGAGTTAGTCGACATGATGACCGTCAAGTAAGTCGTCTACAAAACAATACTTCCTATGCAATTTTAATCAATTATTAGTTATCTTTTATTAACGTTTTTCAATAGATACAAATGCGATAAAAACGTCCAATCTATAACAATGGAAGCCGGATCTACGGTGCCTTTGATGGAGGCTCCATTCAGAGACGCCGAAGCCGACGACGACGATTATACCCCTTACGAGCACAGAAAACTTACTCATCCAACTTCGTTAGTTTCAAATTTAAAAGCATATTTATTGTTCATGATTCCATGTATCAATAATGAATTTGTAACGTTTTAGGGACATGGATACTTTCATTCATTTGCTGAAAGGATCTCTCGGTAGTGGCATTTTGGCCATGCCTAGGGCCATCTGGAATGCTGGTCTTTTGTTGGGATTTTTTTCTACTTTCGCTGTTGGTGCTATATGTACTTATTGCATCCATATCCTGGTACGGACATCACAAGAATTGTGTAAAAGGAATCATTTGCCATCTTTGGGATTTGCCGAAACTGCCGAAGCTGCTTTTCTAGCCGGTCCACCTGTTATGCATAAATATTCTCGTCTCGCAAAGTAAGCATTTTATAATTAAATATTCTAAATTGACATATTCTAGAGATTTATGAGTTATAATTATACCTGGGCCTTGTATAACACTTTCATTATACAACATAGTTTTATACATTAATTACAAACTATCATCGCTGTATGATAATTTTCATTGCGATTTTCTTTATGGATCAAAATCGCACTCTTCTTCAGAAGAAATAGTATGCATAAGTGTAGAATCAGTGACAATCTCATCGTTATTCTGTGTAGATTTTCTTTTTCTAACAATAGTGATCAAAGTTTGTTCGAATTTTCTTGTTTCAATAACTAATGGTTTATGCAGTATCTCATACCCAGAAATACAATTATTCAACCCATGTTGAAATTTGAAGGCTTGTTTAGAATTCGTATTATGAATAATAAAACAATTTTCCAATATACTGCAAAGTTGTATACCTTCTCGAATATTTGCCGCGAGGGGATCTAATATCGACGCTGTTTCAACAATTGCATTAACTATAATACATCCAAGCATGCTGCCTTCCAGCATGCTTTTAAAGTGTGTGGTCGTAATTCAGCTATAGCAGATGCATCATGATTTAAACAGTCCAAAATTGTTTTTTTCAAAATATCTCGATACGAGCTCTTCGTGTAATATTTTTTGAAAGTAGCAATTATCTCTAGATCCAATGGCTGAATGATGCTTGAATATTTGATGGAAGAAACAATACCTTCACATTGTTATATTCTAAATGCAGATGATCTGGTGCATTGTCTAGGATTAAAAGAACTTAGAATTTCTACTTCTGGTAAGAAGCAATGTTTGAACCATTCAGTAAATGGAGCCATAGTCACCCTGGCCTTTGTAATAGCAATCCAATGTATCGACACCTTGCACCTTTTAAAGCACGTGGTCTCTAAAATCTATTTACTAGGAGAAGTTTTAACATTCAATTTCCCGATGCATTATTACAAAGTAACAATGTTACTCGACCTTTACTTGCTTTAAACCCACCTACTTTTTTTTCAGACTTCGCGATGTAAGTTCGATCAGGCATTTTCTTCCAAAATAATTCTGTTTCGTCTGCGTTGAACACTTGGTTGAACACTTTTAAATTAAATTTTTCAGCTTAACTATCAATTTATTTTATTGGAGTAATTCGTATGTCGATTCATATCCTATGTGTATTTGTTTAAACATAATTCAAATTTGTATTTGAAAAAAGTAATAGGCATTTTCATTTATATTGAAAGATGACTGTATAAATTTATATTTTGGTTGCACAGACTACTTATAATATAATTCAATATTATTTTTTTTTAATTCTTTTAGAGCTGTAATCAACACTTTTCTAGTATTGGACTTGCTGGGTTGTTGCTGTGTCTATGTACTATTTGTGGCGAAAAATATACAACAAGTAGTGGAGCACAATTTGGAAACCAGTATGGATCTTAGAATCTATATGGCTTTGCTGTTGCCATTTCTCATAGTCATGAATCTTGTGCGTAACCTGAAATACCTATCTCCATTTTCGATGGTGGCGAATATCCTGATCGGGGTTGGAATCGGTATCACCTTCTATTATTTGTGCATAGACTTGCCCCCAATAAGTTCCAGGCCATATGTTGCCGAATGGCACCGCTTGCCATCATTCTTCGGCACTGTTATCTTTGCACTTGAGGGCATCGGAGTAGTCATGCCTTTGGAAAATAATATGCGCACTCCCCATCACTTCATTGGATGTCCTGGCGTTCTTAACTTCGGGATGTCTTTGGTCATCAGTATGTATGCTGCAACAGGATTTCTCGGATATCTGAAGTATGGTGAAGAGACCGATGAAAGCATTACTCTTAACCTTCCCAAAGATGATATGTAAGTAGCCGATGAAACGATTGAATTCGCAACTTTTATTTTTTTATTTGAGTATATGATTTGCACTGCGATATGCTAAGTACTTAAATAAGTTATTTATAAAATATGTAAAATTAAGCTAATGGTTTGATGTTAATTTGTTGAGCGAAAAAAATACTGCCATGTGATTTAAAGCTAATTTGCGCCTGTTTTTATTTTTTAAAGTGTATTTTTATAAGCGTTTTCATTTCATTTGATTTCAATGCTCTTTGTTTGCAATTTTGTTGAAACAATGTCTTAAAAAGATAATTAATCTCGATTTCTATGTTTTTATAGATTGGCTCAATCCGTCAAACTTATGATCGCAATCGCCATTTTTCTGACGTACAGTCTGCAGTTCTACGTGCCCATTGAAATTATCTGGAAAAATATAAAGCATAAATTTCCGAAAAATCCAACAATTGCTGAATACACACTAAGAGCCACTCTGGTGTCATTAACAGTGGGATTGGCAATTGCTCTACCGAACTTAGGACCATTCATTACGTTGATCGGCGCAGTGTGCCTTTCCACTCTTGGCATGATCTTCCCGGCTGTGATAGAACTGGTGACATTTTGGAACCATCCTAAGTACGCCGATAGCAAGTGGTTCCTGTTCAAGAACTATTTCCTAATGGCCTTTGGTTTTATAGGCTTCGTGACCGGGACTTATGTCAGCATACAGGAATTTTCCCATAGTGGATAATAGTTCAATTTCATATTCACCCTTTTTGATATGTCATAATTTTAAGCTTGTAGTTTTAAAATAAGCACAGGCTAAGTTTTATTTAGCAAATGTGTCCGTATATTGAAAATATTTTTAAATGATAATATAATTGTATCATCAGCACCATCGAATCAAATTTATCGAATAAGTATTTTTAAAAAGTAAGTCCTTGCTAAATATATCATCATCATTCAAGTCATATTCTAGTTCAATTAATTTTTGTACTATAAAAATTACAATCAATTCGACAATGATTACTAATGCTAAAAATCTTCAACACATACAATCCCATCTGAATTCGGTTAAAATACAACTAGCAAGGATTTATATTCATATATGAAATCAATTTTATTTTTGTAGTATAGAATTTTTAGTTTATAGATATTTGATGGTTATGTGGGGAACTCACAGTAAATCACCAAATTTAGCTCGTAATCAAATGTTTTGTAGGTTCTTATATTTTTTTAACAAAAACTTTATCAATGGATAATTTAATTAATAAAATTTCAATGTCTGCATACATTTTTGAACTCAAATATTTCTAATAGAATTTTATTGCTTCAACGTATGATATAGACAGAAATCGGTAAGAGAGTACGAAATACACAAACATGTTTATGAGACTATGAGATTATCCTCTTAATGAAAATGAATTCTAAAAACGAGAGTAAGATGAAGACGATTTATTTCTTCTACACCTAATCTATTTATTGACTTTTTAAGCTTATTAATATTATATCTATATCTCTTTCATAGGGAGGATTGAAATAGAAAATATATTCTTAGCATTTGAAACCACATTTTAAATATGTAATGAGCTCTACATTCATATATACATAATAAACAAATAAACTATGTGTTTAGGCATATAAGGGCAGGAAGACTAAAATCATTATCAATCATTTAGATCAGCGGTTCTTAAACAGGATGCTTTGTGGATCCCGGGGGTCTTATATACTTGAAAAAGTTAATTTCGTGGAGTTATTTACATAAAATATTTGACCAAAAAATGTTCGTTTGAAAAAGTAAGTCGTAAGAACGACATAAAATATTAGTTTAAAGGGTTGGGATGAGGCCTGCCAAAAAAAAAATTCAAGACAGGAACCGCGAAAAAAAAATTGTTCAAGAGGGGGGTCCACGGACTACATAAGTTTAAGAACCGCTGCTTTAGATAATCTGTTATATTTAAATAAAGTGCGCATACACCCTTTATAAAAGTACACAATTTACTATATTATTAAGACAAGACACGTGGGACATGAGAAGTTAATAAAAAATAATAGTAAAATAATTACGAATCTCATCCCGATGAGTAAAATTAAAGTTTACATCAAATAAACCCAATTTATCATCAAGGAAATCATAAAAAACACTATGTTAAAAATTTGTCAAATTGTAAAAATATTAGAAAGCGTTTAGAACATCATTATTAAACACGCTATACATTTTCAAAACGAATTTTATATGCATTTCCTTTGTGATTTTTTAAAATTCTTCTCAGAATTTAAACTCGTATTCTATTTGTAAAGCTTCAACGTTTTCTATCTTATCAGTTTTTTGCTTTTTATATCTAACCATCCCATCTGTTAATTTAAGTCTGAAGATGCCTGCAACATAATTGTTTGAGGAGATCCCATCAGCCATTCTAATAGAGATTGATGAACGCTATTTAAAGGTGGAAAGTCTTTCTTTCAAAAGATTGTCAGCACTTTAATTGTATTGCTCAAATTTTGCTACAATTTTTGTACAACAATATATTGTAACATAATCTCAATAAGAGTAAATTCCATTTATCTAATATATTATAGTTATGTATTACACAATTTACGATTATATCGATCAGAAAAATAAAAAAAATATTAAAAAGTTTTGATTTATTTTGTATATAATCGCAAAATTTCACCATTAAAGAACCTCATATATAATAACAACAGGCTATTATAAAAAAAAAGTACTTCGTCGTCTTAAGGGGGGCAATCTCTTTAGACACCCCTCGTCGAAGATTTCCCTCTCGTCATTCATCATAAATATTTAACATGGATTAATCCATCCATTTATTTATTGATCCATATTAAATTATTGTTTAGTCGTTGTTCATTAAATGGCCGTTAGATTAGATTTTGAATAGGTAAGTAAGTAGTCTTTCTCGTAATTAGGCACTTTCGGTTTGATTTTTGAAAAAATGCTTCTTTATTACCTTTCTACATAGCTTCTGTTTCAATATATCATCAATATGGCAAAACCTGTTTATAAATTTAAAATAAATAGTAATAATCATCCTGACGAGTGTTATTTACAGGTGCCGATACGACATATAGAGTCGCATAACATAGAAACTGCGCCAAAATCCACCTTCAGCCGATCTCTTACGCCTCTGAGCGCTTCTCCGCCATGAGCTCGCCACCAAATAGCGCAAAATTAATTAATTAACGATGGAAATAGACGATCCCGTAAAGTCAGCGAGGAATCTATGCTATTATACATATTGTTACATATCTGGAACATTCGGTTGACTTATCGTGCTCCCTTTTCATTGCCTTCATAGCTACGATAATCCCCGATTGTTGCTTTGTTCAGTTGAGGAGACTGCACTAGGGGTCGACTACAGATGTCCCCCTTTCGAAAGGGGTGCGATTCTTGATCCTCGACAGCTATCCGTTTATTCGCGGTGACATTGTAAAGAGGGCTCAAAATACGGGAAGAGGAGACAATTAAAATATCAAATTATCTAGTATATCATTTATTTATCCTTTCGATACTTGTGCGATGATTACGAGACATAAAATCTCCCGCGTAAGGCGGCGATCTAAACGTGGACGAAAAATATGCGTTTGTTCAATTTTCGAACTTCTCCTCTCTTTAACTAACAGATTCAATACATTCAATTTAGATATAATATAACATGATCATTTATCGATATAATCAATATTTCAATCGAGAGAATAGTTTATAAAAAATCAGCAGTTTGCTTTCGCAACGGTTTTTATGTAAGATCAAAATACTTTGATTACATATTCCAAATATGAGAAATTTTACAATGTATTTTTTAATCCATCCTTCACTCTGTTATAGTAACTAAGACTCAGCTCTTAATAGAGTCAAAAAATACGATAGCGATGTACAAAGTTCACCTGGCCAAGTGTTCATTGCTGTTCTTATTTGCTAATTATTCATTCTCAGATCTGATTACCCTGCACTTGCAAAAGAAGCTCTCCATCATTTGATTCCACAACAAACAACCATTCTGCATGACATATTTATCTGAACGGGTTTTTTCAGTACTGTTATATTTGAAATCAAAGTATAAAAACAAACTCAACAACAAAAAAAAATAACTGCACCTATCCCATTAAATAAATAATATTTACGAAAAACATCGTAATAAGATCTATTTTACGGGTATACGATAAACCCCAAGGCAATCAATTTCTCGTCGTTCATAAGAACATGGCCTTTCTGCGACTTCAACTTGGCGAATTTTGCATCGAGACTTGAGTCTGCACTAGGGGTCCCAAATATTTGGAAATGAGCAGTTTGCATTTCTTGGAATTGGATCATTTCGCTGATTTTCGCTGAATTGAGCAGCACAGAATTCTAGGAATTAGTGAATTTATCGAAAATGAGCCGCCTAGAAGAAATTCTTAGAATTAGTAAATTGCCTGGAAATGAGCTGATTGGAAGGAATTGGAATATTTTATGGATTTTCTCGTAAAGGAGTGTCGCGTTTTCCAATTAGTCAAATATCGATCGTAATTGATGGAGGTATAAATTAGACCATTTGAAATTGAAAAAGGTAATATAATCTTGAATTTCTTTTAAATATTGAGTCATTTTTTGTTAATTCGATTGTTTTCAATGACTTTCAATTAACTGAGCATTCGGAGAAAGATCGATTTGTGAAGGAATAATTCGAAAAGGGCAAAAATAATATCGAAAGAGGAAAAGTAAAAACGCTGAACTAGTGGGTGCCATACGAACTGTCAAAAGGTTAAAATTGAGCTGCTTGGAAGTGTTTTCTTCATTGATAAATTCAAATACATAACAATAGTAGTTATTGTCACTAAAATAAGTAGAAGAAATTGACACAACAGCTTCTCCCCAAGTCTCCGATGACTAGTTTGAAAACAAAATGCATCCAAGATTTGAAATAAGTTAAATTTACTTGGGATTTTTTACGAATCAATTTTCTAATTACTTCTAAAAAATGAATAATATCCGATTCATTATATAAATATTCCAATTTACGAATATTGAAAAGAGGTCAAATATATTCGAATATTCGATTGGGACCCTTAGTCTGCACTCGTATAAAATCCAACTGAACCAGATATATAAGGGGTGCAATCCCTTTACAGTGTTAAAAAAAATTGCATACTTCAAAAGTATAATATATTAAGAGTATACTAAAAAGGGGAAAAAACGGAATGTGAAATATTTACAAAGCTATAGCATATACTCGAGGGCCGCAAATTTGGCATGAAATAAGGCAACTAAATAAGTGATGGGGATTCAAAATCTTTCAAGGCCATTCTAGAATTAAATCCTTATGGTGACTAGTTAATTATTTAAAAAACGATTATATCGGCTACGCAGGAAAGAGAATAGGAAAAGGCAAGTTAACGGATAAAATTCACAACATATTGTAGCGTGGGAATATTACGCGTTTATTTTTGTAAAAAAATTTGATTTTTGGTCGTTAAAGCGGGTAGATTTTAGTTTGTGGCCGCCGGGGTTGCCGCAAGCGGTGGGGGTAGATCCTGAGGGTTGTAGGACGAAAGCACTGTCTATTCTCTCTGGAGAGCCTTGCGGATTGGCCGTGTTTAACCGTTGGCGTGAAAACTTCAATTGCCGCCATCATGTTTTAATTTCGCGTTATATCCGCATCGAATCTGCAAGCCTTTGCCTCGAGATCGTCATCGCATCATCATGGTAAATAAATTTAATTATAAAAGGTTCACCGTGTTTAATTTCAGTGTTGTCTGATGAGCAGCCGAAGATAAAAAGTCCCTCTAAAGTAAGGATTTCCGTCGTATACTGGAAAACCGTATCGAGGCCGTGGAGCCCTATCGATACTAAGGGGCGGACCTTTCGTCCGTCCCTCTCATCGAGGCTCTTCAGGCTAAGATGAGAGGTGCAAGGGTATGTCCAGCTCTCGGATCGCTTGCATGAGGTGAGCCTGCATGGAATCTGCCTAACTGGAGCTGGCAGCTGGTGCAAATTTTCCAAAATTCCAAATTTAAAAATTTTACTCCATTTATTGGTGACAAACTAAATCAGTATCTCCTACCAATTTATGAAAATTTATCCAGGGACGAATTACTTCAACGGTTTTTGGGTGGCCATACCCAAAATGCTTATGAAAGTTTTAACACGATGGTTTGGCGATTATTACTACATTGCTGCTGGTGTAATTAATGAAGACTTATCCAATCCTCTTTTCCCTGCATGGAATGCAGCAGCCATGGTGGAGTAGGAGAATGTTTCCCTGCATCATCCCCTGAATTATTGACTAACGCTGAGTGCGCTTTTTGTTTGTTTGCAAGTGTGTGTTCGCGTTAATTGGTATAACCAATCACCGGGCACGGTGGTACATGATGGATCTCCCCCCCCCCCCAAAGCTCCATTTTGAAAACTATGAATACATTGGGTATAATTCTTACCACCTACCGGAAAGTTTTCGTCGAAAACACGGATAAGGAGTGGATCGAAGGAGTCATTCTGAGGCAAAAGTTGCTTGTACAGTACAAAAACAGCAGCTACTCAAAGATAATAAGCTCTTTGAGAAAGCTGAAGGTGTATTATATGCGCCTAGAATAGCAGATTGCTTGATACGTAAATAAAATTGATAGTTTTATCGTATTGAATCTTTGATTGCGATTATCTCGAAACTTCATTTTCAAAAACTGCTGGTATTGTGGCTTAAAAAGTTATTGATCGATCTGGCTAAACATTTTGTCGGTTTCTTTCTATAAAATTGCGTTTTAAGGTTTTCGCGTAAATAAATTACTTTTTTTTTTGGGTAAAAATTGTCAAAAAAATATGTATGTTGGAATAAAAAGCTTACTATTTTTTTTAATTTTATACTCTATATACGTCCTATACACTTTCTATAATCAGAAAATACTTTATTTTCTGTTTCAGATCAATAGAAAAAATACGATAAATACAGCACTTTTCGATATCCTTCTACGAAACTTCTACCTTTGTGGCATTCTTAAATCCAAGGTCTATGCTTATAAATCGACGATATCAGTGGCTATAGCGCATATCATCAGATTTTTGATATTTACGAAAATAACAAAATGGCGCACGTTTTTCGAAAAAGTAAAAAAAACCGCGTTTTTTTGCAGTTTTTTGTAAAAAAAAATACTTAAAATCAAAATTTCAAAAATCTGATGATATGCGCTATAGCCATAACTATGAAAAATATGTCATTCAAATTTTATGGCAATCGGCCAGATAGTTTCCGAAATTTCATCAACAAGCCACCGAAAAACCTTGTTTTGAGATAAACGCGTTTAAAGTTTTGTACTAGCACCATGAGTCTGAACAATATGTATGCTGTGGGTTGCGCCTAACCTAACCTAACGGTCGCCCAAAAATGTAGTTAAACTCGTCCGATCTTTATGAAATTTTGATACAACATTTGCGAAGATATGTACTTTCAAAATTAAAAAAAAAATAAAAATCGATTTTTTTAAATTTACAAAGTGAGAAGACGCCTTAACTACCAAAACAAAAGCCTGCTCTCATATCTTAATTATTTTGGTTCTCAAAACAACCGGATGACGGAATTTAAGAAAGCTTGTTACACAGGGCAGATATCACAACGATCCGGAGTGATAAGATACTGGAAATGCATCAAGAACTCATAAATTGAAACTTTTGGTGATTAGCAGAGCAAATAAACCTCAATCTTTTAAGGGAACTCCAATGAAAAATATTTCTGTCGGTTATTATAGCCAGAAAGGGGCTTGGATGGACAGGGATATTTTTGAAGATTGGTTCAAAAATAAATGTGTTCCAGAGATGCGAGATCAAAAAAGGGATTACCACAGAAAGCGATATTATTATTAGATAATTTCCTTACTTATCCGAACTAAAGCATATTGAAAACAAGCGATAAATTTATGGTTGCAAATTTTTTCTCCCCTAATATGACATCTTTGATCCAGCTCACGGACCAAGGCTTTATAGCACCAATGAAAGGTCTTTATCATCACAGTCTTCTGAGAACTCTTACCGAGGAAGATGACAACTTTTTTCTGGAAAAAAATTACGACATTATATGCTATATAAAGAATAACAATATACTTGTATTTCTTTAATATTTTGGTAACGCTGAGTAATGACTACTAATAGTCACTTATCTGCTTGACTATGAGCGCTTTTCTTAATAAATAATGCGTCATTATCAATTTTATTTGCGTCATCAATTTATAATAAAGTTTTTAGAGAGATCAAAATCAAATCTATTTTCTCCCCAATTTTTAAAAATATTAATATGGCGCGTGTTGGATAACATACACCCGATCTTCATTTTGCATAGTTTTTTATTTGCATCTCAAAATTTACTACGAACTTCTTTGAAATTCAATTGACTTATTCAGTACATATGCGAATACTGAAAACTAGGATGATTTTTATTGATCAAGGCGTTTATTTTTTTCTTATAAAAGAAGTTGTGAAAAAACACCAAAATTCACCAAAAAATGTTCAATAAAATGTCAAAATCATAGCACAAAAACTAGTTCATATTTCATAAATTAAAATGTCATTTAAATTGTTTATTTCCGATAAGCAAAATGCCCGCAATCGTGGCAACCGAAAGAGACCCTTTTCGATGATGGGTTTCTAAGATGCCGTGTATTTTAGCAATGAAAAATTATTTCAATTTAAAAAAAATGTAAACTATACTTAAAATATGAATAAATATGTGGTAAAAATTTCGCAATTGTGCGTATTTCAATTCGTTAAAAAAAAATCCCAAAAAAAAAAAGCGTAAAAAAGTGCCACGTACGTACGTTTGTTTAACCACGTAAAGGGATGACCCCCTTAACGTGGTTAAACAAAATGGAACATACTCTATGTGCAAAAATAGAACTGAGGATATATATATATAGAATTAATTTCAGAAGCCATATTGATCACCATCGTTTTGCTTTCGACAGGTAGCAGCAATTGACCTAATTAAATGTATGAATATCAGGTTGAAAGTCAATGGTCTTTCAACGCTCTAAATGTGAAATATATTAAAATTTTGACATAGAAAGAAATTTCTTATTAGAATTGTAACGTAGATATATGATGACTTTAATTATTGACATGAAAAAATCGTCAATATAAAATAATTGGGATTTCATAGTCCTTTTATGGGACCACTGTGGACCAATCTTATATTGCTTTCGAAGCATATTTTTAAGTACAAAATGATTTTAAGATTTTGATCCAAGATAACAGTGAATCAAGCAACTAAATAACGAAATTTTCTATAAGTGAAAATCGTCAGATTAAATATATGAAAATATGCTGAAAAGCAGTTTAAGAACCATCTATGTAATATTCGAATACACGAGACACAATCAGTGAAATTGCTTGCTAGAACAGTACAAATAAAAATGTATATTATTCCATTGGAGCTTATGTAATTTGATACTCAGCCTGCATTATATCGTGCATTGAACAAACCAATAGATATATCCCTCACGGGGTGACAGAGTATCAGAAAATAGTCTTGCAATTGGATTACATATCCGCAATACACGAACATGTTATGAAGAATGATTATCACATAATTTTTTCTGGCACAAAAACCATAGTAATCGTCGAAAATTTCTGTGACAAGTAAGTCGGGGAATCTGTGAAAATAGCAACGGATAGTGTATTAACTGAGCCGATATAGTAGCATGATCGGTGTTTCCTATTATAATACCCCAAAGGGATAGAAATCCCAAAATGTAGTATAACTTCTGTAAATGGTTATAAATATTAAGTAATGTTTTATGAATAAATTTTTTAATAATTGAAACGCCAGAAGAACCACGTAGCATTTCGTGCATGTTGCATTCGTGTAGCAATGGTCTTGCGCATTTATATAGATGCACGTTTTTATTAGGATATAGAATAAAACACATTAAATCAATAAAAATAGTAGTAAGAAGAACTAGAAATCAAAATATAGTGTTGCAATAAGGACACTCGATTTTTAAATGTAAATAAAACAACTTGTCTGCGAGATATCTACTCATTTTTTTATTAATTTGAAAGAATATTTTATGGCATTTAGAATATAACGTTGTTCAAATGTCGGGAAGTCCAATTTTTGATGAATTCTTCGCATAAATCGTCGATTTAAAAAAAAAAATTTTCATATTCTTGAAAGATGTGTTTATTACATAGGATTTATTCCATAATTTTTTGCAAAAATCCTCGAAAAAAAATCACGAAAATAGCCTATTTTCGAGGCGCCTAAAGTGAGAAGACGCTTTAAAACACAAGCATCACCCTTATCGCTTTGGAGAGTTTAGTTTCTTTAATCTTGACCTGTGTATATGTACTTGTAATTATTTTAAACGTACTAATTTTAAAACGGTCGTATATAATGACCTATCACATATTGAGAATACAAATTAAGCCTACAATACAACGACATGATCAGAAACAACCACGATCAACTATGATACCACCAAAAGCACCCCGTCGATAATCTATTTCTCCCTTGTGCTTACTGTCGGATTTCGTTTTTATTTTTTGCTACCTTAACGTATCGCTCATATAGACGAATGCACTGATGATTTTCAATTTAATTTAACCCCGACAGGATATTTATGTGTATATTCCGACCTGTCAGCGTCTCTTATAATTGCTTCCTAAATAATATTTAAATCTAGCGGTTAAAGGGTTTCTCTCTGTCTGACTCTCGTTTTCACCTCGACGGATTTTGACAAGGCGTCGTTGGAGCGCATTGCACTGATTGATCCGGAAACGTTTCCTCGACAACCTCACCAGTTTACCCAGGATTCCCATCTCTAAAATATCAGAAGCAGACTATAAGTAAAGATATGAAGCATTTTAAACACGGTTTAAAGAGTTATCAATAAAACTAACGATCATAATCTATTTTGATCAAAGCTAATGATCAAAATACCCGTTGATTGTGCAAGTTGATATCTTAGTAAGTTTTAAGTCGTATTAGAAAAATATCAAGAATCTTCGAAAATAATCATAAATCTATAATTCGGAATCAAATCCTGATGAATTCGTAAAAAAAATTTCATAATTTGGAACATCGAAAATCTATATTTGCGTAATATTAATTTTTCTCATAGGTCGTTTCTATCCGAGTTTAGTCTAATTTTTTAGACCTTTTTTCTTAAGACCACGTGTATGTAAACGTTGTAGTGCTAAAAAACAAACCTAATTATATTGTGCGAAAAAATCACAAAGAAGCTTAATTTATTTATAAAGAATATTTTTTTAGATACCATTCGAATTCAAAAAAATATGTATCGTTGAATGATTGTATTTCTCAAGCGCTAATTTATAGAGGAATATTTCGTTTATATGCACTTTAATTAATTAATATATGCCAAATTTCAATTTTATGAAATGGACATCATTGCGGGTGTGTTCCATTTCGAGTCCAGGGGTTAATTGACCTGATTGTTTCCTGAACATTTCCCGGGCGCGCTCCTCTACACTATTGCCAGTGTTATCTGGGTTGCAGTGCGTGGTGCATCTTCACCACCTGTCCTTGAAGCTCTTCGATGCTTTGGTGTGACTTAGTTTGCTTATATAATATAAGTTGTAACGCTAAATTAATAAGCGATATCCAATTTAATATACATTTTGCAAACAATATTCAATTCATTCAAATTCATAATATAGCCATATTGCTTTTTTGATGCCGAGAGATGTTTAGAGTGGGTTTTTTTAAGCCGTTTAAATAAAGAGAACATATTTATTTTATCGTTTTCATATTCATCATCAGTGATAATAAATTAATTTGTCGTTTAAAAATGTGTGCATTCACGTCTACTTTATTGCGAAATTTCGTCCGTATGTGTAATTTTTTATATTTATGCTTCCCCTTGTTTTGGCTTTAGTATATCATTATTTACTACAATATTGATATAATAAGTATTACTGATCATTTTCCGAAGCTTAGTTTTTATCAAGCAACACTAATTTTAAGTTGTTTTTTATACTCAGTGGAAGGCATCTAATAATTTTAATTTCGAACTTTCGGGTTAAAACTTGCAAATAAGCTTATCTTGACAAATAAAGTTATCTTTTATTTGTATTTAAATATTTTGTAGAAATCGCCAACGTCCGATTGTGAATATATCAATACGTTCAAATTAATAAAAATCAGACAAAGA
This sequence comes from Stenopsyche tienmushanensis, assembly GCA_008973525.1. NCBI lineage: Eukaryota > Metazoa > Arthropoda > Insecta > Trichoptera > Stenopsychidae > Stenopsyche > Stenopsyche tienmushanensis. The sequence continues at coordinate 530,809 of WACJ01000526.1, forward strand.
ATAATTATACATATCCGATCCGAAGCTATAATTTATAATATTGTTATTCAGTTATTAAACCGACAATGGAAACACTGCCTGTAGCCGAAATATCATCAGAACTTACAACAGCAACAACAATTCCAATAGCAGTCCAGTAAGTATCATAGTTTATTTTATGTAACTTTAACCCTTTCAGGCCTGGCGTGCACAATTGTGGACATAAGATATAATTTTTTTATAGTCTCCTTATTATACTTTAGACACATGGAATTTACAAAATCCATCGGATGAAAAAAATTATTCAGTTCTGAAAGACTTAAGTTACTTCATAAAATTGTGGCACCTGATTATGTTTTTGCATTCAATTCTCTGAATTAAGGTAAAACGTTTGTTATAATTATGTCCACCTATCACAATATAAGTTTTTAAAAATTACACGAATAACCATTTTTATTTCAATGCTATTGGTCTGCAAAAAATTTTGTTTTGTGATTTTGAATTCACGGCAATAATTTTTCTACTATGATTTGAGTAGTGTGACTTCCAGGTGAACTTGTAATAAAGGGAATCTCAATGTATTGTTTGAAGCAACTATCATAAATGCTAGTTTATTCATTCATTTCTCGGAAATTTTCATTTATTGCAATTCTAAGAAGGTTGTACTGGCAAAATTCAAACAACCACAATCGATAATGTTTAATTTTAATACCCCAAATTTTGATAATATATCATTTTACTTTTGCAGATCAGTTTATTGATTTTAAGAGAAAATAAAAAATATTTGAATTATTTTAAAATCCAATTATCACCCCAAAAACTGATGATCTAGCACAGTGATTCTCAACCTGTGCACCTTGAGCTTATTGCAAGTGCACCACGAAAAAATTGGTAAAAACGAAAAATTCTGCAAAATAGTGAAAACCGAAAAAGTCGTTGACGAAATTATGAAAGTTAACGAGTTGATCAATATCTATGCTGCAAATAATTTGCCGAGCACACAACAGGACAAAATGTTTTTGATTATATTTCTTCATATTTAAAACCATTTTAAATATGGGAGTTATGTGTAGGAATTTGTACAGATGGTGCTTCTTTAATGGTAGGCTTAATCAAAGAATTTTTTACCATTACAAAGACAAGAAACCCTAATATTATAACTACGCACTGTTTTTTGCATAGAGAATATTTAGTTTCGAAAACATTACCAGTAGCACTAAAACCTGTACTAGATCAAGTTGTAAATATGTTGAATCCATAAAATCAAGCCTTTAAAAACATGCATGTTTAAAAATCTTTGCATTTCTTTAGAAGCTAAGTACGAGTGTTTGCTTTTTCACACTGAAGTCTGTTGGTTATCTAGGGGTAAAGTTTTATGTCGATTCATAGAACTTAAGAATTAATTGTTAATCTTTTTTTCGAAATGAAGGTAAGGATGATTTTGTAAAACGTCTCTAGAATAATGATTGGTGTGCTAATGCGGCATATTTAGCAGATATTTTTAGTTACTTAAAAAAATTTAACACAAGTATTCCAAGAAAAAAAGAATTTTTTTGATATTTATTGACAAAATTACAGGATTTCGAAAATAACTCTTTGGAAAAATCAAATAATAGAAAAAAAGTAGAAATGATTCCTTCACTTAACGAAAACATTACCGAGTAAATTATTTCCACAATAATAGAATATTTAACTTTATTGGAAGAAAATATTGCACATTATTTTCCTTCATTAAATATATAAAATTATGACTGGATATGAAGTCCATTTGCTACGATTAATATATCGTATTGTGAATTTTTATACGCCGAAGAAGAAGAATTACTCTCATTGACGATTGATCATACTCTAAAAATTAAATTTTCCGAAATGACCATGGAGGACTTTTGGATTTCTGTCCAAGAGTAATATCCAACTCTTCGCACGAAGACACTAAAAATTTTGTTACAGTTTTTGACATCATGTTTGTATGAGCTTGGTTTTTCAACAATAAATCAATCACGTTTATTTGACATGCACCTAGATTTTTTTCTTGAAAATTGATACTTCAAATTTAAAACCAAAAGAAAACAGTGTACCCACAGAATCACATATTTCATGCTAATCATAATTTGGATATATATAAACTCGCTAGTATTTAAATATAATAATATGTATATTACGTATCATAGAGTTTAGATTGATGGGATTCATGTTTAAAGATGTTTTCTAAGTATTGAATGTATGATATGAACATATAATGTATGATGGAGTTTTTAAGATTGACGCTAGTCATGTTAAATATATTTTTAACTACGTTAAAAACGAATATCGGTAACATAATCTCCGAGTTTCATTTAGAACGCTCATCCGGGTCTCCTGAATAAACATATCGACGGGTGCTTTCGTGACCGTCTCAATAGGAAATGTGGAAGGTTTGTAAAGACTAAGCAGTTTTCCTCGGAAGGCAACGATTCCAACCCCTCCTTTCCTCGCTGGGGCGTTGCCGAGCTAGGGTGAAGACATACGTGATGCTTGAGTGTACCCCGGATTCGCTCCTACACCAACTGAGGGTGTCTCCTCGTCCACGTGCAACTTACTCGAACGAATTCGATACTGAGTGGTTTCCTATTTCAGGTTGACCCTCTCAGCTCGGCGATTTCAAAACGATATAGAAGACAACGGAAGATAATGCTGTTATCGTCTGCTTGATATTCTAATTGTCCTTGTTATGTTCCTAATGCTTCTTGGCTCCGAATCGGTTAGGTTCATCATGTTACATATTATTGGGTAGTATCAACTATGTAAGAGATAGCGAGTGACAAGCATGCCAAGGTTTGTAAAAGTAGCAACAAATAGTAGATAAAGTACTAGCTTGGTGTTAAAAGAACATTTAAGTATATAATCTGTGAATAAGGAATAATATTCGCCAGCAAGTATTCGGACTTTGGGCGTTTGTATACTTAGCTGCGTGCCTATGTTGGTAAAGTTGTGGTGAAGATGCTCCTTTCCTGTACGGGTGTCGTCAACACTGTATTTTCATTGTCACTCGCGTACTTTTTATAATGGCACAATCGGAGCTTTGTCGCGGCGAATTGTTAGAGCATGAGGCGAGGGAAGGGGTTCAAACCCTGGTGATGCAGTGTCAAGGGGCGTAGCCCCTGGCGCTGACGGTGCCGACGAGGCACCAGAACTCACTTATTCACCGAGTCAAGTTATTCGCGGGGCGCAGCAAGCGCAGAGGCGCTACCCTTCGGGTGTCCGAAGAAGACTCAACATACATATATAATCCATTGCAGCGCTTCTTAAACTTATGTAGTCCGTGGACCCCCACTTGAACAAAATTTTCTTCGCGAATCCCCTCTTAAACAACATTTTTTTACGACTTTTAATTATGACCTTTGGCTCTCGGCCCTCGATATACGCGGTTTCCTATTACGCGACATTTAATGACAGAGAACGTCTTAGTTTTTCAAATGAAACTTTGAAATTTTAACCGCGATTCATACATGCCGCATAAAAGTGAACCTTCTTGAATCGCTTAAATTACGCGGTGTGTCATAAACCTGAATTTTTGAGACCTACAGGTAAATCCGCTACTGGTAATAATAAATATTGGTAAAAATGTATTACTGGATATGTTTATAAATGGTGTTACACATATATAGAGAGAAGCATTTTTATTATATGGAATAAAATTAATAAAAATAATAGTAAAAAGAATTTTAAAAATTACAACACACATAACCCATACAAAATTTATTGGTTAAAATAGATATTATTATAATGTTTTCTATAGATATTTTTATTTTAATAAAATGGGTGAATTTGTTTTCTTGAAACCAAAAGCGCAATGTCGGGCTCTATGTTAGAAGGTTTTATTCTATGGTCCTCTTATACATTGAGCTTGTTTCTATATTTTGATTTCATATAAAATATTACCGAAAGTCTGTTCACATAAACATATTGTACAAAATGGAATCGAATGTTGGAATGCTTTATTTGCAAGCGCAGTGTATAAACCAAAAGGTTGTCAGTTCAGTTTTGTTAAATTATAATTTCATGGACGTATCGCATGATAATCCTATGAACGCGTCCTGTTCATGCGTAGATTAGTATTTATTATTAGTGACTTTCCTGTTAAATGGATCTCTAATCCAGTTGTTGCCAGAAATAGAACTGGGAAAATAATTCCGGAAGTTGCTTTTTTAGAGTAATTAAATGTTCAATAAAAAATCTGCCGAATTTCATCAGGAATCTCCACATTCGAAGTTTCTATAAAATCGTTGAGTGTTGGAAAAGACTCATACACACATTCGTGAATACGTTTCCACCATAAGACGATTTTTTTAATAATCGCTTCTATTTTATCTTCAACTTCAAACATATTTACAGCTGCACCTTGTAGGCTCAAATTCAGTTCATTCAAATATCAGCTAAAATAGCTAAACAAAAAAAATGGTTAAAACGTCCTTTCAATTCAAATTGCGTATCTATTTAAAAAAAAAACGCATTTCATCACGAAGTTCAAAAAGGCCATTGAGCATTTTCCCACGTAAAAATCAACGTACTTCAGCATGTAATAATACATGTGTATGTTGACTTCCCATCTCCTCCCATAAAATTTTAAAAATTCGGGAATTGAGTGGACGAACCTTAATGAAATTGACAACTTTAACAACTTCATGCAATGTGTTTTTTTAAATCGGTTGATATATTTTTGGATGGCAATGATTCCCTGTGTATGGAGCAATGGTTCCAAATTACCCGAGCTGCTACACCTTTAATAAGAGCAATCAATCCAGATTTTGCTCCTGACATTGCACGAACCCCATCGGTGCAAATTCCAACACATCTTAACCACTCAATCTCATTTTTAATGGTAAAATTATTCAAACTATTAAATAAAGCCATAGCTGTAGTACACAAAGTTAGTGATTCACAAAATAACAAATCTTCTTTAGTTTTATATTCAAATTCATACCTAATGAATTCTGACAAATTAACATTATTAGAATCGTCGGTACTCTCATCCAATTGTAGCAATTTATAGGGATAGAATTGAAGCGATTCAGAAACGTTTTTTACGATATCTCTCATTTAAATGGATTTAAACACAATGGATGTTAACTATGTATCTAGATGTCGTAGGTTTCATATTCTTCCATTATATTTTTGTCGCAACGTAGCTGATATAATTTTTCTTTCTAAACTTCTAAAAGGCACTATCGATTGTCCGGCAATATTAAACAAGTTTTCATTGTCTGTTCCTAGTCGCTCCAAACGTGAACGGCCCCTTTTGCGTATTCCCATTTTTTCCACTAACTATCGTCAAAATGTATACATCATCAGAGTGTGCGGCTTCTATAATGGCTTAGATGTGGATGTGGATCTATTTAATGATAGTTTATCCACTATTAAAAATTCATTTGCATTTTCATTCTTCTAGTCTTCTTAACATTAATTTAAATGCTTATTGTTATTTATTAAAGCTTTTTTCTTTTCGGTATTTCATTTTATACGTATCAAGTTCTTGTTTTCTTTTTTATTTAATTATTTTATTTTTTGTTAATTGAAGAAACTTTTAAATGGCTTCTGTTTAACTATTTAATTAATCTCATTTTTGTACTAGCTGTAAGATTCTCTTGAAAATACATATATGAATAAAATAAAATAAGTCGTAAATGTCAATGGCTTTCGCTGAAACAAAAACCATTTCCGACTCCGAAGCATGAATTGACACTCCGCAAGATTATTTTGTGCTTTTGGTGAAATATTCAAGGAATTATTCATTATGAATTTATGAAACCTGGCGAAAGAATAACTGCAGATGTGAATTGTCAGCAACTGAAAAGGATCGTTATATTAATAAATATTCAATTAACTAATTAGTTATCTCCTCTTATTGATTTTCAATGCACTTTGTTCTTCTTGCTTACTGTTCATATTTTGCAATAACAATTTTTGTCTCATATTTAAAATTTGTTACATATTATTTTTCATATTGATCATATTTCGTAATAATGAATTTTACTTATTTTTCAAAATCATGTGAACTTTATTTTTGCTTAATTTTCATATTTGCTTATCTTTCTTAACACTGACCCTGTCAACCTGGTACATCTTCAAGTTTAATGACTTATTGAATGATTTGTATGACATATAGTATATTGTTGGATAGAGTGTAACCTAAATATCTCTTTAAAACTAAACTAAGTTCAAAATATTTGTTAGGTTTTTGTTTAAAGAATTTGGAAAATGACATTCCTCATTCGTTTGCACATTTTATGTGACTTTGAAAGATCAGAAGTAAATTTCTTTAAACCAATTGTATAAAAAATCATTTGTAAATCATTTGTCGTATAAAAACAATAAAATTGATCGCAACTGCATCTCTTCGATATTCGGTCTGGACATTTTTTTATGGATGTAAATAAAAATAAATTTGTTGAAATAAAAAGAGGACAAAAGGAGCTTTAAAATAATACTAATATTGACGTGCTTACTTGACGAAAACTGAACACAAACTGATTTCAAAGCGTGCCCTAAAATAACGGCGATTTCTTTTCGCTTTACCTAATATTTATGATCATAAACATTATTATTCAAAGATTTTTCAATTTTCAGAGATAATAAAGAAAATAACACGAAAGGAGAATGTAATGGACCATTAGCTACTACACAAACTGAAGTAAAAGATATTGAAGCTTTCGATGAAAAACATTTCCTTAGGTATGACTTTCATTTTATATGCTACTGCAGCGTACTAATGAATTTTATGCGAATCAATTGAAATATCAAAAAATGTATACTTTTCAGCAAATTCCATATTTTTATCCGCTTAATCAGAAGTGCACCTACTACAGCTTTGCTGTCTTTACCCTGGACACTTAAACAGTCTGGACACTGGGCATCAATTGTATTCTACATATTAATAGCCCTTGTATTTTTATGTGGAGCTAATAAACAGAAAAATGCGGTACACCGATTATCTCATTTATACCTCAAACAAAAAATATCTCCAATGAAAACTATTCAATATGCATTCCTTTCTGGACCAAAATGTGTAAAAAGATTTTGCAACGTGGCAAGGTATGTAGTTTTAATGATAATAATCGGCGATAAATCCATATTTACTCACAATTTTTTGTAAGTTAACTTTTTTTTATTTCAAAAGATGTATTTTTCATACGCATATAAATTAAAAAGTTGAAATATAGTAAAAGTTCTTATCCTAATATGATGATTTGACTGACTGATTCGAGTAAAGATTAAGTATAAGCTCTCAGAAGCAAGTCCAAAGAAGACACGCGCCCAGTAGTCAGTAAAGCAGTATTCTCCTCTTTTCCAAATGTACTTTTATGTTTTAAGATTTTGTATGTTTTTAGCGTGTGTTCTTCAGTGAAAGTAAAAATTTTGTCACAAAAATATATTTGTTTCTTAAGTCGTTTTACAATAAATGCACAAATCGACAGTGAGCCAAAGTCTAAGTGGTGTGATAAGGCATGGTAAGAATGTTCTCGTCAAGGATTACGGATATGGAGTGAATCTGAGAGGAACTGATAATATCTATAGTTTGGTTGATCTTAACCCATTCCATACTAAGAACAAACAGACTATGCTCTAATGTAAATCCACTTTTCTCTCAAGACCTCGCAGCGTGTATAAAGCTCGTATGATGTAAATTTGTATTTTATTTTATTTTTACTTTTATTTAAGAATTTAAAAACAGCTTTCGCCATAGCACATAAAAATAAAATGCATTAGCACATAATATTCGTTAATTTCCCCGATACGTCTTTGAACTAAAATTCAACAAAACTGAACTCGCAAACTTTTGATTATTTCTCAGATCTGATTACCCTTCCAGCCACCAAGATCTTGCGATTTAACATCTTTAGATTTCTTCCTTTAAGACTATCTTAAATCACAGATTTATGCGTATAAACCGCAAACATTTGATGCCCTCAAAGTCAAGAACGCCATCCAATAAATTCAGCCAAATTTGTGCGACAAAGTCATCTAAAGTTGGACTTTCTGAATGCGTGCCACCAAGCAAAGCCATGGCGGATATTTGAACAATGTTATAGTCCATATTTAATGCAATAAAATATCCTTTAAGATAAAAAAAAATGAGTGGAAAACGGAATTGTTTTGTAAAAAAATGCGTGATCGAACTTACATCGAGAAGTCTGAAAAAAAGCAAGTGGATCGAATCACCTAAAGGTCGAGTAACATTGTTACTTTGTAGTAATGCATCGGGAGATCGACTGTTAAAACCCCTCCAAGTAAATAGATTTTATAGACCACGTGCTTTAATAGGCAAGAATCTAAAGCAGCTGCCGGTAAATTAGATGGCTAATACAAAGGCCAGGGTGACTATGGCTCTATTTACTGAATGATTCAAACATTGCTTCTTACCAGATGTAGATATATAATATATCAGAATGCTCTTGATTTTAAAGTTCTTAATAATGCACCATGTCACCTGCATTTAGAATATAACAATGTGAAAGTATTGTTTCTTCCACTGAATATGAAAAACATCATTCAGCCATTGGATCTAGAGATAATTAATAAGAAGGATTTTAAAAGAGTGTAATCAACGGTTCGATTATGGAATGTTGCTGGAATCTATTTTCAAATTTCTTTAAAAATGTTTTAAAGTGAGTAATAAATAATTTTACGTCAAAAATATTTTCACCAATCCTTTTTTTTCATCCTTGGAAAATGTTCAAGAGATTTTTTATTTATCTAAAACTGTATTTTAGCTTTGAAGGCTCTCATAGAAATAACAATGTTGCGTTTCAACCCCTCGCCGTCTCCAGGTCCCGCAATCTTTGTCGCGGCTGCCTCAAGCAGCCCACCACGAAAGGCGTCTCGAATCGTGGGGCGCTTCGGAGGCTGGATACCGGACGTATCTTGGCCTGAAGGACCTCGACGAGAATCGAAGGGGCTCCGCCCTCAGTGGCGAAGGAGCCCCGCAGCCCCGAGACGAACTCACAGCATGTGCAACGGAAATTCGTATTTAACCTCCGCAGAGGGGGCGATTCTTTATCTTCGACCGCTCAGCCTGCATCATAGCTCCCTGAATTTCGTTTTTCGCTTTGTTATTTTTGTTGGACGGAAGACATCCTATATTTTCTCCCGTCCCAAAGATTCAGAGAAATCCAGATAGAGGCGGATACCTCAGATGCGCTCGGCGATCTTCGCGCCAAGGCAAGGCGGATCGGACACACAGACAAACGGGTACACATTGATTTTTATATATAACTAGCTGGTACCCGGCGCGTTGCTGCCACAGAAGAAATAGTTCTAAAAATACCATTTGAAATTTGAAAGAGTTATCTTGTTTAATTAGCAATGATATAAATAATGATATTTTTTCCGACAATTAATACATTTATTGATATTGAATGATATATAAAGAAAAAAATATTAAAAGCATACATTTTGCTTACTTAATTGTTCTGCTAAGTGCTTTAGGGTAGAGAATAGTTTTGGCTTTTCCGTCTTTAACAAATACAAATAAATTTCTCTGCTGTCCAACGTGGATTTTATAGATTCTTCCGCACACTTGAAGTGCCTTGTTGATGGTCATTGAGAATGCAAGTCCAACGGGGAGCTGCAGTCGTCTCTTATCAAATTGCACGTCGGTGGGAATGAGCACATCTTCTCCTTTCGACTTTCCATTAAGAATATATAGTTGTTTCGATGATATTCGGCATCAATTTCTTCATAGTGAGTCTTGTTCCAATTTGTAAGGTGGCACATCAGGAAGATCTGACGAATTTAAAAACTCGATTGGATAGTTAGTAACTTGGTCTGCATTCATGGCGCTATCAATCGATTTGTAGGTAACAAAATCATTTGCAATTTGTTATTGTATTGTGTGGTTGATTGTATTGACGTCGGTGTTTTCTGCTGCCAAAATAGCATGTTCGCAAAGCCAATAATGATTTTTATAATTACTAAAAATCTGCGGAAAAACTTTCTGAATGAGTAAATCGATGGATGGCACAACAACGCAAAAGTTCGATGGAAATGAAATAAACTTGGTAGCATCAACATGCACTTTTCCTTCACCAATGTTCAATAGTCGTTTTAAAAATGTGGCTGCCGACGCATCACGCTACAAATGTACCCGCATATTTGTCTTTAATGTCAGTTTTCGCACGTCTCTCCAAAGATGCGATGCTTTGAGGCAAGAATCAGCTGGTGTCGATGAAAGCATCACTGGAAGAGGTTGTCGAAAGTCGCCACATAATAAAATTAGAGCGCCACCAAACGGTTTTGCATTTGATCGTAAGTCTTTAAGAGTTCGATCAAGCATTGCATTCGTCCCAGATAATCCCCTTGCAAATTTTCAAAACTTTAGCTATGTCAGAAACTTTAGGAATGTTACATGTCAGAGCTTCCAATAAATGCATATCTAATGGCAATTTGAATGCCGAATGCGCTGTTCGTCCACCATCTAATAATGTTGCCGCAATACCTAATGAAGCAAGAGCTAAAGCAATTCTATTTTGAGATCGAATGTGAGCCAATAGTAAAGTGATGAGATACGTTTTTCCAGTACCGCCAGGCGCATCAAGGAAGAACAGATCATTTGTAATTGTATCGTAGGTCAATTTTTGTTCCGCAAGCAAAATTTGTTCGTTTGCTTCGACAAATGCATCCAAATCATTAGCATTGTACTGCTGTTCAAGTGCAGAACGAATTCTTGTTGAATGAATTCTTTGATGTTGATGGTTAAGCAAATGTCTTCGATTTCGATCAGAGCTTGATTGAAAATCAAGCTCTGATCAAATCAAATCAATCGTCAACATATTGTTATTAAATAAAATAATTATTCATTTGATTCTTGTTTTTTATTTTTTAAATTAAATTTAAATTCAAATCTGGTTAGGTTAGGTTTGTTTGTTTTCATTGTGTCGAAATGAAGGCGTTTTCAATTTACCAATAAATTTGCCCCTCGTTAACAGGATTTAACCTTTATCCATTTTACACTGGGATGCAATCTGTAATCGTAATGAATATCATATTGAAATGCAGCAATATTCAAATCAACATGTACTTTCGATTCTCGTTGCACGTTGGTCGTCTGATTTTTTATCGGATAGCACTCAAACGTACTTTTTCGGTTGTTACGTACGTGAATAAGCGATGAATGAAATGAAGCATTTTAAAAGTGCTTGCGATAAATAATTTGGATATAATTGACTCACGCCGATGGATAACCTGCAAATGACATTGACGTTTGACGTATGTGTTGTATGTGACGACGACACGACGCCTCCTACTGCAACTTGTAGGTACTATATACCTATAGCCTTAGCGACGCCTTAGCAACGCATAATCTCAAACACGTCAGAATCAACAACTTTCACACATTAAGTTTTGAATTAAAAATCTACTGTAAGTTAATTGTACTATGCCTATGTCACCCCCTGATCCCTTGGCAATAAGTGGACCAAGTTTTGTCTCAATCCGATGAACGCGCATATCAACCCATTTCGCCCGAGCATTAGACGGGAAACGCAACTTATTTTTATATATTAGATATATATATATATATATATATATATATATATATATGATTGAGTTTTTTAGATTTACGCGAGTCATATTTAAGATTTAATTCAGAAAAAATCGGGTATTCGATCGCGTTATTCCTTGAAAATGGACCCGATGGGTGGTCCGAAATATCGGAATAAAAAATAGCTTAAACGCGATCGAATACCCGATTTTTTTGAATTAAAACTTATATATATATATGAGTTTTCTAGATTTACGCGAGTCATGTTTAAGATATTAATTAAAAAAATATCTTAAATATGACTTAAATATAACTTAAATAAAAAAATATCTTAAATATGACTCGCGTAAATCTGAAAAACTCTATATATATATATATATATATATATATATATGTGTGTGTGTATATAGATAATTATTCAAAAATAATTGTGAATTATTCCCATGCTACAATAATTTTTGCTATATCTTTGATTTTTCCCTGAAGTTTGAAATTTAAACTGTCTATTTTTTTACAAATCAGTCAAAAACGCCAATTTCATTATCCAATTATGGATAACTAATTGTTTAAAAGTTTGACCTTGTGAAATGGAAAATGTTTTATTCTCTTTAAAAAGTTCTACTCCTACTTACCCATCTTATATCTATATATAAAATAAGGTTAGTTTGTGGGGAATTGTTCTTTTCTATGAGGGTTGTGTAATAAAGGATTTGTTAGAAAACTGTTGATTATTTTCAGAACGACATTTATGACGTATTCAAAGTATAATATTTTGCCACATATTGATTTTAGATGAATGAATGACAATTTTAATTTTAAGAAAATTGATCCTGGAACGTACAAAAATGGCTCCGCGAACACGCGGATAAGAACACTGACTTATGTAGTATCTTTATGTTCAATATGTATTTAAAATACCAACATTAAAAAATATTATATGTCATTAATAATTTTATATTTGTTTTAGACTAATAACATATGCCTTCGTGTGGTTGATTGAAACGGGACGAGGTGATGTATTCCTTCTCAGTGGAGCAATAGTTTTGAAAGATTTGATCAAACGTTACTTTGACTACTCGCTACAATTGGATATTTGCATATTAGCAAACATGGCTATTATTCTTCCAATTACCTTTCTCAGCTATAACACGAAGAGTGTTTTGGGTTGCATTGGAAACTGCATAGTTGGATTTGTAATCTGTTTGGTGGTTTATTACATGTGCTTTTATAAACATATATCAAATACCCAAGAATCAATAACACACAACTGGCCGTACTTCGTGGGTATCTTGATATTCAACCTGTACAGTATTCGCAATGTCTTTAATTTAGAAAGTCACTTGAAGCACAACGATAAATACTTCACGAGCTATAAATCAACGATTAATATTAGTCTCGTATTTATCATTTCCATACAAGCCATGATGTGTCTTGTTGGCTATTTAAAATACGGAGAAGATATATTTTATAACATCCTCTTCAATCTGCCAAAAGATGATAAGTAAATATACAGACACTAATGAATTAAGACGTATATTGCTGTATAATAATTAAAATTTTGTTTTGCAGTATTGTGAAGATTTCCATGGTGTTTTATTTTATATCCAACATCATGATCTGCAGTTTTCAGTTTCATTTTCCAATATATGACGTTTGGGATAAGTTGAAAAATCATCTCTCCAAAAATATCATATGGAAAATCTTGACACACGCTTTTATTATCACCTTGAATGGAATGTTTATAATGGTATTTAACAGAATCGAACCAATAGTCAATTTCATAGGTTCCGTTCTAATATCTCCATTGATCATTAGCTTGCCAGCCATTGTTGATATAGTAATATTTAATAAGTTTGAAAAAAACTCCGATTATTACCAGTTATCTATAAATATTGTAATGATTATATCTGGGTTTTTTTTAATGGGTCTAGGATGTTATACCACAATTCTATTTAAAAAAATCGACTTTAAGGCACAAATATATGGATGCCAGTTTAATGAGTCAAGTTTAAATTCACATGGTTAAAATTTTCACAATGCTAACATATTAGTGAAAATATAAGATCATTCAAATGCGACGCCTAGACGTCAGCACTATATAATGTTAACAAGTGACATATTTTCAAATGACATAAGCCATTTCGTTTTAGTAGATGGTAGTACAATTTTAACCATGAACAGAGGTATACATTGCAACAATGCGTTTGCATTATTATTGAACAACGAACGGATGATCCAAATGTTGTATGTTTGTATGTTTATTAATAAATAAATAATATATTCCCTTATTGTAATAATTTGTGTTTGTATTTATTGTAATTTAGCAACGTGTTTAGCAATTTAAAAAATATTTTTTTAGCTATTGACCAAAATAGATCGTCTTTATATGAACTCTTATTTCATTCGTTCGCATTGCTCACAATAAACGATCTCTGTGACAGGGTTTAAGCAATTCATAATATTATTAAATAACTCCAGAAAAATAACACACAAAGAAGGGCCTTTTTATTGTTAGTGTTGATCGAGGGGTCTGAACAAGTACTTGTTCAGAAGAAAGCCGTTGTTTTTTTACAGGACTATTGTACAGCAACCACTTCTCGTCTCCAATTATAATTTGCCACAAAAACGGATCTTCTTCGTACCGAAACAAAAGAGATGCACTTATTGTACGCCGTAGATTGAGCCTCGTCTGGGGCAATTCATAGGGAACCCAAATTCCTTGTTTATGCAACTTTCTTATGCGACAAAGGTGATCCCTAACTGTAGATCATACAGTCGATCTGATTCCACCATCGACTTCAGGATATCATCATCTAATTTTTTGGTTTGTCCTTTTCGAGCGATGTCTTTGAGCTTCCTATGTTTATACTATTTAAACGAGCGGTTCCTAACCTGGGGTAATTACCCCTAGGGGTAAAACGGCCTTTCTGTGGGGGTAATTACGCTGTTAATTTTTGGTTTGTAGATATAATAATAGAATTACAGATGAGCGTCATGTGGCTTGCACTCTCTTTCAAAAAGTCTCTCACTGTGTTCTAATCCCTTTTTTAGAAACCCTTCTCGGGTAAGAATCCCACACTAACATGGCTTTTAGCCATGGTGTCTTTTTTAAGATTTCCCCCTCCCAAGAGAAAAAAAAATTAAACTGCCATCTGATGGTGAAGCGGCAAGAACTTATTCAAACACCCAATAAACATTAAAAAAACACAAACATATTAGCAAATGTTCAAACCAATTTACGTTTTTACTCATAAACTGAAACTGAAAAAGCTGAAAAAAACGGAGAAAACTGAAGGTTTCATCCTCACAGGGATAATATATTTATTCAAAAACTGTGATGAGATACGCAGTAACTGGAAAAATCGTAAAAATTTGCTAGTCACTACGTCTTCTATGTTATTTTCAGTGATATATTCGACATCAATGCCTTTTCTTTTTGGGCAATCCTATCCATATTTTTTTCATGGCAACAAGAGCACAAGCTCCTAACATAAATGTTATCAATAGAAGGTAACTTTGACGGGCGGAAATTTGGTGTTGATTGGCCGGTAAGCCAAATATTAGTTTTATTTCTAGTTAATAAATTCTGCAAATGTTTGTAGAGACCATTATAAATTGAAACAAGTACGTATAATTGGAAAAACAAAAAGCACGTGCTCTCGCTAATGACTAAAGTGCAGAGCAGGATTAAATTTGAATGCGTACCCGCAGGAAAGAATTAGGAAAGGGGGAAAGGAAGAAAGGTTGACTGTAGTAAAGTAGTGAGTCTTTCTGCATGCTATTCCACTTCAAAATATACTAATAAACATAAAAAAAAAATCAATAAGCCGGATTCATAGTTGAGTCGCCATACAACATTTTTTTCTGAAACTGGCTGACTAACTGAAAAGTCAAAAAACAAGGACCACCCTAATAACTCATCAAAGTTTCATCGCAATAGGAGGAATGGTAAATTCATTAACAATGGCAATGTAAATTTATTGCATCTGAATACTTTTTATTAAAATATTAACTAGTAAACAAAAGAGTATTTGTATTTTGTATTTTCATATTTAAAAATATTTTTTAAATAATATTTAGACGGTGTTAAAAAAATACAGATTAATAATTCTATCCTTAAAATAAGAATAATAAAATTATCGATTTGTTGTATTTGTTTATTTCTATTATTTAAAACATTTTCTAGTTTTCCCGAATTTTGGCAATGGTCGTAAATTTGTGTGTGATGAGCAATTGATTAGCTGTCAGTGTCAAGACTTCCGATCGGTAGGAGTAGAAGCGAACATTGTTTTGTACGTATTCTTGATAGATTAGAATTTATAAGTAATTAACCGATTTTACTGTTTTGCGCGTTTTATTATCCAAAGAAGAATATTCACTCAATGTATATATTTTTCTTCGTATAACCAATAAGCCACTAGTCTCATTCAATATGTTTATCTAATTCTCATTAATACGTTCGACGCCAAGCATTAATCGGTGTTGTTTCTCACGGGGCCCAAATTCGATAATCAGAGTAAATAGAAGGAACAGTGATGCAATATTATCATGCACGGGATAAACAAGGACGACATATGGTGAAACTTCTCTCCGGTGTTGTTTTTATCTTAGATCGATAAGCTTGACTCTGCCTCTGATGATAAACAAGTGCGAACAGATAAGGGTAGGAATGTAAGTTTCGAGGTCGATCTCAAAAGATATTTAGATAGTTGTCAAATGGAATACATTATAGAAAGGCATTCGTAAAGTTTAATTTAAAAAAAAACATTTATAAATCACAGAAATACGTAATAGTAAGACACTGGATTCGCTTTTCGGAGACTGTTTGACATACTGACAAATTCTCGATCTCCAGGAAACGAAAAAAAATGTAAAAAGGGTCGCAAGATATTGTTCTAATTGTCCAAAATCACCTCATATGTGTTTGAATTGTTTTAATTAATAGGTGGTAACATAATATAAAGTTCTATTTTACTTTAAACATAATTTTATGGATAGTATATGTATATTTTAGTTATTTTAATTTTATGTCTTTATATGTATATATAAACATATATTTTTTACATTCTGTTTATTTTATATTCGCATGTGCTAATTCCATTAAATACAAAATAAATAACTTGTTAAATCGTATTTAAATGGAGGAAGAAAATGTCCACCGCGAACACGCGACGGGACCCGTGCGGGGGAAAGCCCGTCAATCGTATACTGCGGACGTGGCACGGAATGCGTTAAATGAGTTCTCAAGCCTCTAATCGAAATATTCATGGTTGTTCTTTGACAGGTCATTATATAAATAGGACCATCAAGTGCGCATAACTAAATAAACACTGACCTTCCTGCTGAATAAGATAAGAAGTGTTGAAGGTAACCCATATTTATATATATATATACAGTAGAACCTCGATTATCCGGACTAATTGGGGATGCAAGTAGTCTGGATAACGAAAAATCCAGATAATAGAAAAAAAATCATAATTGACAGAAAAAGACAGGGAAAGTATGAAGAAATTTTATTTGTCTAGATTTACATACACACACATATTTTTTATCAAAAAAAATCAAGTATCGATTTTTGCTTAAAGCTCGCTCTTCTTTTAGAAGCTGCCAAATCGCGAATATTCTTAAGATATATAAGATGTTCTAATTTACATTCTTCTTGCTTCTCAAGTCATTTCATGGCGACATCTAAACACTGAAAAGCTTCAGAATGTATAGGAATAATATATCCTCCCTCGCAAATCTTTTCTTCATATTCTGATCTTGTTTTTCTGAGGCAGGTATTTCTTCAACTATTTCCTCGGCATTCAAAATTTGAAATCCAGGATCGTTTGCATCGTAATTTCATCACTCGATTACACTACATTACAGACTAGTGATCTAATTTTTTTTATACACAAAATGCATAATATTGTACACCAGATGTTCGTTAAATCAGTCAAACAAAAGACGATAGGTTTTCCGTCTTTAAGTGACGATCTCCGAATAATTGACGATAGCATAGATAAGGTAAACCTATTATCCAAAACTTTGGGACTAATCACCAGGATTCCCAGCACTTAAGCGACAATAGCACCAAACAGATGATTTCGAAATCATTAAAATAATTCTTCAAAAATTATCCTAAATCCTTAACAAATACTAAAATAATCACTCCGTTAGAAACTATTATTAAGAAAAAATAAAGATTAAAAACAAAAAATACACAGGTTCGGCGAAATTGATAATACAATAATTAAAAACTTCCCATGAAATTTTTCAATGCTTGCCTGGAAATCGGTTATTATCCCACTTTATGGTAATTTGCAAAGGTAATTCCGATTCCAAAATCAGTCAAAAAAAATTATCCATCCCGAAAACTGTACACCGATCTGTCTACTGTCCGAAGTTAATAAATTCTGTATCTATAGCTTAAAACTAAGACTTCAATATATGAATTGCTAGACTTAAGTATGGATTAATGTACTCATGTAAAATTATTTTTATAAAGGATTATTTTTATTACTATACACTCGATGATATTGGTACAAATGCGCCATACAATGAACCAAAAAAAATATATTCAATCCATCATATACATGAGCAAAAATGGACACAATTCTCCACATGCAAATTAATAAATTGTATTTTTTATTTTGAACAATCCGGATAATCGAAAATCCATATAACTGAGGTCCGGATAATGGAAGTTCTACTGTATTGTGCGATCAATCCTACATTAAATAAAATTACTCTGATACATATATTCATACAAACAGCTAAAACAAATTGGAATTATTAAAAATAAATTTAAAAAATACTTTTTATGAAAAGTACAACAGACCTACGGTAATCCAACAAACGTTTTGCAAGGCAACGTTCGATTGTCTAATTTGTCGACTATTGAGTATTGCTCCCTACCCATTGTAGTCTAGAACTTTTTAGTAAATAGCACTTGTAATCTGAAAAATTATGAGATATAAATAAATAATACAAGCTTTTATATTATATAATTAATGTCATAATGCATTCATAACGTCATAATGCATTAAAAAAGCAATGCATCCTATTTTCTCCAGAGGCGATGATACGCCCCAGCATGTTCTAACCTATTGGGTTAGATTGAGGGGAGTGTCAGGTTTAAAATGCGCCTTATAAATGTTACCACCAGGCTATCTGAGAGTCAGGGTGTTCATTCCTGTGAACCTCTTTTTGAGGCACGGTGCAATGGATCGTTCCATGGATTGCTATCAAATTTTGCATTAATCTTGGGAAATCAGCCACCAAAACGTTTCTATTAATTTAGCAGCCTTTAGGAGTGATTGCTTGTCCATATCACAAATTCTTTGATGGCACAAGCCGTTCAAGGAGGGCTGAGAAGAAGTTGTCGACGAACCCTGCAAGGGATGTCCATCAATCTCTTGAATAAACCAAAATATGACGCATGTGCATGATTATTTGAACTTTAACTGAAGGTTAAGCCTTCAATGGATATCGGAAATTCTAAACATAACAAAACTAATCGTTTATCGCTTTGTAACCGAAGATTTGAACACAAAGGCGCATGGCAACTTCATCACGACAACGCATCAAGCCACAGCACCTTCGTTATCAATGATTTCCTGGCCAGAATCCGCACCCCATTAGTTTCTCAGCCTCTCTACAGCCCTGACCTGGCTCTTCCAGACTTTTTTGTTTCCTCGCTTAAAAGGATAAAATTGAAACACAATTGAAACCATTCAACCTCATGTAACATCGACTCTAAAAGATATCTTGAAGGCCTTCCTGCCCTGATAACACCACCTCCAAAAGTATATCAACACAAAAGAGTGTTATTTACAGTGGTGTAGTGGGGCGGGGACGTGTGGGGTCGGTACTCCCACACTTTTCTAATTCTCTTTCGAACTCAAGCTGTGGTCGTCAACAATTACATCTCGGAGTGGGTTCCTTTACCTACTGGTGTTCCCCAGGGTTCCGTGATTGGTCCTTTGTTGTTTGCAATATTCTTATACGATGTAGATACTTATTTACAGTATTCTAAATTATTGTGCTTTGCAGATGTCTACTTTAAGTTCCATCCATGGTGCACAGTGCAATTGGACTGTTGTAGAGTTGCGTGAATCCCCGGCCAGCATAGCAAACACTAAAGTGTTGCGTCCAAACCTATGTGTTATATCAGGGAATCACCTAATATACTATCACTCTGGCTAGGTGCAGTCTACGAGCAGAACAGCATTATGTCTCAAATTCTAGTGATAGACGTAATTTATTTATATTTGACAATTTTTTTTGTCCGTTATATCAAGGCTTTACTGTACTCCTATCCAAATATTTCCTGGATTACAAGGGATTGGGGCCAGTACTCTATAATCTGATAAATTGGACAACACTGCCTTGTAAAATGTTTGTCGGATTACCGAGGTTGACTGTAAATCTAATCTACTTTTTCATACACAAAAATGAAAACGACAGAAATTATTATGTTTGTATTTTCTTTAACAATTCTATATGTTTGAAAAGTATGTATACTATTCAAACTAATGCATTTTATGTTTTTTTAATATTGTTAGAGTATCTTCTTTATAAAATGAAACTTTTATTACAGCTATTCAAAATGACTGAGAAACGGATGCAGAAACCAAATGCCAAGACTGATAAAGATGTAACCGAAATAGAAGATAACTTAAAAGAATATGATGATTATATACAGATAACATTGACTGATGAACTACGAGATGATGTTTTAAACTTCCAAAAAGAACGATCACAGAAATCTCTCATGCCACCTCCCAAGTCATACACTAGTTTATATTTTAAAAACCATACTTTAAAACGCTCCAAGGTAAAAAACCCGTATTTTGAAGTAAACTCTATTCAACAGATATGACAATTTAAATAATTCCTCAATTATGTACAATATAAGCAGTTTAATGTTCGAATATAATTGGTTTTGGGAAACATGGGCAAGGTTCTAATCGGTGTTATTTTTCGACAAATATGCAAAATTGAGAATTTTCATTTCTTGAGAAATTTTAGGAATAAATTTTTATTGTATAAAATAAAATTTGTATGAATATTTTTGATACAACTATCTCCATTTCTAAAATGCAACACTGCATATGAGAGGGTTTCTGCCAATTTGACTTCTATTTGAAAGGTTTTATTAGGGTTGTAAATATGACAAAATAATCTTCATCTCTTACTTCCAAATGCGTCTTATCTTTGTTTAAAACTATATGCCAGCGAGTTTAGAGATATTAGAAATTGCGTAAAAAGTTGTTTGACTTATATATTTTATTGTCAAAGGCGAATTGTGTATTCTATTACTAGCTGTGTGTTCTAGCATGCTGCCCTGCAGGAACATTTACAGACTGAGCGTTTCTTCTTCAGGATTATCAGGTTAATATTATATACACACCATTAAAATTAATTGTTTGTTTAGAGTTGTCTCAGTTTACTAATAATATTAACAGGTTTTTTTTACAAAGTATTCTGACCAATACATTCCAAAATCAATTCAGGTACATAACAAAAATCATTCAATGAGCAGCCCTGATGACCTATATTGAATTTATTTAAAAATGAAGTGAAAGCCGTATGATCCAATAAATTCATCCCCAGAATGAAGCACTGGTTTCCTTTCACAAGTGTCGCAAAAAAA
The DNA here is from genome assembly GCA_008973525.1 of Stenopsyche tienmushanensis. Classification (NCBI taxonomy): domain Eukaryota; kingdom Metazoa; phylum Arthropoda; class Insecta; order Trichoptera; family Stenopsychidae; genus Stenopsyche; species Stenopsyche tienmushanensis. The sequence continues at coordinate 551,946 of WACJ01000526.1, forward strand.
TAGTGTTCGCTTTCTTCCTTTTTCAGTTTCACAGTCTCCATAATTTCTCCTTGATCTACTATAAATGAAATGAGGACTTCCATCTAACTGTTGATCGTGATCAGTTTACGACAATCATTCCAATTTGGACTTCGTAGGAGCGCGAAAGTTACCAATAAGTTGCATCAGCAATTTTCAGCTAATTTTTTTATGATTTATTGGCTTTCTATTTTCTTTGATTTCACATTTCTTGTATAAAATATAAAAGTTTACAATCGATGTTTCAAAACCCCAAAAAAATAACTTCCTCCGCCACTTCAAAATCTTTCGTATGAAATAATATGATGTTGCATATTAATCTGCCGTGTCCATCCTGCCCATATTTCTAATGTAATCTAAAATTACTACTGGCTTGTTTATTACCTCATCTTGATTAGATTGGTATGTGGTTGTCCTTGTCTTCTTCTCATTGGCTGAAAAAAGAGCAAAAGATCCCTTTCGGTTGGTCATTATTGTTTCCTTTCAAGAATTTTCCAGCTAGAGTTGTATTAGTGTAAAACCTATCCATAAATATATAATAGCCTTTTATGTCTGAGTTCGCCTGTTGTAGATTACGAAAAACAAATAAAACGTAAAAATATACGTACTATCAAAATAATATTAAATTACTGAACACAAATAATTTTCAATAAATTAATTACAAGCTAGCACGCTACCCTTACAAAAAAAAATGCGAGTGGAAAGAGTTAATAATAAATTTAAAATGTTTACCATATTTCCAGTTGTTTTATTTCAATTACATATTAAGATAATAATATTTATATGCAATACTTTACTGTTTTATATACATTTTTTTCGTTTATCAAAATTTCTCGAGAAATTTGAGAAATTAAATAGAGAATTCTCATTTCTTGAGAAATGAAAATCATTGAGAAATCAGAATCCTTAGCTCTAATATATGAAATGACATTCAAATCATATTTGGTAGATGTTGTGTTTCGATTTTTTATAAAAATAAAATATCAGCGATCGGTTATTTTGCTCTACTTGATTTGTGCTTATCTGCTAATTTATTGGGTTCAATAACTTTGAGAGAAATATTCTGATTGTGAAGAAAGTTGAGCTCGAACTAATGTCAAAGTAGAGAGGCACTGTTCGAGTTCAAAGGGTATAGTCATGCTTTACTTCAAGTGATATTTTCCAGAGCAGTTTATGAAGAATAAACCCATTTATTTTTTTCTTTATCTCGGCCAAAATATTCAGCTAATATTAATTTCTTCTGCTGCGTTTACTCTATTTATCAAAGTAAAACAAATCAAATAATGAATAATACTAAAACTTGTCTATATTTATTTTTAATTTGATTAAAATCTGTTAAATGTTTTTGTATATTTGGAAAAAGTTTATCTCTTTTTACATCTTTAAAATGTTTATATGCTATTCAGTACAAATTACAAACCTCTTTTCTATGTGTTTGGCAGCGTATTTGCTTTATAATTGTTATTGTAATTTGCTCAGTATTGTTTATTTTTAGTGTTTCAAAACGACATCTTGCAAAAATACTGGGAAAGGAAAAAAATATTCAACTAAGCTTTTCAAAGTGACTGGGACACCAAACCAGAAATCTTCTATAAAAACCTGTACAAATCCTGTTAAAAAAGAAGATAACCTGAAAGAATACGATGATTATATACAGATAACACTGACTGATGAACTACGAGATGAAGTTGTAAACTTTGAAAAAAAACATTCATCAGAAAAATCTCTCATATCATCTAAACCACGCACAGCTTCAAATATATCAAAACTTACTTTAGAAAGTTACAAGAAAAATGACAATGTAAGAGTTTTTTTATGTTTTAGTTTTATTCTATATACAACAGACCCGTGGTAATTCAGCATCCCCTCTAGTTCAACATCCCAATACAAATATAGTACATATGTACGGTAAAGCTGTCAATGTAAAAAATACAAAAGTGTGGTGCTGAACTATCTAAATTGTAATGAATCATTTTCCATGTTGGCAAGTGAGTACGGCGTAGGATGATTCATAATTTATGATACAAAAAAGAACCACGCAAACATTTAAAAGTTCGTCTCCAACATTGACTGTGGGCGAGGTAAGTGGCAAAATTTCAAGAAAATTAAACATCCGAAGGTGGAGGAAACTTTGTGTATGTGATTTCTCATGAAAGAAAAAGACATACACCTATTTCTGGGCTCATATTTGCAATGAAAGCAAAGTTGTATTACAAGGAGATAACAAAAAAGAATACTTTATAGCTAGCAAGAGATAGTTAAAACATTTCAAAAATTGTTATGAAATACTTTTGATGACGGCAACATTTTTGTATGTCTTATAAATGCTATGGGCATTGTGTTTATTCCGTTAATTCTACAATAATTACAAATACTCTCCAAAAAGTTCCAGATTACAAATTATAAATGTCTGACAATCCGACAATGCCTTGCAAAACCTTTGTCGGATTACCATGAGCCTACTGTATTTATTTGAGATTTCTGTTTTTTTATTTGATAATCAATTTGTTTTGTTAAATGGGCGCGTCTCCCACTAATAACCAATGAGTTTGCGGTTTCCTTTAAGGACGTGTTTTCATGTCATATCTGATATTTACTTTATATTGGTATTTACTTCAAATTTCTTAATCCGTACTTACAATTAATTATTAGACAAGTATATTTTTTAAAAATATGTATATAAAAAACTTGCATACTTACACATATGGTTGGACATATATATATGTCCAACCTGGTTAACATATTAAGTATTTCGAAAATTTATTAAATACAACAACTGTGTGCTTAATATTACTTTTTTCGTTTCAGAATATAAAAACGATAGACATGCAGAAAAAACAGTCATTTTACTCCATACAAACATACTTGTTTGACACTAAACAGGATTTTAAAAAGGAAAAATATCATACAAATGTAGACGAACACACTTATGAGGAAAAAAAATATATTTTGCAAGAAATTTCATTACTGGAACCTATCATATCAGCTCATACAAAATATACAAGTTCAACATTAAAAAACTCTGAGCTTAAACATTGCCAGGTAAAAAGCAAAAATTTTAATGACAATTGTAATATTTGCGCGCGCATTGTATTTCTTAGAATGTACAAATTCATTCTAATCTATCAATAATGAAAATTGTATTGGAATAATATAATTGCGCTAGTACTTACATTTTTTCATACAATGTTGACAAATCTATTTAAATACAATTTTCTCATTTGGATATAAGAGAAAGAGACAGGATAAATGCCATAATTTTTTTGTTTTTTTGCAATCTTATTAAATATTGTTAAAATTATGCATATTAAAAAATGTACAATAAGAGCCAGCTTAACGCGAGTGATATTTTCAATAAGTTGCAGCACTAAATAAAACGAGATATTCTTAAGGGAGGTTTCTACCTTGTTAGGCCTAAAATTGTTTGATTTTTCACCAATTTTCTATGCGAAAAGTATTAAATACAGAATGTTGATATTTAGTGTGTTAATTATGTGATCTTTATTGAACATAAAAAATTTTTTTTTAAGTTTGCAGTACGTAAAGTAAAGTACAAAACATGGTAGTGGGAGTGAGAGCCACATATGTTGGTGGGCGGACGATAACTTTCTTCGCCCCAAAAGTCCTAATAAAGAATGCTGATATAGGACCGGTGGGATCATACTGTGAACTTGGAATATATGTTTTTGAAGAAAACGTGTTTAAAGTTGAACTGAAGTTTGTGAGAATTAAATGAAAAGTTTAATACTTACACCTAATCTGCTGTGTCAGGAGCATATATGATACCTTTCATGTTTGCAAAAAAAATCTTTAGTTGACCCGGCACGCTTACACCACGGGTTGGGCATGAGCAGACAATTGCTGTGCTTCAGTTTCAAATCTGTATCAATCACAGAATCTGAATCTCTGATAATTGCCGATCCATAGTAATTAGTCACAAATCAGCTTATTCGTCAATTTGTCACTACCTTTGCCACCAACTCTTCGTTTTCTTTTCAGATCTTAATCCTGACCCTATTCGCTTTTTGACATGTCCAAAGCACTCTTTCTTCATCACGATCAATTAATTCCCATACAGTTGGATTTCCAGAATTGGTTTTCATATCCCCATCATCTATGTATTTGCGCTGACCTGACTCTCTGAATTTTATACCTAATCCAGCTTCTCTTCGTCAACCTATAATTTTGCGAATTTTATTTATATCAATTTGAAATTTACTGAACATATTCTCAAACATTAACTCTATCCAATATATCCAAATATGCCATGGTCCATTAGTTGGAATAATAAAGTTGTATTTGGTGGTCGAAAAACTACTTTGAATGTATTGGGTGACTTGGAGTATTATCAATCAAAAGTAAAGCTTTGAGTTCTAATTTTTTAAATTCACAGTAGCATTTAACAGATGGGCATAAATGTACGGTAAATCAATTCTGGATTTTTTTCATAGTGATCTAAGATCCCAAAGCTAATGCATAATACTGAAACGATTTGACGAAGGAACGACATAGCACCGATTGCCGTATTGATTCCTGGAGGTTATTTCATTGTTATATGTAACTGTAATTTATATTTTTTCATTTATTTTAGCCATATATGATTGAAAGACAAAATAAGCAGCCACTAGCAGATTCGATGAAAAAAGAAACTATTTCAAAAAAGTTCAATGATGAGATGAAAATGAATCAAGTTTTAGAGGAACAAAATAAAATCCCTTGAAAATTATTAATACTAGAACCAAATCTTTCATCTCCTGAAAAATACGTTATTCCAAATAAACAAAATTCTAAATTAACGTATTCAGAAGTAAAAACATTGTTTTTGATACTAGGGTTGGTTTTTCACTTGTCCGTTATATTGCCAAAGATATGAAACAGAGACTTAGCGTAGCTAACAATTTCAGGTAAATATTTGCTACAATTCAATTGAATACATCTAATCTAAGTATTTCTATTGAAAAAACAATTACATTCTAAAACTATATAAAGCTTAATTTTTCAGCTGTTTATAAATTTAGTGGTTTTTGGAATTATTCAGATACCAAATATCCCTTCAAATGGTTAATCCTTTCCACTTGTATTTTTTTAATGTTAGGAATAGTGTACAAGATCAAAATTGTATAAAATTGATTGAGAAAATTATTGAGCTACTTTGTTTTTAATCTAAAAAGGTTGTGTAATATTACAAAAATTAATATCATATAATATTTGCATTTTGTAAAAGAAAGGGTAAAAAAAAAATGCTAATTTAGAGACAAATACAAATGAGCATCCATAAAATTATGATATTATTTTAACTTTAATACCATAGATTGGCTAATGATTACCACTAATAATATCAATTGTTATTGCCAGCTAGATTAATTCGTTATATATTTATATGATCATACGGCTAAATACATATTAGCTAGTGTCATATTGCACTAGCCAATGTGTAGATGCTGATATAAATATTTTATAAATAATATTATACTTTTTTTAGATTTAACCACAAATCCTGCAGAAGCTACTATGGTGAGGTATATGAATATTGCATTAAAAATGCATAATTGTACAAATATAAATATATACAATATAATTAGTGTCGTGGACATGCATTGCTGTTTAACACTCTAGAAATATGCAAAATCAAGAATGCTCATTTCTCAAGAAATCAGAATCTCTACTATGTACTATTTATAATGTGTGCCAGATATAGTGATATGTTTTTTTATAATGATCTGATAGGTAGTGAAATGATAAAGCCCTATGTGGCATATTCTTTTCTGAATTACTTTACAAAAGTAAAAGAGATATATGTTAAAAACATATTTTATACGTCCTTAGAAATTAATGGCTGAAATTAATCAATGAACAAAAATGTTCTAAAATTAATTTGTAAGAAAGTGGCTAAGTGTACTTACCTTAAAAAGTATATTAAAAAATATGCGACTATAATCTAACGTTATTAATGTTATACGTATTTTTAATACAATATCATCATTATGTTAATTACGTTTTTGTTTGCTCTCACTGGAAAGATTCCTATTTTGTCAAATTTTATTTCCAGTTTGTACTGAAATGGGAATTAAAAGGGTTTATAACTAATAATATTAGATAAATTGTAACGAGAAACTCATATTATTAAATTATTTAAGAAAATGTTATTAAATGTGTAACTTTAACTAACCGGTTTTATAATACAGGATGTTTTGTGGATTTAATTAATCTTTTTAAAAATTATTTCATAGTCTTATGTGGGATTTTAACAAATTAATTTAGCATTGACATAGAACATGTATGTTATTTAAAAAATGGTCACTGTCATTGCAAATCCTGTAAATTTGTATGCAAAAAAATTTAATTAGAGCTCTAAAGCCCTAATTTGTGGCTATATTGTTATATTACGTTTATTTGCAAAACTAAAAATTTATCTGAAGTATAATTTACTAATTATGTTCAAGTGAATATTGTAAATTCGTAATTCTCGAAAAATACATGTTTAATATTTTTACAAATAAATTAATTTACCAGATCTTTAACATTTTTTTCATACCTTAATATTTCTATCTCTTCGATAATGCTCATCATCCGATGGTTACGTTTTTTTTTATGCAATTTGAGGAGATTTCAATTATTGCAAAAACTGTTTTACTTTTGACTTGAGGTAGCTTTTAGCAATTCTTTTTATGGAACTATTGCCAACCGTTTTTACAAAGTTTTTCATAGTGAATATGTGTTTTAAAAATGTGGTCGCCAGCCGCACCTGTAGTTTTGAACCCAAGATGATTGAGTTCCGACTGCTTAACTACTAGACTATCTACAGCATAGGTTCCCAACTTTTTTCAAGTGGCAGCCCCTTTTTATAAAAGCCATGTGATCCACAACCTCGATGCAATTGCAATTGAAAAAGGCATTTTTAATAAGGTAATTAAAAAAAAAACAACAACAAAAATGAATTTTTTTAAGTATAATTTTATTTTAAATTATGTTTAATAATTAATTTAATGCGATGCATAAAATTGCATGTTATTAACTAGGCGAGTTTGTTAACATCAACTTTATGTCATTCTCAACATTTAATTTCCTTCTTTTGATTTTAAACAAAGAAAAGTTGAAAATCCACTTTCGCAGAGATATGTACACACAAATGGAACTAAAACTCGAAAGGCAAGCGCCGTCACATTTGGGTATGAAAGATGCCACCAGAATTGTGTGAGCAATTTTTCATTAAACATGTTACGTGCTGAGGAATTATTCTGCAAATCCAAGAATTCATCAGGAATGCTCACTAAATCAAGGTAAGCAGAGAATGGTTTTCGTGTCAATGTAGTTTCTTCTTTCAGCTCAGGGAAGCAACGCTGAAATTTATTTTCAAGGGATTCGAGATGCCCAGTAATCTTCAAATTTTAATTTATTTCAGATTCATCTACTGCAGAGTTTCTCAAATATGGCAATGTTTCCACTGTTACTTTGCAGCTTGGATAAAAATGCCCAGAGGTTATCGTGAAATGTCATAAGATTTGTTTCTTTTCCCTGAAGTTTCAGGTTAAGCCAATTTTGCTATTCTAATTATCTGCTAAATATGCTACTCTTTTCAAGCAAACTTTGTCATTAAAGTATACCAAATGGTCATGTTTCTCTTGCACCTCCAGGTACAACTTGATTTCATTTTGATTAAGTTTCTGATGTTTGCAACTAGTTTTATGGTGACGAAAGAACTCCAAATCCTTTTTAGTGTGTTCTAAATGCTTCTTCTCTAAGTAACGTTTGAGTTTTGAAAGTTTCATAGACTCATTGTGGCTTCTCTATTCAATTTCAGATATTCTTCTGAATATTTACGTTTTTTTTCCATTATTGGGGAAAGAATAAACGAAGTTTCTAAATAATATTTTTAACGAGTTTCGAAGGAATTGCCTTAAACAATAGAGACATTTCACTATTATTCCCAAACTCTCAACACATGTTTCAACCAACTGTGAGAGAAAAGCGTACCTAGATTACACTTATTTTTATTTTTAAAAAATATATGAATTTTTTCAAACTACAAGACCATTTTAAAAAAATCCCTTGTGGGGTATCCTTATAGGTTGAAAAAGGCAAAGATAAATTACATTCTTGTGTTATATTGAAGTTATTTAAATTTCCTTCGTAGGAGTTAAATAAACACATCATTATCAATGGAAAGGGAAGAAAAAAGGAATTTTAAAATATAAAAAAACATTATTAATGCGCATAATATTTTTAATATATAGGTTCTTACATAAATTATCAACTTTATTAATATTAACTATACAATTGCTAAAAAAAATATGTGTATGTAGTTTATCACATAAAGTAAATAAATAGCAAATAATATACATTTCAATAGTCGCAATCAGACTCGATCAAAAATAATAAAACATTTACAATTTTGAACATTCAAAGCGTTAAACATATCGATACCATCTTTCTACATGGTTGAGTATAAGAAATCATGTGTACAATACAAATAACTTATTTTTTTAACCGGATCAAGTACATCGTTGATTGTCTAAAATACCTTTTTAAACTTTTAACAAAACAAATAAAGCGAAAGGTCGACATTCTCAAAGAACGAATGGTTACAACACATATTTAACATTTTATTGTGATTGATAGTTGTTAAACAATGAGATATTTAAATAGTATTCCAATAATAAAATTGGATAATAAATTAAAAATAACAAATAAATAACACTAAAGTAGCAACATAAATTCAGTGCAATTTTTGATGGGATGTTAAAACTTTTCTAAAATAAATGTAATTAACATATAATAAACGGGAATTACTGTAATTTTGTTTTCTATTCTTTGTACAAATATTTCAAATGTTATGTAGGTTATAAATTGCTGATTCTCATAGAGGATAAACATTTATAAAAAAGGATATTTTTATAATTATTTAATGGTTACGGTCATCAAATCAGATGGGAGATCACAACGTTATTTTATCAACCTATTATAAATCATCGAGGATATTGAATCTAAGCTTTAAATATGATATCTGAATGAAAACTAATTGATTTGATTTGTATTGATTCTTCAAATATGAGATTAAAAATTGAACATCATTTATATATATATATATATTGGTTGATGATGTTGAATTGGCACTGAAGATATATTTTAGTAGATTTTATATTTACACTTCACTTTGCATACAATGAATAGTGGAGTCTTCGGAAAGTTCGTCCATCGAAGAGTCTGGAAAATAAATACAATCATTATTTTTAATAATAACGCGTTTTGTGGTTTATTTAATTTTCCACAGTATATTACCCACAGTCCCGATTAGGTTGAGAACGATCATAGCACATTCGATTTTTTAATATGGAAAGCACCCAAATAAGAATATGTAATTAAAACATTTTTTTAATGTTGGTTTAGTCTGCGATCTACAGCCGCTTGTAAACTTAAACGGATCTGTTCTGGGATGTATTGACTTACTTATATTTATATATTAGTATTTTTTTTTTTACATACATTTAATAATAATTTCTTTTTAATGATGCTGAAATTCATAAGGAATGTTTGTATGACATCCTATTTAATATATTTGAGTTGATTAAATGTATCAATAATGCAAATAGTTTCATTTTCTTAATATCACGACATCCTATGTATTTCCAGCTGCCTTTCTTTGTGGAATATGTAAATCTAAAATAGATGTATACCATTTTTGTAATTATTTGTTTAATATTAAATAACGTGATAGTACACAAAATTCAGATTGGGAGTATAAAATGTATATTTAAATCATTAGGTGTTAGAATGCCATCCTGTAAAATTGTCTGTAGCATGCAAACTATGCCAGCACTGTTTTTATCATCTCTCCAATCAAGATTTAATCCTCAGGCTATGATGTTCAAGAAGATGTACTCATATTTAGAAATGTTAATAATCGATTATCACAATTTGCCAATAATATTTTATGATTTGTATCTAAGAAATATTAATAAAAAAATGTTAGAAATACCTATTGGTGCAAATTGCGGTTTGTTTTGGAAAGAATATGTTAGATGAAGATTAATATGTCGACCAAATCCTACAGCATCTCCATCTCGTGTCATCACTGAAATTTAAATGGATTTGTTAATTTTATATTAAAAAAAATAAACACTTGCATGGTGATTAAACATTACATAAAGCCAATTTGAGTGCGCATATACAGACAACTAGATGAAAATATATTTTGATCAATATTATACATTTAAATCATGGAAACTGAATATCGCAAGCTATTTACATGTAAATAATATCGTTGCGCAAAGCATTTATTTTTTGGCAGTTTAGACTAAAATTTAAAGGCAACTAACTTTGTCCTCCTTTTCCTTTGCCGGTATGCTGGTGTTTCTTCTGTCTTGCTCGCGAATTTTGAAACCAGACTTGGGTAACACGCTTGCTAAGTCCCGTCACTTGAGCAATCCTCTCCAGGTCTTGCCCATCAGGGTTCGAATCCAGCTGGAAGTTGGATTGCAGTACTTGAAGCTGCTCCTCCGTGAAGGTCGTTCTCACGCGCTTCGCCTTGTTCTTGTGATAGCCCTCTGGGTCGCAACCATCTATTGGTACACACTTTCTATACTAATTATCAAGTTTTAAAAAAACTTCATATAACTTTATAAGTTAATTTCAATTAAATAAAATAAACATAATCTAAGAATTTACCATTTTTTAATACACTGTTATGTTAATTTTAAATGTCACATCTGAATAAATGTTTTTCATTTATATGTTTGAATATCTTTAAAATATCTATTAGATGTATTTTTTTATATTATATATAAATCAATGGCTAATTTATTATTTAATGATTGCAAAGAAGTTTTTAAACACTTTTTTCTCACCACTAAATAAGATATAAGCGTTGTATTTTATATGTAAATATTTAGCTCATTAAGTAAAAAATTAATTTAAGGATACAAATCCATAGCGTTTAAAATTGAAAATGTTGTTAATTAATGTATAAGATAGATACATTTATTTTTAAAGTTTTAATAGTGGTTCATTAATAATAAGATATATACAAAATAGATATGATTATCTCTAAGTATACAATTTTAAAGGTTTGTAATAGTGCTAATTAATCAATTGATCTACAATATTGATCAATGTGCATTTAACAAAAATCATATTTTACTATCAATATCAAATAAAAACTAATATGATTATATTAAAATCAATATCCATTCTTTCCTTTGTACAATTCTAAATATTGTATATTTTATTTTTCCTGATTACTATCATCATAATAATTTAGAATTCAATATATTTTTCAGAGATGTAGCAGATATGGGTATCAAAATTAAGACGTGATGCTATGGAATGTTTACGGAACACTAAACAAGTAAAAGCAATAATACTAATGAGATACTATTATGAATCTCCCTAGAAGATTTTCCATATATAAAACATATTTATTGTCTGTTATCTTCCACATATGGTTAAATTAGGATAAGTTTATTTGAATAGAAATATTTAGGCTAGGAGAAGATCCACGAGGAAGTGGTGAAATTTTATTATTTCAATTATTATTGCAAATCATTCATAAGTTTGATTACATTAATCATTGCAATATTTATTATTTCAGAAACGATAAAAATCTGAATTAAACCTGTATTGAAACAATCAATCGTAAATATTAATAATCTAAATTTATAGACTCTGGAAACTTTTTCTTCAATGTGGCTTTGAATCCAGACCTTTATAACGAGGACAAAAACTAATCCAATATATCAATACTTGATCCTATGAGATTTAGTGGATTATATTGCATACGGACGAAAGCGTTTGAATTGTTAAATTGTAGTGTAATCAGGAAAAGAAAATTGATGAAAATTAAACCAGCGAGCATTAGATAGATTAGCGGAGTGATTGATGATATTATTTTCATATTTCCTATCTTATCATTGAATATCAAAATGTATAATGTTGCATTCATCATCCTTTGTTACACAATATGCTATAGTTACTAGGAAACTCTTAAATAGGATATGATATGTTTGAATGGTCACCATCAGAGGAAGCGCTTCCTCCGTCGAGAGTGTCCAAGTAGTGCGGCTTGCAGAGGACTCGGTCGTCATGCAGAGCGAACTGCTCACCCGTTGACAGCTGGCGGCCACAGGCATCGCAAGCGAAGCAGGCCAAATGGTAGACTTGAGATCTTGCTCTTCGGACCCAGTCCGAAGAAGAGATCCCTCGGCAGCATTTGGAGCACTTAGCGCCAAAGCTCCTGAATTGAATCCAAATCATAAAAATATTTGCAATTACACAATTATTACAAAATATCAACCAACTGCTCAAATTATATATGATAAATATATTACAGTAGAGATAGAATCAGATAACATAAAGATTGGAAGAATTTTTGAATAATATTATGCAATGTAATAAAATATTTCTTAAATTCTGTGAGATTCCAATCATTATTTAAATGTTTTTAAACCCTATAAATAATAATTACTTTTATTATAAGACGATGAATTGATTGAGTTAATATTGATATAAATAAATATCATTAATGAAATATGAGTCAATGATTTAGTGTGCTATTTTTTAAAAAATCTAAGTGATTGAATTTTTTGCTAATTATATCTTTATCCCATATTTTGAATACTTATAAGACAGCATCAATACAATAATAAATTACATCAAAATGCACGATTCTATCTCCACAAATGTTCTTGATTATTACAATAAATACATATTTAAAACACAAAATGTCAATTTGCAAACATACATAATATATATAATCGCATTTAATATAATATTTTTTACAGAAGAATGGTAAAATAGATTAGAAACACAAAGCTGCGATGGAATGACAAAAATGTGCATTAGGACAATGTTTGATGGTTGCACAATGCGGATTATCATGTCTATTTTATTAATACCTTAAATCAACATATTCCCAATACTAATATTTTTATATCCCAAAAAAGTCATTACATATTCTTGCTGAATGTAGAATGACTAGAAGAGATAAGACATTAAGAAGATATTGAAATAATATTTAATTTGTGATTCCTGTGAGACATAATTTGGTTGCAATTAGAAGATTTTTTATTTACCTTTTCTAGCGCATGTTACATTTAAATGTAATAAAGTTTATTTTAAATTTAAGAACACATTCTTATAAAACAGGGGTGGCCAAACTTCTAATCACTACGAGCAAACTATTTTTTAAAGTATAGATGGCAGTCTACCAACATCGTGAGTGATAATAAGAAAAGTAGTAGTAACTTAAATCCGAAAATAAATTTAAACATAGATAATACTAATACATATTCAATATCAAGTTATTTTAATAAGAGAAAATAATGATTTCTTCTCACAGACTAACAAAGATAGGCATCAGAGATGTGTACATATCAAACAGCCAGGCGACTAAGAATAGTTATGCGATCAACGCTTTGGCTACTCCTGTTATATTAGGTTGATGCATAAGAAACGTCGTATTTTAACATAGGCTATGATATATTATGCTTAACCAATTATGTTAACATCTAAATCACGTAACCATAAACTATAAAAAATATTTAAAAACAACAAATTAAAGATAATATTGATTCAATGTACAAGATTTTTATTTTGGATAGTTTATCTTGTGCTAAAAAATATTTATGAATACTTAGTTTCAATGAAATCATTTCAGATATACTTCAAATTCAATACGTACTTCTAAATAGGGATAATTATTAGTATGGATAGCCGTCTATTTGGGGAAAATTTCGAATAATGGACATAATTTGTGGTTGATCATGTCAATATTAACAAGTACACGGTTTATTACATCAATAAAAGCACAGTTTTGTTAACTGTCCGATTACACTTTGACATTGTTATTAGTTATTATATTTTGTTTGCTTTTATTAATGATATTTTAACCTGTTGGTTACCGTGCGCGCCTATTTCTATTCCCTAAATAAAAGCAAAATTAATTTCTATTTTTTAACAGTGACGTTAAGAATCATTTTTAACATCAAAAACATATTTCCTTGTTTTAGGATATATTCAAAATATTTCGTCAGGGTTGGCACAAACAGAAACTATCAAAAATATCAAATTTATGGTTGGGAAAATTCCGATATATTTTTTGTTCAAAAAATATATGTCAGAAGATATTATAGAGTTCATCATTGAAAAAACTAATAAGCAATTCCGATATTATAAAAATCAAATTGCCAGCGGAATCAAATTCTTATACTGTGGTGTCTTAGACAAGTGATACGATACAAATATCGACGAAATGTACATATTTTTAGCCATTTGTTTGCTGATATCAAGAAATCAAAAATAATTTTGATCCACTAATATTTTATTGCATTCGTCTATTTATTCTAACATGATGCTACGCAATAGGTTTCAAATACTAATGAAATGTTTACATTTTTTGAATAATAATGAACAAGCTGCAGGTGATAAATTGTGTAAAATAAAAAAAAACAGATATGATTAAACGTAATTTCAAAAATAACTTTTATCCTTTCCAAAAATTGTGCATCGATGAAAGTCTTTACTCTTCAAAGGGAGACTACTCTTCAAACAGTGCATTCCATTGAAAAGAAGCCGCTTTGGAATTAAGTTTTTTGTTTTGTGTGATTGCAAAAGTGGAATTGTTATGGACTTCATCATTTATACTGAAGCCAATACGGATCTAAATCAAAACTACAATTTGGGTGTTAGTGGAAACGTATTTATGACCTTGATGACACCATATTTGAATAAAAATCACGCATTATACGTGGATAATTGGTATACCAGTCCAACTTTGTTTCAAACGCTGCATTCATTTCAAACCGATTGCTGTAGAAACGTGCGAAAAAATCGGATTGGTGTGCCTAAATTTAATTGAAGTTTGGCCAAAGGTGAAACGCAAATTTACTACGAGACTATACGAGAAATATGTGTATCGTTGACAGAAGTGATAGCAAGATATCTTTCGTTAAGTCTATCAGAAAAAACATCAAATGGTACAAAAGAAGTTTTTTTCCATCTCGTCGATGTATGTATATTAAATTCATACTTTGCATTTCGAGAGAAAACAGGGAAGCATATCACACTTGGTGATTTTCGGCTGACTATGATTCGACAGGTGATTCAAATACATTGTCCAAACGATCAAAAAACTACAAGAAAATACAAGAGAGACGATTTACCTTTTCATTTGGAAGGACAAAACAGCCATTTCTTAGCTGATGTGGAAAAATTCCGATGTAAAAAGGAAGAGATGCTTTGTGTGCCTTACTTAAAAAAAAAGGCAGAAAACAAAATTCGCGTGCGAAAATTGTAAAATCCCACTCTGCCCAACGACTTGTTTAAAAGCATATCACACCCAAAATGATTATTGTGTATAATATATATATATGTATTTTTGAGACTATAAAATTATAACATTTCAAATTTAACAAACGTGGATGTAACTTTTTAATTTTTTTTAATATTTGTGTGGCAACCCTAGTGAAAATCAAGTGTCGTTTTTTCATGCAAATTATATCCTGATTGACTGTGGCTCACCAATTATGTAAGTGAAAAATATTTATTTATTAGTCAAAGTACTTTTTTCGCATTGAAAATACGCGGCAACCAAGAGGTTAAAATAAAATTAATGTAATTTGCCAAAATTAAACATTTCAAAGAACAAAATATTTCCAAATGAATTATTCGCAGTTAGACAAACTATAACTCCAGATGGTGTCGTTTATTACTTCGCCAAACCTTAGTCTGAGTCCATTAGAGCCGCTGCTTTTAGCACTTGATCTAATAGAAACCCATTTTCATTCACAGCCTTTTGTTGTAACATATCAATGACTACTTAATAATACAACCATATTAAATAAAATTACACCATAAAGCGCAATCTATTCAATAAGTCCGCGCATAAAAAGCACGAATGTAACTTAAGAAACGCTGCAGATTTTTTGTCTTGTTTACAAAGCACCAATAAAAAAACTGGTTAAAGGTTAATTAAAAATTTTAATATTCCATTAATTTTGTTCCAGCTTCAATGGAATCAATACAAAACGATTTAAAGGGTCTTATAATCCTAATAATCTAAGCCCGTATTGAATTCTATATATGGATTAATCTCCGAGCGAAGAACATACAAGCAACATCCGGTTCGATGAAATAATTAAAATTCCGTTCGGGTGCGTATATCTTATACCGGCAAAAGGATAACACATGAAAAAGAAGTGAAGGGCAAATGCGATCTCCATGTAGTATGTAAATGGGAATCCTTTAATTAATTACATGACGTGTGTATCCTGAGAATTGAGAAATCTACCGCAGATTTCACTTTGGCCAAATCCTGATACGAGCAGAATTCTGATAAAAAATAAATTGTATCAAGCCTGATTTGCACAATCGAAATTTACACCGGAAAGTAATCATTTGCAAAACATTTTTTTTTTCAACAATCAAAACTTAAATCTAGTCTACAAAGTAACTCCCATAAACTTATTGATTTTTGCCAATGTTCTGATAATTTTTCAATCGTGTTCAAATATGGAGGTTTCTTTAAAATATATCTGGTTGATTTTTCATCCCACTAATATCATCATTTGTATTTCGTAATAAGTGTTCTAAGAACCTAAGCAAAAGGTGTGATATTTGGCGAATAAGGTGTTTAATACTGTATGAATAAATAATGTTAGGTAATAATTTCTCTTGTGTTCATTTTGCAGAATAAGATCAATCCCATCATTGTATTCTTTATTGACCCCCTTTCAATTTTCTCTATAATACAATACTAATAATTGTATATAAAAATACTTAAAGATAGCAATTTGAGCAAGAAAATTAACAAAAAATAGTAAAAAGCGGCTTAAAAAATTGGCTCCAACTCGCATAAAAATATAAATATGTATTTTATTAAATAGTTTTTCAATCTCACTGATTTATATGTAATGACATCACATCCCCCTACTAAAATCTATATTTTATTTGTACATATAAAACGGATAATATTATCTAATAATTACATTCTTTAAAAATTAATAAATAGATCTTTAAAAGTGAAAAAAATATTATCGACCTATTTTATTTCACTATCCTTTTTATCTCATTTCATTCGCACTATTGACAATATACAAATGCTTTAACTATTTAGCCACAATAAATTAATTAAAAATAAATTATCCCGGTAATATCCTATCGTAGATAAAGAATGAGACCATAAGAATAGGTTCCTGTTACAAAGAAATCCTTTTTTTCACTTGAGATAATTATTCAGTATCTACTTCCTATCCATAATTTATTTGCTCTATTGCGATTAGCGTCCATTCATGGATAGGTCATATTATTTATTATTGCACCTTAAAGATATTGCTACTTTGTATCAATATTTGTTCATGTGAAAGTTCTGTTCGAAGTGGATATAACTTTGTTCATAGTCGATCAAAAACAACGCGTCGACAGTTCAAAGCGTTGTTTGGAGATGTTTCAACGCAATAAAAATGATTTTTTCTAAAAATGTATCTATCACTATACTTCAGAATCAAATCGGCAGTCGACTGACAACAGCCACCTAAAGCGACCAAAGCGCAAATTGATTACCTGGAGAAAGTAAGAACCGTCAAGAGAGAATAGTATATGTCGTTATTGGTGCGTTTGACAAAAGAAATTTCAAAAGAAGAAGAAAAAGGTGTGAAGTGAAAAAAATCCTACAAACTTATTGAGCGATGTGTTAGGAAATAAATAATTGTAAAATACAATTCAAAATGAAAAAAATATATTTATAACTACATTACGCGACGATAACAATTAATACGTGTTTCCTGAACCATGTCTCGATACAAAGGACTGTATTTAAAATAAAAAAGATTACTTTCCAGTCCCCTAATTGATTCAAATTGAAAGTTTCCGGTGTGATTTTCTCGTCTCAACAATCACAAACAATCGAATGCCTTCAACAGCAAGAGCTTTATGTCAGATGGCTTTTATGTTTAAATAATTTGGCTTTAAAAAGAAATACATGACAAATGCACATATATGAAATCCGGCCCCAGTCTAATATGGCGACCCCTGTAGTCCGACATCCCAATATACCATTGATTGTGAACAAGGTACGCGGCAAACTTTCAAGGAAGCCAAACATCCAGAAGTGGAGTAATCTTTGTATGTGTGATTTTTTTCAGGAATAAAACATTCATACACCTATTTTTGAGCCTAGTTGGAACGCTCCAAAATCGTCATGGAATACCTCTGATGACGGTAACAGGTTTTTATTTCTTTTATAACTGATATGACCATTGTGTTTATGACCATGTTAATTCCATCATAATTACAAGTGCTCCTTTCCGAAAAGCTCCGGACTACAAAGGTCCGACAAATTCGACAATCCGATACTGCCTTGCAAAACGTTTGTCGGATTATCGCGGGTCCTCTATAATAATTTAAATCGTCACCGCTGATGGTACTATTCCAAGATATATGTATCGAAATATGTATATAAATGATATACTTAATCTAAACTGTCATCTTTCGGTTAATTCTTCAGTTTTTAATTGCATAAGATTTCATAAGTCAAAGTGAATTCCCGTTTATAAGTTTAAGTATTTTATCTAATACAATAAAGACATATAACTTTGATAAGCTTTTTTAAATCCACACCCTGTGTGTATTTTTTCCCTGACAATCAATACAGTAATCGATGAGCATGCGCGACACGTATCACTGTAAATTTTGTTAGTTTGGTGAAGCAAAGCAGCAGAACGAGGGAGGTTGCACAAATAACGAACTCACTGTTGTGTGCCAATTAGGTTATCTTAATTATAGGGCAGAGGCTGCGAGACTCGTGTACCAATCCACGGTTTCCCCCATCCATCGTCATTTTTTATTATCTTCAAACGAACGATAACCCAATCTGCTGACAAAGCTGACAAAAACTCCACATCTCTCGCATTTTGCATAATAAAAATCATTGAACAACAAATTTGATTACATTTATTGTAATAAAGTTTGACTATAAATTGACGGAAATATTCGCTAAAATAGTTCTATATTTCCTAAGGACAAATTCATGCTCTAAAGTACTCTAAAGCGTTAAAAAATTCTTACAGACCAAATTCTAAATTTATTTTACATTTGATTTTTATGTCCATCAAAGGCAATATTATTCAGATTCAATAAATTTACCGATTGAGTTGCTTAAATATATTAGGGGACCCCAAGAATATTCGCATATTTTGAGACCTTATGATTGAGCTCAATTTGTGTCTGAACACAGTGACGGAAAAATCTATGCCAATTTTTTATAGAACTATTATCAAACGTTATTTTTGTGCAATAGGTTTTTTTTATTGTTAAGAATAAAATGTCCAGACCCGAAACTAACGAAGTCGAAAAATTTAAATCGAGCAATAGAAGTTTAAGGAATAACCCTAGACCACGAAGACGCCCTAAGCCTTCTTGGCAGGAAAAAAGTTTATTTTTGAATACCATTGTAACTGGTGATGAGAAATAGTTTATCCAATCCTTAAATCCGGATTGACTATAAAAAGGGTTATTTTGTCAGATAAAAGGGCATTATGAATTAATGTAACGGGAGAAAATATAACTGCATAAGTTTATTATCGATAGTATATTGTCCAAGCGATTCAAAAATGTGTTGAATAATGAAGGGAATTTTATTTCATTATGTTTTATATGAAATGTTTGCTTTTAATAAATTTTAACTCTTTCTACTAAACACGCAAATATTCTTGGATCTCCTTAACCTTTTGAGGAGCACAGTCGCGTATTTGCGATCGAGTTCCAGTGATTCAAAGAGAGCATTCTTGCACGTTGAGTTTGGAGAGACACAGAAACGGAGAGTGTCTTGCTTCTCGGTAATTATGAATGGGAGACAGAGACGGATAGAGTGTCTTGCCTACATCGTACGATTGTATAGATCGATAACCCAAATTTAACCCCAATTTTTAACCCCATTTTAGACTAATAATAACTCAAAATTATCGATTTCAAGTGTATTGTTTTTGTTTATACAAATAAATTAATGAGTTTAGTATGCTATATACAAGCTTCGTACACGCTGCGCGGTCCTGACAGATAAGTGGATTTGTATGGACGATAAGTGATGGACATACGAATATATCATATATGTATATGATGATTTAAAATTAGCTCACTACTCAAAAGGTTAATACTGTAAAAGAAATTGATGAATACAAAACTAAAAGGGCGTGGTCGTAATTCAGCGATAGCAAATGCAATATGATTTACACAATTTTTTCAAATTTCAATTGGTGTTGATTATTTATTTCCTATTTTATCCAAAATATCTCGATACGTACTCTTTGTGAAATAAAAAATAAATTTAAAAAATGCTTTAAAAAAACCGCATAACTTCGAAATTGCAAAAGAAAGTCGCAAATAAAAGGTGTGAGTGTAGACCACATAAACAAAAATGCACATTTTTTAGATGATAGTTGAATTTTTAAGGCGTTCATTTTAAATAATCTTCAGCTGAAGATTATTTATTTTTATTTATTCAAATCTAATGAGCTTCTAGAGAAACTCATTAGATTTGAATACGGAAGCAATCCATAAGAAGTAAGTAGACATTTGTAGTTTACCAGTCGCAAAATATGAGTTATAATCTCTGGATCACAACAGCATATCTTCCACGACAGCAGCACGAGCTCGGGGCATCCCAAGGAGCCCGATGTCTACAGACATCACAATGAGCCCCCACAAAACGACCGTTAGAGGCTCACTCACCGTGCTTTGATCGAAGATTCTTGACATGTCTGAGGCTCGCAGGGATTTTTATAATATATGACTGCGTGAGTTACGACAATCAAAATAAATGACAAATGAAATCAAAGTGTTGCAAGTCATCGAGGATTGTATCGATAGGCCTCGCGGCCATTGCCCGCCCAGAATATGCGCCTTTTGGCCTTTTTTCGGGACCTCCATCGCTCAACTGTTTTCAGACTGTACCACAATGTGACCATCAAAATATGCGCATATTAATTGGACATCTCAATATATGTGTGCATCTTGGAAGCCGTGCTGAAAAAACACTATTGACGTGTTCGGAAGGAGCTGCTTCATTGTGATAATCCGCCGAATCAACTTGTCCTTGAATATATGCGGCGAGATGATAGAATATCGTTTCAATGGGATGGATTCCACTTAATTGAGATACATAAGCTCTAAAATATTTTAATATCGCTCCTTAACTTATTACTTCCCCTTCTGAAAATAATATCGTATTATTTAAGGACGGATTTCGCTATAGGTGCAGAACTTATAAATTCAAAGGGGCTTCCAGAAGTCTTTGACCCACCGCGAAAGTAATTTAAAGAACTCAAGATATGCATTCCCATCCCTTGAAATATATGATTTCGCTTTTACGCGACATTTAAAAATCGTGATTTAAATTCCGACCTTAAATTGAAAAACTAAGCCTTTTACCGTTTACATGCCGCTCAACAGTGAGATCTTAATAGGAAATCGCGCATATAGACGGCCAAAAGAGAATTGATTGCTAAAATTTGTCCTCGGCTGAAAAACGAATGCACCCAGGAGGTCTCAAATTTAAATTGCGCCAAGGGCCTCTCAAGTGCTAAATCTGCCACTACGTGCTATGAATTCCTTATGATCGATTATACTGATTCAGATATTTTCCAGCATGGTAATTAGACTCGCAACTCAATCATCTTAGGTTCACATCTACACGAGCTATGTATAGCTGACGATTACATTTTTAAAAACATATACAGGGTGTTTGGCACATGTACCGACACATTTTTTAGGGGATTGGGGAGGTCTTTTTCTGGGTTTCACACATGGGTCTTATATCCTAAGTGTCTGGGTTGTCGATATAAATAAAAAATTTGAACATTTTAAAAAAATACCAAAAATTTCACCTCAAACCCTTTCACATTTAAAGACAGTCTACTGTATGATTGTTGCTAAATAAACATGATAGAAAACGTTTGGTCCCGCTCTTTAAATTAAATTAAATTGTTACATGCATTTAATGATCGCATCGTTTCTATAAAAATAGCGCAAACAAATGGATTGAAACCATCAAAAAATTAGCACCAACATGTGGACTAAAATCTTAGACATTGAATTTGATCTATTTTTCATCTTCATAAACGATCAATCAAACGAAACAACCAAATATCGCCAAAGGTCATTTTAATTTAATTTTCACGCTTTAATACACTCTATACATCTTGGTTTTTATTTGTATCGCTACATATCGATTTTGCTTTTGAAAATGATTGATTGCAAATGGATCGATCTTTTCTACTTTAGACACTAAGTTTTCTAAAAAAAAAAAAAATGCATAGAGTAGGCTGCCATATAAAGGTTGCTCGTATTTGTTTCGATATCATTTAGTTTGGTAAAATTTACTAAATTATATTATAAATGTCGCAAGCTGAGAGACGCTGCAACGACTCATTGGAAATCAACTCACTTGGCATAGTCTTGCTTGCAGTAAATTTGGTGGTCGCGCATGAAGCACGAAGGTTGTCGGTCGAGCTGCAGTGCACAGACACAGCACCGCAAGCACGCCACGTGCCAAGCGCGTCCAGATACTTCCAGAAGATACCGGTCGGCGATCTGCTCTCCACAGGCAGCGCACGACCGGTGCTCTCGCTGAAAATATTGATACAATTAGTGTTTTTAACATCGAAAATGGACATAATGGTATAAAAAATAGTGAATTTATCATAGACATCCTCATAAGACTAATATGACTCAACTGCAAGACGAAAGTCAATCCATCAATCGGACTAAATTACGAAGCAATACATACATATATACATAATATTTAATTAACTCAACAATCTATTTATTTAAGTAGGAGATAAAAACATATAATCCAACTCACTACACTTTTATTTCATCGACTTAATCACCATGTAATAAAACTATTCTCCAAAATCAGACTGCAAAACCTCTCCTCGCTTTTTCAGCATTCCAAAAGTGCTCTTACTTTATTAACCCTTCTGCCAATAATATGGTCTAGCCAGACCTTTTTGCTTTTGCGATGAGTTTTTTAATAGTAGCTATGTATAGATCTTACCAAATCTCCCTGACTTGATTCATTGAAGAGTTTCACAGAATTTAGAATTTAAAAAAAAGTTCGAGATCTCTGCGTTTCGAGAAAAAAGGATATTTCTATTTATACACCTAGAGTCGATAAAAGTAGTCTGGCCAAACCCAGCTTTTTTTTTTCAAAGAGTTTGTGTGAGAAATCACTTTTTTCTTCATGTTCCATACAAAATTTTTAATCCTTTCGCATCATATGTTTGGAAAACCTATATTTAGTATGATATTTTTCTTTTGTCTATGCTGCAGAAAATGTTTTTGCATCTGATGTCTGTATAAACTACATGGTGGGTGTGTGATTCAGGAAATGGATATCCTTGTAAAGGTATCCTGTATACTGGAAAAAAAGGATGCCGGAGTCAACAATAAATTTAACTGAAAAGGTGCTACTGGAATTAACTGGCGAGTGCAAATGATATGGGAGGACGGTTATTGCTGACAACTTTCTATGGCGTGGAAAAAATTCAGCAGGCAGGGCTTGTTTTTATTGAGACTATCCGCTGAAATAAAAAATGCATTCCAAAAGAAATGTTGCCAAAACGTCGACGTCCAATATATTCATCCGTGTTGGAATTTACAGACAATTTTGCAGCTGTTTCATACGTTCCGAGAAAATCAAAAGCTGTTATCCCATTGTCAATTGCTCATAATAATACCGAAATTGTTAGAGAAGTCCAAAAACTACAGTTAATGTTATTTTACAACATGCACAAGAGAGCGAGCAAGTATTGGTAAGGGTGGAATCTCTAGTTCCATTTTTGAGCTAACAAATAAATTAAAAACGAAGTTAGCTCTTTTTATACAAGCAATGTTGTTTTTTTGGCACTAGCTTGCTCTGCTTGCTTGAAAACTGCTCTTTTATGCACTGGCTATAAAGTATTGCAGCTTTTTTTACTATATGCTGGATATTGCAACATTGATTCTAAGCTGGGAAGTTCTACCGCATTCTGATTATTACCCATTTCGATCTTTAGACAAAAAAATTACAAAGATTAAGTAAAAGATTGGATTTGTATTTTCAGTCGACACACCCCTTTTTATAGAAACTAGATGATTTCGACTCTTTTCTTCTTGCAGGATAGATGGGAGTTTGTTATTAATAACAAAGCCGAAACAGTCATTATATGTTATATTAACTTGTGCAACAAAATCAAAGGAATTTAGCCCTCTAGATCAGCGCTTCTTAAACTTATGTAGTCCGCGGACCCCCTCTTGGAGCAAAATTTCCTTCGCGGACCCCCTCTTGAGCAAACTTTTTCTCGCGGACCCCCTTTTGAAGATTTTTTTTTGGTGAACCTAATCCCAACCCTTGTGACTTAATTTTTCAAACAAACAAACATTTCCTGGCCAAAATAGAGCTTCTTATAATGTTTTCTGTAAATAAATTCACGAAAATATCGTGTTCAAATACAGATAAATGTTTTTTTTTATACCTTCGCGGACCCCCGGAAATGGCTTCGCGGACCCCCAGGGGTCCGCGGACTCCTGTTTAAGAACCGCTGCTCTAGATGCTAAGCAACGATATATCGTCGATTGTGAACTAACAAAGACTAAATTTTAAAAAATTTAATGGATTTCTTTCGGGATAACCTAAAGTTTAAAGTCCAAAATATTTGAATAACGCATCTCCTTCATTTTGTCCATCAATATTTCAATTTTAATATTATAAATTGACTTTTTTATTTGAAAATATAATATATATATACGCTATTATTTATGGTGTATGACTTTATCATTTTTTAAATTATCATGATATTAAATCTGGTATAGCAAAAGGTAACTTGATTAGGGCTATTTTTTAATTTTTTATAGTCTTTTTGGAATTCTCTAACGAAAATTTTGTGGAATCATCTACAATAGACTTAATATGATAATCAAATTTTTGGAACTAGTGTACGTGTATCTGTCAGAACCCGATCAACGGTATTCATAGTTCACCACTGTCTTTCAGATACGCCAAGAAGAACTCCGTGGCTTAATTATAAACGCGTTCGGTGAATGTCTCCATAATTCGGTGGATCAATCGTGTTTATACAAGTGATATACCTGAAGATGATGGGTGCAGTCAATGAATTGATAAATAACTCGCTGACCGCGGCATCTTCACATAGAGATGAGTGTCATGCTTTATCCCACAATTGATGTCAGTACAAACAAGTTTGCCGAGGCTGTATGCGGACGCATACAGACACCCCAAAATAGAAGACACGAGTGTGAAGATGTTCTAAAGAAGTTGGATCATTAGTTATGAAGAAAGTATTGAGCGACGTGAATCGCGTGATTAATTGTGTATAACGGCGGAACTCGAACTCGGCACCCTATGTCGGCTAGCACGCGTACTGAACGTCCGAATATCAATTCGACATCTTGCAGACTGTTACATCTTCAATTGAATCCAAAAAAATGCGATAAAGTCTGATCTGCATGGTCATATTTGACTCGGCGAATCCTTGGTAAACTTCATGGTTAACTAAATCTTATCATGTGATATTGAGCTTCCATAGAACCATATCAGATTTATTCGATTTGATGTAACTTAGAAAAAAAATCCATTTTGAAGTAATTCTTTTTTTTACGCTCATAAAAAAATATGATAGGAAATCGATGATGCATCGATTGCATCATTTGTCATTTTTGCATCAATATGCAATCAGTCACTTTTAACTTGTATCGTATAAAGTGGGATTCCATTGAACTATAAAGAGCAATATTTATAAACAGTTTTTACGCGATCAAATTCATGAAGTAAAACATTTGGAAGATGGTTAAAACTTTTGTAGAAAATGATCAACAATTTAACAAACAAATTGAAAGTGTCAATCGTCTTCAAAGAAATCATGAACAAAAGTGTGGAGTTGAAGAGGAAAATAAAAAGAGGCGAACTGAACTTGAATAACTTAAAATACTGTGCTAAATTATATGGCTGCAACTTTCTTCGAAATTGTTTTTCCATTTAATTTTCTTATGAATGGAAGTTACTTCATTAGATAACAATATAAAGAGTGGATTTAAACATCTATTTGAATATAGTCTGTATTTTTTTCATAGTTATTTCAAAAACGCAAAACATTATTGCCTATAATATTGATAAAGAACAGATTCAACTATCACTAAGTTTACTTATTAATTTACGAGTAGGTCAATGGGAACAAATCTGATATACAAATGATAAAGACAGTACAGATTAATGTTAGGTTTTCCGAATTATAATTCTTCTGTAAGGATTTCATCAAATGTAACAAAGAATGACAGCAAAATAAATATAATTTTTAAGAAAACCTTTTCTCAAATTTGCATGCCATACGTCGAACTGTCAAGCGCTACAAAATCCCATTATCCAAATCAATCACAATGCTGTTGGATATTGTTACATTCCCTTTCTAAACTTAAAGTACGAGGATTAAAATAATTCTTCAGTGCCACCGCAAATTACGTTAGTAGGCAAGGGTTCATTGCTCACACGCGGCAGATGGGACGGGGTTTAAAGAACAGCCCCCGGACCAGCCCCCTTCATTTGCAGCCCTGCCCTCTTGTCAAACATACACGTATATTGGATTATCAATCCATGGACCTTAACAATA
Organism: Stenopsyche tienmushanensis; assembly: GCA_008973525.1. Taxonomy (NCBI): domain Eukaryota; kingdom Metazoa; phylum Arthropoda; class Insecta; order Trichoptera; family Stenopsychidae; genus Stenopsyche; species Stenopsyche tienmushanensis. Next base: position 578,615 of record WACJ01000526.1, read on the forward strand.
CAATTACGTGTATTTTTATTATTGCGATGTTACGTAGAGCGCTATGAGGGGAGGCCGTTTTAGAGAAGTTCGATTTAGTCAACGCTTTATAAACGAAAAATAATTTAAAGGATTCATCAAAAAGTAAATTTATTCAAAGTTAGACGAAGCAAGATCGACTAGGATCTATGCAATTAGCGTCTAAATTGCAGTAATACGCAGATCAACTGTCTTTTGCTCATATTTGTAACACTCATTGTATTAAAATCAAATGTATATCAAATCATTTTTAAATAAAAAACATGATCATGATGGAGTTTTTAATGAATCGCTTTATTTCGGGGCAAAAATTGTAACATGACGTTACGATATTGATATAATTCTATGATTCAAGCCTTAAGTCTTTTGAATTTTATTTAAGGGCATGTCACTCGTAAGCATATTAAGAATAACAGTTATTTTTCTCAGGAATATATTATAAGCTAAGGTAAGATTTAAAACCTTCATTTCAAACAAATGTTGGTCGAGTGTGCTATTGTAGAATTCCAATTGGGTTGTTTCTTTGTTATCAACAAAAGGTGGTGAGGATATTCAATAGCTATTTCCGAAAGATACACCACAAAAAATGTCATTTTTACGTCATTTTCTATAGGAGCCTGTATCAATAGAGGTCCTTCATACAAATTTGAACCTTCTTATTCTGCCAAGGCAAATTTGTGAGGATTTTTTATATGGAAATATCAAACATAGTAAGAAATCTAGTTTAAAATAGATTTTTATTCAATATTTATTTGCACAAAATTTTAATATGATCAAATAGATTTGACTTTGTGTAAATCTAATAATTTGAGATTAGAATGTATGGATTTATAGAGTTCTGATTAAGAATTAAATTGATTGTGATTATATTATATGAATTTAGCAAATGTTTAGTTATTATCCGATCGCATTTTTTTAGTTGTTTGAGAAGCAAAATTAAAATCAAAATTTTACCTTTCTCCAATATTTTGAACCTCTCGTCGGGTTCATGTTCATGGATTAAAATGTTTTTAACGTAATTAAAAATATATATACATGGCTTGCGTAAATCTTAAAAACTCCATATATCATCAGATCAGTCAATCCGCGAACGTGAACCCGGCAGCAAGTTCGAAATATCGGATAGGGGTAAAAATGTAACTCTAATTTTGCCTCTTAAATGCCAAAAAATCGGATATCCGTGTCTAATATTTTAACGTAATTAAAAATATATGAACATGAGCCGCTTGAATCTTAAATACTCCAATAGTCCAATATACAAATATTAATCCGATAATCCAATTGTAAAACTAAGCCGATAATAAAATGTAACTCAGCCAAATGGCAAAAAATATGAAAGGCTGACGGTTCTTTTTCGACATATTCAGGAGGTGTATAATAACAAATATAATAGAATAGACCGATTGACTTATGCCAGGGGGTGAGTGCATTTCACACAATAGATAGAATGGAGCCCTCTAAATATCTGTTAACATGAAATGCTCCAACTGCAACCACCGCAAAATGACAATGGAAAAACAAACCGAAACACGAGAAATAAATGCGAGAAAGATTGCAAACACACAGACCCCATTGTCACCCTGTAACCACACCATGGAGACCCTCAAACCGAAGGTGTTGCAAATCGGTGACAATAGACAGATGGAGTCACGTATTGATGCCAAAACGGGGGCTTCGATTCAGGAAGCAATCTTCCGACTTCATAAATTTCTTTGTGCTAAACGATATATAAAATTGGCCACGATTATGGGCCATATGTATTCAAAAAAATACTTAAACTCAAACGATATTTAGCTTTATCTTTACATAGTTTAGGATTAAACATTCGCTATTATGATTTGTTTAAAATAACACTAGATGATTTTTAAAAACGTTTGGGAAAATGCTTATTAATTTGTACCTGTAAGTTGTTTCATAATCTCTAAATTAGATTTATAATTCAATTATCTTGGATTCAAATGTACATATGGATAGTAAATACTATTACTATTACTATGAAAACTGCATCTATAATAATTTTAAAATCTAAATAGCATTGTGAAAAGGTTATCGAAAAGGTGGCACCAAATGCATGCAAACAAAGTTGTTTTAATAAGTGATACTATTGATAACGTATAAGTTTTTAATACAGAACATTGGTAATAGAAATCGTAAATAAACACGCAAACAAATTCTAATAGTGAATATTTTATAAAAGTACCTAGCAGATAGCAATGTAACATTATTTTTTCATTAAAAAATGTTGATAGTATAAAACATTCCCATTTTCTTGTAATATTGTAAGATATCATGGGATACGTCAAGTCCGTATGATATGGGGAGGCATCATCAAATTAATATTGATTGTAAACGGGAAAACAATGAATCAACTTCAACAGATATCTTATACAATTTCCAATTCAAATTTTATCAATTAAAATTCTGGAATGCTAGACGCATGCAGATAGCGAGTTTGATATCATAAATTCTGAGCGGCTACTTTTGTATACATATTGTATTTATTATCGCTTAATAGTAGGACCAAAGCCTTGGACAAATATTGAGAATGTTCGCGCTAATGACTTTTGAAATTCTAGACCAGTGATCCCCAATCTTTTTACACCTGTGGAGTTTTTGCAGACCACTAATACTAAAATAAAAGTAATGATTTATGCAATATTTTCTTAATCTTATATCGTGACAGAAGGACATAACTATAATTAACAAATATACATATAACAGTGTGACCACCGGTTGGGGAACACTGTTCTAGATGACTTTGCGCCGACCCTAAATACACTACACGAGCCTCGTATAACACGGTTATATGGTTCCAGTCGCGGTTACTTTATTAATCATCTCAGTATTTAGTTTTTCAGATCGAAAATCAAGACGATTGATCGAAAATATTAAAATTTATCATCATTCAAATTTGTTGGAACAGTGAAATTCTTTTTCCATAATCTTATATATATATTAGGGTGTCCCATAAGTTTCTTTCGTTTTCATATTAAGAAAAAAATAAACAATAATTTGTATTACATCAAAATTTATTGAATAATATATGATCCATTCTGTTCTATTACTTTTCTCCATCTCTCCGGAAACCTCATAATGCCTTCTTGCCAAAATTTCCTAGCAATCCTTTAGATTATCTAGTTGGAAACAATATTTTGTTGAATTGATCGTTTCATCTTGCTGAAGTAGCTCATTAAAAAATACCCCCTTCTAGTCCCATCAAATGAATAGCAAAACTTTTTTTGGATGTAGGCCAGGTTTGGCTACAGTTTCTGTACCCTTAGTCCAAGACCGTTTATTTTGGATATTTTCATAGAGTATCTAACTTTCATTTCCAGTGTCAAGTCTCTTCAAAAAAGGTTGGCTATTATGTCGTTGGAGAAGAAGATCGCATGTTGAAATACGCTGAAGTAACATATATATATATGTATATAAAAATGAATATTAGTTTATTTGCTTGCGAAGTACACATTTCTATACCATTCATCTGATTGCAATGAAACTTTTGTGAATTATCAGGCATATATCCAAAAACGTTTTTAAATTAGGATTATCATTGTTTGTGTGCGGTATTTGTTTTGCGAGACGTTTAACGGATGCACCATGTTGGCGCATATTGGTCAGACGATTGTTAAGGTAAACAAAGCATAGCAATCGTCGGTTTGTTATGTACTTGCTAAGCGTTCAGGTATTCGGTGGACTATATCGGGAGGCAGATCGACACAAATGTCATAATTTCAATTCATACCTGGATCAATTCGTTTGGCGACAACAGCAACATATCGAAAACATATTCAAGTCACTTTTTAATTTGACGTTTGACCTCAATCACCTCATTTATAAATGTGTGTATATGTTAAAAATTAACAAATTAATGTATTTTTTATTTAAAGTTCAATATAAAAATGATACTCGGATAGCTGATAGAATTACAATCAATAGCTTATATAAATAATAATATTTAGATTTATTTTAAATATACTTTTCTTTGCGTAATTCATCCATATTGCATTCATACATCGTATCTTTCACATCCCAGCATATACTTTTTCAGTTAACCTGGATCAAGGCGATCAATTAAGCAAGAATAAAATATACTGGAATTATTAGAATTATGCTTTTTTATTATCAAAGGTGATTCCGAGAATTTTAATATTTATATGGTAATCATTTCATATATCAAGAGGCAAAAGTTGTATTTATTTTAATTTTATTATTATTTATTTTTATTATTATTGAATGTCAAAAAAAGTGAGCCCCCTTAAGATTACAAAAATATTATTTCCGTTCACAATAAATGTCCATTGTCGTGAATTTTGAAGAATGGTGGTTGAAAGTTAATTTCTGCTAGTCTTATAACATCTGCCACAAGGCGCCACCGACGAACATAAATCAGGCACCCTAAACGCTCAGCACTCAAACACGTCATGTAAATGATTTTATTATGTGTCGTCACTCCCTTTTGCTATATAAATCGAACCGTCCTAATATTGACTCCCCCAACGAAAATTACACATAATCATAAGAAAACAAGGAATGCTTAATGATGATTGAACCGTATGTATTTAGGGCTATAGTTAAATTTCCACAAGGATATACCAAATAAATAGACAACATTAAGATGATATGGATTCACAAATTAACAATAACAGAATGAATGCCATAAATCGTTACGGTTACTCTTTTCCGAAAGGGGAAAAAAGTGGCGCCGTATAACATATATATTTTTTAAAAAACAGACCCTTTAATGGTCTTCAAAGTCAGTTTTATTAGATCATTTGTTGAAATAATGAAATGTTAAGAGCTGTGGATGCGGTCAAAGACCAACGTGTAATCAGACAGCATGGATAAGAGATTAAAATATTTTTACTCTATGGGAAACCATAAAATTGTAATAACTCCGCAGGTTGCTCGATTTATGGGTAATTTTAGGTAGCGGACGATCTTTGAGAAAACGAAAGGCCTGAGGATTTCAACACTTTTTCAAATATATATACAGTGGAACCTCGATAAACCGTTCCCGCATAATACGTTTTCCCGGATGGACCGTTCATTTTTTATAGTCCCGTCAAACTCCCATAAGAACAACGTTAAATAATCCCGCATTGACCGTTCCCCGATTTACCGATTTCCTCGATAAACCGTTTAAATATTTTGGTCCCGTCACAAATATTATCCCGATTGACCGTTTTTATTGCATATTTCTCCGTATCTCGGCAAGCAAGTTTGACACAGCCGAGTGATCGGTCTATAGTTTTCGGGATCGATCATTTTTTTGGACTGATTTTGGAATCGGAATTACCTTTGCAAATTTCCATAATGTGGGATAATAACCGATTTTCAGGCAAGCATTGAAAACTTTCGTGGGAAGTTTTTAATGATTGTATTATCAATTTCGCCGAACCTGTGTATTTTTTTGTTTTTAATCTTTATTTTTTCTTGATAATAATTTCTAACGGAGTGATTATTTTAGTATTTGTTAAGGATTTAGGATAATTTTTGAAGAATTATTTTAATGATTTCGAAATCGTCTGTTGTGTGCTATTGTCGCTTAAGTGCTGGGAATCCTGGTGATTAGTCCCAAAGTTTTGGATAATAGGTTTACCTTATCTGCGCTATTGTCGATTATTCGGAGATCGTCACTTAAAAAGGGAAAACCTATCGTCTTTTGTTTGACTGATTTGACGAACATCGGTGTCCAACATTCCTTAGTATCGAGGTTGGGAATTTCCCAATCCGTTTTATCTCTACGTTACAATGCAAATGTTGAATTGTTTAAAATTCATGGTAATAATGATTCCTGTACATACAAACTTTTTAGTCGCGTAGCTGAATTTGTACAAGTCAGTTGCGTTCAATATTGCCTCACATCTTGTATCGATTTTTTTTCCAAATTGAAACTAAAATGCCGCCACCCATGAAGAAAACTAGAACTCTAGCTGAGAAGCTGAAAATAATTCAAGACGTCGAAAACAATCCAGGAGAAAAACGAATTGACATAGCAAAACGTCTGGGATTAGCACCATCAACTCTAAACACGATTGTTGCTATGAAGAGTAACATTCGCAAAACAATTGAAAAGTGCGGCAAGACAGCGAATAAAAGAAAGTCTGCTAAGGAATCTACTTTTGGAGAGCTTGAAGATATTCTTTACACGTGGTACCAGCAGGCGCGAGCTGAAAACATACCCATTGATGGATCCATAGTCAAAGAAAAAGCTTTGCAAATAGCCAAAATAAAAGGGATCACAAAATTTTCTGTGGCGTTGAGACAATCGACTCATTATGTGATGCAACTAATGACAGCAGTGAAGAGGAAGATGGCGAAGAACATAATACCGAATCTATTCCGACATTTACAGAAGCATTATTGGCCTTCGAAAAAATTAAATCATTTTTCTATTCCAAGGAAATAGATGAATCCGCTCTTAGAAAAGTACGCGAGTTTGAGGCGTCTTTGTTCCAATTAAAGTGCCAAACAACAAAGAAGCAAACAAACATAAAGGAGTTTTTTAAAAAATAAATTTTATATACAATATATACAAGTAACTAATAAATAAATGTTTTTTTAAGATTTTAGTTGTTTTTTATTATTATTTGAAGCTTTCCCGCATTAACCGTTTCCCGCAATTACCGTTTTTTTTTCAGGGTCCCTTGGAAAACGTAAAATCGAGGTTTCACTGTATATATATACAGGATGTTTTGCACATGGAACGACATTTTTTTGGGGAATTAAGGGTGTCATTTGTTTCGTTTTGTACATAGACCCTATGTCCTAAAAGTCAGGGCCTTCTTAATTGTTTTTTTTAATTAATAGCACGAAATAGTTGTTTTTGTATTTTGCAATGTATTTTTGATCTAAATAAATCATTATTTTATGCAATTAGTTAAAAGAAAATTTCTTCTGAGCTTGACAACCCTGACACTTAGAACATAGAGCCTATGTGTGAAAGGTAGCAAAAGACCGCCCTAACCCCCAAAAAAAGATTGTCGGTCCACGTGCAAAACACCCTGTATATATTTTGTCATAAAAATATTTTATTTCAAATAATTCACGAAGGAGAGAATTTGATATTCTGTAATAAAAAAATAATATCTTAATAATAGCGAATTCATTTTTACTTAAACTTCATTCTGCCTTAATTAAAAAAAAATAGTTGATCGCAATGAAGATCAAAGGTAAAAGTAATATAGTCTCATTTCATTTAAAAAAAAAATAGTTAAAAGAAGCAAGATCAAGTAAATAAAGTGGATGTGGAATCGTTTGTCAACCAAGTTACTTTTAATTTGCTTTCGGTCCTCTTTGATTTATGGGGTTACGCATTATCATGTTGCAAAAGAATTTGGCAGCGATTGACTACTAATTCTCAACGCCATTTTTAACCTTTCTAATTATGAATGATAAATCTCGCTCGTTATGGTTAGACCATATGGAAAGACTGCATGGCAGATTATTTCCCTGAAATCCCCCCATATACTCAAAAGAGCTATTTTTATTGTAGAATACAGTCGATGGGGGGTTGGTTTCGTTACTTGACCCTTTGAAAGTCATTGTCAGTAATGCCGTGCGGTACCACCTCCTTTTTTTATGGTTTTTCCTATTTTTCAATTGTTCATGACCACTATTTGTTTTTCCGAGTTTTCCAAGCTTGTTTGCTAATTCTCGTATAGTCTATGTCGGATTTGATTAAATTTCAGCACGTAAAATACTATCATATTTCACCCTGCTCTCACATCGGAGCTTATTTTCTAAACTGAAATTTTCACTTTTAAACTATTTAAATCATCTCGAGCATTGTCGAACAGTTATAGATTCTCCATTTTTGAAGCTCTTCGGAACCAAATCTCCAGCATTGAGCCAATGAGATCGATTCAGGAAAATGTGGATATGCATGACATAATTTAAATATTTGACTTCGTCCAAATCTACTATATTTATTGAGAGGAACATAAAGCATGGATGCTATCACGTAAAATTTCTCGAGCCATTTTAAGCTCTGGGCCGAATAGCAGCAGGCCTATCGGAAAGCTTCAACTATGTAAAACTGATGATATTGGCAAGAATTCTGAACGTCTGGTTTTGAATCATTAAAGGGAGGTTTTTTGTAAATGGTGACATGTAGAATCCAAGGGCGGATAGGACTGTAAGAGTCAAATATATAATTTTTGCAAAAAGAAGGAAAACACGACAATATAGAGCAAATGCTATCAAATATTTTTATATCACATTAAATTATAATAGTTTGTCAATAAGCAATACAATCATATTTGATAAAAAAAAGTAGTCCACTAATAATTTAAAGCAAATAGTTTCCAAGATGATCTGCTCTGATTGGGGGTCTCAAATATTCGTAAAATCATTAATTAGAATAACGAATATGAATTTGATAAAATATTCATATATTCGAGTATTTTACACATATATATATATATATATATATATATATATATATATATATATATACTAGAGCGATTTAAATATAACCTGGAATTTTGATGTACAAATTTATTAGCGATATATAAAAATACAAATGGAGAATATAATTTTTCTACATAGTTCCCTTCATTAGAAATATATTTATTCTATCGGATAGGAAGCATCTTGATCCCATCACACAAAGAGTAACATCCTTTGATGCGCAACGCTTTTTTTCCTATACAAAAACGTGAAATTAAATGATTTTTTTTGGTTAGAAACAAATGTTTTTTCAAAATAGAACAAACAAAATCAAATGATCAGATTTTAATTTAAATCTCAATTATATCGGCAATTTTTTAGTCCAACAGCTTCTGATTTTATTACTTCTATTTCGTTGTTTATTATCTACACTTCTAAATCAGAGTTGTTGGAGGACTTATCGATTTCTATTAAAGATTGCAAAAAAGTCTGATCAATCTCTTGGATGCCAAGGCAGAAAAAAATCGAGAAATTTTCTTTAAAAATGTATTTCTTCATCAGTAATAATTTCTGATTTTAAATCCTTTAATGATGTGTTGACTGATTTAGAGAGTAAAAGGAATATTTTTCATTGAAAAAAGGCTAAATATTCGATTGGGACCTCTAACTCTGATCATAATTTGACCAAAGTTGATCATCCAAAATTTAAGCACTCACCAGATAACTTCCGTAGGCATTTTCATTTAGATTACTTTGGAGGTAAAAGTATCTATTAAATAATATCAATTATACAAATTTAGGAATTTAGATTTATTTGAAGTAGTGAAAGATTAGCAACATGATTTCAAATATATTTTTTTAAATGTATTTTATTAATAAAGTGTAAAAGCGATGCATATTTGTTGGTTTACTTTGTATCTTTATCAGATGATGGAATAGCACCACATCATTTGGTACACATAGATCTAAAGGAATTTGACCAAAAGACATGATGTGCAAACATCGACGAATTTACCGGTCAGATAAACCAACCAAACAATGTTTTTTCACAGATGTTGATTCGTGGCCACCACAAATACCAACAATGATTTCATTATGTTTGAACGAAACTATCGCACCAAGAAATGCCATATCAATCACCGAGGTCTGAAAGATCCAGCCAACTGTGAAGGATCGCGTGTCGGGGCTTGACCCCAGTAGAGACTCCAGCGATTAATCACTACGCCTCCTCGCCTAAATATAATTTTAAAACGTATTAATAATCGAGTCCGACCGAAAATTAATTCCATAAGACGAGTTACAAGTTCACGATCCGCGGGCTGTAATTAAGTTACCCACCGTGTATTGACAAAAAAAGACAGGGCCGCATTAAAAACGCCCAGTGATTGATTAAAAATCAACAAGGTTCACTTACTGCAGTCTCGATCTTTAAGATGAGTCTGAAATGCACGCGTCGTTTGATGTTAAAGCATCCATAAATTTCATCCATAACTGTTATGGGAAAATTCTTTATGGTTATCGATAAAATGGTAACTGCAGAAAAAACGATTGTTTTACGCATGTGCTATTTATGGTTCGGTACGTACGCTTCCAGCCTTAATAATTCTACAGAATATCTTTTAAAATAACGATCTTGACCTTTTTACTCCCAAATTATTATCCATAACCATTAGAAAGTGATCTATTATATGGATATTTCGTTTTTATATAAAATATATAAGATATAACAAGGCAAAGAATATTTTTCAAGTTTGCAGGTTTTAGAAGTCGCTACCATAAGTCAAAGTTTCAGAAAAAAACATTAAGATGAATAAAAGTGACAGTTAGATACGAAAATTGCAAAGCACAGCCAACCGGACATTAAAATATTTTATAATAAATGCAATATATTAAATAATATTTTAATGTTTGTTTTAAAATCGTATACGAAGATAGTCCCAGAAGTACCCGACCTAACATATAGACACCTTATAAAGCTTATGTTTAAAGACATTAAGTTGTTTAGTATTTATTTGGCAGCTATCCATATTGAACGTTCTCAGTGAAATTGTAAACATGGAAAAAAATAGTCATCGTTAAGTCATACAATACTTTTATTTAAATAGTCTCAGTACGACTAATATTAAAGCCGAGCTAGATTCTACTCTCGGAGAATCTGCTTCTTCGTTTACGATAGTAAGATGTTGGGTGGCAGAGTTTAAGCGAGGCCGTACGAGCTGCCAAGGTGAACAATGATTGACCAAATGAGATAAACACCCCAGAAATAGTGAAGAAAATCCACAAAATGCTATTGGATAACCATCGACTAAGTAAGTGCGCGAGCATGGTAGACCTTTTAAAAAGCGCTGTACATCGCATATTGACTGAAAATTTGGGCTTGAGAATGCTGTGCGCAAAATGGGTGTCGCGTTTGCCCACAATGGAACACAAACAGCGCCGTGATGATGTTTCGATTGAGTGTTTGGCAATGCTTCACAGAAATAAAGCCGAGTTTTTGGAACAATTCATAACCATGGATGAAACTTGAATCCATTACTTTACACTTGAGATAAAGGAGCATGGGGACCCTCCACTAACCCGAGCTGTTTATTGGTCCCGCTATTTGGGAACATGCCAGCCTGCTAAACAAAATTGCACAGCAAGCCGCCAAACCTGAATTTAATATCCATATCCGCGAAAACACGCTCATTCTCAATTTCGAGTGGCCACATGTGCTCTGAGCACGGGGAAGAAATTAACTAGACTTTGTAATTTTAAACTAAAAACCAATTATATATTGTAAATTAAGATTAGATAAAATAAATTAGTAAAATAGATAAATACATAGGTTTTATTGTTTGAGGAAGTCAAATCTCGCTCGCGACCTCATTTGGCGCGATTCACCTATGTAAATTAACCTCTGGAGGGGGGCTCCGTGATAATATAAATCATAGAAGGCCCCGGATATGCATTAATCGGCCATATGGTCTGTGTGTCCAACCGGTTCGCTTTTCGGACCGTTGACACAACGAATGAGCGCCTTGCGATTGGACTCCATACCCAAACGTGCCCACAGAGCATGATCTACGCCCATGAACGGATCTCCGTATGAACACTCCGAAATCGGGGAAAGCTCAGCTCTAAATCCCCGTTCCCTGTGAGGAACTAGGACGTCCAGTAATCTCGAATCATAATCTATTATCAATATACGAACATACGCTCGCATAAGACGGCTGAGAAGGGCCCAATGTTTAAACGATAACGAAGAAAATATAGATTAGACAACTTAAACCCAGTTTCGTTTATTTAATAAAGATCAAGAAGTTTCCCATCTCATGGATTTTTTTTTCCTGATGTAGAAAAATAATTTGTATTTTTAAATAGCACTAATAAATCTGTACAGCAAAATCCCCGGTTATATTTGAATCACCTTCGTATTTGATTTTTTAAAAGATCTATTTGCATAGAAGTTTACGTATTTTCAAATGCTCACAATGAAGAAAACAGTACGACTGATAATTCTATTGCTTTCAACGGGTCAAACCACTCATAAATAATAAGACCGATTCAACCAAATAGGATCAACAAAATATTAACATATTTTTTCTGCTTTCTCCAGACGTCTTCACATGGACGGTAAAGAACTGTTAAAAATTATTTCCATAGCAAAAGTACAATGATGCAAGCATATGATGCCTGATGAAAAAAGTCATCCATCAAGTGGTCTCCCTACGACGCTGCAAAAGGTTTATAGATCAATTGTATCGAATTGACACTGAATAGATATAAAAGCAATCAGTTCATAGGCTTCTCAATTTATTTTTGGTATTTAATTTTAATATTTAATGCAAATTTTTAATAAATAAAACATTCGATATTTGTTATGGTATTTATGTAAAAATTTCAATGTGTTTCGTATGAATTTTTCAATTGGCAGAATCCAACATTTTTAACAGTTAGATAGATTTTTCTAAAGCGAGTCTTATCTCAAATGCTATGAAATAGTAACAAATTTATTATGCAAAATGAATGTGTTTAGAATTGAGATTGACATATGAAATGATCTGATGAAATACGATGTGGAGTTTTATATTAGTTGGCCGCGCTCCAGCGTTTATTAAACTTTTTTGATAGGTACCAGGCTATTCATCATGTTCGTTTATTGGAATGAGTCGCTCCATATGTGAGATATTTATTTGCATATGGACATTTTAATTATCCCGCATAAATATCAAAGATTGATTTCGGTCGCACGAAATTGGATCGTTAAAAGAAAGCATGACAAACGACGATGTGGTATTCTAATCGGGTCGAAAATAAACAAAGGGGCGTGATGATATATAGGAATTTATTAGTTGGTTTATTTGAAAATATATATTTCAATTTTCTCAGTGGAACCGGTTGGGAATAATTAACAGTAGCCATATACATATTACAAGAGTTTCGTAGATGATTCTATCGATCGTTAAATTTATGGGGCATTGATGTTTTTAATTTATTTTAACAACAGTCTTGTTATATTTCAACACAGATGCCACAAGAGAATGTGGTCCCTTAAAAGTCCTTCGATAAAAATCAACAAGCTAATGATCGGTTATCGGGTGAAAATCTACACCCAAAATGGATTATATTTTTACTTAATATATTACTTACCTCTACTAAGGCTAACATTACATCTTTTCATCATCATTCATCAATTCTAATCCAAATGCTATATTTTATCTTTTTTTATGTACAGTTATCCCCCTTATAGCGTCCACTTCGATAGCGGCATCTTTTACGTAAGCAACGGATAACGAAAGCCTTGCTTTTTATGGCGCTTTGTTTCTGTGGCGTAGTCCCTATCTCGACGCTATAGATGGGTTAAATGTATTTATTTTTCGATACACACTGCTTTTATTACAATTTATATCCAAATGCCTTTATATATATATATATATTTAAAGTTGAACCTATGCTTACATATTAATATTTAAATTTAATTTTTATGTACATATATTTCTCTATTTTAAGATTTTTTCATTCACAGGTAAATAACCGGTAAACCGGTAATGAGAAAGATTTTTACCGTTGTACCAGTAATTGCAACTTGACGATATATTGCAAACCCTAATCTTTACCATCATTTATCAAATAGATAAATAAAGAAAATCACATGACACTGATCTAAACGTCCACTACTGTAGTAATATTAAAAATCTGTATGTAATTTCAAATCGCTTCTAATATATTTAATTTTAACATCGACCGTTAGCCAAAATTTTATGGCAAATTTATGTGGACTATTTGGCATATGTTATGTAAATCGCCATCCAATTTTGAATGAATTAACTGTTCATCAATTGTATTATTTTCGTATGGTTAAGCTTAGCTATTGTCTATAAATTTCCTCCGCGTTTTTGATATTGGGTTGTTTTATTGTAAAAATGGATGAATCTAAGAATTTCTTCATTTTCCCGCATTTCTGGGCAAAAAATGTAATATCAACGGTGTTAAGGTTATTCATATACAAGATTGACTCATGTTGAGCGGTCTTGAGAGAAAAGTGGATTTGTATCGACGATAAGCGATGCACATACTAATATAGCATCTACGTTTACGTCATTTTAAAATTAATTCACTAATCAAAGCATTAACACAATCAAATGCATCATTTGGGTACTATCGTTAGACGTTTAAACTACAGTTTTCATTAGTTTTACATTTGCAATCGGATTATATTATCAAATATTACGATATTTTCAAGAATAAAGCATTGTCATGCTATGTTTAGGTTTAAAATTAGTCGCGCCATCAAATTTATGAGTATCATATATCATATGTAAATTCTAAATTTCAAAGCTGATAGGAACATTTGGATATATATTCTTATCGTTTCATAATACTAATAATCAGCAAAAATACTAGGATAGGGGTTCTTGTAATTTTACTTAAGAAATTAAAATTTGCTCAAATTCATGAGTACGAAAACCTTAGTGTTAAAATAAAGGACCAGGAGCTCAGCCCACTATAAGCATAGATTGCTTTTCTATTTAAGTTCAAGCTCAAAATTTTATTTTAAGTTCAATTTATTGAATTTGATTTCAATAATATGTAATTAATGTAGTAAATCGATGGTGAAAATTGTACTCTTATCGAAGTTCAAAGCGACTTGAATCGTGCTTTGAGCCACGCATTAGACTCGAGAGTATGCTTGGGGGGGGTCACACGTTTTACTATTACCAAAGAATAGTGCTCTTACTTTCATATACGAACACATACCTTCATTTGTATATGCATTATACAAAAACGTTTGCAATTTTCGGGAAGAGGTCCGACGTATATTAATAATGATAATCCGTCATTTATAGTCGGCGTGATGATATGCGCGTATGCATTAAAAAATAATGAGGCCATGGCTGTATTCTTGTTATGTGCTTAGACCATATTTATATGTTATAATGTCATTAAAGAATGTATTTTCTAATATGAAATGATGTATACGAGCTTGGTGCTCTTTTATTTTGTTTGCCTAAGTTGTTTGGGTAATTTATGGACATATTGGTGTGGAGCGCACTGTTGGTCTTCGCGGCTCCTTTATGGACCCCAAACCGATTGGGGCGGGGAGGGTACCATCATTGTGCCATGGATATGGGACCATGAGAGAGTGGTCACAAATCGATACATATTTTTGTGGTCTTTCATCCGAGATTCTGACGACTGCTTTTGGAAAGGCGTCGGCAACCTTTGATGAGATCGCGAGTTCCATGTGGCGCAATTATGCAATGGGTTGTGATGCTAAATGAAGTCATCACGCATACTTTAAATATCACTAGTTCATCTTGGGATTAACAAAATGAAATAATTAATCATTAATCAACATCGTCTTATTGCGCCAAAGGAAGTTCATTGCAGGGTGAGGGCGTCTTCAATTACATCCAAAAATTTTGCTCAAATCGTTTATATCAATAAATTTATTAATGAATGGCTGTTTTTGTTATTAGATTATTCTGATCCCTAAGTCCGGCTTATGGGCTTATTATCAAGTCATACAGATGCATCAGCTTACTCCCAATAATTTCCAAAATTTTCGAAAATATACTACTGAAGAGAACAACCTAATACCAATTCACCAATATTGATGCCGTCAAAAACATGCAACTGTGAAACAAATACACAGGATTTTCAACAGAATCAGAAAAACATATTACTCAGCAGGATTCCTGGATGTAAATCAAGATTTTGATAAAATGTGGCATCCGGGAATACTATGAAAAATTGGAAAGCAACTGTCCACGAATTCTTCTTCATACTCAAATCATACCTGACATATAGAACATTCTACGTCAAATACGAACATAAAGCCACCATGTTGAACCATATAAAATTTGGCGTATCTACAGTGAAACGGGAGATTGAAAGCTATAGTCAAAAATATAAACAAATACTAAATACACACCCCAACCGCCTGGTTGAAGGACTAACCAACTAAACCTCCAGGGTGCCTAGGCTGAAAAGGTATGTATATGGTTCATGACCAGAAAAAAGATTCAGATGAACGAACATAAAATCCTCATTAATGAAATAAGACCTACACGAGTCAGCAAGATGAACGTCAAAAGAATGACTAAATATCTCTCAGAGGATAGATTGTCTATGTAAAATAAATGATAAATACACGCAGCATATCCCGAAAGTAAGTACTAAATTCTTATATTTTTTTAAAAGATGATAATCTGAAGGCACCAAGTCAGGGCGAAGAAAGAAGGTGGCTCAAAACATCCCAATCATACTCGTCATCATACCCTTCCTTTTGTTTTGAATGCTTCTTTTTAGTTTTTTTATGGTCTCACAATATCGCAATGCATCGATGGCCTCTCCCTGGGGCAGAAATTCGACCAAATTATCGCTTTTCGGTCCCAAAACACAGAGGCCATGATTTTTTAGCCCAAAATTGTGACACTACAACGTGAATTTATGTACTACCGTGTTCCTGCTTTGCTCGCTTTGTTAGGAGATTCCCCTCTACCACTCAGTTCATATTCTGTGAAACTCTTTAAGCACCCTACTTTTCTATATGTCTGTCATAATGCCGTTGCATGAAGTCCAATGAAGGAACAGAACCTATATTATATTTTCTCTCAAGCACTCGTTATTGAAAGTTTTACTCGAGGAGGACAATTACCCAGCAGATCATTTAATAAGAGGATTTGGGCGATAAAGACTGAGCAACTCTCTTTGGAGGTTGTTATAATCTACCCCAAATAAACTACAATATTTTTTTGTAAGTTGTTTTATGGTTTACAAAGTTTATGTTTGTCAACATATAAATTGTGTCTCTTTCAGTCTCTGTGTCAACACAATAACTCAATTAATGACTTTATAACCCAAATTGTCCTGTCTTCCTTTTTTAAAAGATCAAGTGTAATAATACGCAATAGAGCATAGATTTTTTTTCTGTATGTACGCATATTTCATTATAGTATGACATGAAATGTATTGCATTCCGCCGGTTGATGATCCCTCACAAAGGAAGAGCGCCAAGTATATTAAATGTAAATATAATTAAATACATAGCCGTCCATGAGAGTCGGCTTTATATTTATATGCCAAAAAGCCTACAAATTACCCTCATAACCTGTTGAAAGTAAAACGTTTCCCAACAACCCTACGGCATCCATGCGTTATATCATAATACGAACGCGGTCAACTTCATAAACGAGGGTTTTTATTCCATAATTAAGCTCATTTACATCTGTATGTTTGTTTTAATGGGTAAATATTGGCGCCCGTGTGCATGGGCGACCTTATTTGTGTATACCAACACATGGGGCCTGTTCAGGTGGGTCCCAATTTATTATACTCATAAAATAATATGACTGAGCACAACGGAAAAACGAATTCGTTTCCACTTCAATTTTTTTGTGCAATAAATAACATGTTGAAATTATTATTTCATTTTTACAAAAACGAAATTATGCCATAAAATGTTACGGTATATCAAACGTATTAGCTTGTTTTTCATATTTTTTGTCATTTCATAAAAAGGTGCCTTGTTGTTAAACAGGAGTAACAATATGTCTATATGTCTTTATTCCTTCACTTTCACATTTCTCGAGGGATTATGTGAGACCAAAACAAGAAGCAGTCTCCTCATCATCGCACGTCACTCGGTGTGTGTCTGTAATACCACCGCATGAACTGGTGATCTATGCCTTTTTTTCCAGACGATTCAACCTGGGATATTCTCCGGAGCATCCATTGTATATGAGCTTAAAATCTTATCTTGATTTTTTGAAAACCTCACCGTGGCATTGTTTTCTCTTTTAGTTATGTATTTAAAAAAAAATACGTTTTGACAAGTCATTGCCCAGCGTCATATCAAAGTTCATGGCAAATACCGCCATACAGTACAATAGGGATCGATATATGTCCATTCGCATGTGTACATCAAATTGTCGAACACAGAACATAGTTTTAAATTTCAAATTGTAACCAGTGTCTCAATATAAGTTCAATATGAAATTCTACAAAGTGAATTCCAGAACTATGCCATAGAGTACTTCAAAAGCACTCATAAACTCTTGTAATTGACCTTTGACCAAATCATCGATCAATTTTAAAAGTGCATATTCAATTTTACATAATGATTAAATACCCTGTTTATTTATCAAAATTAAATACAAAGATTTAATTCAAAGCTTTGTATTAAAATCATACAAGATTCTCCATATCTACATTGTAAAATATAATATCAATGAGATGAAAATCGTTATAATTAAAATTGAACCGTTTTTACACCTAATTCAATATAATTAAAACCTACTGAATGAATCGAATAAACTTATTAATTGCCAATATCGTAATTTAGATGAACGGTGATGACCCACAATCTCTCAAAGAATAAATATATCCTCCACATCATAATATCGTATCCACATTAACTTCTAAATAGTTTTAAATCTTCTTCTAAGTTAAATACAAATCGTTTGAATTTAATGATAGACGTACTATAGAAAATGTCAACAATTTACCTCCATTTAGTTTGAGTCTCTTCATAGTCATATTTCAGTCATATTTTGAAATGATTTTTCGTTTAGTTGAGGCTTTGAATGAATGATAAAATAATGTTTAATTTTCAGTACTGTAATTATATTAAAATCATAAATTCAAAGGTAGACCATTTAAATATCATACAACAAGTCTGATTTTTATTAAACAACTATTGATTACGTTATTGCGTACACTTGAGCATCTGCAATAACGACAATCAAATTCGTCAAAAATTTAAAAAATGCACCCAATTTAGACTTGTTGATTTGCAATAAGTAACATGTTTGTACGTATATCATAAATATCGTACAATATTAAAAAGAAAAGATATGGATTGCATCGATTTTCAATAACGAGTATAATAATATTAGATGTATCGATAGGTCTTTGCCGATTTTGATTGACGTCTGTTTGAGCACAGTTTGTGTCCAGACAAGGTGTGGTAAGTTTTTTTTTTTAAGAACTATTGGTCAGTAATATTGTTATTTTTTACTTATTTATTTAGGCATTATATGCTGTTGAGTGTTACTATTGCGTGTCAATTTTGGTTTTCAAAATTTAAATCGGGTAACCGATGTTTGAAATATAGAACTGAACTGTAAGAACTGGAACACTCTTAATTTTTGATGACGACATATTTGAGAACCATAGTGAAAACAGATCGAATCGAAGAATTATCGCAAAGGATGCATTCACCGTGGTCGACAGTATTGATGCCGTACGAATTGTCTGACAATAACAAAGGAAACAACGAAGTACATGCAAAGATTTGTTTCGAAGACAAAAAAAATGAAAAATAGGTTGTTTATGATAACGTAAGTCGTAAACGTCAATGGTTTACGCTGATACAAGAACCATTTCCGACTACAAAGCCTGGATTGACAACCCGCAAGATTATTTATGCATAATGCGAATAAGACGGGAAGTACTTCTACATCCTCCATATTCACCAGATTCGATGGATTATCATCTTTTTCGATAAAGAATAAACGCTTTCAAAACGAAACTGAAGTATTTTGAAATTTTTCAAAAGAAGAATTGAAAAAATCTCAAAAATCCGTGGATTTAGTAGACAGTAATAAAGAAAATTATGATTTGTAAATAAAAATAATTTCTAAATAACTTCGTTGTTGAACAACCGACAAAGACTTCGATACAATATATAAGTGTAAGGCTACATGGGAGACGTAGAAAATACTGATGAGAAACAATGGTTATTGCAATCCAACGATTAAAGTAAGTCGACATAAAACATTATATACCAGTAGCTTGATCAAATCTAAGATGGATGAATCACAATCGCTTATATAGGATGTTTATTCAATTAAGTTTCTTGAACTTTCTCGAACTACGGATCTGTTAATTTCTACTGATTGTTTTTTGTATAAAGTTTGCATTTGGCTATTTTAATCATAGCTAGTCTTTTATATACTTTAATAAAAACATGCTTACAAACACTAATTTCCACTATTAGAACCACCATGCTATAAATAGTGCTTCGTAAAACTTGATTAGATCTACAACAATTTTAAACAGGCGTTCAATAATGTAGTCCTAGAATTTTTGTTCTTGAATAAATTACGTTTTTAGAAATGATCGGCTACATTTGTATCGCACGGCGTAAATTTTACGTATTTAAAAAATGCGTGATTTCTTTCTGGTTTCCTTAACATATATTATATGCATTAATTAAAGCAAAATTGAGCTTACAAATCAAGTTTCGTTTTGAATGTTTTAGGAAGCAACGTTGCTCCAGAAACGTTGCATATCGAAGGTTTTGTTCAATGTTGTATATGAATGCTCCAAATTGTACAGGGTGCTGTTGAAAGTTCGCCGTGGTCTTGTCAAGATTTTAGGTATTTTGATGTCGATAAGAGACAAGGACAATCCGGATATGTTGGGTCCCGGTGCAGAAGAGTGCCACTGATGGACGGCCACCCCGGGTCGGCACATAGGAAAGCGTGACGATGGCCAGGGCCGGCGGTGGCAGGGGGGCGCTGTCGGCGGAGAGATCAATCGCTGGCAACGGATCGGCATTTGGCGATCGGCGCGCGCTATGCGCGGCGTGCGCGCACAGCATCCCGTGTGGTCCGGACAATGGCCGAGCCGCGGGGGCCAACCTGACACCCCACCATCAATATGCGCGCACACACCCAAACTGCAAACTCTAACCTCAATTCAACTGCAGGGTTATGGGGTCGCATGTTGAGTCCTTGAACGGACACCAGATGCTTACTGAAACATCCAGAGTCGGACTAAGGCCCTTAGGTGCCCTAAACGCTAACTAATTTTAGTGCCCCCTTAAACTTCCAATTTAAAATATTAAAACAATGATAAAAATAAAAAAATAAGTTTATTTTAATGAAAATTTGAAATTAAACAAAGCTTACAGTATGAATTTCTGTATGCTTCGATTTTATTTATGGCTTAATAGTTTTCTCTCTTACAAAGTCTATGATCAGATCTTCATAATTAATCTTATGTAACACATTTGCTTCTATACATAGTAGAGAACCTGCTTTATTGCATAGTTGTTCTGAGGGGATTTTTAATATCAACAGGAAAAATGAACGCTCAGCTGACAGAATGTGATCATTAATGTTTAACCCTTCTGTTAATGAATGTTATGTAATCTTTGTCTTCTGCATTTAATGTCATCTCCTGATTCATTAGAATTTGTAAATATTTTTGGCGTACATCGATGGAATAATTAGTTCTCTAGTTCAAATGCTTATAAAGTATGAACGATGTCAATGTTGCAATATCCAGCGTATTATTGAAAAAAGCTGCAATATTTTATGATCAATGCATAAAATAACAGTTTTTAAGCTAGTAGAGCAATCTCCTTTGTGCATGCTGTAAAATAACATTAACTGTGGGTTTGGGCTTCTCTAACAACTTCAGTATCATTATGGACAGTTGACAATGGGATAACAGCTTTTGATTTTTTGGTATGAAACAGCTACAAAATTGTCTGTAAATCCAAACACGGATGAATATATTGGACGTCGACGTTTTGGCAACATTTCTTTTGGAATGCATTTTATATTTCGGCGGATAGTCGCAATAAAAGCAAGCCCTGCCTGCTGAAGTTCTTCCACGCCATAGAAAGTTGTCAGCAATAACCGTTCTCCCACATCCTTTATACTTGTCAGTTAATTCCGGTAGCACCTTTTCACTTAAATTGATTGTTGACTCCGGCCTCCTTCTTTTTTTTCCAGTATACAGGATACCTTTACAAAGATCCTAAATCACAGTTCTGGTTTTTCCAAACATATGATGCAAAAGTATTTCTTACTACCATAGGTTAAAATGCAGATCAACATAAGAAATATGATTAATAAAAAATATGGAGCGAAAGGATTAAAATTTCTTACATCGTCAATCAAGACTATACGTTCCAATCTTAGTAGATGATAAAGCGACATGTCCATATGAAGAGAAAAACTTTATGCCAGCGCTTCTTAAACTTTTGAGCAAATTTTTTTCGCGGTCCCCTTCGAGAATATTTTTTTTCTTGGCAGACCCATCTCAACCCTTGTGACCTAATTTTTCCAACAAACAAACATTTCTTGGACAAAATAGATCTTTTTACAATGTTTTCTGTAAATAATTTGACGAAAATATCTTTTTCAAGTATAGATAAATATTTTGTTTATATTCTCGCGGACCCCTAGCAATGTCTTCGCGGACCCCCAGGGGTCCACAGACCCCAGTTTAAGAACCGCTGCTCTATGCTATTAGCCTACCAATTTGTAAAAAATGCTCTCTCCATAATTGTATAGTTTCTTTCTGATATATTTGCGAATTGTAATTAACATCTGCTAACAATTCCTTTGTATATTTTTCAAATTTAAATGCAAAGTTTTTTAGTTCACATTCTCATTTTGTAGAACCTCGCTTATTCAATAAAAAATCTGCAAAATCTCATCCCAAAAGTTCTATATAAAAACGAATTCTAGCTTTTGCAAAAATGAGCTACTGTACTTTATAGAAGAAAGTAGACAGCGACCAACAAGATTTGGTGACATGTGGTAGATGTGGACATAGTGCACGTGGCACATATATAACAAACTTTTTTTGTTTGGTCAGACATGTTAGAAGCATTGTCATAAGATCCTAACGTTTTGAAAGAGAAAAAAGGCATTACGTAAATACTGCAATAGTTGATTAGCCATTTTCTAGCAAATATAGCTTTTCTCGCAAGTTAAAACGCCTTCAATAATTTGTCCGTCTTTTAAATGTCTATGTACAATACTTAAATGAGCAATTCGTTATAAAACTGGTGTAAAATAAACGGACAAATAAACAGATTTAAGCTCATCGAAGTCATTAAGAACTCGTATAAGTAAAGTTTAGGACCACTATTTCATCATTTTGCAAACAGTAAATCGAGAATCAGCTGCATAAATTAATGTCACATTACTTTCAGAATCCTACGCAAGCCCAGTGTACGCGATATAATAATAATATAGCAAAATAAATGAGTAGACATACTAAATATCTGCTTTTATGGTAGTCATGAATTAATTCTAATTTCATCTTTATTTATTTTAATGTAAGAAAAATGTTTCGAATCGACGAGGAATCAAGATCTTTTGATATAAATTACGTCAAGTTCAATCAGTCCAATCTTACATGACCAATCTTTCATGAATTATCGACATTATCTGCTATTTGAAACGACTTCATCACCTTATCAGCTAAATTCTCGGATATATTTCTCCAGAAGTCACTTCCATAAGATGCCAAGTGTAAGGAATACCTCAAACGAAGCTCTTATGTAATTTAATTTCCTTATTAAGGTTCCATTCTAATAGTCAAATTTGCACTGGATTACAACTGTATTCATAACGTGTCAAGATATGTATCAATTTGCAAGTTTAAATCTGTTTAAATACATTAAACATTGAGATACGCACAAAAATATTGCCATTATAAATTTTTCAATATCAGTAATACTTCTTGAATGTGATGTCATTTTTTAAATGATGTTTTTGATATCTTTTTTGGTCATTTTCTTGTTATGGCATATCCGAATTTAGACTTATCATAGATGATTTTATTGGCGATGGTGAATTTTTAAGTGATGGTTTTTTACTGTCTTTCACATGACCCTCAATTTAAATACCCAATTATTTTGATTGTTTATAAATTTGAATATGTTATCAATAAATCAATTGTTAATAGACAAAATATGAATATTCATTTAGTGATCATAAAACGTTGCGTTAATTGCTATCAAAAATATAAGCGTTGCACACATGGGAATATTTTATTTCATAGAATATCCTCCATGAATGGTTCTAAATATAGGATGCTATCGATGGAATATTATTAATAAACGATGATGGTATGCATAACGTAACTTCTAATCGTTATTTTTTTTAAAGAAACGGCTGTATTGAGTAACTTGTTTTATTTGAAAAAATGTTAATAAGTCGGATAGTCGAATGCTTAAAGTATCAAATTACATTCAGTAGTCGTCTTCGGGTATTGTTTTTTGGAAGCGGCTACGATCTTCCGCCGTGCATATATTTCTGTGAAGTCAGTAAATAATGATTAAATCATCGGCGTGTTAATTTCTTTTAATGGACTCCGAGAGCGCATTCAAAGATAACTTTTTAGCCCTTTTTATACGATCGAACCTAAGGCGGGTATGCTAATGGCCGACAATAATGCGCATTCATAACTCAATGCCGGTGTCAAATTTGTGATATTAAAAATGTACGACATAATGGTATTAGGACCGTTAAATTCCATAAGTCGCTTTTGGAAAAATTGTGGTGTTAAAAAAAATCCGTGTATTGTAATAAATATATTCGGATTCTCTCGCGCTATAAAATATGTTGCAAGGTGTAAACATGTATTCCAGGTGACCGAAAGTTTTTTTTTCACTAGATGGGAAGAAAAAGAGTTGGTGTCACTTGGGTTTGATTTATGTTGGCAACACATGCTCCCCGCGGGCCGGTCGGCAGACCAACAAAAAAGCCTATATGTTACAACTCGAAACGTAGTAGAAAAAAAACGCTGTTGCCTCTCACCCATGGTGGCATGTCGAAATCACAGTTATGTCCTTAACAAATTCATAAACCATCATGTGCGATATAAAATATCATCATCACACCTTTCTGAACGGGAGGTGTCCTGGACAAACAGGCGCTCGTCACGGACTACTTATACCGGAGGACATCGCGTCATCCAAGCCCACGACATTGCTAAATATTACATACGTCCGATGGTCATCATCATTGAAAACTTTCAAGCCACGTTTATTTTTCTATAATAAACACAAGGTTTATCTATTTTTTTTTAAATACTTAAGGGGGGAATCCAGTTTAGACGGTCTAAAAAAGATTTTTTTTTAATTTCATATATTGTTAGGAAAACTATCCAAAAATATATTTTTAATGTTTCACAACAAAATTCCGATTTATTCCGATGTTATAATCACTAAAGTGTTGGAGCACGCGACAGATAGTACGAAATGGTTGCTCAGTGGATCCTTATTCACTACTTAGCACCATATCATGTATTATGGAAAATGCTGACAGGCGTTCTTATTTGTAAATTCTTATAATAGAAAACTTAGGTATAAGGTACTAAAAGTGTTGGTATTGTTTCGACAGAGCGTCAATTTAGCTTCGGCCTTCCTTGCCTGTGTTAAAGTTAGAAGTCAAAATGTCATCGTATTCGAAAGGAAAACAGAATATCACAGAGTGACGCATGATAACTGGACTTTTCGACATATGATATCCATAGACGACAATCCACAATACGACAACTCTCCAAAGGGAGATGACAGCTGGTGCAAGTGGCAGAAAACTAAAACTATTGGAACGGATCCTGAAACGCATCATTCTCCATTACACCCCGATCTTCGGAAAAAAACCTTTCAATACATGAAAAATTATCGAAAGATGCATTACTTTTAAGATATTTAGGTGTTTACACGCAGAATGCAAACTATAGTTTCTACTCGGCCAAAAAATCAAAGGCGTTTTTCTCGAAACGACTCCCGGGAACTCAATTTTAATTAAAATATTTATATAAAAATTTTACACCTAATTGCAATTGATATGAAATAAATTCTGGGATGATATTATTGTTTAAAGTGTGCTTTTTATTGCAAGAAACGTGCAAAAAAAATAATAAAAACCGCATTATTTTGTTTAAACACTGTTAAAAAAAATTACGAAAAGCGCTAAAAACCTAAACCGGTTTCCCCCTATAAATTTACCATTACCCGTTGGATTGACGGATAAAGAAAATCACGTACCTGCGGTAATCCAGCCCTATTTTAATTCGGTGCCCCCTGTAATCCGACATGCCAATATAAGTATAATACATATGCACGATAAAGTTTCGTTAATGTAAAAAATGCAAAAGTGATATTCTGGACCGCCTAAATCGTATAGAATATTTTTGCATATAAATGAGATAATAAAAAAATACGACTTTGTAGCTAGCAAGGAATGGTTGGAGCGCTCCATAAATCGTCATGGAATACGTTTGATAACGATAACAGATTACAAGTATTCATTTCCAAAAAGTTTCGGACTACAAGGAGCCAGGGACAGTACTCTATAGTCCGATAAATTGAACAATCATCGTTTGTCGGATTACCGCATGTCGACTGTAGTTATATATGGGTAAAATCAATAACTAAATGAAGTTCAATGAATATATTAAAAAATATATATGTAAGACATACGATATATAAACAAAGCTTTCCAAGTGTTCACTGGTCTAAACGTCCCCTCTTGCAGTAATCTACAGAAGTCTCTATGTAATTTTAAAATGTTTACATTTCATTTTAACATTTGCTGGTATTCAAGATTTTAAGCCAAATTTACGTGGTATATATTGTATAGATTGGCACAGAGCTTTTTAATGAATGAATTGTTCATCAGTTGTAATATTTTCGTACGGTTAAGCTTAGGCAAGTCAATAAATTTCTTCCGTGCAATTCAAATATTTTATTTTTTACTATAAGAAGATGTGAAACTTGTAGCAGATATTTGTACTATAATATACTTAACGATGTATATTATAGTACAAACACAGATTTTTGGAATCTTGAAGATTATTTGAGAAAATGACAATACAAAGAAAACCAGACGACGGAGAAATGTCTTAAAATACTTTCAGCTAAATATATGGTTACAACTTTTCTCTAAATTCACCAGGGAATGAACAAAATTAGAAGAAATTGGTGCAAATAAAGAATGATTTACAAAAGTAAATAACCTTCAAGAAAATAGTTCATTCTATTATGAAATTTACAGGGAAAATGAAAACCCCAACTGTTCAAACAACATCACTAAAATATTCTAATTTTGAATAAAGATTTAACTACGAATTTTGTATATAATAATATTTTTTTGTCCTCTACGATTCTTCTAAGCTCATGGAGTCTGCTAGTTCCAAAAAATATAACTATAGAAATGCCTATAATCAAATTAATTTCTGATGCAATTCTCAAATGTTCTTGAATAGTTAAACCAATACGATTTGCTTGTATATTTATAACCAATCAGTATAAATGCAAATTGTAGAATCATACATCCCCATCAAATTTGACTCTACGCTCTGAGATCTTAAGAAAAATTGTATAAACCCACTGTCGAAATGTGTGTCAATAATTCAGTCTGTTGAACAATGCCTTTATAATAAGATGCAAGAGATGATACTTATTCAAAATAGTTATTAGTAATTCAGAGTGATCTCCTTTAACGATAAATAAGCAATAAAAACGATTGAATTCAAGATTAGTATTCATTACTAAAGAATACTTTTTATTGGGCAGTTTTTTAAAAATATCATGTCAAAGCGGACAGTTTCCAAATATATAACTCGTTTTTCGTTTCATTCATCCTCGAGGATAAAAATTAACAACCGACATCTGATACTCATTTGATAAAATAGTCGGCGGAACAGCCTCTAAAGAATATGATACAACATGGCATTTTATATTAATAATAGCCATATTTAAAAATTAATATTCATTCATTATATCTAAAGTCTCTATGGCAAAGTTCATGATAACTTTTTTCCTGCCTCTTTCTCAAATACTTATTCCAATATGAATTTTCTTTAAGAAAACATTCATACATCTGATCATGGGATCAATTATCTTTAAAAGATTATGCAAAACGTTTTTTTGAATGTTTTCTAAGAATGATAAATGCGCATCAGAAAATCTAAAGCGCTGCTCAAATACAATAGTTTATCAGGATCAAACGAATTGATTGTCACCCTATACGGAGCCATATATCAGAGTTGTTCGTGGCATACATTATTCCGGGTTATTAATTTTTTGCATCTGTCGTTATTTAATAAATCTCTTAAATTCCGACTCTGGAATGGAATCTGAGAACCATGCATAAGATGCTTATAATACAATCTATTAAGATAACAGATCCTTGAAATATTGCACTGTAGAAATGCTAACTATTAATGATAAACTAAACGCTTGCGGGCGGTGTTTATTTTTGATGTCTACCGATTTCGCTCTCTACGATCGGTGGTTTTAAAACTATTTGTTTGGTGCCTAAGGGTTTTTCCATTCAGATGACTTATTGATATGATGTAAAAAATATTCAAATATTATCAATTCTTCTGGAACCACCGGGTGTTCCATTCGTAACCCACTTCATATGAATCATTTTGCAGAAATATTTCAGCACAGACTATAATAGTGGACTCTTCGTCTTTTTTAATTATTTGCTTGATGCATTAGTTCAGAGCATTAAATGCGTTTGAAAATTGGACAATGATTAAAACAAATATTGATGAACTTAGCTTAACGTTTTTTTTTTCATAAAAAAGCAGTTAATCTAAAATATCGTTTAATCTTTCATACTATCATCGAAAGCTATTATAAATTTTTATTTACAAAAAAGTGCAGAAAATATTAACAGTACTCGAATTTACTGCAATTCTGAGAAATTTATGCGACACTCTATTTTAAACTAAATTTATGAATATTATAAACCTTCTTCTAATTTCTTACATACAGCCATGAACAAATTCTTATATTAAATTTAAAGGAAGTACTTATATATTTTGGATAAAGAATAATGTAATTGATCAATTGAAGTTAAATTTCATGGGGTGATACAACACAACATTTTGCTTTTTCTAAAATTCACTAACCAATTACAGACATTATTGTAATTCTTTAATTAGAAATAAAACATAAATGATGATTTAGTAGTAAGCTTAAGTATAGCCTATAATTTACAATAAAGATTAGATCTTAAAGAAAATAGTTCTTTCTTTTCCGGTGATTTCCTTAAATATGTTATTAAAACACCAATTATGATTGTGCATAAAGATCTAGATAATATATCTTAATATTAATCATAGACTATCTTTGACTATTTATTGAACCTCAATCTATGGGTCGTTATCAAAGAAAATGTTGTAAATGAACAGTTGTAGAGTGCTAAGAATACAAAACATACTAAATACTCAGTATTCTGAGGATTTTTTCATATAATCAATCTTAAAAACTCAATTTCAAATTATTGTATTATTAATAACGTCAAGATTACATTTAAAAATGTGTCATTTTAAGCTTTAGCCCATGAATGAATCATGGACAAAGTGTTATAAACATATACTTTTAAATTAACCTTAAATCTCTTAATTTATTAATCGATTGTCCTAGCAAGCCAAAAATGATATACAATGGTTAAAAAAAAATCAAATTTAAAACATGAACGCTTACCCCGCGTAAATATTTAAAAATATGTATCTATACTTAACCATTATACTATAACGTGGGAAAATTGCAAGCTTATCAGTTTCGGATTTTCTATTTTCCAAAATAGACTTCTGCAAGGGAGTAGAAATACTTGGATGATGACTCGGATATTACCGACCTTCAATGAGGTGTCATCACATCAGCGGCGAATTATCAAAATAGCAGCAGACTGTCAAAATAGAGCAGATTATCAAAAGGGCGGCGGGTTTTCAAAAAGGGACCCGGTGGTAATCAAGACAAGTCATGAAGCATAATTATCAAAACAAATTGCTACCAAAGCAAACGCCGGAATTTTGCAACACAATAGAAGACATTAAGCCTGAAATAAAAGGTGGCCAGTACTGGAGAGTTGTCTAATAGACCCTGACGAAGCAGGATCTCCTCGGACGGCCAGATCAATGGGGAAAGATCTTCGACAAGACGACCAACTTCGAGCTCGAGAAAACGGTGCGACCAAAAGTCTACTCTCGGGTGACCATCACCTTCTCACCCCGCATATTCCCTTCATAAAACTCATGTAAATCTCCATATAAAATCCAACTTATTCAGAAACTTAAGGCAAATGATCATAAACAACGCCGTGTGTTCGCTGATTGGACTCTGGAGCAGTTGGAAGTTGATCCAAAATTTGCCAAAAAAGTCGTCTTTAGCAACGAAGCCAAGGAACAAACAAAATGGTCTGTTTTGGGGCGATACCAATCCACACGAGATTCATCAGCACCGAATGCATCCCGAGAAAGTCACTATTTTGTGCGAATTTTAGTTTAGCGGAAAGATCGGTCTGTACTTGTTCCAAAGCGAAACTGACATTGCCATAACCATTAACGACGAGCGCCACATATACTTGTGTTCAACTTCTTGTATTCTAAACTAGAGGATACCAACAACGTATGTGCGCTACGTGCCATACAGCACATACCACGATAGACATTCTGCACGTGCGACTTTAGGGCATGATTATCTCGCGCGGTGGCGACGTGAACCGGCAACTCAAAGTCAACATAACGAACCCCATCCAGCAAATTTGTTATTATAATTCGTATTTAGTTGCATTGTCGGATTTTTTGGTATGGTCTCTGATGTTTTTATTTTTGATATATACTATTATTTATACTATCTATTCACAAATTAAAATATATACACTATTGATCATCTTGAAGTTGTTTTATAGGTTTTAATAACATTTATTGGGGCACGTTCTATTCATAAGAATTTAACGCCATTCTTCAGCATTGGCTGCGTTCTTATGTCGCAGCAAATGCATGATTAATATTAGGATTCGGTAATGACATTAAATTATATGTGAGACGACAACTGGAGATAATTATAAATATTAAACACGAAGGCTTTCTCAGTTTTAGACCAACACCGCTAATATTAATATGAGTTTCATAAAACGCTATTATAATGAGAATAGCACAACTGGTTTGTTCTGCGGTGAAAATCAATGTTTATGTAATATACGATCAAATTATTTAAATATAGTTAGTTCTATGACATTTATTAATATCGCAGTTAATGGCTGTGTGAGCGACGTGAGGTCTTATCGTAGATTTTGGGATCTTTAAAGATGCACAGTGTTGGTTCGATTGGTTTCGTTGTTAGTATTAAAGAGCTATGGTGACACGATTGAACTAAAATGCCTTAGGCTCATTATCGTGCACTAACTTTATTTTTTTCAATATTCATAAGAAATCACTTGCTTGAAGATTAAATTTTCAAATTTAAACTTTAATATTATGTTGTTTATCGTCTGTTAATCCATGAAAACGTTTGAAAAAAATCAAAGATGAATGCAACGCAAAGTAGAAAGTACAGAATATTTTGATATCAAATAACGAAGAAGCCGACGAAGACAAATAAGTCATGAAGGTCCAAAGGTTCACAGAAAAAATAATTTGGCGGATAAGACTTCCGTCAGGGTTCATGAGAATCAAAGAATTCGATCATAGATCGACGTTTCGGTGATTGTTCGCTTTCTTGGTTGATAACAATGATCCACTGTGGGAACAGAAAAAAATCCTATGTACCCAGGCGCAATAGGCCAATAAGTGATGTATGAGGATGGATGCTGAGATTGCCACTCAGGTAACAAGTAGTTGATACAACATTGTTGAAATAAACATTTATGCATTTAATTTAGTTACGTCGGCATTCCCATATTTCACGTGGCGGGAATTACGTGCCCAGCACTGGGGCATCGAAACAGTAATCTATCACTTTGGCTATTCAGGGACGCTCAAACTGTAGTCTGGGAGCGTAAGTTAGGCATTCTATAACTATCATCTGATATAGATAGCATTGGATTAAAATATTTTATTTCTAGTCTCATCGACAAAATTAAAATATTCAATGAAATTCACTATAAATGCAGGAAAACAATATATGCTTGGATAAAGATAAATACATTTCTAATGTGTGACTAAAAGTCTCAATACATTTTTACAATATATATATATTTGTTGGGGTTCATAAATATTGATTTCGGGGACGAGGCGCCCCGCTCCCACGTGCTCGTCGAGATTGCCGCACTCGCACGCGGGTCCGTTCTACTCTCGGACCGTTATGTAGCTGAGCGGATAGTATGGAGGATATAAAAGGACGGGCGTCGAACAAAAACAATCCCTTCTTAGATAACTTCTTTATTAGCCACGATAGAGAGATCTTGCCACGGGAAGGCCGTCTTCCCACAATCAAGGCTATCTAGCGCTATAAAGCGATCGGTGTCGGTCCTTCAGACGCAATGTGTCCACAACGCCACAGAAGATGGTGCTATTAAATTGAACCATTGCGTCTTTAGGTCACGGAAGATTTCGCCGTTAATCTGGCGAATTAAATTTGCTCAGATTAATAGCGCCATTACATGGGGATGATAATTTGCCCATAATATATTTTTTCATTCTTCATCAAAATGAACGATATATACGGGAGAACAATCGGTCCGGATATAATAGATGAAGATATATCTATATATAATGTTTATAATAATTTTCCATGAAATTTTAACATATTTCATTAAAAGTCAATGGTGATTATTTTTGCATTTTAGATTGAATGATTTTGGATTTTTAATTTTTGAACAAAATTCGATATCAAATTCATGCCTATTAAATTTGATTTTCTGGTCAATTGACCGCATAATCATTTAAATTTGCTTTCGGATGATACATCTTTTTTGATAAATTAATCCAAAAATTCATAGTTATAACGACACACTAAGAAAATAATATGCGCGAAACACGAAACTTCTTAGCCTCTAGGAAAACTTGGCTTTATGCATTGCTTTTATTTCATTTGTTAACGTAAATTGCTAGCTAAACAATTGCGATATATTTTGTTAAATATATGTGGTGTAGTGGCTGATTTATACTATGTATAGAAACGCACACAGTGGGGGCAGCGCGGCGCATGCGCGTAGCATCTTTATGATGTATGCGATGGACATGGACGCACTACAAAGGATTCTCCGTCTCTTTCAGTTTCACTTCTGGTTCATGCGAATTTGCCCTACCGCGCCTATATAAAAGTTTTGCTTCAATAACTGATTTGGAGAGTGAAATAAAAATATATAGTATTGAATTTCATTCAGTGAGTCATCTCAAAATTTTACCTGTGATATTATTGTTTTCTTAAAGCCTCGATTTATTTTAAAAACATTAACCTGATCATTGTATTTCTTAAGTCCAATACAATCAAGCATTTAAAAGCCCTGTTGGCTTTCGATGGTCTATCAGTACCAATCACACATACTCTTCAATGTGCACCGCATGGAAATGAGACGGTTTTTACCAAATGAATTATAGTAATTTATTATTGTTCAATTTTTTATCATTTCGATTGTAAAAACTTATTATCGATGGTACATACGGCCCCTTTTCAAATGTTTATTTATTATTCACGTAGCGATAGTACAATTCGTTTTGTTTCTCTTTAGCATACCGAGCATCCTTAATATGATCAATGGCCAATATCTCATCGGATTATGCCATATACAGTTTTAAGCCGATTGATGGTTTCATCGCGTAATTATTTGATGCAAGCATAATTAATTAATGGAACAAATAGGCTGGCAAATGATGCGTAGTTTAAATAGGGTCCATTTTTACAAGTGATTTTTAAAAATGACATATTAATTTTTTAGATAATTCTTTGCATACATTTATAATGTAAATGCATAGAATTTTCACAGAAAAATAACCGAAATATGATTGATTAAAATCAAAGATTAGTTAAAAAATCGTCGATTGTTTAATGAAATATTTCTACTAATGATGTCATCATGATCCTTTTACAAGACCGAATTACAAAATACGCGTGCTCAAATCTTACATAAGAACTATTCCAGATGTAAATGAGTTAAAACGTCGCATTAATGTCCTCACTATTTCAACCATTATTGGTGTATTACAAAAAATATCTACTCATAAAGATACTTTATACGGTGTATAAATTTTAATTCCGTGTCATTTGCATATTTTGTGTTTTAATTACAAGCCATTGTTTTTTTCGGGTCGATTATTGTGTTTTTATTAATACTTTTATCGCTGTATATATTACACATTTATGAAAACCCGTTTGATATGTGCACATTTACTATGACGGCTTACCTAAACTACCTTTACACGTTTTTAATATAGCTAATAAATTATAGAGCCTCGTCTTGGAAACGTGATGATCAGTCTCACGGTGTCCATATTCAACACTTAAAAAAATAATAATTTAATATAAATATTGACAGTCGTTATGCACCTTGGAATATAGACGATTTGAAGGTGTGATGTATTACCGGTATAAATCTTCGATTCACAGGTGTGAAGGAGACAAATTTCTCCTCTCTGGGAGTCCAGGGCCTGATAGATACTGAGATATTAAGGCTTTACTGCTTGTTAAGAGACTCCATTCGAACTAGACGAATCTGTCTTAAATATTATCTACATATTTAAAAAAAATACATTAAGAAATATTACCGCATATTGCGACAAAATATGTACTAGCTATATTATTTTTTATCAATTGTTAATACGAAAATTGCAATGAAAACTGCAATCGAGCGACTATCTACTCGTTCTTGGTTAGGGATCTCAAATATTTGCAAAAATAATTATTCGAATAACGAATATGAAATTGGTTAAATATTCGAATATTCGAGTATTTAATATATATACTAGGGCGATTTAAATATAACCTGGAATTTTGCTGTACAAATTTATTAGTGATATATATAATACAAATGGAAAATCTTAATCTTCTACATAGTTCCCTTCATTAGACACATATTTATTCCATCGGATAAGAAGCTTTTTGATCCCATCACACAAAGAACTAGCATCTTCTGTTGCGCAACGCGCTTTCTCGTATACAAAAACGTGAAATCAAGTGAAATTTTGAAATTTTTGGTTACAAAGAAATGTTTCTTTGAAATCGAACAAACAAAATCAAAAGATCAGATTTTTATTTAAATTTCAATTATATCGGCGATTGTGTTGTCCAACTGTTTCTGTAATGTATCTGATTCTATTATTTCTATTTCGATGTTTATTTTCTGCACTTTTAAATCAGAGTTGTTAGAGAACTTATCGATTTCTATTGAAGATTGTCAAAAAGTCAGATCAATGTCTTGGATGCCAATGCAACGGGCTCAATTTCAAATATT
This sequence comes from Stenopsyche tienmushanensis, assembly GCA_008973525.1. Taxonomy (NCBI): domain Eukaryota; kingdom Metazoa; phylum Arthropoda; class Insecta; order Trichoptera; family Stenopsychidae; genus Stenopsyche; species Stenopsyche tienmushanensis. The sequence continues at coordinate 613,462 of WACJ01000526.1, forward strand.
CTGTAGAAGGAAGAACTTTTTCAGTTTCTAAATATAATATTAACGTGATTAGTTGTTGTATTTCTTGTTTCTTCCATTCGCATTTTGCTATACAGTAAGATAGTTTTACTTAAATCAATATAATTTTCTTCAAGATTTTAAATAAAAATTGGTAAACATCTTCTATCGTTATCAGTGTAACATTGTTAGCATTTTTTCTATTTTGCATTTTTTGTTGCAATTTCGATCGAGAGAAGAACATCGAGAGATTTTCTTAAAAACATGCTTATTGACTTCAATCTTCTTTTAACTTTCTAAGTTACTTAATAAAGAAATGAATAATATCCGATTAATTCTATAAATATTCAAATTGACGAATATTAAAAAACCGGCAAATATATTCGAATATCGAATATTCGATTGGGAAGCCCTAGTCTTGATTAATTGGCGATTATTTTAATACATAATGATTACTTTTATTACATTTTTGTAATCGTCAACCCAACTATAAAATGTTTTTCTTGATATTATTGACAATAATAAGTCAACTAATTTTTCTTTAAATTGTTTTATAACAGTTATTGTTGCAAATCAAACCATCGTAGATCCTGTTTGACTTGGTTGATGTACCCAAAATTTAAGTCGTAATGAGTTTAAAAATGTATCCACCTATACCTGGCTACATTTTTTTAAACTTCAAGTTAAAGCTTTTCATTTAAAATTAAGCTTTTTTCACAAATCTTTTAGAACCAGCAGATCAGTTTGACATCACTGCGCCTTGCGATCTCCGCATCAAACTGTCATTTTTCTTCTTTGATACCTTTGCATGAATATTTGCCAAGTTTAAACGCGTCTTTACGTATACATAGTAATTGAATTTTTTTACATCTAATGTAAAAAATCGTAAAAATGCTTAAAAATTCAAACCGATTAATTTGGAATATAAAACATTTCATCCGACATCCGATGGTTTAACTTTAAGTGAAAAATATTATTCAATGGTAAGTCTTATTTACAAATATACTAAAATGGAATCTAGTCAATGATCGCAGCTCAAAACATATAAAATATTTAAACGAATAACAATCACACATAAGATAAATTAAATATTATGTTCTAAAAAAATACTATTTTCCATTTTGTAACTAGCATTATGCAAAATACTAAAAAATAGTAATATTAACCTACCAATTGCTCCAAAAAGCTAGAGTCTAATATTTTCGTTGTTATTAATGTTAATTTGTTGATAATTCTTCTTTTATTGCCGTATCCGTTATCAATTGTTGACAAACTTCATTGAATATAATCTTGGAGAATTTTTCATGTGGTGATTTCTTAATGCTTTCGCGTGTGTTTATAATTACACTGTTATACAATGAAATACTCCTTTAAATTATGTATTTAGAAGTGCTGATAACAAATATCGCATCTATTTTCCTGTATTACCACGAAGGAAACATATACATTTTTGGATATAATACTAACATATTAAAAGTGATATGCTGAGACCTCAAAATTATTGGTAAACTATTAGGCATACAGTCTGGATTTACAAAAAAATTGTTGCTTTTTTTGCGAATGGAACAGCCTAGCAAAACATAAACCTTATGGATTGGCTCAAACGAAAAAACTTAATTCCACTTGAGAAAGACAAGATTTTGTTGCCAACGTTAGCTAAGCTGTAATTTTCATGGAAATGCGAAAGCTGACAACTTCAAGGAACTTATTGAAGTATTATCACTTTTTACATTCGCATTTGAAATTGGTACAGAACACGTTGGCTGACTACTGTTGGAACCTCAAAAACGAGGTTTTTGGTGGGAATTACAAACGACAGAGTTCAAAAATAAAATTTTGAAAATGTGAGTAAAAATGTCTTTTTTCGCATGGAATTTCTTCATTGAACAATCAAAATCTGTTCCATATATTTCATAGTTATTCACATCAATATTTAAATCTTATTTAATGAACAAACAAACAAAAATTAATCTCAAATTTCGATGTGTTTAGGGAATTGAATATTTATTTTTTTTGATTCGGCGGGGTCGAATTATAATCACCTATTTTCGTTCAAGGGAGCAAAATAATTTGAATTTGTTCATCAGTGTTATTTGTAAAGGAATTTTAAGTAATAGATGATTATAAGTAGAAAAAAATCATTGTTTTTAAATTTAGTTACGATTGTATTTACGAATTTATTAATTCGATTGATCAGAAATATCAATACTTTGGATCTCGAGAATTTATTCCAGATTCTAAATTTGAATCCGAGCCTTTATAAGTTTTGGATCTAGCCCACTATATCAACATCTGACCAATGATATTATTTGATCATTAGCATCAGAGTTTAATCACTTATTGATCTATTATCTATTATTCCCTTGTTTTGATTAAACAATGTAATTTGGAAGTGAATGAATGTCAATAAAGGATGATGATTTTTTTATGTAATTGTTACAATCTTGGAAAATATAGTGGAAAATATAGGAAATGTCGTTTGATTTAATGCATTCTAAAAGATTACTCTTCTCCAAATTTAGTAGCATGTTTTCCGATTTGAATTAAAATGTGAGAACCCTTTTCTCAAAATGTTTTCTTTTCTCAATAAGGATAATATACAGTGTTAACAGTTTTTATCAGAATTAAGTTCAACGGAATCTAAGCTTTGTAAAAAGTTCGTTTACATTATATTTCGTTACGTGATATAATCTCGTTTGAATATCAAAGAGCAAGCTTCCCCCTGAAGCTTCTCGACTTAAAATAATGACATCGTTTGACGTAAATGTGATCAATCAATCGATCTTCTTTGACTGCGACCGGTCCGATGGGCTATTTTTATAAACAAACCGATGTTACTGAATAAGCCGCCCCTTTTTTTCATCTCAGATATCAAATAATATCCGCTGGTTGAATGGGCACAGGTGACAGGTAGAAAAATACACCGCGGCCCTGAAGAGGCCATGGAGAGACCATGACTGGCGAGTTCTCGCCTTCAGAGAGGATGCGTCACATCACAAACGTGGGACGCCCCATCATCATGGGTTCTCGCGCATCAATGTTTTCATTCGCGTTTTTGTGTATTATGTCTCAAAAAAGGCGAAAGAATGCTTCGGAGGCATACCTGGAATGTGGTGCCTTATGCCAACGAGAAGAATCGTCTTCGACTCATGTGCCATGCTCACCCATCAAGCGAGTTGCCAATCAACACTCGCGATGAAATTTTGACACTTCCATAATGGGACAATGAGAGCTTTAAGCTTCATAGCGTGGCTGGTACAAAACTGGAGTGATGCCTTATATATTTGCTCAATAGTCTTAGACAAGCATCTTCGTACTATCGAGCATTCATTTTTGAACCAAAATATTCAGGTACCGTTACCTAAGATGTATATTTTTCCAAAATATCTACATGCTCTTTCAAATAAAAATAATGGAGATCATGAATCGTTATTTGATGTCAAGTCTTGGTGAATTATAGACTAAATTATTATAGCCCATACACAATAAGTTAATCAATCTAAATACTTGTTCATTTTCAAAAATCTAATGAACCACCTAAACCTCAATATCATTCATATAATCAAACCCATCCTATCATCAAACCCATGTCGATATTGATTTGAAATCAAGAAAATCTGTTACTATTCTCAAACAATCAATTATCCTTACGTTAAATAACCAATCTACGAACATCCTAATTTTCCATCTTTTATGATAAATCCAAAATTATTTCAGAATCCTACATGGTTTTTCTCTTTAAATTTATCGATGGGTCGTCATTTTATCCGTTTTTCTATAACTAGAATAGGAAGGATATGAGAAATAAAACACGTTAGAATTAATTAGCGAGTTATGAAACTATTAAAATCATTCCACTTTATCTTTATCCCAAGCAGCATTTTAGTTTAATGTATGAATACCATTAATTTTAATAATGATAACTTTTTTAAGCCTGATTTTATTCAATTTAATCAAACTAATATTTCTTGCTCCGGGTTTTTACAAAATAAGTGCCTTTCTAGAATTTTTCCCCGGCGTTTTCTATGTTATTTTTCCACCATAATTGTGATAAATTCAGCCAATTATTCATGGCGGGATATCAGTAATACAGACAAATTATGATTCAGAGCTAATAGAGCCATTTTTGATTGAAGCTATGATTTTCTGATGTTGAAAATAAAATGGTTTTTTGTGAAAAAAAAACCGTTTAGTAGGTGTAAATTGACGTTTTTTACACGTTTTATTTACAAATTGCGACTTCTTATTTATCAAGCTTTTAACCGTAATTGAGGTAATATTTATCGAGTTTGATGAATATTTTTATTTAACTAACTTGATAATACATTTAAATCTAAATTCCCGTTTCTTCAAGGTAATTTTAAGACTTTTAAAACAACATACATACATTAGTGCCTTTTAGCAATCCCTTTTATTACCTATAACCATTGCCAGCCACACCTCCTGTAGATTTGAACCCAAGATGATTGAGTTACAAGTCCGACCGCTTAATCGCGGGACTACCTGCAGGTTTAAAACAGCGGTAAGCTAATATTTGTCGTAATTTTTAAGTATTGTACAAAATTAAGCGTAAAATTCATCTTTCGTAATAGTTATCTTTTAGCACTATCATTCATAAAAACTTGCTTTAAGATCCCTAATCATTTACAATTTTTTTCGATTAAGCTCATATAATCAAAATTAAATAAATCGACCTTCTTTTCTTTACTATATTTTAGTGGAGATTTGATTATTGAAATTGGTAAGTTTATATTCTTTTTTAAACGCATTTTGTAAAAAACGAGATAAGAAAAGTATATCTAGATTTTAATTTACTTTATTCCAATCAATAAAACATATTTTTCTCATTTTTCCGAATAGATATATTCCTGAAAAATACTTATAACCTTCACCCTAAAATTTATTTTTATTGATGTGGCAAAATGGGCATTTATAAAGCATCCCTTTGTATGCATTCTGTTTGAGAACATATTTTTCATATAGTGCACCCTTCCTATTCGTTACATAACCAACAGTTATATTGAAGTTTATTGAAATTTAAGCAGCTGATGCTCCAACACCATTGGTAGATATCCTGCAATAGATTTACACACCTGGGGAAATAATGGCGCTCAAATGTTATACTAAAAATCCCATACACAAACGGGTGTTCCAAAATAGATCTGCGCCATTTAATTTAATATAAAACATTCATATACATCATCAATTATTTATGTTTTTTATCAGGATCAGGAATATAGGTCCTACCCATAAAAAACCCTTGTCGAACATAATTTTGCATTCGCCTTGTTTTTTACTCAATTTTGTGGTATACGTTCGATGTATTTGATTTGAACATAACATATTTCAGTGATCTGATAATTTACACATACGGACGTCTTAGTGTTAAAAGTATCCGCTGCAGAGAAAGGTGCAACTGGAATGTGTGGATCAAACACGTCAAAGGCAATAATAAATCATCGATCGATCCTTAAACGCCTGAATGTATCAGTATTCATATCTTTTACAAATCGAGTAAATAAATAAAAAAGACACGCTTGAAATATGGCTATTCATGTATATGGCCAATCTCGAAAATGAATTTAACTTTAAGGGTTTATTTGATTCGACATGAGCTACGGTTGAGGAAATTTAATACGAAAAAATATCATGGTTTTCACAATTCTATCAATGTGTAAAATCGAATGATGATTTTTGTTACATTTTTACATCATTTCAATAAAAGTAGGATGTAAATCTTTTGAAAAATGCATCAAATTTTATTATTTTAATATAATCCAATATTATATTTAATAGCCAATCTATTTTATTTGGCCACCATTTGAATCTGAATCATATGAAATATATAGGAATGATTCGATCATTTTTGTATAGAATTGCAAAATAATGGTAAAACTTATTGAATTATAATTATTCTGTTTGTTTGAAGGCTTTATAAAAGTACATAGACTTATGTTTTGACATATTATTTTGTTATTTGTCAATTAAATTTGATGATATCAACTATTTTGTCTAAAATGGGCTAAAAACATACAAAAAATATTTTTTTTTGTTATAATTCATAATTGTGATGTTTTTTTATATTGTGTATTTTATAAAAATAAACTCATTCCTTTTGGCTATTAAATAAAGTATAAAAATATATGTAAACATTTTCAAAATCATCTTAGAATTAAACTCGACTTAAAATTACAGTTTAAGTCGAGTTTAATTCTGATCCTGATATAATGCAACTTTACCAAAGTGTAATAGTGTTCCTGAATATATTAGTATAAGTGGTTATTTGATATTATATAGTATTTAATTAAGTCACAAATGACTACGTATTTTTTTCAATTTGAGGAAGATCAAACTTTGTAAGACAAAAGGTGTCTTCGAACAATTCCCATTAATCGCATAAATAGTCGTCAATTAGATCAGTATCCTTGTTATTTCAAATTCATTTTAGAGCTTTTTTGTGCACGAATGAATTTATAATTAAAGTAAATGGAGTAAAATCTTAATGCACAAAAAATGATGATTTCTTCTAAAAGATGTTTGCTATAAAGTTATCCAAAAAATTATAAAAATCACGCGTCCAACATAAATTATTAGTCAAACGTTTTGAAATTCAATAAACGCAAAATAAAGATTTAATATCGTCGTTATCTGTGATTCATATGCAAAGCATACATCGAAATAAATCTTCTTCTAGCTCATTCATCATACAATTAACAGATTTTTTTATTTGTAATTGTTATTAATATGCAAATGATGGATGACATAATATAATGATTGATGATGACTGTTTATGGCTATTAAATAATGTTGTAATACAAATGTATTGACAAATATTATAGCATTGTATTAAATGTGGATTCGATGTTGAAACTAAGCTTAATATATATATTTTTTTCGCTTCATGTTAATAAATGACTTTGGTTATCATCCTACCTTCATTTCCACCTTGACGCCGAACAGTTTGAACCTGTTGTTGACGAACTCAGAAGCTTCGAAACATGCGCCTTCAATTTTCAAAATTTGCACAAAACTTCAATGTACGAACGTTACATTATAACGACTCGTTAAATCACGAACATTTCCCAAAACATTAAACATGCATGAATATTCGATGTCACTGCGTCGTCACTTTTTCCCGCCTTTTTTGAGATGATAACCGTGTGTTTCGTTGTACGAGATTGCGGACGAATGATGCTGCGATTGCCTGAGATGACGGACGAGAGACTTCTGGAGAAGGCTTCGCAAAGCGCATCGCGGCAGGTTCTTCAACCCCACCGATAAAGAACGCGCTGTCCAATCAGCAGCCTTCGTGCGGGGACAGAACCGCCCCTGAAGCACTGATTGGCTTAAAAATTTACCAAGGCGTGGTTAGCTTCTGCTTTTGAGAAGAACTTGATTATGGCACCAAAAACATGAACAAATTGAACTGTTTACAAGTAAGGGCGTAACTACAGGTGTGTATTGAGTCTTTCGTACACTTTTGCAGCCGTTGAACTCTAGGCAACTTCACAAACTTGCAAGAAACATACGAAACCGCCTAAAATAAATTGCTTCTTAATACATACACTGTAAATACACGTATTTAACGACTCTATTAAAATAGATTGCATGCAATATGATAAAATTATTTATACCGTTTATTTATTAATTTAAAATATAGTTCATACGAAATAATATTTATCATCACTGTCATACACTTTGTCTTGCAAAGTATTTTTTTTAAATACTATTTTTTTAATAAAATATTTCTAGTTCTCGATGACTTTCTTTCAGAATTAATAAATAATGTTGCAGAAGCATCGTTTATGATTTTCAAAACGCCATATTTCATTTATAAAGTTGCATAATGGGATGAGTATGTACGTCAAATTTATCGTTGTACAGGATCGTATTAGGACTCATATTAGAATGCAAATATTCCTTTTGATCAAGACCAAAAATAACAAATAAATCACCTGTCACTGTTTTTTTACTTATTTTCCTAATATTTAATTGTAAATCGAATATGTACAATTATTGCGTACGATTTGCATTTCGTGGAATTGAATGATTAATTTGCTCCAATTGAAAATTAGAAAAACATTTTTATTAGGGGGACTGAAAAGTAATCATGTATTTATTAAATAAATCTTAAATAATAATCAACAAAATAGTTTTCATCGTTTTATATCACCTTTTACCGGCGTAAAGATAATTTTTCAATTCCCTTTTTAAAAAAGTCCTTTGATTTTTTACTGAAAAACGTACCTATGTGCATTTTTACTTCTCCAACTTTGTTATTTTTTAGCTTCTTAAAGTATCTTCTAACGATCTGAAAAGGTCTGGATCTGGATGAGACTGGATGAGATTTCCAATTCAAGCTCTCTTATTTTTTCCTGAGCTATTTCTATAGCATGCAGTCCCGCATTATCGTTAAGAAGAATCCTTTTTTGGTTATTGACCAAAACAAATCGTTTTTATATGAGCTCATGTTTCATTCGTTCAAATCGTTCACAATAAACAATTACTGTAATGGTCTGACCAGGTTTGAGCAATTCATAATAAATAACTTCAGAAAAAACCACCACACACACAGAAAAATCTTTTTTATTGTTAGTGATGATCGAGAGATTGAAACAGGTACTTTTCCGGAAGGAAGCAATTATTTTTTCATAGAGAATTACTATAAAGCATCCAATTTTCGTTTCTAGTCACAATTTTCTACAAAAACGGATATTCTTCATACCGAGACAGAAGACATGCACAGATTATACGGTATACATATCTGCGACAATTCATGGGGTATCCAAATTCCTAATTTGCGTAACTTTCCTTTATATTTTTACTGGATCAGGTCTTAACACAGACTAACTGTGATAGTGTTCATCAAAGAAATTTTGATTACTTTTCGGTCCCCCTAATACTTCAACTTCATAGTTTATTTTCTCTCATATCTAAATTATAATTCCTATCCAAACAATCCTATTCTTATTTTACCACATGTGAAAGTCAAATGGGAACTACCACATGAAAAATCCTTTCTTAAATAAAGTCTGTTATGGAAATCATTATCCTACACCCGATAATGGACATGGCACTCTAAGAAGAAAGCTTTTGATTTTTTTTTTAATTAGATCTATGAGTGAATGCAGAAATTAACATCATTATAAAATCAAGTCCAATCATAAGAACTCCTTTTAATTATATCCCAGAGTTTCTTAAAAATAAAGTTTAAACTTAAAGAGAAAAATGAAATTATTTAATGATCATTTTGTGTCTTTTGATATATTATTAGATATTGATGCAAAAAATTATCAAACACGCATATTGTTCTAAATGTGTTATATAAACATAGTTCTTCATATTTATTATTCAATAGCTCTCACATTTACATACTCATTTTATTGGAAACAATGTATATTATTTTAAATACACGTACTCAGTAAATTAGTGCCAATTTCAAAGTAATAATTTTATCTAGCACGATTTTATAAAGTGGGAAAAGCGTGAATTTCCTCCCAACAGCGAACACGTATGTGTGTCATATTAATTGCACGTACTTTATCATTAACGTCGTTGTAATTAAGGTCCTTTGATAACGAACCCTTCATCGCCTGTGCTTCGAACATCCATCTAATAACAGTAGTTAGAGCGTCTACCGTTTCTGTAAATCTCGAACTGATTAGGACGTCACTCCTCTAAACACTGTATTTGCAATAGCAATTTATGCTACTATAATAAGGCAATGTACATGGTAAAATAAACTTGATTGTAGTTCTGGTATTATTACACGTATGTACAAGAGCTTAAGCATAGTTCGCAACTGTCAAACTAAGCATCGAGTAATCTCGTTACTGTCGACCACAAAGGATTTTTGTAAAAAGGGGGACGCTACTCACAAATGGCAGTCAAAATGCACTGCCTTTTCTATTGTAAAATTATAAATACACGTACTTAATGTAAAAATGAAACAGTAGTTGCCAATACACATGCTTTAGTAAATATCTAAATTAGGCAGACTTCAACTGCAATACACATACAATGCAATACAAACACATACGAAATTATCATTATTTTTTAATGATAATTCAATAATAAGCAGCTCTGCATGAATTTACTATTCGTATTTACTGTTTCAGATCTACAAAAGCAAGAAATTTATTTGTCAGATTTATGGATCCGATCTATGAAAGAAAACTGGAGTATCTAAAAGATCAATCGCCATATTTATACTACTGGTCGTCCAAATTTCCAATAAATATCTGTATAATTAGATTAGATTTAAATCTCAGAATATGGAAGTCATTAATGCTTAAGCAAAAATGTTTAAAGTTTGCAACCAAACAATTTAACGCATAATATACGATATGCACATAATTTCTATCTTTTGAGGACAGATTTAACTATTAAAACGTATGAAAATAACATGATTTTCGTTATTTTTTCCGATAAATTACTTTATTGGCTATAATAGTGTACAAGTATATTATATTTTATTTGAAAAAAGTGATCCAATAATATTATTTTCATTCGAACTTCTGCAATTTTAAAATAATCTATGCAAAAATCGCTCATTCCTTCTTCATCGTTCATTTTTACAATAGTTTTTTCTTATCGTATTAACCATAATCAATGTTCGATAAAACACCACCTGATCATCTTTATTTTACTTGTTTGTGTTCCGATATCAACTAATGCTAACTTTCAGCTACTGTCATTCAATACAACATTATATTTTATACAAATGATTGAAATTCATATATTAACAAATGCTAAATACTAAATCTAAAATCATCACACCCTGTACATATGTTTGTGGTAGATATAAGTATTAGTATTGAGAGGCAGAGACGCGTGAAATGCGAAAATTGTATCGACCTCAGCGAGGGGAAGACTATTATATTTAATCAGGCAGTCTTCTACTGTATAAATTAACTTCGTCGCCGACCAAATAAAAAATATTCTCGAATTGATAATTTAAAAATATATTTATCGTTCAAGATGCAAGTCTTGAAATTGGTTTTGCAGACAAATATATATAATTTATCTTTAATTATAGGATTTTTTAAAAATGGATCATTGCTATAGAGGGTTGGGGTCAGATTCGCCTTGTAAGTAAAAACAATGATCTAATGTTCAGGTTGATTTCCTGAAAAAGTTAACAAAGAGACGATAAAATATTCAAAAAAATAAATAACCGATGTGCAAAAATAGTTAAAATATAAAAATAGTATCGCCATTTACTCAATGATCTCTTATGATGACTCGCTTTCAAAAATGTATTGCCATAATATAATAATATATTGACATGATGGCAAGAAAAGTTCACTCAAAGATATGGGCCCATAAATTACGCGATTTTTACCGTAAATCTTGTAAAGTTCCACTTTTTGTAAATTGTTTTCTGTATTATCATTAAAAAATAAAGAATTGAACAAATATAATCGTTTGCGAATTGCTTTAAGAACAATGCTTAATAATAATATATATAGTGGTAAGCATTTATTTCCTCCCTACTAATCGAGCTTTGCATTTATTTGCACTGAGTGTAAATTCAAAATAGTTTTGAAGCTATAGCGATTTTTACATGAGCATTTACTATCGCAAGCGATGTCTAATTTTCCCTGCTACAATGACAAGTTCGTACACAACAGTGTTCGACTAGAGATAGATATGTCTAACAAAAAGATGTAACGAAAATATGTAACAAAAATTCAACTCCAATTTTTTCATGTGTATTGTACTTTTTGTAGTTTTAAATTTGATTATATGTATGTATAATGTTCAATATCATTGTTCATCTAAAGATGTGAAGCCAAATGAATAACAGTAATCGATATTTTAATTATATCTGAATATGAAATATGATTCAGATCGAAGGCTGTTAGTTTAATAACTTTACGGCTAAATATATGATGATAATCACAATGCAAACATATTCTTTGTGAGATATTTGTCGTTGAACTTCTCAATGGTAAGTGATAACGGAGATGATGGCGATTTGATAGCAAGAACAGGATATGTGCAGTGTCGATAAGGTAGTCCCATAAGAATCTATTAGGACTCGCACAAAGGAGGCAGTGGCCGCTCACAAACAAGCAGCGCAGCCATTATGCAAAGTGGACAGTCTATTAAAAATGGGATTAGGATGGAAGGAGTTGTGGCCTGTTCACGACCAGCAACCCGCTAATAAATCAAACTTTCTCGGCATTCCTTTTATCTGGCCAGTGATAAATGTTAAATAAAGGTCGTCGGATGTTTTTATTTGATCCCATTTAACTGTATCCACATAACCCGCGGCTGTGTCCGACCAAAAAGTTATTATATGCGAGACCAGCACCAACATAATTCTTTCCGATCGAAAGACTCTAAGCCACACATTGTTTGGCTTCGGTATGAGCTGGTCATCTCCACATAATTCATCTCCGGACACTCTTCAACGCGGACTTGCATTTGCAACCCGATTCGGGTGCAATTCTTCCATTAACGTAATGGATTTCAAACTGTGTTCCAAGCCATCCTGCGGTTTCTCGTTATAATTGAAAATCAAGTATTGATACTTTTGTATAATATAACATTTGATATTTATGCTGCTGACGTTTAAAACAACTTCAGCTTAAATTTTAGCAATACAGCAGACCCGTGGTAATCTCTCCCCCTGTAATCCAATATCCCAATACAAGTATAGTACAGATATACAGTAAAGCTTCGTCAATGTAAAAAAAAATATGCAAAAGTGTGATTCTTGACAGCCTAAATCGTAATGAATATTTTTGTAAGTAAACAAGTGAGTACGATGTAGAAGAATCTATGATTTATGATACAAAAAAGAACCGCGAGAACATTCAAAAGTTTGTCTCTACCATTGATTGTAGGCCAAGCAAGAGCAAACTTTCAAGAAAGCTAAACATTCAGAGGTGGAGGAAGTCTTATATATGTGGTTTCTTCAGCAAAAAAACAGGCATACACTTACTTTTAGGCCCATATTGGCCATGAAAGCGAAGTTAGTTTAAAAGGAGATAACAAAAAAAGAAGACTTTCAAACGCATCATGGAATACGTTTGATGACTGTAATAGGTTTTTATTTTTTATAGCTCCTACGGCCATTAAAACCTTATATTATCCATATATAAGTCATCACTTTTAGATTACAAGTTCGCCTTTCAAGGGGTCGGGGGTAGTACTCTATAGTCCGACAAATTTGACAACCCGACACTGCCTTGCAAAACGTTTGTCGGACTACCGCGAGTCTGCTGTACTTCCCTACTACATCTGATGAAAATCATTTGAAAATGGCACTTGCCATACGGAACGATCGATGTATCCTCGAGTAGGCAATCCAGAATCAAAATCATCCACTTGAAAAGTTAACTGTTTTTGAACAACCCTCAACTTACAAAATTTACAAAGAAACTCACGCTGCATAATAGACGCGCCCTCTTCGAGAGAGGCATCATTATGGGTTTATCCCGAAGTTTCTCAAATGGGGATCAAATCAGCACGCCTCGAATTACAAGCCATACAATTGGGGATGAAATTAAATGGGGTGCGGCGGCACAAAACCAAAATATGTCGTAATTTTATGTAATAATCCACGTGCACAATTATGTCTCATCGAATTAAATCATTGATGTTGAAATAACTCATTGCTGCCCGTGTCTACGATTTGCGAAATTGTGTCCAATTAAACTATTTCTCAAGGTATCAATTATTAAGAGATCTTGACGTTATTATTGTTTCAATTATACACAAAATTTTACAAATTTCATAATCTAGGTCAGCGGTTTTTAAACATACATATGTAGTCCGCGGACCCCCTCTTGAATTTCTTTTTTCGCGGACCCCATTCCAACTCTTGTGACTTAATTTTTAAAAAACAAATAAACATTTCTTGGTCAAATATTGGTCAAAATAGATCTTCTTATAGTGTTTTCTGTAAATTATTCCACGAAAACATCTTGTTTAAGTACAAATAAATGTTTTTTTTATATCTTCGCGGACCCCGGGTAATGGCTTCGGTGTGTTTAAGAACTGCTGATCTGGGTGATTTCTTTAAAATCTTCCTATATAATATTTCTAAATATGAGATCATTGTCGATTCACAATTATATATATTTGATTAACATGTTTTCCCATAGTGATAGTTTAGAATTCTCCGCAAGCTGACGAACTTTTAATCTTAGTTTAGTCGACAAAGCTGTATGAATCACGTAAATATAATTGAAAGCTATTACGAACTTCTTCCAATATTATTTTAAAAACATAATGATCCCCTTACATGGATTTTGTTGAAAATTTAAGCATCCAGATAATACTTATTTTGTATAAAATGTAATGGAATGCGTACCATTCGATAAAAATTTTCGCGACGTGTCAATATCAATGTGCATATCCAATTTTATTCCGGCAAATATTAATCTGCAAAGCATTTATCACAGGCAACCGCGTTGCTATTGATTTATTCAAAAAAATCGTCGATTGAAAAACCAAAGTTGCAAAGCCATATGTGAGAATAGCAACATCAAAACGTGACTAAAACCACTATAGGATTTTATTTATTCTATTATTATGACGCTCTATTTGATTCGTATACATTTTGAATACACAATTTTCAAAATTTAAACATTAGTACAATTCAATAGTTTCCAACTCATCGACTTTCTCCGGTTTTGAAGCTTCGAAGCTCAGGGGCGAGAATCTTAAATACATCCCTTTGTGGCCACCGTCGCAGGAGTCGAGGGTGATTGTCGTCTATCAAAACATCCCTTTTGTAGCGTTTTGCTCCATTGGCTCAGCAATAATTGGTGTCATACGCCGAATAATTTGGCACACTCTGTATATTGTATTGAGTCATGCTCGACACGTGCCCCATTGTCACCTAGCCGTTCGTCGTTCCATTACCCATGCACTCCTCGCACTCGGCTCATTCAATTTTACTTCAATCAAACACAAAAAAGTAAACACGAAAAAGATCAAAACTCGAATGATCGAATCAAGAGCAACCATGTTTAATAAAACGAGAAACGTGCGTCTTGTTGAACTTATGTGAATAATAGCGAGGATTTTCATATCGAATTTGAAAAGGGCGGACTAGACTTAACATATAAAAAGGAAACATGAACACGCTTGATTGCTTTGAATTGAAAAATTAGATCAAATTAATGCTCTTTTTCATAATTGTGTCTAAAAATAAATGTATAATTTTGATACAATACGAAATGTTTTATTTGACGTCATCTTCGTCATAAAAAATGATAAGATAGTCCCAAAAGTATCCGACTTAACGTATAGATGGCGGATGTTCTTTTAAAAAAAATACTATGGTAAAAAGTATCACATCACACCTACTAAAGTTTCAAGAAGCTACGTTGTTTAGCATTTATTTGATAGTCATCAATGGTGAACGTTTTCAGTGAAACTGTAAACATGGAAAAAAATTATCATCGTTATGTGATACAATACTTTTATATGAAAGGTTTCAGTCCAATTAATATTAAAGCCGAATAGATTCTACTCTCGGAGAGTCTGTTCTTTCGTTTATAATAGTAAGATGTTGGGTAGCAGTGTTTAAACGAGGCAACGAGGTAACCACTCCAAAAAATGGTGAAGAAAATATACAAAATGGTATTAGATGATCCTTAACTGTAAGTGCGCGAGCTAGCACACATGGTAGGCCTTTTAAAAGACGCTGTACATCGCATTTTGACTGAAAATTTGGGCATGAGAAAGCTGTGCGCAAGATAGGCGCCGCGTTTGCACACAATGGAACGCAAACAGCGTCGTAATGATGTTTTAATTGAGTGTTTGGCGATATTTCACAGCAATAAAGTAGAACTTTGGATCAATTCATAATCATGGATGAAACATGGGCCCATCACTTCACACCCGAAAGAAAGGAACATGGGGCTCATCCATTGATCCGAGTTGTTTATTGATCCTGCTATTTATCATAGAAATATAAAGATCATAGTAAGCCCCGGATATGCATTTATCACCAAAAATCCTGCAATAAGTCCTAATAAAGGAAGGAGTGGCCGCAAGGTCTCTGGGCTTAATCAGTCCGCTTTTAAGACCGCTGATGCAAGGAATGAGCGCTTCGCGATCGGACTTCATGCTCGAACGTGTTCATAGAACATGATCTATGTGCATGAACGGATCTCCACACTCTGAGATCGGGGAAAGCTTAAACCTGAAAAGCGAAGCATTAAACCGTCTGTGCCCTGTAAGGAACTGGGACGTTCAGTAATCTGGCTAATTAATATCAGTATCCCTGATATTAATTAGCCAATATTAACTACGAGTTTACTCATATATACTGTAAAACGTGGTCCCTTCTAACTGGAAGATTATACTTTTGCATTAATTTTTAACCTAATATTATGTTTGCTTTAATTTGATGGCTTTGGAGAGGAACTTGGATAAATCGAGCTAAGCTAGTTTAATTGTGTCAATCGAGAATGTCAATACTTCAATATCACAAATTTGTAGATGTGAGATCTAGTTAGATATATCAGATGCTAAAATGTCTATAAAAATGTTTATGATATTGACGCATGAAGTGTTTTAATTTACACATTTTATAACAACCGAATAATTTTTCCGCAAATAAATTTAATATTAATAATTTATTAACCTGCATGATATTTTTTATAAAATAAATCTGCCTTCGTATATTGTTCATTGTTTCATTTTTTGATTCGATGGACATTCTTTCTCGAGAATTGCAAATAACCGTACAGTAATACGGTAGTGGGATGTACGATTTAACACTGCACCATTGCATGTCCTGAATATTAACTATAAAAGGGGTTTGAGGAGGATCGAGGAGACTTACCTCAGCGAGGGAGTTTATTATGACACAAAATTTGATCTCTTCCATGCGTCATTATGTATTTATAGTATTTGAATATCCACGGATATAAAGGAGATAATTAGCAAGCACATAAATTATAGCGATCAAAAGAGGTGTGGATGGATTAATGCATGCGACAATTTACGCCGTTTGGTTTGCTTTGGTGGATTTTAAATCCAAAAAGACGACCGCGACAAACGATCGCAGATGTTGATGATATATTCTGCAGATCGTGCAATATTCAAACGCAATGCAATTTTTGCATCGTTCGGATATATTTTTGATATTTACATCTGGAAAGCCATTCCAAATGCAATATTTCATAAGACAATTAACGTGAACGTGAAAAGCATTAATGTTTTGCTTTTGGCACTCGAGGTATTTAGATAACACTTCAAGGTTCGTAAATATGTGGCAGAAACGAATCCGAATTAAATCCAGAATTGAGTCAAATTTGAACTGTCCGACTCTTGCATTTGTGGTATAAGATCTTTACAAACAAGAAGACTATTTAGACAAAATATTGCAACTTCGTGTGGCTTCGACAGTTGCAGACACCCTTGCCAAGTCTGATGGAAACACTAGGTTGTTAGTATTCTATAATGCAATTTGGTGCGGACGTGCAGACCATGCCTCTTTGATTCCGTCTCGCCCGCATTAATGTCCCCTTCCAGGATGCGTACCCTCTCCTTAGAACTTCCGTAGACTACCCAACGGGACATAGGCACAGTGAACACGTTCATCACAAAATGTCAATCGTAAAAAATACACCTTAAATCCTTTATAAATTACGTATAAAATGTAACAAACATATATTATTTATATTAATCATATTCATTTAAAAATAATCAATTTCTAGCTCGTTTTTATTTGCTCAAATTATTAAGTATAAGTAGAGCCTAAAACGCCAATCGTTTTATTGGTTGACTGTTTTTAGGGATTACACAGCACTTTCAAATCGTGTTTTGTGCTCTTTTGGTGACTATATTTGTCAAAAATAAATTGTGATTTTTAAAATTCAAATTTGACAACCCACTTCTGCAATGGATCGATTTTCACCGAGTGAAGAATTTTTAACAATTAATTCAATAGCTAATCCTTAAATATGAATCCGATAGGTGGTTCGAAATATCAGAAAAGGGTAAAAAAAAAATTATAAACTTTCCTTTAAACAATTTAAAAACGCGATCGAAACTCCGTTTTATACTAACATTTTAAGTAATTAAAATCATTAATATATATATATATATATATATATATACCACATGTATATTTTTAAATTTTAACAAGTACTGATTTGGAATGTTGAACATGGACGTACAATATGAACCGACCCTGTATCTTTCTATTCCTCGGGGAGCTTTGAAGCAATGTGTAAGCAACAAATTAACAATTAGCCTCTGTTTTATTCATATCGATTTGTGTGTTTATCGCTTTTGTCAGTATTTGCTCGTTGCCCGGTCGAGGGGTGCCATTGCTTTGGGGTAGACACCGGCTGGGGTTGTACCCCCAAAACGACACCACGAGAAAGTTCTCCTCCGGGACGACCGATAACTCAATAAGAAAGGATAATGATCACTATTTACACGCTCATGGGATGAGCATATATTTTGCTATCCTCCCGGGTATTGTCAATTGATATTTTGTAATATATCAGCTTTTTCGAGAATTAATCCATTGAAGGCAAGGCTGAAAAATATTCATTCATCAATCATCAAAAATAATAAAAATATCATCCGAAAAAAACATGAAATGATCTATAGTTTTTGCAAGAGTTTGATCTCTTATCTATTAAAATTTGTTAGGACTTTGTTAAGTAAAAATTAAGGTTAATTATGATTGTATTAGGTCATCCTGAAAGAATGCATTATTTTTCCACGCTATCGTTTGAGTTCAGTTTGTGAACCCAAGAAAAAACATATTTAACATTATATGTAATTAAAAGATGCCAATAAATCAGAACGACAATCAAATTTTAATGATATGCTGCGATCTTTAATTGAATCAGATATTTATCAATTAATAAAATAATTATCAGATTCATTTAAAACGCAAATTATCATACTTCGGCCTTATATACTTAGCGCTCATTTCTATTATACGAATCATGAAACTAATATACGATTTACATATTTTTCTTAATATTCTCATTGTCCATTTTTACTAAAATCAAGCTCAACGATTAATCAATTTTCTTAAATATCCACAATAAAAATATTACGTCGATGTTCAACTTATAATGCTGGACATATAGTTAAACATATAGCGAAGTCTTTTGAACCAATCTATAATTGCGTCATTCGCTTCGACGACTGCTCGCGTAGTGAACTAATCTCATTGTCTTACAACCCCTGTCCTTCTACAGGTCTTCCCTTACTTCTTGTTCCTCTTTTAAACGCCAGCATTCATCATTTTTTACCATTTTATCAAACTATAGATAACTAAATATTAATTTTGCTGTTTAAAATGTAAATAGCATAAATGAAACAATTCAATTAACATGGTACCTTAACAAAAAGAATAAATTGTCACCTGATCTCAGTTTTTTTCAAATAAACGCTAGCTCGTATATCTAATACGCTATATAATCTTTCTCGTTATTAGTCATAGCTAACAGATCGGAATAAGCTTTAGAATTTCATTGCTTGTCAACTTATATCATGAATAGTTATAAATTCTTGTCCAAAAGCATCAAATCCATCGTAGCGTCAAAAAAGACCCACGATTGCAAAAGCTTTTCTTTGTTATTTGGGAATACTACATATCGTTATTACAAAATATAATTTTCAACGTTGAATATTACCTATCTATACTTATCGGGCAAAATTTTAATGCCAGTCATAAAGCATCAGAGGCTTTAAACGAAAATATTCTATAAATTCATTTTTGACCACGTCGTTTGTTTTGTATTTTTTCCCATTCAAATAATGCTGCATAAATCTAAAAATATGAAAATCCGACGTAGTGATGTGAGGAGAAAATGTAGGATGTCAAATTGTCTTCCATCCAAGGTTTTTTATTTTTTTCCGCGTTATTTTCGCCGCATGGGGGCGAGGATTATCATGCTGTAAAAATACTTTTCTTCGATGGGCGAGAGAGGGTTGTTTATTTATTTTTCCGTCACTAAACGGTCTAATTGTTCACAATAAAATATAGCATTTATCGTTTATCTAGGTTTAGTCTTTCAAAATGAATGATAACTCCGCAGTTCCCATCAAACAGACAAAATAATGTTTTTCTTATGAGGCTGAGCTACGGGGTTGGTTTCACTACCTGACCTTTCGATAACTATTGATTTTTAGGTCCATAATTACAGTTAAAAACCCATTTCTCATCTCCAGTTAGTAAGTCGCGTAAAAATGGCGTTATGGGTTCCATTTTTAGAAGTTTTTCGCATGCGTTAATGCAATTGCCTAGATTCTCCTTTTTTAACAAGTGCGGCACCCATTTTCCTTGTCTCTAAACTTTCCCGATTTTTTAAAGTTTCTCTTGAACACTCGAACATGAATAACCATGATTGGATTATTTTAGATTTCAGCAGTCAGAATGGTGGCATTCACCTTACGCTGTCTTCCACTTCCAGGGCTATTTTTTAAACCGAAATTGCGAACATTCAAAATATTGCTCAGTATATCACAAGTATTTTGAATGGCACGTGTTGCAGTCTATTTAAAACATTAAATTCCAAATAAATTCTTCACTCGGTGAAAATTGATCCATTGTAAAGTGGGTTGTTAAATTTGAATTTTAAAAATCACAATTTATTCTTGATGAGTATAATCACCAAAAGAGTACAAAACGACTTGAAAGTGCAGAAGTGCAAATAATCCTCAAAAACGGCCAACCAATAAAACGATTACCGTGTCCGGTTCTACTTATATAAATATTACGATCATCTTGTTCTCTATTCTCTCATAACTAAATAGCTCCTAAATCTAATCAAAAAGAATTCCAGCAATAAAGCATTTTAATAAAATAAAGTCTGTCTTTTTTTAATAATATAATTTTAACATAAACTATCTCTAATAAATATTCTAAATATAATAAATAAACAATAATATTGATTAGTCTAGAAAAACCTACTTGTACCATGAATCCAGAAGTGCTTGCAACGTTGTTTTCTTCATGGACATCTTGTGCCATCGAGCTTATAGATGAATCATGTTTTATTGATGTCAGTGAATTCACAGTTTCCGAAAAACACGGTGTGTCGTCGTTTTCATCGTGTTGCATTTCCATGATCATATTTTCTATGATTTCCCAATCGTCATTATCTGCAGTTTCAGAATGTAAGGATTTTTTCCCATCGGTATAACATGTTTCCAGAAATTCTTCCGAATTAAATGGAGCTTCCCATTCCGATGGCAGCTTTGAAGTAGTATCTGCATCTGCCATATCATCAGATTTTGGTTCGTCTACTTCACTCTTAATCAATATCGTGTGAGAAATTCTTTTCCATTTCGGTTTTCTTTCGATAACATTACGTTCCAAGCTGCTGAAATTGTAGTACAGCCTGAATAAAGCCGGAATATCAAGTTTCATTCGATCTGCATTGAATTTTTTACTTCGTGTTATTATTTGATAATCTGAATCATCACTTTCACTCGAGTCTATGACGAATTTCTTCCTTTTCCGTAAACCGACCGCCTTGATTACACCATCGTCGATTGTCTTCTGACAATCAATATCACTGTCACTAGAATCGCTATAAACTGACATCATTCCTTCTTGTGTTTCACGTATTATTAAGATTCAGCTCCTTAATTTTGCTTCCGTATAACTGCACAAAGACATCTGGCAGAATGACTTATGGCAACTAAGAGCGATTTCCAGCGCTATAGCTAAATATTGACCAACTATTTTTAGTTTCTGCAAGGAGTAGGAAGTTAATCGTTTGCTTTTCAACTACACATATTTCCGAAAAATGTTCATTAAAAGTAAAAGTGCTTTCAACTTTCCGATCTTCTGAGAGCACGGGAAATGTAAATCTGGTTTCCGGCAAACCGCAAAGGTGAACGGAAGTCTTTGATTCACAACTCATCGCGATGAGTATAAAAAAAGGAGTAGACTCTTTATGGGGACATGATAGAATAATATTCTCGCAATTTCCTTCTCCCAGTAGCAAAATATATGGTCAATTATGCGAAATGTATAATATGTATTCCATTTTTGGAATAAACTTTAGCTGAAATTAATTGATACATATTTCTTGCGTTATTTTTTTTTAATATATCAAATTCTTATTAGCTTTGAAATATATTTCAGACAAAAATTATGCTGAAATGTATATTCTGTACATAGTCATGTAATAAAAAGGTATTAAATTTGCATTGTTTCCCTTCGCATCTTAGTCATACGGCAAACTTAGCTTCAGGAATAAATCGTTTCCAATGGTATTACTACGAATGTTCTAAACTTCAACTATTTGTTAATCGATAAATTTAGCATTTGAATTTATAACAATGGATTTAATGGCTTAACCGGTTGTTGAGGAATCCCACATATGCTGCGAACTGATTCGATGTTGGACCTAAATGTAATCGATGTTTTAAAAAAAATTATGCAAAAAGTATTGAATATGAAATGTTGATTTTTAGTGTGTTCACTAGGCTCTCTTTATTGAAAATAAAAATGTTTTATAAAGTTTGACAATTTGTACCCGTAGGTAGTCCCGCGTTAAGCGGTTGGAATCGTAACTCGATCATCTCGGGTTCGAATCCCACAGGAGATGTGGCTGGCAACCACATTTTTAAAAACATATATATGCCATGAAAAACCATGTCAGAATGGTTGGTAATGGTCCCATAAAAGGGATCGATAATAGCCACCTCAAAAAAAAACCTATTTTGTTACTAAAACTTAAGTTTACTTACTGATTGTTTATGTTTGCGCGAAGAAATGAATGGATATTGTGTGCTATTAGCAGTGCTAAGTTTCATTCATTGATATACAAGATTGACGCTGCGTGGTCCTGAGAGAAAAGTGGATTTGTATGGACGATAAGCAGTGCACATACGAATATAGAATCTATGTTTACGTCATTTTAAAATTAACTCACCAATCAAAGGGTTAAGCATACTTTTTACTACCATCAATTTTCTAGATATTCTCTATGCAATGCTTTGTTGACCGATCTAGAAAAAGAAATTTTATTGTACTCTCGAATGCATATAGGGCAGCGGTTCTTAAACAGGGGTCCGTCATATAGACCGCACCCATCCCATTAAGTGGAAATTATTTACAGAAAACATTATAATAAGATCTATTATAACCAATATTTTACCGAGAAATGTTTGTATGAGTTTAATGTACAAGATCTTTCAATAGGGACGCTCAAAATGTATTACTTTAGATTAAGTCGAATACCGACAACGTGTGGTTCCAACAGAACACGATGTACATTCTGCACGAGCGATTTGAGGGCGTCGTTCAATTGACTCGTTTTTTTATTACTTTCTTAAAATAAGGGATTTATTTTCACGAAAAAAGGCAAAAACTTATTCACACACCCAATACATTTACTGAAACAAGATATTATCGCACGCAAACAAAGCCTTTATCCTGTAGATTGACATCGTTTATTTGTCGAACAAAATCCTTTTCCAATCCCTCTTGTTGCAGGTGCACCATAGGCGCAATTGCAGGTGCATTTGCATTAATATTTCAAATCAATCCAACAAACATACGATTAAATAGGTAATAAAAGTGTATCTTTGATATTTTTATGTTAAATTGTATTATTTTGGCGGATAAATCTTTCAAGTCCACTCAATTTAATTTCCGAAAAAAATAAATACTACACCGACTGCAGATTTTTTCGAAGTTATAAAAAACATGATAGGAAACCAAGTTATTTTACTTTAGAAATACCCATCATCTTTTTCAACAAATTGATTTTCCCAATTTTTTCTATTTTTCAAAATACTTAAATGGTTGCATTTATATGTCCGGCTTTTTAATTCATAAAACACAAAGTGTAGTGTTTCAGAGTTCTAATAAGCCTTTATAGTTATTCGGCTTAACTAAAATTATTGACTTTACTTTTGTAGAATTGTATTTATAATTTAAGCTAAGAAAACTTTGTGAACTATTGCAGTAAGCTAGTGTTTGATGAGCATGCTCTTAATAACATCATATCCTCTCATATCAATCATCAAAATTATTTTAACGACTATAATTTATAGCACTATATTGTCTTCATTGGGACAAAAGCAATCATTCATAGTACACTTAACTAAAAATCATAATTTGTCTACTCTCAAACGCACATGATGCATGCCGATTAAATTATTCTAATGTGATAGGTCCACCTGCATCATTTCTTTTGTGGACGTAATTACATTTATGGAGAGTGCATCTTATCTATCTTATCGTGATTCGCAATTGATTTCATTCAATTTATTCAGTGAATATCATCATGATTACAAATTTTAATATTTTTAATAAGGTTATTTTTTTGTTATTTAATAACACGAGTCGATGGTCGAAGTATTCGCATGCCAGAATTTGCATATGTTGTTTGATGAACGCGGATGCAGTTAGCTC
The DNA here is from genome assembly GCA_008973525.1 of Stenopsyche tienmushanensis. Taxonomy (NCBI): domain Eukaryota; kingdom Metazoa; phylum Arthropoda; class Insecta; order Trichoptera; family Stenopsychidae; genus Stenopsyche; species Stenopsyche tienmushanensis. Next base: position 637,835 of record WACJ01000526.1, read on the forward strand.
CCGGCTAAAAGCAATATTTTCAAAGAATAATTTTGTAACACGGTTCCTTGTTAATTGATCATTAAAATGTAATAAGTTGGACTACGTAATGATTGAAAAAACCCTACGAATATGAGTTCAGCACAACTGATTATGGACCACTTTCCGATAGCTCCTTTAATGTAAGAAGACTTATTCAAATAATGATTTTCATGTAGATATTTACAATTGTCCATGATGATTTATCAGTGAGTGGTGAAATTATTCTTCTATTTCTTCTATAATTTCAAAGTGATATGAATAAATGTTAATACCCCATAACTTAATTATACCATATAACCATAGCCTAAATATTAAACCAGCTGAAACTTAACAAGATGTTTATACAACTATTAATCTTAAAATAAGAAAATAAATATATGTGATTTAATGGGTGTTTCAGCATGGGGTACGTCCCATTCATTTAGAAATTGGCAAAAGTCATCTCATCGCCCAAGTCAGGCAAAGACACCAGTAAACTACCCGAAAATATTCGAAAAATATATTATAAATAGACTGAATGTATCTATGACTCAGTATAAATATTATTAATGATGAGCAATTCGGTTTTCGTAGAAATCATTCTACGGCCCAACAGTTGACCAGACTGATCGAACATGTTTCTAGAAACATTAACATGAAGAAAAATACCGGTATGGGACTACTCGACATCGAAAAGACATTCGATACTGTCTGGCACCGCGGTCTAATCCATAAAATGATATCCCTAAATAACGATTCGTTACTGATGTATTTTTTTCGCAGTTTACATTTTAACAAAGGATCGATTTTATTGTCGGAATTATTGAATTGATTAATCAGTCGAGAGTGTTAAATTACATGCTTACATTTTTAAATTCTATTAAAATGATCCAATCCTACTTGTGCAATAAATCATTTTCGCTAATCTTAAAAAGAGCAACGTCAACTCCCAAATCTATTTCAACGGGATTTCCTCAGCGCAGTATTTTAGGACTTCGTCTATTCAATATATGTGTATGCAATCTACCAGCACCATCCTCATCAATCGTAGCACTTTACGCCGACGACACGGAATATTTTATCAGCTCTCAGAGTATAAAGTTAATTATTGGAAGTCTCCAACGATTGCTAAAGCAGCATTTAAATATTATATTTCGATTGCTAAAAACTTTAAAAAAATAAAGAAAAAACCGAAGCTATCGTGTTTTCCGCGAAACATCAACATCGTCAAATTGATCTATTAGTTGTTGGGTCCAGCTCCATCAAATGGTAACCCAAAGTAAAATACTTGGGGGTGACTTTGGACAGAAGACTGAAGTGGGGAGCGCAGGTGTCAGGGGCTCGAGTCTGCGGATTGACAGCTATAGGGGCTACTGAGAAAGGGCGCTGAACGGGCGCTGCATTCCATTTTTCGTCAATGCAGTGCTCTTTCGGTCTCCAATACATTATTAATATACAAAACATTGATTCGACCAAATTCACATACGCCTCTCTCGTCTGAAATAACAAAAGCAACACCAACTTTTACAAACTCCAAGTCGTACAAAACAAAGCTGTAAAAATTACACTCAACACTTTCCATACACTAATCTTAAAAGTATACAATACAAAAATTAATCTTCCGTTTACAAAAGAATATTTTCATAAGCTACGTGCATGTGTGCCAAAACACACGTTATTATAGTGAAGAGTCATGAGAAAAACATTGAAATTGAATCGTTGAAAAACACTGATCCGGAATAATTGCGAAATTTAGGTCATTGTTATAATATTATTAGTTTTAAGCGAAATCATAATAATGAGTCCAAGATCTGAACCACTACTTCTTTCTAAAAATAAAATTAGTTTAATTTTAAGCTTCAAAAGCCGCATGCTTACATTGTTTTACCTCAATGTGAATCTTGAAGACAAAGCACAATCTGAATAGCTTAAATTAGCATATGCAAACGCACAAGCGAATATGCATTCATACAAATAGTTTGATGCGAAAAAAGGGTATTCTGTAAAGTAAATGATTGTTATGAGGTCATTTGAGAATATTCACGGGGGCGTTATAAATCTTGGCCAGCACAATGTGGCGCGGAGTGATTTAGTGGAGTGCCCTCCCCGAAGCACGCGCCCCCGGGCCCCGGGCGGATACCCCGGCTTCTTTTTATTATCTCCACGCCGCTTATTGCCCATATAACCGTGCTTTTTGCCATATCTTTGATGACAAATGCAACCAAAAATAAGCACCACGGTTGTCAATGCTTTATGTTATTTATAAGAGCCCATTCCGGTGTCTGTATAATAAAATATTCCCCTGGTACATATCCCTCTTAGTGTCGGACGACATAGCGCCTTACTATTAGCATCGAGAGAGAACTCTGTCCTAAAAAATCTTTATAGAACATTATATAAAACTCTTATTTAATGGATAAGCTTATACTGAAGGAATCATATAATGCTCAATTGCGACATATAGCTGACATCTAAATGCCGTCGTGCGGAGCTTGTTAGAAAGATCTTAACTAGTATCATCGACAGAATAGAAAATTAAGTGTGGGTGAAAAAAGGCGTTCATATAAGTTCAAGATAAGTCGGTCAGTGACTTGATGATACTTTTGGTATTTACTATTTTAACGATTTGACATTATTTTTCGAGGGCGGACAAAAAAAGGATTTTAGCGGCCCGGAATGGATATGTGACTACAGTATGATTAAGATGATAATAATAACTGATAATAAATATTATAATAATATATATCATCATCATCATAGTGCAGCCACAAACAATCAACTGCAGGATTTTTTCAATATCCATTCACAGGAAGAGATCAAATCCGCTCTTTGACGACGTCTCGATAGGGAGTGTAGGGATTTTGTAAAGTTGTGCAGTTTTCCTCGGAAAACAGTGAAAAACTACTCAAAACAACCTTGTTGATTTTACTGGAAAGGTCTTTCCGAAATGCAAAGAGAGCGTTTGGCACATGGACCTTATTTTACAAGACAGAGGTACCCACAAAAGAAATCCTAATTAAAGGAATAAGCGCCGCCTTTGCAAAAATTAAAGAGGAAATGCTACTTCAGACAACTACAGTTGAAATTTAAAAAAAGGTGTCTTGCGTGTATACAAAGCAGAGGTGGCCAATTTGAACAAATTATATAAATACATTTAATAAAAACATCTAAAGCATAAAAAGTATTTTCTCGACCCTGACCCTGGCAAACTGGTACCTCTCAAAATTTAACGACTTTTTGAATGATTTGTATGGCATGCAGCATATTGTTGAAAAGGGTATAAACTAGAGAACATTTTAAAACTAAACTAAGTTCAAAATAGTTTATTGTTTAAAGAGTTTAGAAGATGAAATTTCTCGTTCGTTTGCACATTTTATGTGAAGCTCAGAAGTAATTTTCTTTAAACTAATTGCATAAAATAATGATTTTTTTAATATCAAAAATATATTGCATAATACAAAAATACGTGCTATTACGACTACATATTAAAAAGTTATGATGATTTAAGGTTGAAATTTTGAGTATTTCTTCAAAATGTTGAAAAAAAATCATTTTCGACAACCTTGATACTTAGGATACAGGGTCTTTGTGTGAAATCTAACAAAAAATCTCTAAATCAATCTTTGACTAAGCGATAGTTCGCTGTTATAAGCTTAAATACGGTTTAAAAGAGAAAATTGATTCCTCCAAAATTTGCTAATGATTTTCAACTAATATCATTTGTATGATTCTCAACAAATGTTGGAATACAATTATCATGTCAGTCTAAAATAATTTCTAAATTTCATTCCTACTTTTTTTGTTTTATTTATCTCAAACCTTATTAAGTACGTAAAATTGGTTCAGCATTATTTACTTATGTTCAGTTTTTTCGGTTGGCACTAAAAGGGACATGTATTTTATGCTGTCTTCTTTTGGTGTAAACTAATTAAAATCAAAATGCCCATAATTACTTTTACACTTTTAAGTACCCTCTGTCCTAAAATTATTTCAATTTAATATATTTAACATGGATATAAAGTGAAGATTTATTCTTTGTTCACTCAGTAAGTTCGTAGGATTTTTTTTCACTTAAAACGTTTTTCTGCTACTTTTTAGGACGTTTTTTCGCAATTCCTTCAAAAAAAAATTCTACGAATTTATTGAGTGATGTATTAAATCCATTTCACATTTGTTGAGAATCAATCCATAAATCATCATCCGATCAAAGAGTATTGCTTAATTTTAATGCTTTTAATTTCATCGTCAGCTTGATCATCTTTTCTAGTTATGTAGAACAGTCAGTTCTCGACTTACGATCATTCAAACTTACGAAGCTAAAAGCATGCCCGGATTTAAAGTATTCAATGACCGTTTGACCTCTTTATTGAGTGGAAATGTGGCCGGATTTAAATTGAAGCCACTTTTGATTTATATAATAACTAGCGAGTAACTTGCATCTGTTGCAATGCCATAAGCACATAGTCATTATTATAAAATAAATGCAGTAGTGCAGTTACGTGGTTTATTGCTTGAGGCCACGTGTAGCGCGGGTTAAAGAGTTAGGATTCAAAAGCATGTGCGCACTTTCACCTCGAAGACCGACTGTCTCCTTTTCTTCCGTGAGCGGAGCTCAACTACCGTATTGTATTATTTTAAAAATATTTATGGATTTGCGCACAACAACTCCCCAAAGTTTCATTGTAATCGGATAAATAGTATAGGGACGTATACGGGACAAACGGATCACAGATCAAAAACATTCATTTTTAAAAACATATTGATTTCTAAAATCTTTCAAGCAATTAAAATCATCTCGGATGGATAGTCAAACGTAACAACATGATGTATTTAAAGTATGTAGAACCAATTATTAAAACAAGGCTGCAAATTTTAGCCAAATCTGAAATGGAATCCAACAGCAACTCAGACACCGATAGATCTATAATAAAATTTATAAAGAATGATACAGCAAACTATTCATTTCATACGATTTTATTCTATGAAATTCGACTCACGTCCATTCCGACTTACGTCCAAGGTGGCGGAATGGAACCCCGCCGTAAGTCGAGAAATTAGACTCATAGACTCTTAATATAAAGGTTCAGATTTAAAATCAGAATGTGGAAAAATCACTATATAAATCAATTTGAAATATTGGAGATAAATTCCATTAATCGTCTCGATACAGCCTTAACTTGAATTAATGGTTCTAAAAAGACGATCAACCCTTTGCACTCGAAAGGTGACTCTCTAGGACTAAGTTAGGAGTAAGAAATTCGTCAAAAGTGCTGCGAAACGTCTCGAGTTGTTGGTTCGCCGCAAAGGTCTCGAGTGCAAAGAGTTAATAAAGTTAAGCATGATCGCCTATGAGTGGCCGATTTGTGGTATTAATTAAAATATTATCTAAAATTAATTACAATGTTGTAACTTATTTAGAGATCCTTTCGTACGCAAAATTTCTATCCAAATTATCATTTAACCCTTTTTCCCTAGAAAAGTCTTTTTTGCATATTCATCTTTCGATCATCTGCGGTTTCTCACTAAAGCGTATTTATTGTGGCTGTGCATTTTTCACCACTGTGATTATCATCTCGCCCAAATAAAATAGGTCGTTCTGACGCGTATGTGATGACGGCATCCAGTCAAGGGGTCATAAATATGGTCCTTCGTACCCTGGTGGACAAGCAGCGAGTTCCTCCTTTATTTATAGCAGCGAGCGCGTAAATCAGCCCGGGTGCAAGAAGGTTGACAGCCTCGGGCCAGATCTCTGGTTCTGCTGCACGCAAGCAGCTACCAAAGAACGGACCCTCACATCTTCAGCCCTTTAATAAGACAATCCGGGTTATGTAAGATTTCTCAAATTGCGTACACTATTAAATGAAACACGATATCATCCTTATAAGTTCCTATCGCTGAACACCGATGGCAATAAGTTTTCGCACAGCTTAAGTCGACTAAAGCTTTATAATTGACGTCTCATTTTTACCGCTCCTAAAAAACTCGCATAATTAACTCGCATCCTAAAAAAACAGAAAAAATCATGCGTATTTTCAATAATGTAAAAGGATTTCAATTTCATTTCAAAATATTGAAAACGTTTCTCTCTTAGAGTAGGAAGAAAGTAATCGAAAGGACCAAAGTCTAGAGAATATGAAAGACACAGTAAAACCTCTCAATTTCACACCTGTTTTTTGCCTTTATTACCGTATATTATCGCAAACAATCCATTTTTCATCCTCAATTATATTTTGTTGTAAAAAAAGATCCAATTCTTTGTCTTATCACTAAGAATTGCATGCGTTTCTTCGCTCTTTTATGATGCCTTGAAATGATTTGCGCGATGTTCAAATTTCCATTTTATTTGTTTTGCTAATATGTTGTAAATTTAAGTGTGCAATCGAGGATATCAATACAGCAGACCTGCGGTAATCCGACAAACGGCAAGACATCCAGCAAGACAGTGCCGGATTATCGAATTTGTCGGACTATAAAGTACTGCCCCCGACACCTGCTATTCGGGAACTTTTTATGAAAATTATGAGGAATACGTTGATAATTTAAGGTTTCGTATTATAGAATTATTAAAAAAAAAACCTATTGCCGTCATCAAACGTATTCCATGACGATTTTTGAAGCGTTTTAACTATCCCTTACTAGCTACAAAATCTTTTTTTGTCTCTTTTTTATCTTCTTTTGCTCTAACTTTGCTTTCGTGGTCAATATAGGTTCAGAAATAAATGTATGCCTGTTTCTTTACCTACCACATATACCAAATTTCCTCCACCTCTGGATGTTTAGCTTTCTTGAAAATTTGCCTCTTGGCTGACCTACAATAAATGGTAGAGACGAACTTTTGAATGTTCTCGCAGTTCTTTTTTTATTGTAAATCGTAGATCGTCCTACGCCGTACTCACTTGCCAACTTACAAAAAGATTCATTACGATTTAGACGGTCCAGAATCACACTTTTGCATTTTTTACCTACCTATTTACCGTACTTGTATTGGGATATCGGACTTCAGCATCCCAATCATCCAGCGTCGCATATAAATATAGCCAACATGTTTCTCTTTTTTCCACTTTCTATATAAAATTCTGCTTGTAAACAAATAAAGGAAATTTTAATACTTTTATATAAAAATGTCAGTAAAAAAGAGTTTGTAGCAAGTTAATTAATGTACTTTATTTTATACAAAATATCATATAAAAATGTGTTGAGCCTCAAGTAGAAAAGCTGTAAAGAAATAAAATAAGCAGAACAAATAATTAATCTGTGTTTGCGATTCTTCGTTATATTAGAGCTACTATTTATCTACTCAAAATATGCCAAAGAGTAAATCTATGTAAGGCTATCATTAGAAATAAAAATACACACATAAGTTTTAATTTACTGCATAAACGAAGAAACTTTATAGTTGTCAATTGTAATAGTGTTTCAGCAATTGCATATATTAAAAGCTACAAATCTATAGTCATTTTAGAATAATTCAAATTCACGCAATTATCCGATTAATCAAAACATGCTACTGCAATCCTGATAATCGTATTTGCATTATATAATTGGGGTCTAAACCATCAAAACATTGCCGGAAGTACAAGTTTATCGTCATGAATAAATATATTTAACGATATTATTTTGTAATAAAAACATGATTTCAGGGTTCAAGTAAGATTATCTACATATATATTATTACATTTTAATTGACATAATAGATCTCGATTATAATGCTAATCCAATTTATCCATAGAATAAAATTCACTTCCAAAAATATAAATGCTAAAAGCAAAAAGTACATATTTCATAGATTTTTGAATACAATGGATCCGTTTATCTTCAATCAACAAAATATTTAATTTTTTCCACAAAAAGCATAAGGTGAACTATTCAATTCCAAAATCATCAAAAGCAGACATTAGAATAATAATAAATTTGCAAAATTTGTATTAATATCGCTGAATTGAATTGTATTGCTTGCATTCTTCACATCAATCTATTCTGATATGCGTTTTACTTTCAACGATCAAAAGTTAAAATAATCTTCAAGACTCAACGCCTGATCAAATATTTGTCAGAGTGCTATGAGAATATTCTGCATACCATAAAATAAGTTTAAAATAGCACGACTTGTTTCTAGAACAAAGACATTCGAGCCAATCGAGCCGATTACATAAAATTGTTTGAAAAACTGCCTAACAATAATTTGTATAGAATGATTATCGTATTATTAAAAATTTATAGACCATATTGGTGAATACTCCAAAGTTTGAATCTTGATTTGTTATTGTTCAAGTTGTCAAATGGTAGAAGAATGTCATATAATAATATACCCTGGTACTAAAAGTCTACTAACATCTTCTTGCAAAATAAGCTTAATTTAGATAAATAATCCATTACCAATCAAGGAACAAATTCACTAACAAATTACAAATAATTCAAGCTTTTATATTTAAAAGAATTGTAATATCCCAGGTTATTTTCAAGCTTTTTTTTGTATTATTCTCTTTGGAATATAACTCGTTAAGTATTAAAAATGCTTCTATAAAGCTAGTTGGAGTTATCTACAGTCCGCAAATTCCTAAAATCACTAGCAATGAATTTATTTTTTCTCTAAATGCTTCTATTTTTGAGGACCGACAAATTTGATACACAAAGCTACTCAACTTCTCGACGAATTGACAAAACAACTTAATTTATTTTGATATTAAAACATACATGATAATCTTATATTTAGTGTGTTCAAATTGTATACATACAACCTGCCAATTCTTTAAAGCAAATTTTAAACAAATCCAAAATGACTGCATAAAATTCGTTAATTTTGAGCTAAATTTTTAAACATAAATGAAATATATGCGAGAAAATATTTCTTTTCCACCGACGATAGGCCAAAACATCAAGGAAATAATTGTGTAAGGGTGGAGTCTAAGAAGACGCTTCAAAGAGGATTTTATGTACCATTCCCAGTTTTTTTTAAACCTCTCATTATTGCTCCCGTTTGATCGAGCGCTTCCTTTTTGCTCCTATATTATCTAGCTAGATTTCTTTGTCAGCTTTCGCTTTAATCAAGCCATCGTCGGGTGTTTATAATTTTTTCGCACTAAATATACATCTTTTATTAAAATGTACTGAATAAATTTAAATATGTACAAGCCATCCTTCGAAATAATAAAAAAAATACATTTTAGCAAAGAGCTGCTGTTTTATGAACGTATATAGCCAACAACGGTAGTTATTTAGTAATGCAAACCAAAGATCCTCAACTATAATTATGATTAATATATATAGTAATTCCAAAATAAGTGGCTTAAATTTATTCGATTCAAATTAAGATATTGAACTTCATAAAATCACATTGCAGACGATTTGTTAACTGTTTATTGCAAGAAGCTCAAAATTGGTTTCCCTAATTGAAACTATTTATAAAATATATACGTCGTTTTGGCTATTATTTGCGGGTTGTTCAAATCATTCATTATATTCTTGATTGAAATTAAACTAATGATCCGGCCATTAACCAAGCCTTAATATTATGGGTCATTTTACTGTACTTTTTTTTATAAAGGTACCGACAAATTTGGAGAATTAAAGTATTAGTATTTCCGATTTATTTTTTTAGAATTAAGTTGATTTCATGCTTCTGTGAATTAAAACATTGAGCCGATTAATCACTTTTGAGTGACCAATTTGCAAAAATAATTAATGTGTCATTTTAGAACAGTGATGATTTCTTGCATAAAAAAGTTCTATTCGAACAATCTTATCTTAATTATGTTAGAGGAAATAAGAAACTATATACTAGTATCGTAGATCAGTAGTAAAATATTTGAATAAGTCCGAAAAAGGGTAATATCATACATTATGTCAACAAACTCATAAAAATGAATATTGTCTAGTAATTCTCAAAATGCACACCAAACAGTAACTTATTTTTGGATGTAGACATCTTTCCTGAATAACACGAGAATTCTTATTATATTTAATTTTTACTAGTTATTTCATACAATTCTAAGAAACCTATTATTTTTCATCGTAAATTAACTATGGCGTGTAAAAGAATTTCTCCCCAAAATTTTGGATGAATTGCATATCGATGGTCGATAGCAGGCATATCCATTGCGAAAATATCGAATCGAGATATTTCCGGAGGTGAAAAGAAAAAAAATGTCGCAAATTTATTCAAATAAGGTTTGGGATCTATTTTTGTGTGCGGCAGTGATTGGGCACGTACTTACAGTTACGTGCCACCAGGATGCGGAAACTCCCACTTTTGTCTACCCTTTCAGCTTCGATGAAACAAAAGCTTTCAGCTTATCACTGAACCCCAAAGAGTGGCTCGCAGTCGTCTGCCAAAGTCAATGGACGTCTCTCTTTAACTGTTTAGAACTGAAGATTAAAACATAAAAGTAAAAATTTAAAACGGTCAATTACGACCCTATTCAGACACATGATTATTATTATACTCTTTGTTTTAAAAAAATTTAAAAATATTTCCCCATGTAGAATTCTAAACGATTTTATTGTAATATAAATATTTTGATAAGTGGCTGAATTTCTTGTAAATCTGCATATTTAGATTATTTGAATATCATTTTCAAGATTGAAAACTGAATGAGAAGACTGATATGTTTTCAACGGCACTCAAAACGGGTTTTAAAGGATCAAAATGTGCATTTTAAATTTGTAAAATCTTTATCGACTGATAATGAATCTGTTCTCAAGAACGCAATAGAATTGTTGTCGAAAATTTATTGTCTGGAGATCACTGGCTCGTTAAATAAGAGATAAAAATCAAACTAAATTAGGATGAATGAAACTGAATGAGAAATGAGTTAATATACATGTTAGTTCAAACCAAAATATAATATAAGCAAATTTCAAAAGTTTTAAGAGCTTTTTTGCTGAATTTCATCCCCTTGTTTAGTCGGTCCCCCAATGATATAAGCACATTGATCTTTTTGAGAAATGTGTTTTAAATATCAATTTAGTGAGTGAATTTAGGTCACTGTCCAATTGGCATATTTATTTAATATAAAATAACTTGGAAAAAAACGAAATACTTATTGAAGAAAACTAGTCTCTTCAGATATCCTCCACCTTTGGACCTTTTTCACCATTAAGGGTGAAACTTCATTTTTTTCGTTTTCATAAACTGTTAGTGAAACTATCCAAAAATATATTATCAAGGTTTTATAAAAAAAATCCAATTCATTTCGATATTATAATCACTAAAGTGAACGCTTTTCGGTGCTGAGGCTCGCGACAGATAGTACGAAATGGTCGCTCAGTGGATCCTTATTCACTACTTAGCGTACTCTGTACTATGGAAAGAAGAAGGAAATTAAAAGAAGAAAGAGAGCTGATAGACGTTCTTATTTGTAAATTCTTAGAATAGAGGTCTTAGGTATAAGGTACTAGAAACGTTGGTATTGTGTAGAGAGAGAGAGCGTCAGTTTAGCTTCGGGTTTCTTTGCGTATTGAAACCTAAATGTCATCGTATCCGAAAGGAAAACGGTATATGACAAATCAACGTATGATAACTGAACTTTTTAACATGATATCCACAAAAACGACAACTGTCCAAAGAAAGATGACACCTGGTGCAAGTAGCAAAAAGATAAAGCTCTTGAAACGGAGCCTGAAACGTACCCTCCTCCATTACACCCCAATCTTCGGAAATAAATGATTTTAATATATAAAAATTTATCTTAAGATGCATAACTTACAAGATATTTAGATGGTCACACGCGGAACGCAAAAGATAGCTTCAACTCGATCGTTTGGAGATTGGCTCCAAAGCGCCTACATTTTGATCTAAAAATAATCAAGGTTATAGCATTTTTTGCTTATTCAATGATGGGAATTCAGCACTTGTAATGATAATCAACGGGCTGAAAGTGATAATTGGCTCGCAAAGCTTTTATTATGCACGGCAAATGAATCAACCGATTGCATAGACGCTGTAAAGTGGAGACCAAAGAAGCTCGAAAAGCTCGAAAAATGGAGATGTAAGTTCAAAACTATGCGTATGAAGAATTGAATTAATCACTAGGCAGTTTTTACCGTTTATTATATGTTTTCGGTCATTTTATTTTCAAACGCGTTTTTCTTGAAATGACTATTTTTTCAACTTCCGGGAGCTTTAACTCAAAAAGTTATTGATCAACTGTTTAAAATATTTGCATACAGATTTAATACGTAATTATAATCGACATGAACTTAATTCTGAGATGATATTATTGTTTAAAGTGTATTTTTTATTGCAAGAAAGGTGCAAAAAAATGATAAAAAATCCTACTTTTTTGTTTAAACTCTTCTGAAATATAAAAAAATATTATTTTGAATCAAAGCTTAGTTCATGTTCTTAAAAAATATATTGCTAACAAAATTAAATTATTGTATTGATTTTAAATACAAATTGTGACTTTTATAATTTCCAAAAACAGCAAACTCTAATGGCAATTTTCCATTGCAAACTCGAATATTTTTGGCGGATATTTATTAAAAAAATTCAGATGTACTTCAAAATATTATTAAAATATTCTCTAAATGTAAAAAAGTTCTATTTATTTTCATATTCAAATGGATCATTTACGTAGTTTTGAACATTTCTTGTTCAGGATTATCACTCTATTTTTTGTTAACATTGTATACATGCTATAAAAATGCTTGTTTATTCAAGGTTTGTCTCAATTTTCAACACTTTTTTACAAATCATTCTCATCAATTTATCCCAAAATAGATTCAATTATTTAGCAAAGATCAATCAATGGGTAGCCCTGATGATCTCTGTTGAATTTATTTAAAAAATAAAATGGAAACACCAAGATCCATTAAAATGTTAAGACATTTTTTGATATTAAAATGAGAATTAAGACGAAGAAGCTGACCAACAATACAACAACAAAAAAATATGTTTATTTCACCTTGGTGGAACACAAACTGAACTCAAACAAGATCGTGCGAAAACAATACATTTCTTTCGGGAGAATGTATTATACTTGTATTATGTATTACAGTTGCAATTAACTGTCAGATTACATTGAATATTCAAAGTGCAATATGATATGGCATTGAGAAAAACTCCAATAATCAGTCAGAAGGCCGGCTATTAAAAATTAATGCGCCTGGAACATTGAATATTAAGTATTCAATGTTCCAGGCGAGTCGTTTCTGGGAACCTGGTAATGGCAGCACAGAACTAATTAACTTTTTATCAGCTGCGCCAGGGCCGGACGTTTACATTAATTTATTGGCTAACAAGGAATTTAATACGACTGATATCGCCGATAGGGAGTTATTTATGGGAAAAGTACGTTAGCGCCTCGGCGGGCCGCTTTAGCGGCACTGCCGCCGGCTGCCCCGGTCCGACTTCGGCCCCATTTGAATTTTAATTGAAAAATGAGACATGCAGCAATCGGCTAAACAAATAAATGGGCCGGCATAAATCAGCGTGGCCCATGATTTAGCCGTTGACGGGCCAAGGGGCGCCTTTGATTGGGTGGGCTCTGACCGCACCACGAGGCGACAAACGCAACCAGCTTTTACCACGAAACAACCCCCAACAGTAGCCATCCGCTGCCTCTAAACTACACATTACACACGCCCTTTATCCATACACATCAATATCTCTAATCTAATAAATCTTTAAACTAGAGCTCGAACTGCCTTTTCCGACAACAAAGTTTTTCTAAATGATCTGACCCATTGTACATCACATTAGTTCTTAGTAATAAGATACAGCAGTCTATGGATTTCAACAGAGGTTCAGCATAAAATTTGAAAGCAGTAAAATTTAAAGATACAAAAACTTATTTAAATATTAAAAAATATGAAGAGGCCAAAAACTATTGAATTCACATGTTACATTATAATTAAGAAAATCTCCAACCATCTTTCATTCTTTTACCATGTCATGAACTGAAAATTGTAATATAATTTAGAAATAATGACAATTTCACAATTCACTCACAAATCTATCTATAATACCAATTTCTGCCTATAACACAAAGTCTGCAGAGCTCTTCAATATTAATTTATGGCAAAGGATCACATCCAGATCAACTGTATCATTTTTATGTTCCAGTATTATTTATGACCGCTCACCCAGCGAATCATTTGCATGAACATATCGACGGGTACTTTGATATTGCGAAAATGCTTTAATTAAATATGGGTGGTTTTTAAGGACAATAGTTTCTTTAAAAAAAAGAGAAAAAAATAATGAAAACTAATTTTAAAATCGCTCAAATACTCACAGTGGCATATTATCGTCCTTGTGCATCTTACTCTTGTAAATTTGTAAATGGAACATCTGTATTTTTTCGGATATATGCTCTCCTAATTTGACGACTTTAAAATGCTAAAGAAGACCCTGTAAAATACTTATTTAGACCTTCTGTCATTAAGATCTCGCCAAGTCATTATGGTTTTACAATGATTTTTTTATGATAACTATGTATAGATCTTACCAAATCTCCCTGAATTTGTTCTTTTAAGGGTTTTATTTTATGTTATGTATATTTGTAAAAGCCTATATTTTTCTTTTATCTATGCTGCAGATAATGTTTTCGAGCCACGTCCGTAACAAAACAGATTAGTATATTTAGTACGATAGTTTGTTTACTTATTTTATGTGACGTGCGGAAATTAATCCTTTCATTGGCAAAAGGGTTAATTAACCATATTTAAATTTAATAATTTTTGAAAAGTAATGGAAAAACATCGATTTTTTCCCCATCCCTGGGAAATTATACAGATTTCCTTTGATCGTTAGCCGATATAGCACCCTAAAAAGAAGATTGGATGAATGTATGAGTTAAACGAAGTTTCATGCAGAGTGGGGAAATATTATCTATGACATCTTTGAAAATATGAAAATTTTCTACTCGCCATAATACAAGATTATTATGTTTTATAATTTTTTTTCAATAATATACAAAAAATGCTAGATCTCACGGACAAACAGAAAAAATAGGACTTGAAAGAACAATACCATTAATACATCTATACATAATCGAATCTCCACGATCATAGCTTTTTTAGATGGAGAGAGATTCGCGTTCCTGCTGGAACTCCATTAATAATTTGGAGCGGCAAGTGGTCTTAAAAAAAACTGAAATATTAAAGTATTTATTGCGATAATGCAATTGTTCGAAAGACTTGGCCGAAGACGAGTATGGTAAATTTTAATTCGAAACGAATTTTCGTTTTTGGGGGCTAATAAAAAATCATCATGCTAAATTTCGTCAAAGATAATTTAATATTGTAATAACAGTATTCAATTTTCATAAAGATTATTGAAAGTTCATACAGAAAAAACTATATTATTATTTAATTAATATTACAAATATTATGGTTTTAAAAACTAAGTTATATATTTACATTCCCTGCCTTATTTTATGCGATAATAGACTAAAAGCGATGAGATTTGACAAAACCTTTTTCAATTGATAACGCTTGTTTTGCTTGATAATGCTTGTCTTCGACGCAGTTTATCATGAGATTGTATTTGCGCGAAAAAAAATCCGTTTTCAGCTTGTCATTGGAGGAATTAAAATGTAGCAAAAGAAGTCTTTCGTATTTCAACATCAGCAGATCGTCGGCCGTTCTTCCTTTGATTCGCCGTCACCACTTTTCGCACAGTGGAAATGATCGTCACAAAGGATTTAGCTCTGGCGCGGATGCTTAATCAACCGGTTTGGGATTTGAATTCAAAATTGTAGTCATAGGGAGTGGGTGTCTGAGGGGAGAAAACCAGAGCCAAAGTTGGGACCGTCGGTCCAGGGACAATGGGTAATCCAATAGCCGCGGCCCGAGACACCCAACAAAAGGGACGCTAAAGGGATTTTAGCCGCATGACTTACACTCAGATCATTGTAATCCTATTTAACCTTACCAGAGCCTAATACCCCTCCCCATTTTTCCATGACGCCCAACCGTATTTGCAATTCATTAACCCTGTTCTGCCATTGCTTAAGAACTGCACAAATCGATCTGAAGATGTTGGTAACATCCAATACGACCCTTACTATTTATAATCATACATATAATAAAGACATATTTTATCCGAAACTGTAAGAATTCATATCTCAAAATGATTAATAAAATTTAACCTTTCTACAGATCATTGATTACTATTGTATTATATATTAAAAATACTTAAGATAACATACGATATTGTTTTGTGGTGTGAAAATATTAAAATCTTCTTTGAGTCTATTGATTTTATTTGATTCTAATGATAGTATTTTCGAATTAAAAGTTGCACTATTGAAATTCAATGCACATCAAATTTACTCTAAGAAGAAATGAAAAATCTAATTAATTAAATAGATATTTTGCTAAAGTTATTTCATTTCTATGTATAATTTGCCCAAACCACGAGTGAATTTATAATCATCATGATATTAACCATTGTCATTGATGAATGAAATCTCAGAATCGAGTTTGTAAATATACAATAATATTTGATGAAAAATCATCATTAGTTCTACATCAGCTAGTTTTTCTTCCGAATGTTATACTATTTTGTAATTTGTAATGTAAAAGTATTAAATATCATTTTTAACAAAGCGCGTTGTCCAACTAAATAATAATTTGCAATGGCTATCCGCCAGTTGTTAAGAATTATATTAAGATATAGGCAAATCAGAACTAGGAAACTAGGCAAAATATGGATCGATCAGAAATATTAATACTTTTGACCTCCTAAAATTTTGATACATTAAATTTAACTACATAATGAATTTTAACTCGAACCTGTATTGTAAAAATCAAAAAAATAATTATAACAACACTTATGAAATAGTCATATCATAATTTCACATTTATATTATGAATGCATGAAGGAACACTTTTCGAATGGATGGTCTAAGTACTATAAGACAATTGCTGTTTATTATTAAAAATTACATTAATTAAAAGTGTTTATAATGAAAAGATGAAAAAATTACAGGAAAGATGATGTAAAATGGATTTTTTTGATATGGAAATTATATGCTATTGATAATTTATATGAATATTATGTTACATTTCATAATTAATGCATCGAATTCTATTGAAATCGATTATTTAAATTTTTGCATTGAAATATTTCCAAATATTTGAGAATTTTTGCCTATGAAACAGAAACGAATAAAATTATTCAGCGCCAAACAGAGGCAATATTCCGAAACTCGTAGCGAAAAAGGATTTTGTTTTGTGTGTTCAAAGATGTATCCTTTTGACTGATGCATTTATTTCCCCAAAGGATTTCTCCATGGGAAAACAAACATTTTGGGGGAAAGTTTTGAGGAAGTTTTCCGGGAAGGCATTCTTGGAGAAGTACGAGGTTTGCGCTCAAATTCTTGAAATCACTGATTGGATCTCCGAGGAGCGAATTGATATGTACAATGTGTTTTTAAATCATTGGATTCATTGTTGGACCGGTTTTTCTATGCTTGTTTATTCATGGTTAAACCGGTTATGAAATGTATTCGAAATTATGATGGATTTGATGTTTTGTCTCCGGGTATATATTTTACAATCAAATTAAAACAGTGTCGTATAAATGAACTCTTTGAGTTTTGTGTGATTTTTAAATATGCACAAAGCGATTACTGAAAAGCCTCAAAATATAATACTGAGAAACACATTTATTTGTATTGATCTGTTTGGTGTTAACTATACACTTGTCAGAGAGTATAAATATAGTGAGCTATCGCATAAAAGTTTGCTAAAAATTGTACTTACATATATACGTATTTCACGCTTGTAATCGTATATTTAACAATAAAACAATCGGATTACATTGTAATAGAAAATTTTTCATAATCTACGTAATCCAATTGTCCATGCACGACTTTACGAAAGAAATATTGATGCATCCAATTTCTCAAATTTATTGGCACAATGATATTATTTTCAACAGTCTACGATCTGTTTTCAGCCAAATCCATATCATATCGGTGATATAAATCAAAATATTGTATCGACGTTAAGTGACCGTGATCTCGAGCGAAAATTCAGCAAAATCGAGCATTCGGTAGCGCCGAAGAGGGGCATAGGGTAGGGCGACGAGTTCGTTGGGGGCACCCGCACGGGGGCGGATTCCCCGCCGGCAATCTGAGCGCCATTTCAATTGCAAATCATTTTTATCGGCGGCCGCTCAGAGCAAACAGAATGGATGCGGGGCGCGGCGCTTTTGTTGTATTATTTGCATATCTAACGAGCCGGCCCGCCCAGCAGCCTCCCGACGCCTCCGTACGCCTCCACGTGCCTCCTCATACACACACAAACACTATTAAATATCTATATATATATATATTTGAATTTATATATTTTTAATTACGATAAAAAGCGTTAAAAACGGATATCCGATCCCGATTTTTTGGTTGTTTGAAAGGCAAAATTCGAATTAAAATTTTACTTCTATCCAATATCTCGAACCTTCCGTCGGGTTCATGCTCACAGATTGATTTCCGTCGTTGTCGCCTTGGTAATGTTTCTATTATTTTTTCTAAGATTATTCTATATCCTCCTTTCGACCCATGTCTATATGTCAGAATATGATGCAGAACAGTAAAAGTATCGTATGTCTATGGGTTGGCCCCTAGACTCTTATTATAAAGATTTGGGTTCAAATCCAGACTGTGGAATAAAATATCATCGTGCTAATAAATTGAAAATATCGGAAGTATAAATATTTTCAATCGATCTTCTAGAATCAAGTTTGGTTTTTTGATACAAAAAAATATACGTGAAAATCTCGCGCGGTAGAAGTAAAACTTCTTAGCTAGAAGTAAAGCTCCCTAGGAAAGGTTGATTTAATGTGTTATTTTTCCAATTTTTCCTTTTCATAGTGGAAATTATTAGCTAAAAGATGAATAGGTTTGTCTGATCTATTGATTGTTTTATAAACAGAACGGCTAGGGGTCCCAATCGAATATTCAAACAAATTTGCCCTATTTTCAATATTCGTAAATTCGAATATTTTTAAAAATAATCGGATATTATTCGTTTTTATGTTAAGTAATTGAAATGTTCATTCGTAATAAATTCAAGCAATTTTTTTACTTTTTTTAGCGTCAATTACTACTATTATTATATATTTAAATTTTTCAACGAAGATATACGCTTCCAAACGCCTAAATTTAAGCCTTTTGACAGTTCGTGCGGCACCCACTTATCCAGCATTTTAGCATTACTATTTCGACATTATATTTGACTTTTTTGAATTAATCTTTCACAAATCGATCCTTCTCTGAAAGCTCAATTAATATTTCCCACACTTTTCACTGCATTGTGCTCCAATTTCAATTCATACAAAAAGTTTCAAACTCGATATTAAAAGGCAATTGAAGAATATATTACCTTCATCTATTTCAAATAGTCGAACTTATTTGGACCGTATGAAAAGCCGGGAAAACCAAGTCCAGGAAAGAAGTCGCGTTTAAAGATTTAATTCTGATAAGATCGGTTCAGTTGCCGCGTCACTAAAATAACTATAGCTTAACTCTGTAGAGAATTAGAGTTTTGGAAGTTTCTTTGGAGGATAAATTCTTAAGTCTAAACTTCTAGTCTAAAACAAAATCGATTTTTTCAAAATTCCAGACTAGAATATCCACAAAAAAGGTCTAATAAAATAATGTAATTTTAATATATAATATGTCGAATGCAAAAATCACCACATAACAATTCTTCAAAATTAAAAAAGTCTATTCCAGTTAATTGTTTACTCAATTCACGCAAATTGTCTTCAATATTTATCTTAAATGTTTCCTTCAAGTGATTCACTTTAAGACCTTTTTATTTGCTTATCTTTATGTGACCATTAATATTCGCTTAATTGACGACACTATTAAGTATTTAAAAATTTAACCACCTCATACTTTTGTAAACGTTGCCAAACAATTATGATTGCAATATTTTTTGCTTGATCAAGCTCAGATGTCCTTAAATAATAATCGTTATCAATCCACGTATTGAATTAATCAAAATCCATACATTACCATATTGTACAATGTACATCACATCTTACGGATTACCATGTGTTTCAAATTGGATTACCTTGCCTATTATCTTAATAGGTTATTGAACGTGATTTATATATCTTTGATATCAACAGTTCCTTCGCTAAATCTTCAAAATAGTTTTTGGCATTCGGAGAATTCGGTATTCGATCGATTTATATAAGTAAGATTTGTTTTATTTTTCTGGTCAGAAAAAATATCCACTGAAATAATTAATATGCTGGACTACTTATGAGTGCTTGATTTGTAACAAAAATCATTATACTTTTATGAAAACAAATTAAACATACAAATATTTGAATGGGAATTTCTGGTAGGTACATTTCTTTACTTTTAAAAAAATATTTTAATTATTATTGCAAATCAGTCGCTCAAAAGCGACCAAGTCTTAATTTATCAACCGTCCCAGCTTTATTTTTTCAGAAGGGTTAAATAAAGCTAAACCGAGGCAATCAAACCGACCAATCTATTTTCCCAAAATCTGCAATGAAATGCGATTAGTTACAATAATTACTTCATTAATCAATATTATAGAAGGAGAATTTTAGCTATTTATAATGGTGCTTTCAAAATAAAACTCGGTGGCAAAACCTTCAATATTGAGCGAATGAGGAGGTGAATGTATGATACAGACGAAATGGATGTAACCCCTTCCTATGAATGGATATTGAAGAGGCCCATAGTTCTGTAGTGGACTGTCAGTGGCTGCACTATGATGATGATGATAATGGTGCTAAATTTATTCAAGTGCAAATTCATTCTTCAATTTGTCCTTGAAGCAGCAATGAATCGTGTTCAGCTTTAGCAATGTTACATATTGAAGTTCATGGATTTTCTTGTTTCATTTTTACGAAGGTGGTGTTTATTTTTTCAATTAGGATTTCTTTTGTGAGTACATCTGTCATATAAATTAATTCTTTTGGCGACCCTATTCCGTAGTTCGCACGGTCTCCAGACCTGACGCCACTGGATTTTTTTGCCTGGGGACATGCCCTATTTCCGTGGCATCTGACACCACTGGGTTTCTTGGTCTGGGAATGGGCCCTATTCCGTGGCTCGCACATCTCCGGACCTGTCTATACAGGGTGTTCGCCCTATTTATTTTGAATATTGATTAATTGAATGAATATGCCTAATATCTGACTCGCCTTTAAGTATAGTAAATTGTGAAAATATCGTCATCTATCATCAGTTTTCCCTACATATCTAATTTAATGGTGACGGTTTAGACACGCCCAAAGGACCCCCGAAAACATATTTTGCGCTATTATTTGAGGATTATCTTATTTTATAACACATGCTTATTTTCCATTTACGAAGGAATGAAACTTTTTTATATAAATGCTCTTTATCGATATTCATTCCGCTGTATTAAATACAGCAATCTTAAATTTTCTTCTTACGATGCCATAACCATTATTGGATGTATGCGAGGTCCATAGAACACTTTTGTTTGTGGTTGTAATTTGTAATTGCTTTTTATGTGCGGTTTCATTAAAATAGGAATTTCAAGTAGGATAAGATTTATGAATGAGTGGCGAAAAAGTCATTATTGCATTAAGAAATGCAATCGATAAAAAGTGGACTTGCATAATTTTATTAATTGCTTCAATATTTAATTTATTAGACCCAGGAAACTAAAATAAATCTGAATCAAAAATATCAATTGAAATATTATTACATCTGGATCTCCACAATCTGGACTTAGGTCCGAACCTTTGGAAAAAGTTCAGGGTCTAACTCACTATACCAAAATTTGATCCATCAGATCAATTTCAACTGTAACAATTCATTAAAAATGTTGTCGGAAACAAAAATATGTATGTTACATTGGGTGCCATCAATCATTTATATTAGGCAAGTTAGTCGAACTGAATTTTATCAACCCACTTGCTGGACCACTTTTAAGCAGTCTATTATTTACAATCAGCATTTACAAGGCGGGTGTTATTTTAAATACTTTATGACACGTAAATTAACCCTTTTTTTATCTTGTGTGCCGATTAACGGACCGAATATGGCGCGTTCGAATATTATATTTTTGAACGTACAAAATTGTCGAAATCGAATTATGTGAGAATTTAATGGGGAAGACTCAAAAATTAAGGAAATTTATCGTCAGTTCTTTTCGGGAGATGTATCCCGGGTCGTAGTGCGCTTCGTTAGATTGATGCTGTAATTCAAAGGGAGGATATTTTCTCCCGGTTTATCCCCTTGGAAATTCCTAAGATCAGCATCGCCGGAGAAAGATACGAATGAGCATGTAATGATGAGATGAATTTTAAAAAGTATTTTTTTTTTAAATTATTTATATCGTTTTTAATGCAGATAAACGTTTTACAATATCCTTAAAGTATTGATTCTGATATCGTCTTTTATTGGACATAGATGATCTGCATCAAAAAATTTAAATGGATTTTTATGTAGTTATTTATTGCTTTTCATTTAATTGAATTAGAATTATATCATAAATATAGGAATTAATTGTTAAAAATGGATGGCAAAATTATCGTTGTTTTTAAACTATATTTTAATGGTTGTAACAAATAAATCAAATATAGTACACTTCTTTTTTGGATCCAGAAAATCTGATTACATTGAACCTATTAATTTGATTTTAGAAATTTTAGGTAGTAGATGATTTATGAGTGAGTAGTAAATATATCATAGTTTTTCTTTTTGAAATCCAGTCATTATAGGCGACTCCGCAAGAATTTATTGATCACCTCAGTATTTATATTTTCAGATCTAAGAAATAAGGCAAAACCTAAATCGAGATGACCAATTGAAAATATAAGTGCTTCCGATCTTCCTAATTTCTTGGTGAAATGAAATTTTTAACCATAATTTGGACATAATCATAACCCAAACCTGTATAATAAAAGTCCAGAAACTCACACACACTATCTTAAAATTTTGTCATTTTTATCTTACAACTATTTTTTGTAATTATACTCGCTAGTGAACTTAGATTAGGTATATATTTTTGCTTTTACATGTTTTTTAAGATAATTGTCAATCGGTTTCCTCGCTCAATTTTAAAAAAATAGATGCACTTAAAATTTTCGATTACCCTTCATAATATAATTGCTATAATCATCCAGCGACATTTAAGCAATTTTCTCAGAATATCTTTTGATACTGTGAGAAGTTTTTCCGAAACGCAAATTGTGAAAGTGATTTGACAAACAGGGTATTTTTTCCTACTTATAGCATTTGTTTCCACCTCTTTCCGTTACTGATTGCGCTATTGTCAGTTTTCGGATACCATGAGGGTCGCTTCTTCGGAACTTCTCTTTCGGTCGCACTCATTTCTAAGCATAGATCCCTTCCGATCTCCCTCAGGGGTATTATTTTCTACGTATATATACCTCATGCTTGAAGCAATAATTTCATTCACATGTCTGTATATATATATATATATAACGATACTTTTTTAACTCAGTCAAGGACCATTCTTAAATCGACTATATAAACCTGATTTAAATAGCAAATAATGTACTGGGTTTGTCAGACGTCACCAATTAAAATATTATTGCTTTGTCAACATTTTCAGAAAACAAATAATATTACTTTTCTAAATATATTATAACAGTAGTCGGATTTAAGCGATCTCTTTTTGAGACTTTCCTATTTTTTTTTCTTCATGTGATAACTTATATAATCTAAAAATTTTGTCATAAAGACTCATCTTCAAGCATTCCGAATTCACCCTCATTATTTAGTGAAAATCTAGACTTTCAATTCGAAATTTAGATATTTGACGACGGCACTGTCAGTTTGCAAAAAATTGTTTGCATATACACAATGATATATTTATGCATTTACTTTGACGCGTGCCGAGTATATTTTTTAATAAGGATACACCAAGCCATTATATAAGTTTAGTTCTATAATATATTATTATGTATAACGATTATAAAATATGGTGCTAATTTTTAAAAAAAATGACTGACGCGCAGCGTATGGAAATTCTGAGAATATGGCATATTAAGGTTTATATATTTTTTGGACATATTACACCTTGTTTGTAGCGTCAATCACCAGTGATTGATGCGGCGTATTATAATGATACAGTAAAAAATAGACGAGGATGGGAGATTGACAAATCGATCTAATTTAACCGATCAAATGACATTATATTGCACCCCTCTACGAAAAACTATTAAAACGATTAATTATCGTAGAAGACAGAGAACATATCTACCATTTATTGGCATATAGTTTTTTTTAAGCTCTGGTGTACCGTTTGTCCAGAAATACGGTGTCAGTCAGATCATATGTTAAAAAAGGTTAAACGTATAACTGACGGCGTACAGGGACTATTTCTCTAAATCGAGTACTGTCAGTCACGAGTGCTTCCCATGGCGCTCTGGTAACAATTGATGTCAGTCACAGGTGACTGACATGGCACAATACGTGTTAATCTAAACAATTGAGCGAAGAGTGAACATCAGAGATCTTAACCATAACCCGAAAAGATGTTTATCCACTTACTGCTTCTAATTATTCATAGATTTCCACTCCAATTTATACTTTTTGGATCATATAAGACTGTTAATGTATTAAATGTTTATTTTTCAATATGTACCAAACGATACTCTTCAGCACATTCTGAAAAATAAAATAATATTCTAAATTTTGACCCGCATTGTTTATGATAATTTTATTTAAAGTTAATAATTTGACTCAATTACGATAAAGTATAGGTTGACTTTATATTAAAATGGACACAGTCATTGTGTTAAATTAGGGTTCGACGCTGATTGTTTTGTGGTAAATTGTCAGGTTGCAGAAAAAAACACGACATGTGTCAAAATATTGTGTCAACTTGATGCAATACCCTTTTTGGACAAATGTTGGGGGCGGACAAACCCTTTTCCATTAAATATAATAATGTGTCGGTTCGACCAAGCATTTTGATTCGGGTACAAATTCAGTTCAGAGGAAGAAATTATATTTCCGATTGATCATCCTGAAGCAGATTTAACCTAGTTTGTTGTATCTGAAAAAGTAAATATGTACTAAGACGATTAATAAAGTCGAGCAGGAACGATTATTTTTATGCTTTTTCGGTGACTATGCTCATCAAGAATAAATTGCGATTTTTAAAATTCAAATTTAATAACCCACTTTACAATGAATCGATTTTCACCGAGTGAAGAATTTATTCGGAATTTAAAGCTTTATCGTTTCGATTTAAAAAATAGCCCTGGAAATGGAAGACCGCGTAAGATGGATGCTAACTAACTATACTGACTGCTGAAATCGAAAGTAATCCAACAGCAATTATAGAAAAAATATCAGCCAATCTCGAATACTCATGATCGAGTGTTCAAGAGAAACTAAAAAAAATCAGGAAAGTGTGGAGACAAGGAAAATGGGTGCCCCATGAGTTAAGCAAGGAGAATCTAGGTGATTGCATTAACGCATAACGCCATTTTTACGCGACTTACTAACTGGATATGAGAAATGGGTTCTTTTCTCTCATTATGGACGCAAAAATCAATGGCTATCGAAGGGTCAGGTAGCAAAACGAACCTCGAAGCCCGCCCTGATAACAAAAACATTATTTTGTCTCTTTGATAGGACTGCGGGGTTATCATTCATTTTGAAAGACTTAAACCTAGACAAACCTACTTTATTGTGAACAATCAGACCGTTTAGTAGCGGAAATAAGAATTAACGACCTTCTCTCGCGCATCGAAAAAAAGTGTTTTTACAGCAGCTCGCCCCCATGTGGCGAAAATAACGCAGAAAAAAATAAGCAGCTTTGGATGGAAAATAATTCGACAGCCTTGAATCTTGATAGATATATGCAGCATTATTTGGATGGGAAAAATAATAAAACAAACGACGAGGTCAAAACTGGACTTTTTAAATGTTACCAGATAATTAGAAAAAGGTATTTTTGCAAAGGTATAGGTGCATTTTGTAATATGGTAAAAATTAAAAAAATATGAGCATTCAAATATTTCATTTAAAAAAATGATATTTATAAACTTCAAAAAGGAACTTATTACGAAATAAAGGGAAAATAAATCAATGCTAATGGGATTCCAGCTAAAATCTACTCCTACTCTACTCTCGTACTTCATTGAGTCATAATTTAATACAGGGCATATAGTATAAAGTATTTTCAAGAATTTATAATAAAACGAACGTTGAAATTAAATAATTACTACTACAAAACAAGTGATTCGTGTAGTTAGCATAATTAAAACATCCTAGTGTATATATATGAACTGAAATACTCAATATTTAGACTGTCAAGATATATATGATTCGACACAAAGGAGCTACGCCCTGCAGACATTAGGGTTGGCGAACGAGAATCCTTAATTGCCGGAAGGGGTCGTTCCAATCAGCGCAATATTCACAGCTTCCGATATCCTGCGAGCAGGGGTGATTTTACAAGTACATTTCAGATATTTTAAATTCCTGAAACGTTTAAAAGCCGTATCATCTACTCGCCAGCTTATAAATCAAATAGAAGCAATATAAAATGCAATCAATAAGTAATAATTAAATATTAAATCAAAATTTTATTTAATATTATTGTTTTAATGATGCCTTCGTTAAAAAGCATTCCATGTTTTTAGAATGATCTCGCCAATATAGCGATTATAACACTAATTATTTTATAAAGTATATATACAACTACAAACAATAGCAATATAATTAATCTAAATACTTAATGTCAATATTTCTTCAATACAAGTGAGTAAGTTGTGCTAAATATTATACTTTTTTATTTTTATTAATTGCATTATAAATTATTATTTTTATTGAAAAATATTATTTTTTAATTATAAGTACAGTGACATCTACATATTTATTTAAAAACATAAATATCTTAGCTTATACTCAAACCGATGGGATGATATATTGATTGTCAATATTTTTTATTTTAATTTTAAATTATTACATAAATATATTAAATTGGCAAAGAAAATCTAATATAAAAAATAATATGCAAAATAATCATATATGTATTTAATAATATATTTCAACTCACTAATTTTTATTTTAGCAATACCATCTGTTTATCATTAGCAAAACAATCGCCTTACCATATTTTTGAACCGTAAAAAAATGTATGTGAAAATAATTAATTAATTACATAGACGTACTTGTTTAAAAAAGAAGCAAAAATATCACTACAATTGCTGAAAAATGCCATCAATGGATATCAGTAGGACTTTCAACGACACGGGCTTTTTTTGCTCAGTTTGCATACAATATGCATGTATTATTTATGACAATGATCGTTACATTAAACATAATATAATGGAACTTA
The DNA here is from genome assembly GCA_008973525.1 of Stenopsyche tienmushanensis. Lineage (NCBI taxonomy): Eukaryota > Metazoa > Arthropoda > Insecta > Trichoptera > Stenopsychidae > Stenopsyche > Stenopsyche tienmushanensis. Next base: position 665,126 of record WACJ01000526.1, read on the forward strand.
CTGACCATTTTTACATGGACAGCTATTTTTTACACATACATTTTTGTACTGCATACCTCGTGTGGAAGGAAGATAGGGTGTTTTGGCCTTTAACACACAAAATTATAGTCATCATCGAACACCATATATAAAAATTATTTTGTTAAATTCAGAAAAATGTTATTTTATCAATTAATTTTATTCTATAAATAATAAAGGCACGTTTATAATATCATCATCATTTTACATTCTATCTAATATTTTATATAATAGTTATGTAAATATATTTTTTTGCCTTTTCTTAATAAGGAAACAATATGAATAGAAAGAAATCTTGAAACACAAACAATATTTCTAATGGTATGTTGTAGGGTATTTTTTGGCATGAGCATGTGGTCTTTATACTTAGCAACCTGTTGCTTTTCCAGCTTATTCAAGTTCATAGAAAGCCACAAAATAATCGCTTAGGTTTTTTTTTTCAGATATTACTCCCTTAAGAGTTATAGTTCCATGCTTTAAATAACTTCATATTCGATACCCTTTATTCTGTATTATGGAAGTGAGATGAAACACCCTTTTTAAAATCAATATATCTCGAATGAAATTTTGAAACGCTGCACAGCCAGTTAGGGGTGAGGTAATCTCCCTGTCTGGAAAAATGCACGCATTGCTATATACCTGTTTACCGTTGCACAATTCGGCAATGTTGTAAATCCCCTGCGGAAGTAATGTTATAGAAAGTTGAAAATTTAGCATTTATTATAAATACCTCATATTATTTTTTCCGTTTGTTTACAATAGTGCAATTATAGACACTTGTAAAACGAATTCTTTTACAAGGGCATGATGCAATCTTCAATGAACCTGTTACGCGCCCTCTCCCTATATATTGCATTAAAGTAGATTGTCTTGATCTTAAAATAATTTTATCGATAACAATCGATGTATTTAGCTAATGTTATTCAATAATTAATTCGCTAATCGGTTTTTTTTGGTAACTGCATATCAAACGAATATTATTTCATCATACAGGGTGGGGCAGAGAAACTACCTTATTTTAAAATGAATTACACAAACGTATAGGAGATATCAGTTTAATTATTTTTTACATGTTACAGAGAGACATTTAAAGACAGTCCACTGCATGATCATCATTAAACCTACACAATAAAAGATGTTAGGTCATGTTATTTCGAATGGGCAACACTTCACCCTTTTCGGAATAATTGTCGCTTCAAGGCGCGCGTTTCAAATAAGGAAGTTTCCCTGCAGTACCTGTATATGGATAGCCCAGTTATATCTTTCTTCCGTTAATTTCGTCCAGATGATTTTAAGTTCAATACTTGGAAAATAACTGTCACGTGTGATAATACTGTTTGTTAGATAATATGATTCAAATTTCTAACACTATATCTTAAATAAGGTATTCCACGAAGAAGATAGGAGCCTCGTATCTAGCCTGTATTTGAATGGCTAAACCATCCTTTCTTATCTGGTTTTGACGCAATACAATATTACATGTATATTATATTATATTTATTCCATAGAATATACTGATATTCATCGTTTCAGGAAAACCACTTGATGAATATCTGCTTCAATATTTTCATATTATATTTAACAACTTGTTTAATTGTGTCATTCCATCAAGTTGGGGAAGAAATTAAACTTATAATAATAGCACATTCCTATATTTTTATTTTATTTATATGCTCATCGTGTATTTTGTGGATTTTGTATAGCTACAGGTAAGGCTTATTTTTCAGCTTTCAGCGAATAGAATTGGCCGAAATTTTTAGAGAAATAGATCTGGATCAACACGATCGAGTTGAAATAATAATTCTCACTTCCCGAATATTGTCTTCTTACATGAGAAAAAAATCATAATTCAATTGCTTGAAAATTTTTAATAATTTGAAACAGCTAGTGGATAAGAAACATAAGCCTACAATGCATTTAAGCTTCATAAAAGAGTGAAAGAAATATCTGGGACAACAAGGAAGACTACACCAGTATGTCTGATAGACGATTTCAATAAACTAATACTGGATGAAAAATAAATTCTTAACATATATATACTAATTTTACAATTGATCGTGAATAGAAAGGAATTTCCATTCTCAGATCTGAAAGTCTCCATTCTATTGCAACTTCAGCCAACAGAAAAGCATGTTGTCCAGACGAAATCTCAGTAGAACTATTAAAATTAATTAGCAAAGATAGTATTCACCTCCTGCTAAGACTGTTTAATAAGATTTATGACGCAGGGATTATACCCCAAGATTGGTTGAAATCGACATTTGTCACCTTACCTAAGAAGCAACATATAAATAACTGTAATGACTATCTCATGATTAGCCTAATGAGCCATGCACTAAAACTATTTCTTAAAATTATACATGCCAGAATAAGAAACAAGTGCAAACAAGATTTGGATGACACGCAATTCAGCTTCCGAAATGCTTCAGAACCAGAGAAGCATTGCTGGTAGTTAATATCTTACTACAGAATTGTCGGGATCAACGCAAAGAAGTATTTGCATGCATTATAGACTACGAAAAAGTATTTGATAGAGTAAAGCACACGACACTAATGAAGATGCACAGATGATGTAATATTGAATAAGTCCAGAATTTTATTAAAAACCTTTACTGGCATCAAAAGGCAGACATCAGACATGGAAGTGGAAATACGGAAGCTATGGCTATACAACGAGTTCGACAAGGTGTATTTTGTCACCCTTATTATTTAATCAGTATTCCAATAAAGTTTTCCAAAAGACTCTGGAAAACTCCAGTCCGGGACCAAAGATCAATTGAGTCATAGTAAATAATATCAGATATGCTGACGACTAGGGAATCCAATCCCGAGCCAAAATTTCAATCCCGGGATTTCGGGATTTCGGGATTTTATTCGACAATCCCGGGACCAGTCCCGGGATCCCGAGATTGGAATTTTCAATATTTTAAGAAATTACCTTGATGAATTTGATCAAAAATTACTAATAAGTCCATTTGTTCAATATAAAAAATCACTTGAAGGCCAAAGAATTTTATTTACTTAAGAAAAGATAAAAATAAAATTCAAAAATAGGTAAATAAAACACTAAAAAATTCAAATATTATTTTGAAAATATGCCCGAAGTAACATTAACATTAAACATTAGTGTTTCGTCACTTAGTCTGGATCTGATTTTGGAAGTCAGACAACTTGCTGCTGAAAATTCACGCTCAGCCTCCATACTCGTTGGAGGTATCGTCATCAGATATTTAAATGCTAGTTCGAGTTGATGATCGCGTGAGCCCTCATTTTCGTATAACACCATCAACGTGACTGATAAAATTCTTTTCTGCTGAGACACGGACTAAAAATCGCAAAATTCCCGATTTCCCAACAAATTATTTATTTCCGTCGCTGCAGATGAATACTTATATACTATAATACTTTGATGTGGTTTGTAATTATATTACGGAGGAATACAAATATTCTGAACCCCGTATTTATTATATTTCATATCGATATTCCCATTATTCGTCGAGGTGTAGTAAATACATCACCGGTAGGGAAAGGTTACTATAACAATTTGAAAAACATACATGTACGCTATATATGTATACATAGATTAGACAGCCACTGCTCCTATGCGTCGCCTAAGTTCGCCAATTAGGAATTACGCCACTGTTTCCAAGCGTCTAGATTTCGTCGGGAATGTCTCGATTTAGTAGCCTTCATCGTGTTGGTGAGATGTACGATTTCTGTTAGATAAAAATTTCAATCCCGGGATTTTCGGGATTACGTTTTCTAATCCCGGGATTCTTAAGTACCTAAAACTGTCCGGGATCCCGGGATTGGATTCCCTACTGACGACGCAACCATATTGGCTGAAAGAATACACGATCTTCAAAACCTCCTAAATATGATTAACGTTGTCAAAGAAGAGTTAGGTTTGACAATTAACGTCACTAAAACCAAATGGATGACATTTGCATGTCTGCAGATAAATGGAATGGATGTCGAAGTAGTCGACTGATTTAAATACCTTGACAGCATCCTAATAAAGGATGTAAATCGGTTGGAAGCATTCGAAATGTGGATACACAGAAGAATGTTTCGTATACCATGGACCGACATCATGACACAAACGTATTTAGAAGAGCCGTAAACAAGAGAGAGCTGACGACAAACACCAAAATGATGAAGATATCATATATGGACGATGTGTTGCTCAGAGATGAATATCGCCTCCTCCGACTGATACTGGAAGGCAAGGTAGAGCTGGCTGCGCAACATTAGAAAGTGGACCGGAATAAGGATAGTGGACCTGAAAAGGCACAGGAAGAAGTGGATATAAAATGCCAGGGCCTTAATATTTTTAAAATGGTATATGTAGAAGGCAATAAAACACAATACACATAAGTAAACGTACATAGTCCACTCAAATGACCGATTCTAATGTTTAATTCAAAATTGTACATTTATTGTTCTTCCTTTTATTAATTTAACATTGTCTAAAACGCGGTAAAGTTGATGGTCGACTATTCTCCACAAAAGTGAGGTGGATATTTTATCATTTCTCTATAATGTAATATATACACTTCCGTGTTCCGCGGAACACCTATTAAATTATCGCGGAACATATTTTGGGAAAAACTATGACAGTATATATTCTATGTTCGATAGCGAACTAAGAAGAAGTTACGATCGTATTTTTTTCCGCGGTTCAGATTTAAATCCGAAATTTCAATTACGTGTTTCTTTGTTTTGGCATTGAAAAATTTTATATAGTAAAGGATATTGCCGTCAATGAGTTTCCTTAAATTTCATCTCGGGGTCTAATAAATAACCGATGGTAGAAGGTCGCGGGCTAAATTTATCCATCGTCTGCTGCCCGGGAATTCTGGAAACTGTCAACATGGAGGTTCAAACTTAGGTCGATAAAGTGCAAAGGGGCTTGGATTTGCGCCTTATCGATTTACCCCCACCGTCGACGCCAGCGCCCTAGACGCCCCAACTTGGCGGCAGCCCCGTTATCGAGAGCCGGCAGCCAACCGGGGTGGACTCGTGTTGTGATTGTTTAAGTGCCAAGCGAAAAAAAATATCCTTAAAATCGAGTGTCGGCTTCAGTGAATAGTGTAGAAATGTACGACGCAATGACGGTGAGCAAGTTTTATCTCATTTATTTTTTAATTTATTAAAAATTGCATGACGCGCGTATTGTATATAACACTTCAAACAATCCCCCGGCCCTCCCGGGGGAGTGCCGATCGCGTTTACTAGATTACTGATGAAGGATGAAAGCTGAAAGCATGAAAAACCTTGTAGTTGTACAATTTATAAAAAATCAATACCGGACACCGTTCTTAAAAACAACATACATATATTTAAAACGTTTTCACGAACGATTGCACCTATTACAAATTTATTTTAATAATAAAAATAAACATTGATTTACGACATTTCCTTGAATAAATAAACAAGGAAGATTTTTTATCACCATGTGCGAGATAAGTGAGGAGTTTAGGACGCAAGGTAAAACGATAATTTCGTTGAGAAGATAAAAATGCCAATAAAATAGGATTGTATGATAAGCTAATGTAATAAATATTTGTTTGCGTATTCTTTTTGAAATTCCGTATTTTGAAAATCTCACGTGTAAAAATGTATTTTCACTATAACAATTTTTATTGAATGATACATTTTGAATTTAAAAAATGATTTCCTACTTTGAAAAGCTATATTTGTATGTAAAGATATCTTCCTAGCAACGGGATGGCGGAAAATGCAACCCGCGCGTGCGAAATAGAAAGCAGACAATAGCACGCCGTCGGGTGCAACAAGTGGCCCATTCAAACTATTATGCATATAATTGTATTGACAACCATAGAATCCAGGAATTCTTGCAGAATGTCAACGTGCAGCCGATCGCATCCAGGTCGAACATCTCGAAAGGGTGTGGTCTATTTGCAGCTAGCTGATGCACGCATGTGCATTTTGCGTTGCAACCCAGATGGATTAATCGATACAGTGAACAAAGCGCTCAAACATGTCTAACGAATAGCGGCGATGTATTCCAAATGAAATGCTTTCCTTCATGTATTGCGCGATGGTTTAAACGTTTGGCGATTTTTCTTATTTTTTGGAAGAATGAATAATGATTTGATTTTCAGGAACAGGAGAGAGGGATGGAGTTGAAGAGGCAGCTGGATTGGGAGCTGTCCTTAGATAGCAGGGAACTGGTGTCCCATGGATGGTATCATGGGCCGCTGGAGAGGGCCGCAGCTGAAGCTCTGCTTCCCTACGATGGTAGTTTTTTGGTTCGCGATTCGACCACCCAACCAGGACACTACGTTTTGAGTTGTCGTCAAGGACCACATTTTCTTCACTTTGTCATAAACCGCGTAAATACAAAAAAAAATATTTATCATTGAATATGATAATTTATTTAAGCACAGCAGAACCTCAATAATGCGAAAAACCAAACGCCTGAAGAAGCTCGAATAATCGAACAATCTATTAACGGCTCAAGATGAACCAACATTGGCATCAATCTTATCCAATTCATCTTATAATTTGTGTTTTAAGCTCAATTATTTCCATATTAACACTTAACTGGACTCACTATTTTTAGCCACACTTAAGATTTATGATTCAAATTGAACCCACACAAGAAAATCAATCGTTACAAGCATATTTTTGTATTATTTGCGTTGATATGCTCCCTTTGATGGCCCTTCGACGAGTGCTCACAAATGATATTCAAGTGCCACATCAAATGGTGTTTTTTTCATCGGTATTTAGGCGACTCTAGTCCTACAATGCGATTGTATTACTCACTAGAACCAAAAAATAACGTTGACACATCGGGAAAATCGAACACAAATGAATATGTCATTTATCCTGCTTGAAAAACAGTTATTTTCCCGACTGATAAGATTTATTTAGCGAATTCGGATAATCGAGGTTCCACTGTATATTGATTATGCTAAAAACAATTGTTCGATCAAGTTTTTAAACCAAAATAACATGCAATGAATTCATAAATGTAAGATTTCATTATTGATTTTAGGTGGTGATCCAACCGGATACAGTCTACGAACACTTCCAATATCAATTCGAACATGAGGCTTACGATACTGTTCCAGATTTGGTGACATCTTATGTTGGTTCAGGAAAGCCCATATCGAATGCCTCCGGGGCTAGGATAACGACGCCTTCCAATCGTAATTCTGCAATTTTGTGCTGCCAGACTGGTGCTATCAACCACTGGGCTAATAACGCAGCTCCGAGCTCTTGCATGCCCAATACTATCTGGAATTACTCCCTGTATTGCTCCAATTCAGGGCAGATCGTATCACATAATTCTAGCGATAGTCTTAACTTAAGTAACCCTTGCAGAGCAACTTCGTCATGCTCCTCTCCAAACGTCAATTATCCTGTCGAAACCAATAGCCTCAACAACACCCTTCGCAAGACCAATTCCTTGTGTTCCCCATTTAATATGAAACAAATGAGCAGTGCATTGAACGAGGAAATGCAAATCTCTAGAGCCTGTAGCAGTAAGAATTGTCTTTGTTCGCCGGTTGAACTCCACGCTAATCGTGCCGCTGGAGAGACCATTAACGTAAGTAGCAATTGGAAAGTGACTGACTCTTACAGCGCTACAAAATCAACTAGCTTTTGCGAACCAAATAGCTTATTTAATAACCCGTACAATGCTTATGCACCGCAATGCGAGTCTGCCGAAGCAAATTATAATTATAGAAAACAACGATCCCATTCTCTGTCTCCGGGTGAACTGTTACAGATGTCGTATCAAAAAAGCTCAAGCGCCGATGGTATAATTCAAGGCGCCAATTCCAAAAAGCTGCACACGATCAAGTCGGAATCGTACAAAGACGATCTCAAGATAGAATCGTGGGAGACGGGATCCCAAGGAAGCCCACCGGCTAAACCGGCGAGGACGCAGCCTCCAGCATATCAAGCTTCCGGATCTGATTCGGGAAACGGATCGGGAGATTCAGCGCAAAGCTCAGCACCGGGAGACACTCCACAATCGGGCGAAATCCCCAGAAATGCATCCAAACCCACGATGCGACGCCCAGACATTGCCTACGCAGAAGAAATGCTGATGCAAGCATACACTCTTGAATTCAAAGAGGTGTCCGTCATCAACACGGAGAACTTTCGATCTGCGCTCTTCTCCTCGATGGACAATAAGCCACTCGAATCGGATACGTTGCAAGCTATAAAGCTACTCTTGAGAACATCCGGGCCCATGATCTTAGCAAATCATCTAATGCGAGTCGACTTGAAATTCATTCTAAGTCCCAATACGGCAGGAAAGAACTGCAACCCGTTGGAGAAAATATCCGGACTCGAACTATGCCTTTTGGCACACGGACATCAAATGAGATTAGACATCCTAGAAAGGTAAGCTTGAACTGATTTGCAGCAATGTAACAATTTCACAAACAGCATGTGCGATTCTTGAATAGCCAAACAATGCGAAAAACGCTTTGCGAACGATAAATCTGTATGATCGTGATAATATGCATTAATTTTCATTGTTATAGGGCGGAGTGCATGAAATTTTTCATAGTGGTAACAATTTTGACATGTCAAACGGATACAGAACGAGCCGACGTATTGAACGATTGGATTCAATTGGCCATCGAGACCAAAACGGCGCTTGGTAATCTTTTCGGATTTTCTATCATCATGATGGGACTCTGTACAAAACAGGTAAATCGAATGAGTCAAACTCTGTTCATCTCTGTAAATCAGCTACAACGTAACGCGTACAATGCATTAATTTAAAGGTGGAGTGCATGGAGAACATGTGGAATATTCTAAGACAAAAGCATACATATTCTGCATTCACTTTCGAAGCAAAACTAAGACCATGCTTCAAGACAATGAACGATTGCGCAGATTCGCCGCCGCCCAATACCACTCTGCCACATCTGTTGCCAATTGTAACTCTATTCCACAGCTCAGGTATGTAACATAGCCATATGAACACATTAGAACAGCGCCTTAGTTGATTGACATCCACGGGCAGGGGTGCTCAGTTCAATTCTCTAAATTATTTGCTTACCTCTATGGTGGCAGAGACCTCGCAGGTCTAAGACCTCATGTATTCCTTCAGGCAACCCTAACCGGCACCAACACGAGACGGTTGTCCAATTTAAGCTCGGGGGTGTCTTCGGAAATGTCCTGCCAGGGCATTCTCGGGCGCCATCTTCGCCTCCTTACAAAATTTGCCCATCACAATATTGCTTTGCTGGAACTGGAGTTCCGCACAAGTGCAGTGTTACCTGCCCAAGACCTTCTGGATTTACAAACTGCTCTAATAATATGTTGCCGGAAGGTATTGTTCATATCCTCATTTATACCTTCAGTGTTCGCCTTTTATTAACGAGATAAGTTCGATTCATTGATCATGTTTCATACCCGATTTCGGCTTTTATGGGACGAAAGTATCCCCCAATCCGAAAAGCGATTTCGAGCTGCCCGCACCCCAAATTCAAGTCTAAGCGATCGTCTTCTGTAAGCAATGAGATTAAACACTTGAAGGCAGCGACGTTTCAAAGAGTCGAGTAGTTTCTTTGATGGAAAGAATCCCGATCCCCTTCATATGTTTCGTCTTGCTTCTGAGGACTCGATCGACGGTTCTTTGTTTTCCGTTTCCAATTTGATTCGCTTTTTACGAGATCGACTTTTACTCATTGTAAAGCGGTCGCGAGCTATTTTTCTTTTGAACAGGTTATTTTTTTTAGATTTTCCGGTCATCGATGTATTGATACCCATATTATTGTTGAAATTGCACGTGAAAACTCATCTTATTGCATTTAATTGATGTTTGGCGTTTGGTATTGTTGCTTTTTATCTTTTAGTTAGTTTTATGGAATGCTTGTTAGAAGGTTTTCTCTCCTTCTTTTTTGGTGTTTTAACAAAAAAAGTATTGTATTGTTACATAATATTGTCGTGTTTTTCAGAGGTAGAAAAACTATGGGATGTATTTGGAGCTCACACTTCAGATTTTGGATTATCTGTGATAGCAGCACATCTAGAAGCTGCAAGACGTTTCCCAGAACAATTATCAGTTTATGATAGAAATGCTCGCGCTGCTTTGGCTGCTACTCCTGCTCCTGTGGATGAAGACTTGCTCGACTTATTCCGCACTGAATTTCACATAAAATTTTTATGGGGTGCTAGAGGAGCTCTTTCGCCTCCATTTGAACGTCATTCGAAACTGGCTGAAATCTTAACGACAATGGCTGAACGATATTTGAATCCGGTTGGAAAGTAATTTTATTTTTAATATTGAAAGTTTTTTAACATTTAACATGTTACTTTATGCTAGAGAATGAAAGATGGATTTTTGAAAGATTTCGTTTATATGATTTCTATCGTGCTAGCATAAAGTTATGAGGATGTCAATATTTTCTTTAAAAAATATAATTTTTACAGGCTGATCAGTGTTGATCAAAGCTTCCAATTTCCAAAATCGAAAATCAATCGTTTATTACAGCATAAGCTAACTTTCTTTTGGTGGGTACAATTTTGGAAGTTTTGATCGACCTAGCTCTATTTAAGACTGGTCTCGTTCAATGATTGCTGAAAAAATTCCGAAGGAAATGTGATGCATTCTAATGAATTTGAAAGCCTATGAAGTTGAAATTCCACCCATATTAAATAATTATTTGGCATTGATCGATTTTAAAAATTTCATCTCAAAAATCACATCTCATATAAATCTACTCATTTTATTATATTAAAACACCTTATAATTCAATATCGCGTTATAACCAAACCACGTTGTACGAGGGTTACTAGTATTCTTATTCACAAAAATGTATTTAAATTAATTCATAATTGTTACATATATTTAATAAATAATGCAATTTCAGCTGTGGCAAAATAAACCATAATCTAATTGCATCTTTGTAATCCCTTTACCTATAAATGTGGCGGTAACTGTAGCATGAAAGGGACAAAAACATATTCATAGAATATATTATTAATAATCGGTGTTAATTCTCGTACAATTACAATTAATCAGTGTTTATTAATCAATACTATTCTTTCTGACATAAACCCAATAAATAATTGATGTGAATTAATTCTCTTAAAGAATAGATCAAATATTTCCATAAGTGTAATGATTTACTAATGAAAGTAACATTGATGTTTATTTATCAAAATATTCTCAAGAATCAATATACTTGTAAGATTATAGATGATATTGATCAATTCACATAATTAATATATCTATGTGTATACTTCCACCGACCCCAATATTTTGATCTTTATTAACCCTATCTTTGCGCCACATAAAAATCCATTTTAATTCTAATTCTGACCAATTTTCTATAATAAAAATATATTTCTGAAGACATTTATTTTAGGTTTCTTCCAAAATCGATCGATATTAGTAAAAGACTGATAGACGAATAATTTAATTATTTTTTTCCAAATGTTTTATTCCTATCTTCTGATATTGTTTTGTTACGTTATTATTATAAATTCTAACCTTAACCACGTTAATCCCACTCCCCAATCCTTAGATCTTAGAATAGCAAGTACGAAAATTTTACTTAGATATAATTATTGACTTGAGATAAAATTAACAAAAATATATATACATGTATGAAAATCGTATGATAAAAAGAAGAAAAACCTGGACGGTGATAAACTTTATGATATTATTTAATACTTATTTAAAAAAAAATGTTTCTAAAACAAATATATAAATTGATGCATGAGATATGTTCATATAGAAGCATATATTTATATATTATTTTAGTGTCTTTATGTGATAATAAATGTAATTAAACAAAATAAAGTGTGACTTAACAGTGTTCGTTTTATTATAATATTCTTTGAACCGATAAAGCGTCATCGATCCTATTTGAGTATTTAAGACATTTCTATTATAACAATTGATGTTATGCTTAGGTGAACCTTCCAAGTTCGCCATTAATGACTTATACATAATTGGAAAAATACTGACGATATCATTATAATATTCATATTTTTAAATCAATTGTCAGTAAGAAAAGTTTCAAAAAATGTAATACATAGTTAAAATACAGAAGCTGTTTAGCTGGAAACTGCATCAATGTCCGGCCATCAACACTCCTCCTTACGAGAGGAGTAGTAATCTTTAATTATCAAATAATGCAGATTTTTATGCCTTTTTTTCAATTTTTTTTAAAAAACATCTGGAAACGATGGTTATGATTAATAAAAAAATATGAATGTATATAAAATAATTTTATTTAAGCACCAAATATATAATTTTTTAGATACATTTAGATTGCCCAAAATATGATAAATAGTATATTAAGCGTATCGATAAGTTCTTGCCAATTTTGATAGACTGATATGAAATAAATGTTATTTTTGGTAATGGTAAAATATAAAAGACCAAAACCGATCAACATCCGCATTATATGCTGTTTTTTTTTTTGATCAAGGCCACAAAAGCCATAAATGAAGTGTCTTTAATTCGGATTTAAATTAGGGGACCGATGTTTGAAATATATACCCCTAGAACAGGAAAATCCTTAAATTTTGACGAAGACATATTTGAGAGCCATAGTGGACAGCAGATCTTCGATTAAATATTGAAGAATTATCGCAGAGGATGCATTCACCGTCGTCGACAGCTCAAGAGCATTTAAAACGTATCGGAAAGACGAATCAAATGGGGATTTGGATGCCGCACAAACTGTCCGACGATAACAAATGAGAGCCACGAAACACGTCCAAAGTTTTGTTGTCAAGACAAAAAGTTCGTCCCTTTTTTGCACCGAATTGTGACTGGGGATGAAAAATGGGTTGTTTATGACAGCATAAGTCTTAAAGTCAATGGCTTTCGCCGAGACCAAAACCATTTCTAGATGACCCGCAATATTCTGTTGTGCGTTTGGTGGGATATTCAAAGAATTATTCATTATGAATTTTTGAAACCCGGCAAAACAATAACTGCATGTGTGTATTGTCAGCAATTGGAAACGGCGGGAAAAAAAATAAGAGTCAAACGTCGAGAATTAATCCGGAACAATTTTGTTATTCTGCAACACGACAATGCAAGACTCCGTATGGTGAAGAAGACGATCATCAGGGAATGAAAACGAAAAGAACTTCCAGACCCTCTATATTCACCAGATCTGATTCCGACGGATTATCAATTTTTCGACCTCTGGCACATTCCTTATAAAGGATTAATTTCGAAAAGCAACTAAAGTCGAAGATCATATTTATACATATTCCGACTCAAAACCAGAAGAATGTTTCAAAAGAGAAAAACACGAAAACCCGTGGAAAATAGTTAGTAATAAAAGAAATTATGTTTTGTAAGATTTTGTAAATAAAAATGAAAAACTTAAATTAATTCTTTAATTGCTAAGCAATCGGCAAAGACTTCAATACGCCTAATATTTTTGTACTTTTTCCATATGGTTCTATTATGCGTATACAAGACTAATTTTTGCGATATATTTATTATTGTATTACACTTTATGAACACTAGATAAAGCTTATAATTATGGCAAATTTTAAGTCATTTGCGACAGCGACTTATGCAAGCTTTAATTCCTAACGCTTGGCAACAATAGACTCACACGCGAGTCTCTTAGTAATCTTTTGAGAGAGCGAATTAAAAGACTCACATATGAATCTCCCATCGCGAAAGAGTTATTAATACCCACTTAGATTTAGAAATAGTAGCTTTATAAAACTTTAAAGCAATATTTTTTTGAAGGAAGATAAATTGTCAAAATTTTGTTAAACAGTTTCAGAACAGAATATTTCAATGCATTTACATTACTTTCTTAATTTTTATTACAAAATGTTGTTTAATGTTGAGAAATACCATAGTATTTAAAATTAAATGCTGTATAAAAACTCTAGTTATGCATTTTTCAATAAAATGATGAATATCAATTTTTGAACAAATAATGATAACAAATATCAATTAATTAACATATAAATGGATTAGGTCTACCAAAAATCAAAGTTTTTTCCAAATTAATACAATTCATTTTATATATATTTATGGCTAAGCTACTGATTATTTTTTTGATGAGTAATTCTTACCATGTGTTGCATAAATATATCATGCTAAAGAATAAATACCACTTTTTTCTGATATCTAATACAAAAAAATTAACAAAAACATTTTTGAATGTATACAATGAAAAATACATATGAGTTTGAATTAAAAGTTAACTGTCTTGGTTGTGATCAGAATTATCTAGGACAATTCTCTCAAACATGTTATTCACAGTTGAAATAATATAGAAACACATATCTGTAAATAATAAATCACTAGGGGGCACACCTAATACAATATTTTCATATAATGGTTGATCAAGAAATGTAGTGTTGTATTCATTATTAAAAAATTAATACTGACAATACTGTTTTCAACTTTTCTTATCAATAGAAAGACTCTTTTCAAATGAATTAAAAATGTTTAACATAGCAGAAGACTTTCATTTTTGTAAAATTCAAAATCTTTCAAATTAAACGTTTATTGTGATCTAGTATCATTATTATAAAATTGTAGACCATTACTGTTTGATATGGCACAAAATCTTTTAACAATAATATTAATCTCACTAATGTGATAACTTCAACCCTACTTTAAATTACTTCTTTGTGACTAAATTTTAAAATAGTCATTTAAAAACTATTTAATCTTATCAAATATTGAGAATTATTTTGTTTATAATAAGGCAATCATTACTAAGTGAATCTCATCATGTGCATTGTAAAATCTTTTCTTTATGAAATATATACTTTCTTAGTTTGAATAAACAATGTGACATTGTCATATTTTATATCCGAGTACAGAAATATGCAACGGATATGCAGAACGAGATTATAAAAAAAGCACTTTTTTAAAAATGTATACATTATTTTATTGCTGATTAAGATTCTTAAGCTATAACAAAATAACTTCAGTTACGATAAGCCATAAAACTAAAATTATTGATAACACAATTAAAAAAGATATCTATAAATATAGAAGAGGAATGAACAAATAAAATACAAAAATTTAATAAAACACAATTGATCAAATATATACATTATGACCACCCTACCGCTTTCTTAAAATTAAATAAACGCCATATTTCCCTTTAAGGGGGGAAACCAGTTTAGACGGTTCGAAAAATCGATTTATTTTTTATTTTATAAATTATTAGTAAAACTATTCAAGAATATGTTTTCAAAGTTTCACAACAAAATTCCGATTTTTTCCGATGTTATGAGCACTATAGTGAACACAAATCGATGCTGGAACACGCGACAATTAGTACGGAGTACTAATTGTAGAATGGTAAATCGTAACATTTTGTTAAGACACTCCTAAAAGACGTAATTTTTAATTTTTTTAATCAAAACTGAGTATATATTCTTAAAAAAATACATTATTAATAAAATCAAAATACTGTATTGATTTTTAATAAAAATTGTGACTTTTACAATTCCCGCCAATAGCAAACTCTGATGGCGACCTTCCATTTACAGAAGCTTATAACTCAGATATTTCCGGCGGAAATGAATTTAAAAAAAATTCAGATGTATTTAAAAGTATTAATAAGATATTCTCAAAGTTTAAATAAATTCTAATTATTCCTTTCCTGTTAAAAAAAATCACGAAAATCACTAAAAAATCTGCCTCCTAAACTGGTTTCCCCCCTTAAGGTCGTTTCACCCTAAGGCAAAATTGTACCCTATATTAGGGGGACCGAAAAACTAACAATAGAAGAAGCATACTTGCAACATTTTATCCTATTTTAACTTGAGACGAGAAGTGAGTGCTGGTTTCCAGATAAATACCTATTCCAACCTCTTAATCAACACTAGCAATAAAGAAAATCCTTCTTTGTGTCTGGTATTTGTTTAGAGTTATTATCAAGAAGAAAATTAAAAAATTACCTTTACACCTCAAAAGGTAATAGAAAATTATTTTTTTGATTAGTATTTAAGATCTGTTTAATAAATAAATGTTATTCAGCAAAGATAAAAAATTGATTACTTTTCTGTCCCCCTAATATTTACAAGAATGTCGGTTGAAGTAGGATGAAATTTAAAACTATCAACACTTTATTGTATTACCAAACGGTCTAAACTGAAGAAATCTGCAACACATAATTGATTTTTAAGAGATATTATTCATTTTAAAATAGAATATATTACTTTAAAATATTTTGTTTAAATAAAATTTAATAATAACACTATTCTACTCCAATGGTATTTGTACATAAAACTTCATTTCTATAGTTCCTTAAGACATTAAAAATGTAAAATATCGGTGATAATTATATAATAACAATGCGGCTAATATGTACATTCTAAGAATTAAAAAAACAAATAATATTTTCAAAACGTATACATAATCAAATATCAATTAGTCACCAATGAAAAAGAACTACACCCTTCTGTGAACAGAAAATAAATTTATCTAATTTTGATTATGTAAATAGGATAAAAAAATATCCAATTATCACATGTGTATATAGCAATAAGCTAAATAATTCACATTGTTACATTATAAGTCACAATACAGGTACATTTTTAGGAAATTTTGATTTGAAATATTAGATAGTCCAGTTGAAAATGACGTTTTATCATATTGATACTTGACTAACATCTGGAGAATGTTACACAAAAAAATTCAAACTGTGTTCTAAGATGATGTATTTTGTGCCAAAACAATTTATGCAAATTTGCATCCTGTACGAATATTTTCAAATAAATAATACAAAAATTGCAACTAAAAATATTTGTGATGCGCTTGGAGAATCTTAACTGTTCGTCAATACCAGAGATGATTTAAACAATTGGAAAAAATGGAAATTTTAGTTTAGAAAATTAGGTCAGAAGTGAAAGAAAGTCATAACAATATCCTGCATGCGTAAATTGAATCAAACCTGATATAGGCTGTACAATTAGCAGACAGGCTTGGATAACCCTGTAGAAGTGTTCACGAACACATGAAAAATAGGAAAACCATAAAACAGGGCACATGGTTACAGCACAATACTATTGACATCTGAGACATTACTAAAATCAAAGGCGTGCGAGTACAAATCATGAATAGATAAAGATAGAAAAAAACCGTTTCTACACTATCCTGTGGGGTGGAAATGAAAAGTGGGTGTTGTACTCAAATAAAAAATACAAAAGACAATGACTTTTATACGCTCAAGTAAAGAAACCAATCCTTCAAGGGTCTAACAGTAAAAAACATACTCTTTTAAGTATATGGTGGGAATCTAATTCCTTCCACATAATCGAACCATAGCGCACAATATTTATTAGTAAGTTTAAAAGCAGTGTTGAGTACTAATAGTCAACCGCTGCCAAATTCTTTTGTAACATGATAATGTGCAACTAAAACATAGTAAAAGAACTTGGTTGACAAATGATTCTACATCCACCTTATTTTCCTGATCTTGCTCCTTCCGACTATCATTTAATTGGATCGATGCATTATATCATCATCATAGTGCAGCCACAAACAGTCCACTGCAGAACTATGGGCCTCTTCAATATCCATTCACATGAAGGGGTTACATCCATCTCGCCTGTATCATACGTTCAGCTCCTCATTGAATTTAACTCTCTCATTTAAAAAACGACATTTTCGACTAGATTATCTAATAGATACATTTTACACTATTTGTATTAATATTTAAGTTCTACTTTGTGATTGAAGAATATAATATATGTTAATAGAATATAATAAGAAAATACTTCATTTCATTAACCGAATTACCAAAAAATATTCTTATAACTACAAAATTAATTGTACAGCAGAATCTTTATAAGTCGATACATATAATTTAAACACATTTTCAATGATTCAATTCAGAAATTTCATTTCTAATCAAATTAATACAATTTTATGTTTCAACATGTAAAATTTTCTAACTAAAATATAATGTAATTAAGGGGAAAACATATACACTTATAAGTTAATAGCACTAATAAAAAAGTGGGAAAATTGTATGATTCATACGACTTGCTATGCTAAAAGCTTAGCAATATGAATAATCTAATTCATATTATAATATTGAATTGAATTCTGTATAAATGTTTCAGCCATAAAATAATTTTATTTACATAAACAATATAAAACTTTAACTGGAATGTTTTAAAACAATTCTTTAACCCATTGACCCACAGTTACCGTCAAATACCGTCATATGTCAGCAGACAAGTCTATACATACCGTCTTCGCCGACATTTCAAATCTTGTTTAACATCGACGAAACTCATCAAAATGAAAACAAACTTAAGTAGCTCAAAGACTTTCAAGCTTCTCTACATAAGACAAATTAATTTTGATGAATAATTTGATTTTTGCGATAAACCAATTTAGAGTACATACATATTATAAACATCAACATGTATACTTAAGTTAAAAAATCGCATTCCACTTCTACTATATTATACTCAATTCACATATGCATAAAACAATTCCGAGGTTTACAAATTATCATACAATATATTCCAATGTAAGGTTAGCTGGTAGAAGATTCCAAAAATTATTATGATATTTGAATTGTACAATGACCAATAATGACAGGATGTCAATAATAAGACCACTTGTTGTCATTGTTGTTTCGAATTTTCGAAATATGTATTCTCCATCGGTAGAAATATCTTTAGATGAATCTCTTCTTCATCAAGGGCGATTGTAGTTAAGGCAATCACATGAAAGGGAAAAAAAGCTAAGTATGGCATCAAATTTTATGAATTATGCTCCCCAAATGGATACATCCATAATCTAAAGATCTATATAGGATGGTTATTTAATAACGAACTCAGTGGAAGCAAAATAGATGACTGTGTATTGATGAATCCATTTCTCTACAAAAGTCATCATGTTTTTTGGACAATTTTTATATTATTTCATTATGTACATAATATGGCATTTACTCTTTTTGTGCAATTTTGTAAATGTGCGCTTTTTTGTGAATTATAGCTAAATATTTGTGTAATTTTCGGAAATTTGTAAACCTCGAAATCACCTCACATACACAAGTTGAATATAATACAATAAAAAATTAATAGGATCCTCTGCAACAATAAAAAGGTTGAGAACAAGTGCTTCACACTCCCATTACTCTGAGAATTGATATGAGGTAGATAAAGCTACTAACAACAATCAATGTCATTGATCCAAAACAATATGAAGGAATAATAATTGTGCGTTTTAAGCGATGGTTTAACTCCAATTTTACGTTCATAAATTGCGAAAATCATTGTTCCAGATGTGTGCGTCAAACGGTTAAAGCAATGCTTTTTCTTGCAGTAAACATTATAACCAAACCATTGTTTTTCAATTACTAATTAATCAAATCAGATTGCAAAAAATTATGGATATTAATATAAAGATACTACAGTTGGGAATGGGTTATATTTTAATACTTTTACTGATTGAATGAAATAATTTTTTAAAAAAATTAATTTGTCCAATTTTTCGACTTTGTAACAGCTAGTTTCCATTCAGCATATTTAGATTCTCTCTTATTCTTACTGATTTGAGGCGTAAAAGTTTCTCCTTCTTTTACTATCAAATTACTTTTTTCATTTCCATATCCTGCACCCCATTGGGCAACTAATGCTGCACCCAATGCAGTACTTTGTGCTAGTCCAGCTTTAGTCACATCAAAACCACCTAAATTTGCCTGCATTTGCATCAATAAACTATTGGCAGTCACACCTCCATCCACCTATAGAAAATTTTAATTATAAATACTTAAATGGAAGTCTTAAAAAAACATTTTTCCTTTAATTAAAACCATTTTGCACAAAATTTATTAGATTGTTGTTAAAATAACAAGAGTAGCATTTATATTCTCCTATCTCAATGATAATGTGACTTTTATTGAATACAATGTTATTAAAATTAGAAAAAATGTAGACTTTGATCAAGACTATGATATAAGTATTAAATAAAACAATGATATAAGTATTAAATAATGCAAACTCATTTAGTTTTATGTATCAATAGTTTATGGAATTTACCATTAACATAATTAAATTTGAAAGATGATGAGAACGGATAATTTACCTTCAAATTTTGTACTTCAATGCCACAATCTTTGTTCATAGCTAAAATAATATCTTTCACTTGATAGCATATTGCTTCCATTGTGGCTTTAACAATATGACCAGCTTCTGTATCTTCACTCATTCCGCAGATTACTCTGTAATGAAAAAAGCATAGAAAAGAATATTAAGGCCAATAATAAATCAAATAAAATAACAAAAAACAAATATTGTTTTGTACTACAAGCAAGTTTGCATATAGTATGAAATTTTTGCAAATATAGCCAGGTCATATTTGAATTAACAAAAAAACTAAATTCCAATTAAATTTAATATCTATCTGTAGTAGAAAATCAAACAGTAATTATGGCAAAATTAAAAATCAATATATTTATATGTACCCTCTGGCATCATGGAGCCAATATGGTGCAAATAATCCACTAAAGGCAGGAACAAATACAACACTTCCTCTTTCTGCAACATTTTCTGCGATGACTTGTGATTCTGCAGTATCAACAATTATTTGTAAATTGTCTCTTAACCAATCAAATGCAGATCCAGCAACAGCAGCCTAGAAATCAATATTATAAAATCTTATAGCCGTAAGTAACACGACTTGGCGTTTGATGCGCTCCGCCAATAATTTGTGTATAATAATTATTTGATTTATTATATATTGTTTTGAAATCGCCAAACTGAGAGGGTCAACCTGAAATAGGAAACCACTTAGTCTGAAATTCGCTCGGGTAAGTTGTACGAGGACGGGTAGACACCCTCACTTGAGCATCACGTATGTCTTCACCCTGGTCCGGCAAACGCCCTGCGAGGAAAGAAGTGACTGAACTCTCTGCACTCCAGAAAGCCCTTACCAGTAGAATCAAAAAGGTCGTCTAGAGTAGTTTTCCACTGTCTCACGAAGAAAATTACTTAGTCTTTATAAATCTCCCACACTCCCTATCGAGACGGTCACAAAAGTGTTCATCAATACATTCATTCAGGAGACCCGCTGGGTGAGCATTCTAAATAAAACTCAGTGGTAATGCTACCCTCAATATCGACCAAATGAGGAGGTGAACGTATGATACAGACGAGATGGATGTAACCCCTTCATGTGAATGGATATTGAAGAGGCCCATAGTTCTGCAGTGGCCTTTTTGTGGCTGCACTATGATGATATATTTTTAATTATGTTAAAAACGTGTCAATCCGCAACCATGAATCCAACGAGATTCGAAATATCAGACAAGTCAATATCTAGTAAAAATTCAATTTTTATTTTGCCTCACAAAAAACAAAAAAGATGCAAGCAGACACTCGTTTTTAATGTAATTTAAAAATATATAAACATGACTCGCATTAATCGTAAAGCCTTTTAGGTTCTGAAGTGAGGCCTTTATTTACTATCAAAATTTAAAAATAGTTTTCATGTCAAAATTCTCATGAAAAGCACAAGTGGTCTTACGAAAATATGAGGGTAGTCCAAGAAGTACTCGATCCAATGAATATATATCAGTTGTTGTTTAAAAAAATTACTATGTTAAAAAGTACCTATCTTATAAAGCTTAAGTTTGAAGTTTTTTTAGTATTTTATTGGTAGCCATCAATAGTGAAGGTTCTCAGTGAATTTGTAAATATGAAAAAAGTTGGTCTTCACTATGTCATATAATACTTTTATTTGAAAGATCCAATATCAAAATCAAGGTAGATTCTACTCCGGGGGAGTCTGCTCCTTCATTTCCAACAATAAAATATTGGGTGGCAGAGTTTAAATGAGATCTTACAAGCTGCCAAGACGAAAATGGCGAAGAAAATTCACAAAATGGTATTGGATGACCATCGACTGAAATTGCGTGAGCTAGCAGACACAGTAGGCATTTAAAAATGCTATGCATCACATATTGACTGAAAACATGGAGATTAGAAAGCTATGCGGTGGCTACCACATTTGCTCACAATGGAACAAAAATAGCGTAGTTCTGAGGCCACCTGAGGCTCGTAACTGAGGACTGTAATCACAGTCTCCCTCATACAATGTGTTAATCTAAAATGAGAAATTTAAAAAAGATTTATTAGACAATTATTAACTTACAGATCCTTCCAATGCATAAGCGGGTTTTCCATTTTCCCCGATTTTATAAGCAACCGTTGTCAAAAGACCATGTGAGCTAAAGTAAGGAGTTGACCCGGTATTATAAAGTATGAAACAACCAGTGCCATAAGTAGATTTAGCTTCTCCTTCACGCAAGCATTTTTGTCCAACAAGAGCTGCTTGTTGATCGCCTAAGCATCCTGATATCGGAATTCCTTTAAGAGGACCACTTTCAATGTTTCCATATATCTGAAAAATAAATGTTAAAAGGATTATTATTTCGATACGGATTATTAAAGCAATTCAAGATACCAAAATAAAAATGAACCAATGACAAGTATTTACATAATCAGCATTTAACGATAAGTACTAATCAAATATTTTAAATTTCTACGAAATTCGCTTAACTTTAGTTAAACATCAACGCTATTTAACATGTTTCATGCCACGCTGATATGAATAAAAAGTGCTGCTTTGCGAACTTATGCTGGCTATCAGTGACCGTCATGACATGTTTAAATGTACGTTAACCCTAGACTACAAATCTTATTAAGAACCACATATATACAAATTGTAATGTTGCTTCGATATGCATAATAAAAAGCTAGTTCTTTGACAAAAATAAGTAATGCTGGATTGACTAGGACTTGATTCTTGGATTGATTGATTGTATAACATGGAGAGAAAACGGGTTGGGAAATTACCAACATAAGAAACAGGGTTGCTGTGCAAACCTGTCGATTTCCCTTCTAAAGGGAAGGATTTTTCCAAGAGCGTAAATGATACTCGGCTGAATGACAGCAAATTCCAATTCAACAATCCACTTATCTTAACAACCATAGTAATGACTTGTTTATAAAAGCATATGAATGATCGATCTTTCTGGAAGTACGATTGGCATTCCCAGTATCGATAAGGATGATGGACCATCAAAATAATGACTTGTTTTCTAAAAAAAAACTGATGATCGAACATTCTAGAAGGGTGGCCCAATAACATTTCAGTGATAGGAGCAACACCATAAAAAAATTCCATAACAATTGGTCTTCCAGAAAGATCGCTACTAAAAAAGGGTAGTATTTAATCGAGTATAAAGGAGGTGTGGGTCACCATATAGCAGCTTCGAGCTGTAAATGGAGGTCTCGATCAGATTCGAAATGAGCTTCAGCCCAGAGCTTTAGATTGAGCCTTAAGCTCCAAGCCTCGAACGGAGCTCAACACCTTCAGTTCGAGCTTCGGTTCAGATTTGGTTTAGGTTCGGTTTAACTAGCAGCTTGAGATTCAGCTCAGAACAGATCTCTCCCACTCCGAACTTCATGTCCCGATATTTTCTATGCCTCGCGGCCGCAGCCTCTCCAAAGTGGGAACAATAAAGATGTTGAAAGAGATAATTAAAATAGAAGACATCATCTTTGACTCGAAACGAAGTAGTTTCGTGATTTAGGGTAAAAGCTGTCAAGAAACTCTATGTTGAAATAAGTTTAACTAGTATACACTTGAGCCTCGTATAACATGGTTCCACAAAAACATCATGTAATACAAACCCGTGTTACACAAAGTTTGAAGTTTATACAAAATTAAGTATGCACACAAAATATATACTTCATCTAAAAATCCTCTCTCCAGTAAAATATAAAAGTACAAAAAACTCCTTGACTAAATAATAATGATTAAATTTATTCCACCAGTCAATAAGATTATTAGTAATATTTTATTTACCTCTGAACTTGATTTAATTTCGGGTAAAATTGATCTGGGAATTTTAAAGAAACTTAGTAGTGAATTATCCCACTGAAGAGACTCAATATTCATTAACATTGTCCTAGATGCATTAGTAACATCTGTAATGTGGCGTTCTGAAAAAAAAGTACACTTTACAAGCATTCATACATATTAAGTTTTCTCATGCCTATATTTTAACGCCAGAAATAAATTATAAGATAAACATTTAAATATGAACTCATAACAAAATAAATTCATTTAATCGCTCGCTCTCAATTTAGCACATAAAACACCATCATTTATAATTTTTCGCAGCAAGTTATTGTAATGCCAGTAAACTTATTATTTATTGAATGTTTTTTGGTGTTATTTCTTGGTAGAAATTTATATTATTACAGTAAAGATTATTATAAGAATCAGCGCAACCTGTAAATAAATAGTTTTTATTTTAATCAAAGTAAAATTTTATCAATTTATTGCATATTCTTTTAAAATCGCTTAAACATAATATTTATGGTATTTAAAATTTGGAATAACTGGACATACGGATTTATGAAATCATAAAAACTTATTTAAATACATATTGAAGTTAAGAAATTGTATAAAAAAAATCAATCATTAAATAATTACACAGCTGGACTTCAGTAAAATAATTACATATTCTTATATAATACAAAAATAAATGTATTCTAAACTTCATATCTATCTGGTCGCTCATAATTATTACTGTTTATCTTAAATAAATTCTTTTATATTAAGTCAGAGATTAGTTTATATCTTTGATAATTTCACAGAATTACCCAGATTATTTATGCTTATAATAAACTGAAAATTGTCAATAAAGTTTCATCTTAGATATGAATTAGATAAGGAATTGTTTAAACTGTTGCTTTGTAGAATATAACATATATATAAAACATAAAAAGTAAAATCACTATTATATAAAGTAAATAGAATAGTGATATGATATTTTAAATATCATGTCTTTATTCATTTTATAATCATTATTATCAGAAACTTGCATACAGGCAACGATAAATGATAAAATTTTGAAATAGGATAATAATATAAATTTGATGAATGGGAATCCAAATAAATAATGTATTCTAGTACAGGGAAATAACACCCCTGCATAAAGTCACTGTCAATCATCGCAGGCGCTGTTCGCAAGATTAACAATCCGCAGAGAAGAACATAGTCATTTGATATCCTTGGCTGCAGGAAGACATATTCAGCTACCCCAATCTGTAGCTATGGTTTGTCTCTTAGCATAAATAGAGATCTTGGCCAAGAAAACTTTTCATGAAAAAGATTTCCATGCTCTCCTGACCATTTTTTTCCTCCTCTGCGAATGTCGTCTACACAACCCACCAGTAAACGGATCCGACGGTCCATTCTGAAGTATTAGCAGGGAAAAGGGTGCAGCTCGGTAGTTTACATAACAGTGTAAGCGCAAATTGCAATTCAAGAATAGATATCGTATAAGTAAAATTATCGCTTAATACCTGTGTATTTGATACAAAGTATTATCTACATACCTTTTAACATATTCCACATAATCCACGTATCAATAGTTCCGAATAAGCAAGTTTCTTCATCAATGGCCTTTTTAATCTCAGGTATATTATCCATTAGCCACCTCACTTTAACAGCACTAAAATATGTGATGAGTGGAAGACCGCATTTTGGCTAAAATTATACCATGTCAAAAATTATGTAGAGCTGTGATTTCAAAGGAATTTAGGCATATCTGTTAAACATACTTTTAAATAATCTTGATCACTATTCATGGGCAAACTATTCAATAAGCTATTGACAGTCGTAGATGTACGCATGTCGGACCAAAGTATGGCATTGTACAGATGTTTGCCGGTTTTTTTATCCCACAATACAGTTGTTTCTCGTTGATTTGTTATTCCAACGCCTACTATATCCTGAAATAAAATAGTACCTTAATAAAATTCGAATTATAATAAATTTAAGATGCTTATTATTGTTAAATCTGTTACTAACTTGTACACTTGCTCCTAGAACAATTAGTTTTTTCACAGCCTCTTCTATGCATTTATTCACAGCATCCATTATGTCCATGGGATTTTGTTCAAGCCAACCTTCTTGAGGAGATATATAATCTAATTCTATTTGGTGAGAAGTGACTACTTCAGAGGATCCCACTTTGAATATAATGAATCTGGCACTGGAAGTGCCTTCATCGATGGCACCGACAAGGGGACCCAATTCACCGAAAGTCATTTTTATCTAAATAGGAACAAATTAATATTATAGATCATGACATTCGTATATCTGCTAAATCAAGACTATTTGATTACATTAGAGCATACCACATGAAGAGTCGGAATTTCAATTTGTCAAAGATCGAATGTGATCAAAGAAAGGTTCTATGTAATATTTTACAAGTTCAACTGTTTGAAAATGACCAAGGTTTTTCAAAATTTTGCAATATTATTAAAAGGAAGGTAAAGTACAGGAACATATCCTTTCTGAATGTTGGATATAAATGATTTGCAAGAGCTCTGATCGGACGGCAGTCTCCCATTGTGGACGAACTTCTCAGGGAGTACCAATGTGGTTTCAGATCGGGCAGATCCACTGTGAACCAATTATTTAATGTGATAGTATTCTTGGAAAAAATGTGGGAATACAGTGTTGATTTCCACCACATATTTATAAACTTTTTTCAAGGCATAGGACAGCGTCAACCGGGAAAAACTTTGGAGGACCATGTTGAAGATGAGAATCCCGAGTAAGCTGGTGAAACTGTCGAGGATGTGTGTGTCTGAATCTGTTAGTATAGT
The DNA here is from genome assembly GCA_008973525.1 of Stenopsyche tienmushanensis. NCBI lineage: Eukaryota > Metazoa > Arthropoda > Insecta > Trichoptera > Stenopsychidae > Stenopsyche > Stenopsyche tienmushanensis. Next base: position 691,811 of record WACJ01000526.1, read on the forward strand.
TCGTTCAACGGTGCCTTATTGAAGCCTTTCGAGGTAACGACGGGAGTCAGACAGGAGGATACACTCTCCACGTTACTTTTTAATATTGCGTAGTGGTTTACGACATTGAAACATGGACCATGATCATCCGCGACGCGATGAGAGCATCGTTCAAAAAGGATGTCCCTAAAAATTAGATGACGATATCCTAAAATCGATGGTGGAATCAGATCCTCATCAAACAATCGAGAAATTATCGTTGAAGATTGGCTGTCCATGTCTATAGTTAGGGATCATCTTCATCATTTATTGTGAACAATTTGAACGAATTAAACAAGAGCTCATATAAAAGATCTGTTTTAGTCGATAACTATCAAAGGATTTTTCTTCACGATGACTGCATGCTGCAGAAATAGCACATATATAATATTTTCAATTAAAAATCAAAGGACTTTTTCAAAAAGGACATTGAAAAATTACCTTTACACTGGAAAAAGGTAATAGTAAATTATGGAATTTTTTTTATTAGCATTTAAGATTTTTTTAATAAAAATGTTTTCCACCAGCAAAAAAAATTTGATTACATTCCACATTACCTAATACCTAAATGTGTATAATATAAAATATTGTACTTTACATCATAATATTGAATTACATATACTTAATAGGCTAAGTTACAATGGCGATAAAGTAATTCAAATATACTATTATCTTTGCCTTGGTATATGGCTGGATCACAAAAAATCTACCATCAGACCTTTGTACTTAGTATGTTTATTTTTTTCTTTTGACAATTTCAAATAATCATCATTGTTTTTTGAAAGAATGAATAAATTTAATTAAAATAATTTTAAAAAAATAATTAAATCATGAATTCGATCATTCATCAACATTATACAGATATTAAAATACAATCTCAAATTTAAAAGCAATTCCATCTTGTGCTTTTCTTTTTCTGCATATAAACTTTATGAGTTGTACTTGCAACATAACTCTTTTAAAAAATGACAATTGCTAATTAATAATGTATTTGCTTTAATTTCATTAAATTATTATTCTGAATACCTTAAAAGCAAAAATTAATTTAAATCTAATTAAATCATTATGTGTATTAATTTTAATAGGTTTAATCTACATTTTATCCTTTCTCCATATATCCTGAATATATACATCATTCTGACCACAAATCATCTTCAGTAAATGTTGCGGGCCTCGTTATTTTGGCAAGTTTAGTCGATCTCGATTTTGATTTAGGAGATTTATAAGTCACTAAACATTTGCATAACCTTTGGATGAGATTATCTCTTATCATTATCAAAATAATAATTTCTATTAAACTGTAAATTATTATCACTGGCAATGAAAACATTATCATGTCACCAATCAGATAAGTTATCAGGTTAAAAATTCTCCTCCATGTTTAAACATTATAAAAAAAATGTGTTTTTTTAAAAAAACTCTCAACCGTAACGGTATTTCTATTTTAGTCTAACACACAATAAGTATGTAAGAACAAAAGTAAATTCTCAGAACGGACTCCAGCTGTCAGCTTCATTGGTAAACAATTATATTAATGCAAATATTTGATTACGTCCCAAAATGCTTAATAATTGTCCAGTATATTAAGTGTTAAGCTACGAAATAATGGTTTTTAATTGTGTTGATTCGTCAGAAGGAATGTTTCATAACATTTTATGGTCGATTTGAGGAAGTAATTTTAAATAATTGTCTCAGATTTCAGATAATTAAATGCATTATTATCAGACGACAATGTGTAATCAAACACATGTATTAAGAAATTCAAGACAACGATACACATTATTGTCACATATAAACGTCAACACAGAAATTTTGAATAGTACAAATATTATGTAGTGTACAAAATACGTACCGTTTTATGTCAAATTCGGAGAGGAACAATAAAAAATATGTATTCGACTGCACTGTGCAGAATACTTCCTCACTCAGAGCGATCTGACAGCTACTATTCGTTCTTGAACCTTAACCAATACATTGTGACACGTAGATAAAACAGGTTTCACCATTACCATCACTTGTCGGAATTTCAATGTTTCTCAAATATGCGTAATGGAATTTTTGATTTATTTAATTTGACATTATTTTAATTTCAACATTGAAATAGAATTTATTTGAGGCAGAAGTTGCTTATTTAAGACTTGTACGTTTGAATCAAATAAAAAAATAAATCGGCCATAACATCCCGATTTGCTACCCGACTCTTTTCCCGAGGCTACTTTTTTTTTAATGTGCACGCATAAAACATCATATATTAGGCATAAAACATCATAATTTGAGCATATTGCCAAAAATGCATATCATGTTGCCAAAAATGTAAATTTAAACAAGTCTGCGAATAAAATTAGGATTTTAATCAGCTCAGCTTAATAACATATTATTTTTTTATAAACATTTTTTCAAATACATATATATTTTATAAAATGTAACTAGAGCTACGAATATTTTTATTTCATACAGATATGTAAACTAACTAATTTATAGGCAGATTTAGTCTTAATTATTACATTTACTTTAATCATAAATTTAAATATCAATCAAAAATATTTTAATCACACTTTTAAGTATCACATGGTTTATAAAACATATGTGCCTATTTTTTATATTCGGTCATGTTATAAAATATTATTCGACATGTAACAATCCTCAGTGTCTAAAGTGCAACTATTTGGAGTTGTTAAGCTTTTTATGATATGTGTATCTAAAAAAAATTATCTAGTCTCACTTGATGGAATTTTAATTAATGAATTTATTTTGGTTTTGAATTGAATTCTTCAATTGAATCAATAAACAATTTTATTAACTGTTTTGATAATTATAATTAAAAAATATAAAATACTACTTTTTGATTAGGGTAACAAAAACGGTTTTGACGTGAAGATAAACGCGCGACACAATATATATGTCAAAATGATAGAGATCACTAAATATAGTCAGATGTTTAAAACAAATTATTGCATTTTATATTTGTTAATTTCCTGAAAGAGCAAAGTTTGTATATAATAACTCGAAGTCGAACCTAATTTAAGTAGACGAACATTTAAAACTATTTTGACAAGTATGTTTTTTTTTGATAAATGAGATTAGAACACAATCTTTATTGATCCGTTTCAACTCAGTTATCGTTTAATTTACAGGAATTAAAATATTGGTGCGGTTTATTGTTATTAATCACATACTTATGTGATTATTTTTGTAGATAAACTATGAAATTTATTGTGGTACTGTTTTTTTTGAGCTATTTTGTATGTATCTTAGCAACATTAAAGTTTTAATAACACAACAACTAAATTGAATTTTTACTAGAACCATTAAATGACTAACAGTATTTCCAGGACTGTAACAAGGAGGTGGCAAAGCAGGCACCCGCCACGGGTGCAACTGGGCTTGGAGCGCCAAACGCTAAATGCGGACCCGGTCGAGAGTTTAAGGATTGGATTATTTAGAAAGGTAGGAGAGAAGAGAATCTATAAGTGAGTAGCGAAATTATCATTACATATAAATTATAATTTAATTTTTGTTCCAAATTCAATCACTCACTCATGGGCATCCCTGCACGAGTTTATTAATCGCCTCAGCATTTTATTTTTTCAAATCCAGGAAATCAGGATAAACTTGGATTGGGACGATCAATCAGAAATATTAAGATTTCCGATCTCCCAAATTTGTTGATACGGTGAATTTTTTTTCCACAATCTGGATTTGAATCCGAACCTTTAAATAAGAGTCCAGGATCTAAGCCACTATACCAACACTTGCTCATATATATTAAAAAACGGGATAAATATGATGAATATGTATATTTATTTAGAATAGCTATGACACTTGTTACATTGCCTTTCATACAGGTATATTTGTGCGCTTATATAAATTTAAAACCATTCAGTTTCGAATTCGTTCGGTGACAAGGAAACACCCTCAGTTGGTGTAGGAGTGAATCCGAGATGCACTTAAGCGTCACGTCTGTCTTCACCCTACCCCGGCAACGCCCTAGCGAGGAAAGGGGGGACTGGACTCCTTATACTCCAGAAAGCCCTTTCCAGTAGAGTCAAAAAGGTCGCCTAGAGTAGTTTTCCACCATCTCCCTATGAAAACTACTCAGTCTTTACAAACCCCCCAAACTCCTTATTGAGATGTTCAAGAAAGCGTTCGTCAATACGTTCACTCAAGATACCCGTTGGGTGAGCGTTCGAAATAAAACTAGGTGGTAATGCTACCTTCAATATCGAGCGAATGAGGAGGTGAATGTATGACACAGACGAAATGGATGTAAGGCCTTCCTGTGAATGGATATTGGAGAGATCCATAGTTCTGCAGTGGACTGTTTGTGGCTGCACTATGATGATGATGATGATATAAACAAAGATAATGTTTTGAAATATAAGCCATAATTTAATCTTTTGGTATAGATATTGTGTTTAATATTCCATGTATGAAATTTTAAATAAAATCATGATTATTTTAACAACTTCAAAAAACAAGCTCTCATTTTCAATATCTCATTTTCAATTTGATGATCTTCACTATAATAACTTTTAGTTGTGAAAAGCGACGGGTATGATTAAATTACTATTACAATATAATATTTTGGTATCGCCTTAGTATTTTACAATTGCAAAATGTCATTTAATATAAAGAAATAAGGCATTTATAATTACATTTCTATTCCACATATAATGTAAAGAACGGTGTAAAGAATTATCACAACTTCCATATTTTAAACGACCCAATGTGGGCAATATCATGCAATCTTGCTTTTTAAATATCGTATTTTTTCAGTCCATCGCACCTTTTCATATAGAAAAATAATTAAAATACAAATATTTACCGCTAATATGAATTCTTTTAATGAAAAAATTAAATGTGAACATAAAAATATCTTTATTTAATACAACAGTCCTTTTTAAAAATTGTCCCATGAATTTGAGGCGCATCTTATAATCTTGTGCGTCTCATAATCCAAAAAATACTGTATTTAGAAGATGAATAGCATTCAGCAATTCAGCCCTCTGTAAGCTTTTATTTTAATATCTTTGCATTAATATTTCGATTTAGATAATTTAAGTGGTGGCTTCCACATAAAATAAAATATGCATGATCATACTTATATAATCTAGAAGTGCATAAAAAACAACAAAAATATTTTTTTTTAGATTTTATTCAATAGTTACATTTTTTTAATACATATTTTATTTAGAAATGAAAACATGTACATCTAAGAAAAAGATTTTACAACTGTATACTTTTTCACAAATAACTCATGCTTTTCTATGCACGCTTAAGAATAAATTACATGTATGTTGGTAGATTCCACAACTAAAGTTGTACTAATATAACATTTATAAAAAATGTATAAAGTAGGAGTAATTGCAATTTTTTTAATATGTATTAGTTATAATAACGACATTAAAATATTCCCTAAGCACTAGTTCTTTAAATGCTTGATAGTTATTTACTATTTCAATGAAAATGTAGCAAATTAATTTCTAATATGCCTTTTGGAAATAAATATAATTTTAATCAGTGTATAGCCTTTATTGCTTAGAAGATAATTGCCCTGTAGCTATTAAAATTTTTCAATAAAATTACACTCTTATGGTAGAATATCTTAAACACCATGATTATACTGAAGACAAATATCATTATATTGCTTGAGGGTGATGGAAACACCCATTGGCTGTAATACAATTGAAAGAGACTCAGGGTGAACATTTTTTTAAATGGTTTAAATTCAATTTCAAGTTACATAAAATATTTAAAGTAATCATGAACCATCTATTACAAATTTAATATAATTGATTACAAGGTTTGTATAAAATACTTGTATCACATAATCAATACTAGCGGAAGTTAACAATAATCTTCTCTTAAATCATCTTATTAGTAAAATGGAAATTAAGAATTGGATTATTGTCATTTGATTTAAAAAAGAAATCTACATCAGAAAAATACACACATAGAAAAAACATTCCATAATTCTATTAATTGAAAATGTTAAAATGACTAAAATGTATTATAAACCATCTTTTTACATGCTTTCCAACTTAACACATCTTAGGCGGCCAATTTTTACACATCAATCGATAAAATATATTAAACAAAGATATATATAATAAACAAATCCGTTTTGAAACAATGACCATATCTAGCTATGTATTATTTTGTAATGAAATTTAAAATAACCACTTCCCATCTTATTCCCCTCGATTGTGTGTATTTATTTAAACCTTAAACACTTGTTTCATTTTTATAAATACATATAAATTATAGAACATCTATGATAATGTTTTATTTATTTACAAAAAGGTCGTAATACCTATATAAGGTATGATATTTATCAAAACATTCACCTCTGTACAAAGAGAACGTTGCAAAACCCACACACATAGATCGTCAATTATTTTCGACACACTCAACATTGTCTGCTGAATGTTGTTTGGGGTTGTTTTCCGTTAGACCAAGAAAACATAAATTTTATTTAGCATTAAAATACAGAAAACCAAACAGAAAATGTCATGTTGAACTAGCGTTTCCGCTGTGAACTCAAGCTTGTGAAATTATTAGAAATACCTGTCTCGCTCAAAGTGTGTTAAGATTCCTTAAATCGGTTTGTATTTCAGTTAACTTTTTAAATTATCTAAATAAAATTAATATAAAGAGCATAAGTAAATGATAATCACATAAACGCTAATCTAATTTTTATAACCACTGACTAGTTATATAATCCAACTTTTCCGTTATCGCTAGTCAATGGTAATAATTTAAAAACAATCAGTTTTATGCAACTTTAGAATTGATGCATTCACATGAATCGTAACATTTAATAACTATTCAAATAACCTTATTTTCTACAATCTATATTAAATATGTACATCATGAAAAATAAAATAAATGAGGAAAATGTATTCAAAAGTATTGAGATGCTTATAGAAATAATTCGCCGACTATAATTATTTATTATTAATATTATTAATACAAACTAGTATGCAAAGTTTTAAAATTTATCAGCATTAAAGATATATAAATATGCTTACTCATAAATTATTTACCACTTATCCTAATTTATTTGTGAATAAATAAAAATTTTAACAACTATTTAGTAGGTTTGAATTTTGAGTAACAAATATTTAGTAGGTTTGAATTTTGTATACGTCAGATATCAATTACAAATTAGCATATAAATTGGTGTTCTAATAGCAAAAGAGTTATTGATCTAATTTCATTTATCGTAATAAAATATCTATTACAGTAAGTCATATAAAAATGTACATCAAAATGATAATTCAAATCATCCATTTTAATACAGTTATAGGAGTTTTGAGATAAAGGTAATTTGATCATGCAATATTTCATATGTTACTTAGGCGTAAATGTAATTACATTATGTTGACATGTTCCTATTGCGACTTATATGCTTTTACTTGTATGACTTTACATTATCAAATGACCAACACCCCACCAAAACATTTTTATAATAAAGATACAGCATAGACCTTTTAAAGCATATTGAATTATGTTTCCAATAAATTACCACTGGAGTGGAATTGGAGGAGTTTCTGGAAAATAGTTTCTAATCATATATATTTTAAATTTAGAACCAAAACTTTACCATGCATTTACTTTTTTAATTTTGATTGAATAGTCTATTTGTTGTGTACAAAGATAAGGGCGACTGACAAAGCGCATTACATATTAATCTTTTTTTCTTTATGCTGTTCTTATAACTTTACATTTACATATTATGCTTAAATAGAAAAATAAATCCATTTGAACGCAACCTATTAACAAATACAAGTATCTCTCTATTAGCATAGCATATCTGTAACTTATGAATTACATTTCTTCATTTACATAGCTTATTATTCGCGACAGTCAATTCAAATAAAATCACATTATATAAGTATTTTGAAGCCGAAGCCAAATAATAAAAGTCATTTAAGATTGATTTTATTTATTAGAGTTTATATTAATTTTCTCATACTTAAGTTTCATTTTAAACAAACATTTTTAATGAAAAATAAAGTTACTGCCAAATATACATCAAAATTTCATTCAACGCGATAAGAAAAGAAGATTTTTGAAATTTATCAATCTTGTTGTATGTACAAGATACTTGCATACTAGTCCATTATTAAAATATGCTACAAACTAAAATAATAGCTGATTTAGAATTCATTTTGGTGTTAAATGTGCATAAACAGAGGCACGGATACTTTACGTAGATAATCATAAAAACTCCTATTAAATTTTGAAAACATGATTATCTTAAAAACTCAATTATTTCATTGCTATTTTTATTTAATATACATAATAATCTAAAAATAAGTAAAACAATTTTAGAATAAGTTCAGGTTACATGACCCACGATTTGATATAGAATTGTTTCAAAGTGTCTAATACTTATTTGAAGATTTACTTTGTCTAACTAATTATTCACTACTCGATCGAAAAAGTCATTTGGTAACATATTCATTTTCTAAAGATAAAGCGTTAGTTTTCAAGCGTTATTTCATATGAAATAATTCCTATTCGGATGATTTGTACAACTCATTAAACCTAATATAGTAGTGCTAAAAATTGATTCATTGATTGGCAGTAATATTTCAATTGAGCTTTATTCATTAGTTATTATGCTAATAATATGATTTATGCAAGCGTTCTTGCAGTAAAAGAGCAAATTGAAGACAAAGACGCGTCTCTAACGTGAAGAGGCTATTTGTTGATAAATATCGATTATTAAATTAAATTATAACGGCTATCAAATACAATCACATGTGGAATGTACGGTAGAATTTGTGCGATATATATGTCAGAAATGGCAGTAGACACATGCGTCAATATTTTAATAGTTTAAAATATATAAATAATTGTCCGTCTGCAAAATATAGCGAATTGTACAGAATAAAATTAAAACATGTCAATAAATTTTTTTACAAATTCGTCGTAGAATATGTAATAACACACAATTAAAATATATTTTTTATATAGCATAATGAATTGGCGAACCTTATTTTATGTATTTATGCACCATTTAATCTTTTATCACGCTGGCACATATTAAAAACCATTATTATGTTTGGATAAGTCGATGCAATAAACTCTTTTGTGGACACCTTTGTGGGTTTTAATCTATTGTTAAGAATGATATTGATTGTCCGAAAGAAGTAAAGTTTCATGAATTTCTTGCGAAATCACTCGGACTGTAAAGTGATTTATTTACAAAGATTCGCAGTCCACGATTAAGTAACTCAATAATCACGGTTTCAAAACTACATGAGATGTGGCTGCACTTTTAAAACATATTTTCGCTATGAAAAACCATGTCCAAAGAAGGGATTGCTGAAAGCCACTTAATAAATTCAAAGTAAAATTTGTAAATATTTTTATATAGTATTTTAAAATGCCAACTATGGTCAAATGCTAACATCTCTAGCATTACCAAAGGTTTCTGAAAAAAACTCTAATAATGGTCATGTAATAGAAAATAATCCATTTGTAGAATTTAATAGAACTATTTATAAATTGTTACAAAAACATTAACAATAATATATATCCAGATGCTTTATACTTGTCTAATTATTTATGCTAAATGTTTATATTCGTATTTACATGTTTGTTATAAACATTGCTTAAAATTAAGCTGTCGTTTGTCTATTCCTGTATCATAATAAAAATTAATGCAACAATCAAGTAGTGGGAACATACCTAATTTAGATATGAGATAAAACTGACTCTCATTCTTCAGTAAGATAACAATAGCCACAGCTAATAATAATTTATTATGAATATTAGTTAAAAATCCAATATTGTAGTTTTCTATTTAATATTTATTAAGGGAATTTTATTTGCACCAAAACATACAAGAACAAAAAAAATACATAAATCTTTATTTTTAAAAATACAAAATGTCTCATTAAAATTGGTCGCCCACCACTAGACTGAATAATTTTTACATAACAAAAAACATTTACACTGTACAAAATATTTACAACTACTTGAATATTGATTTTTTTGCATGCAATAATATTTCTGTTTTACAATAATAATGAAATAATAGAACATATTTATATAAAGTTTGTATTTGTGAAAATTTCAAATTCTAGCAAAATGTTAATCTATTCAAGATATTGTATAATGTTATATTTATATGAACAGAAACCATTCTTTTGAAATTGTTTAGATGAAAAATGCGTCACAATTTTTATTTTTATATGGTTATTAAAAAAACTCAAATGCATTTAGATTTATATCACTGAATTAAAACAGAAAATTAATCCTCTTTGTGCAAAAATATTATATATTTGAAGATAAAAATTTTAACGTATCATTTGAAATGTTCATAATGAAATTAGAATATTTTATAGAGGGATATGTTTTACAATTAAAAAAACTATAATTTTATTGCTTTGAATGAACGCTTGCTATTAAGATCAAACAGACTTATATTTTTCAAAATTATGAGTTATAATAACTCGCTTAAAAAGGTGATTAAAAAAATCATTGTACGTGAATGTGATGTATTTATGACAAACACTTCTTTTTATGGTTACTAACTGGCCCAAAAATATAATAAGATCATGAGTTAATGCGAATTTTCATTATTTTGTAAAAATATTGCAGTATTTATTTCATTGCTTTTAAGGTAATTTATTATTTTTGAATGGCGAATAGCCTAATTGATCATATTACGTTGATAGAAACTTTTTTATTAGTCATCATTACGCAAAATATAATGCTCATTTCTACAAAAAAAATTCATATTTTCCCACTATTGCCCACTATGCAAAGTTTTAAATTTATTTATACAAGAAGGCTGAACGATTATTATTTTAATCTGAATCTTGGGATCTTATAAATACAACAATGATGGGTGAGCATTATTTAATGTAAAGTGGATAGATATTTGTCACACTGCATTTATATGATAGGAGATAATATAATTCAACAGTGTTTAATGATGGTTAAATAAATTCTAACATGTTCGCTTAGAATTGTAGCCATTATGATAAAAATGTTAACAGGTTTTAACAAACTTTTGGCAAATCAACGCTATACAACATGTAAATTTTATAGAAATTAGTGATTATTAATAACTATTAGAAAACAAGGCACCTGCCTATGATTTGCACATTTACATTTTACTATTTTGAACTATAAATTTAGAGGCTTTTCTAAGATTCATTGGTTCCACACAAATAGTAATGATTTAATTTTCAAACTTAATAAAATCCAACTTTCTTTGGGATATACTGACAAATAACGATACTGACCCTTAGTTCTTTTTAGAATTCTTATTCTAAATATTTTTATTTTTAGTTTTTTGTTTGTTATAAGAGATTTGAATATTGAAGATTATCAATTTCAACAGCAATAAAACCTTTACTTTAGAATTAAAACAGCGTAATATGTATTCATTTTCATTTAGAAATAACACGCACAGGCTTGACATAGTAAATTATTGCTTGGATAATTCATTTTGTTTCATTAAAATTATGTTGTATGCAAAAGTATGTATTTAAAACATGAATAATATTTGAAATAAGTAAATTTTTTAATATTTTGCTATGGATATTATTTTAATAAATGCCTTGTTTGTAAAATCATTACGTTTTAAATGTAGTTGTTCTCTTTAAGTATTTTTTGTGTCCATCTTTTAATATAAACCTCCCTTGTGGAAATTAAATTTGGACAACTTTCAAATAGTTTTATGTAAAAATTAAAATGCCATTAATCAATGAAGGAAGTTATTCATTAGAAAACTTAAGCAGCGAAAGTAAAACAAGGCAGGTTACTAACTAAATAAAAACATTTAAAAGGATAAAAATCTACAACGGAGATTTATATTTGGTTTTACTTTGATTATTAGTTGTATTATGTAACACTAACATTGAAGAATTTGTTTTTGCGTTATAACAATTTTTATAAATGAATTGTATACAGTATTTATTAAAAAACTTAAACACTCTTATGTACGTCAATAAATTTTAGGCATACAGACCAAAATTCACAACCTATGTTTAAACTTCCTCAAGTCATTTGAAAACATTAGAATTGAAAGTTTATAGACTTTAATATTCCCAATAGAAACAATGATTCAGAAAAAATGTTAATAATGTACTATTTATTGCGGAAAATGAATCACTTTACATCATAATTTGGTATTCCTAGTATCTATACGACAATTGCAACTAGTTGGAATGAACTAGATCAGTAGTGATGTATCACTTTTGGTTTCAATATTAAAAATTCTAATAAAAAATATACTTTAAACCTTTATCATCATAGCATAACTATACAATTGTTTGTTGATATATTATTGTATAATAAATGGTATTAAATATAAAAATGTTAATATAAAACTATTGACTTTAGTATTTTAAACTTAAAATCATCTAATCTGAATTCTTTATATTAAGGCAATGTCAATTTCAATATGATTATCTTTATACATCGATTTCAAAATGGCAATTACACAGTTTTATATACAATGCTATAACAATGACGATATATCTATATTACAGTTAAAAGTGATTCTCTAGAGACACATGTACAACATCAAAATAATTATATAACGTTTGAGAAATAAAATAATGGTAAAAAACACTTTTCTAAGCAAATGATTATTATTTTATATAAAAAACGAAAATAATATTATGATATGATAATTAAATTAAATTAAATTTTAAAATAGAATTTAAGAAACTGTACTTGTGTTATTTTTAAACGTTGATTATGATAGAAACATTAGTTTTGTGTTTATCTTGTTAACGTAAGTATGTTGGATTTGCTTTTTTAAAATTTTCAATTTAATCTCTGGTCGAAACCTATGGGATTTTAAAACTGGAGTGCTGAAATATAAAGGTTATTACGAAGACATTTAGAAAACTTGTGCACAATTTGATAGCAGTTAATCATACAAATAAAGTTCCTTTTCGCTGGCACTATTTTCATCTACACACATACAATAATGTTTGCATTATATCGCTTTATAAAAAAAATCCAAGCAATTATTTTCCGTTAAATGCTCTAAATGCAAATGCACTAGTAATTATGATAGGCCCCTTCGGAAACATTTTACACAAATTTACAACTGATGATTGCTCTATTGTGATTCTTCTATCAGAGCACTGTTCAATCAAAGCGGAACGTATCAAATATTTGAATGCCCCACAGCGACGAACTGAGATATTATTTATGTAACTAAAAGCGTTCTGTAGACGAAGACGACGAGGGCAAAAGACAAGCTCTGTCGTTGTGGGTGTCCAAATCTCGATTTCAGTCATCCTCTAACCCCGCGAGTTCAGCATGTGCACGTGCTCGAGCCTTACTCCTACAGCAAACAGTGAGGCAGAGTAACCGTAGTGCCAATCGAAATTGCGGACTGAGTGTTATTAAAATGAGAACTTTCCAAAACGAATTGAGTATTCCAGCCCACACTGCAGCAAAGTGTAGCATAGGAGACCGAATCTCGGCCCCAATCCAGAATTCATAGAACCTTATCCCGGCATAAGGTGCCCAGCTCGCCCAAAATGTTGCCACTAGGGTGAAACTCATTATGTGACTGGGGTTGGCTAAGTTTTCAGCCAAAGCTGTAGCGTATTCCTTATCATGAACAGGAGCACCACTGCGTACACGTCGCATCATTGAAAAGATATACAGGTAATTGTGCACTATGGATATAACACTAGGCCCGAGAACGAGAATTGCTAACGTTACTGAATAAGCTGCCATATTACCCCAGTCTAACATGCATATGTGCATTTCATGATGATAGATTGGCTTATTAAAACCTAAAAGCGGAGGGCAGCAGAGCATTGCCGCTGACACCCATGTAAATACCATCCAGCATTGGCAGCGAGTTCGCGTTTGAACCTAAAGGAAACAATGGAAGATTATGAATTTTTGACCATATATTCTGAAATTTGCCACCTTTAATTGAACTGTGCTTACTGTATTTTTTGTTAATTTTAAATTTACAACTTACTGTCTCATATCTGAGTGGTTTTCTTACTGCCAAATATCTGTCAACCGATATCCACATAAATGTATAGACAGAAACTGCCCATAATGTAACTTCCAAATAACCAACAAGACGACACATCAGGTCCCCGTAAGGCCATTCACCGACAGCAGCAGGATATGCTGACAATGGAACCACTAACAATCCACATAGCAGATCGGCTGCAGCCAGTGAAAGTAAGTAATAATCTATCACTTCATTTCCCAAACCTGAAAATACATCATTACAACTGCACAAAAAATGTAAAAATACTCTCCGTTTTATAGTGATAACTTTGAAATCATCTAGTTTGAAGATTTTATATTGAAATTTAATAGGAAATCTCAATAGGCTGGATTTATTTACTCTCTTTTATAAAACGGGTTGGCCTCGTTATAAATCTAAGATTGATTTGAATTTTATCAAAATCATTTGACTATAAAAGTTTAGCACATCAATTAAATGAATAGGGCACGGCATCAAAAATACTATGATTTTAGAAGGAATTTAAATAAATGTATTTAAAATGTTTGATTATAAGTTTAGCTTGTTAAAAAAGACAAAATATTCAAAGAGTATATTAATTTTGAACATTCAAACAAATATAAATATATGCTCCAAAATAATTTAGTATACCAAAAACAATTGTTAGAGAGTGAATTTGCATAAACAAGGCCAATATAATTTGTCTCCAAGGCAGATTACAGATATATACTAGTCTCTGTACAGGAAAGGATTGAAAGAGGATTTGGGTTCGGGTATTATTCTACAAGCCAGGTCATGTATCATGTGCTCGGGGTCGAATTGGTTATACAAGAACAGAATTAGACATCTTTGACCAAACGCCCCAAATACATAACACCCATTTATACATATATTATCACATTGAAGGAAATGAGCGTCGGAGGCGTTATTTTTTCATAGCTCACCTACATGAAAATAAATGATTTTTTGTATACTTGTTTTAATAATATGGGAAGCGTATAAAAAAAGAGCGCCCCGGATGATTTTCACAATTTTTTACGGTCATGCGACTAAAACATAAAATATATGTTTAAAGGGGACCATTTATTGAAAATTTCTCTAATAAAAAATCAATTGGATTGTATTATTTTTTTATGGTTGGCCTCATACGTTGATTCGACGTTTGTGTATTCATATAATAGCATCGATTTGGATCGTTCAGTTTTGAGTAGATGACTCGCTAAACATAACCCAGTTAAAATTTAACCCAGATGTGCCTATTGATCGATATATAGGTCAAATTTTATTGTATTGCTGTCGATAACAGTATTGTGATAATTTCACACGAGACGAGATTTTAAACGCAAACATATTATATTATTTCTTCATCTGAAAGTGAAATATCCGATATCGGACGTAGGCGATCTCCATAGACCTTACTAGGGAAAGGGTTTTCATGTCGTGGCTTTTCATTTGCTCTCCACACGTTACATTATTTCGGAAGGGTGTAAAATCGTGCAGATAGAATTTTAGATTTAGTTATTGAAGAATAGAATATCATGATAGTATCTGGGTTAAATAGCCCTTTTACTGCCATATCAACAGCTTGGCATTACTATAAGCAAAAAACAAATAATAAGAAAATGTGCAACATTTATAAGAGTGAAATGAAATAAAATAAACAATAAAAATTGTGGTAAACTCTGATGGAAAAAGATCTTCAATGTATGGAATGATAAATAAAAAATATCAATATGATCATGGTTTTATTGATAGCTTACTCTAGCTGTCTTTTAAACTACCATCGACGATGTATCATTGATTGGCAGTAAAAAGGTTAAATTAAATTCGAATGTCACCTAATTTAATGGAATAATACGATCCGAATTATTATCGAAGGAAATATTCGGAATTTTGAGCGTTTTTCAATTTTAAGTACAGCTTCAACCAAGCGACTCATCGATCCCTTACCAGTTGTGGTCAGTTTTGAAAAATCTCACCTATCGTTGCGCAAAATAAATTATTCATATCTAATTCATTGAATATTTTACGATAAAATTAGCGTGCATCGACAACCGGGATACGCGATTGATTCAGAACAAAATGCATCTAAACACCGTTCGGATACTTATATATGAGATCGTTTTTACTTTTCGAACGTATGATAATTAATTAGCCCAAAACAGACGAAAAAAAAGGGTGTCGCAGGCAATTTTTCAAAAAAAGTCAAAGTCACACTTACCCTCGCTTCGGTCAATTTCAAGCCCTGGATAAATTTATATACAGATATTATTTACATGTTTTTTTTTCTAACAAAATCTCAATCGCATTTTATTATGTTCTATAATTAATTTTACTTATTTTTAGATTCTACACTTCGACATTATGGATATCAAATGAGAAAAAAATTCAAATACATGATTTTTAAAATGTCCAAAGAGATTAAAAATGGGCGCCGCGGGCGATTTTTTAAAAAATAAAACTCAACCCTATCAGCTTCGCCAAATGAATACCCTGGATGGTTGCTTTAAAAAAAAATATTTTCAATGACAATATACTGCCGCTGTTCGATAATTCATATTTTGTATTTAGGGCGAAGATTTTTTTAAAAATAAATACAGGGAATCCTGATCTATCGTTGTTAAAAGAAAAGAACGAATCACAAGAAAACGTCGTTATTTGAGTACAAAGACGAGAAATTGTAAAGTAATCACTCTTTTTGAGACTTACCCTTTTACAGTCAATTTGCATCTTGATACGTTTCAGGAAACACATATTTTTTACCATTAGACAGCAAAACTTGTCGATTTACTGTTTTTGTTTTGAATTATTTTTCACAGTTATTTATAAATGCCAACATGCCGCCATCAATGTCGTTAATCGAAGAACGTTTGCTTCGTTGCATGTTGTTTTTATTCGATTGGGAAATGTATCCCGGTTCTAGATAACGAAAACGAAAAAACGTTCTAGGAAGCGGGTGGACGAACCACCAAATCAGATACCTCGACGACAACCTGACCTTAAGAAAGCACATAAATGTGGTGACCCAAAAAGCTGGAATCGTGGCCCTGTAGGACCGAAGGCAAGTCGAAGGAAACTACTGAAAGGATTAACCAATTCGATCTTGCTCTACAATGCAGCAATCTGGGCAGAACTAGCTCAAAAAGGTGGAAACATAAATAAAGTGTTAAAAACACAGAGGCTTAGCGCATTTTGAATAGCGTCAGCTTATAGAGCAATGTCATTAGATGCAGTACAGGCTCTAGCAAGCACACTTTCCATAGATGTCCTCGCCATGGAAAGAAAGCGTAAATACTAAAAAAAACCACGTCAATTCAGCAATATTAAGACCGCTGGGACACAGGAGCTAAATGAAGATGGAGCCACCATCTAATCCCAGACACAACAATAGATCTCATGTAAACACGAAGAACTCGCCTATAGACTGATCCAAATGCTAATGGAACACGGAAGCTTTAGCACACGAACAAAATTGGCAAAGACACGACACAAAACCATAATTGCAACGAAGATCGTGATGACACGTGTCAATGGTTAAATTAAAAGAAGCTTGGAAAGCATGGTTGAGCTTCGCCAATAAGGTCATGTGCAAAAAAATGCAGAAAGAACCAGAAGAATGAATACCAGTACGCCTCCCTAATGCAATGCAAAAGCATATATAAAAATGGCAATGGGAACTTCAGGAGCGTACTTAATTTACTGAGGATCCAAAACTGAGGAGGAGCGATCAGCTGGAATAGCGATACAATACTCTAACATACGAGATAAATAATGTCAGTCTATAGTCTGCACTACAGTCAGCTGCTGTTCATCTTAATTCTTTGATTGCTCTGTGACTGTCAAGCTAACAAAAACAAAGGGAAGATAAGCTGAACCGCAGCAAAGTATAAAAAGAGGTAGAAATACAGATTTCGAAACCGTTCTCGAAATGTCAGATTCAGTCTCGAGAGGTCCTTGGCGCAATTTAAGGTCTTAAGAATTTGAGGTCCCCTGAACTCATTTAATTTTTCAGTCTGGGACAAATTCTGACATTCAACTACCTTTCTCCAACCCTAGATGTGCACGGTTTCTAGGTAAATCCGCCACTGGTTGTAGCTGAACTTTTCTGCGAAATGCATTATTAAAATTAAGATTTGAGAGTCATTATATTCTAGAAAAACAATAATGATACGCTCGACTTGCGTTTTGGCAAGAAGAGAAGAAGAAGGCAAGAAGTTTTGGCAGGAAGAAGAAGAGAGTGAAGAGAGTGGTGTTAAAGAAGTACTAAATTTTGCAAAAAAGGCTATAAATAAAATTTCATCAATTTCAAGCTTGGATAACGAAGATGCACATGCAAGTGAAGATCTTGAAGCGATGTTAGAACAACTAGTTATAGAAGAAGAGGACTTGATCGGTGCTAGTGCTTAATTGGACAAAAGTCAATAACAAAAAATGATATCTCAACAAGATAACGCTTGACCTCATTCTGCAAAAATATTGGCGCTTAATTAAAATTATAATAATATTAGTGAGGTATAAAAATCACATAGACATATTTTTTAAACTATTAAAATCTTTTTTTAATATAAATATAATTTTGTTTTGCAAATGACAATAAATTTATTGACTATTATATAATATATACAGACGAGATGGATGTAACCCCTTCCTGTAAATGGATATTGAAAAGGCCCATAGTTCTGTAGTGGACTGTTAGTGGCTGCACTATGATGATGATGATATAATATATATTTCGAAAAAATGCATTCATAAAGGCTCTTTCTAGTCTGCTTCATAATCTTTCAATTTGTCTTTTAGTGATGAATTGACTTAAAATTGCACATTGGGGAATTATTATTTATATTTCAGATTGAATTTTAACTACTTCCCAATGAAATGGGAAAACGATAGATCGGGGTTTCACTGTATTAGATAAATAAAGACGTTTAAGCAAAGCGTTCATAAGCCTTCAAATATAATAAGAGGGAACTGAAAAGAAATGACAATTTCGATACATTCACCTACCAAATCATATTTTTACAGGTCAATCAAATATTAGATCCTAATACAACATCTAAAATAAAATCACAAAAATGAACTTTTATTTGCCCAAGAAAAGTTCTCATGACATTATAAAATCGAATCACGCAATATGAAGCGGCAGAGAAATTGTATTAATAAGTTAATAAATACAGTCAACCCTTCTACAGCGTCGAAATAGGGACCCGCTATAGACAGTTAGGTATCCACACAAAATGTGTGGTTAGGTTTATTAAATTGTATTTTGTGATTTGAAAAAAAAAATCAAACATTTTTGTATTTTAAATGACCTGGAACGTGTTTAATTTGTTTTAGTTAGCTTTATTAAATTTCTTTCCGCATTTTAAACATTCCATAATCTGTGCTTTTTGTTCTAGCGAAATGCGCTTCTTTTTTAGGCTTTCCTTGGAATAAAATGAAAGAAAAAATCGAAATAAATTCATAAATAATTTGATCATTTTTCAGTTTGGAAGGATGTAAAAAAATTAATAAAGTTTAAAAACCACGAAGTATTGAATTACAAATCCAAGAAATCGACGCTTACGCGAATAATTGTTCCATAAGTTCTATTATGTTATTAGATA
This sequence comes from Stenopsyche tienmushanensis, assembly GCA_008973525.1. Classification (NCBI taxonomy): domain Eukaryota; kingdom Metazoa; phylum Arthropoda; class Insecta; order Trichoptera; family Stenopsychidae; genus Stenopsyche; species Stenopsyche tienmushanensis. The sequence continues at coordinate 711,413 of WACJ01000526.1, forward strand.
ATGTAATTATTAAGATTATTAGATATGCACGTATAACATAATCAAATAGTACGAATAATACGCAATAGAACGTACTGCTATACGAAGAGATCGGCGCAAGCGCTATAGAAAAAAAACCATAAAAGTTTGTGCTATAGAAAGGTTGGCTGTAGTATATAAGTTTATAACATATCAATTTTTGAGGTAATACATTTCAAACAATGAAGCGATTCCTTCTATCCACTACAGACGTGGTTTACTCAGATTGTGCGACTTTTATAATGATTCAATGGTGGTTCTCCGGCGCGTAAGAAAATTGTTTATTTCAATTTCACAAACAATCGCTATTAAGTACAAATCATATAAAGCCGATACAGACATTAGTTCGCTGATCAATTAAATAGCTTTGCTTATGATATTTACTTATAGATGCTTTGGGTAAACAGCGTGTTTACCCAAAGCATCTTCGTAACAGTCCTCGAGTCTAATGGTAGGATCTTTACCTCCATCAGAGAACCAACACTCCTCGCCAGTATGATCTGATCAAATTCGAACCTCGGGGTTGGCTAAGCTAAAATAGGCTAATTGACTGTCTAAAAAGATTCTAACTTTGTTCACACACTAGGTTCAACTAGTAAAATCGCGTTCTAACTAAATACATATAGTTTTGACTGTAACATATATATTTAATCAAATCGATCTAACTGGAATTTTAAGTCCATAGGGAGAGGTGTACCTGTTGCTACAACTCCGTTGTATCTAATGTGAAAAATGTAAAGCGGAAAAAACAACCAGTTGTAGTTCATAACTAGGTGCAGAGAATACAGTTTGAATCAAGCAAAAATCGCACAAAAAATCATTATTCAAATAATAAACATTTCATCACAAAAAGATACATTTCTGATCTTTCTCATTCAAGTACAATAAAGTTTATCAATCGCCATAAAATGCTATAGAAAACAATAGATATCATTTCTTTTCGGTTCGCTTCATCTTATTTAAAGAAGGTTATAATTCGGTACGAGTGTATTTCCAAATTCGAATCTCTAGTTAAATTATGATTTTGGAACCTGTTATTTTTACATAATTCTAATTATGAGAGTATATTTCGTATTGACATATATTATCATAATTGATCATTTAGATACGTGTATATGACTTATTTTATGTGTTGCTGTCCTTTAAGACAGTCGTCTGGGTTAGAGCTCTAAAAGAAGATGATTTTTTTTATCGGGAGAAAAGCAACGGAACTTCTTAAAAATTCGAGTGTGTTCTCGTGACGCTTATTTGAAAAATACTAATATATGATAAAAAATATATCGTCAAATTGTCGCAGAATCGTGAAGGATCTGGACTTCTTTTGCCGGCATGAAACTAGTTGCAAAGATCAGAGACTTGATCGACGAGGAAGTTTTCAGCAAGTGAACACAGCATTATATCAAGTCGCATTAAAAGTCACCTCACACAATTGGAGAATAACTTATCAAACCCTGCATGTTGAAGAATTGCAGTGAAGTAAATATTCAACGAATATCTCTATTTAATAATACTATTCAGTGGCGTATATCAGAACTGCCCGTAGACGTTAAAGAGCAGATTTTGAATGAAATCAAGTTTTCACCATTGTCTTCTTTTCAAGTTGATAAATCAAAAGACATAGTAAGCTCATGTGCTCAGTTGTTTGTCTTCGTGAAATACGTTAATTCAGATGATATGAAAGAAGAGTTCCTATTTTGCTGTGAACAACAAGTGAAGATATGGAGAAGATAAATACGTTTTTTGAAACTGGATGATTAAAGTGGAAAAAGTCTGTGGGGTTTTTACGAATAGTGCACCATCTATGCTTGGATCAAAATCGGGCTTTCGGAAAAATCAAACTGCATTATTCACCGGTATGCCCTTGTCAGTAAGACTCTTCCAACTTCTCTGCAAGAGGTACTCGATCCGCTGATAAAAATCAGAAATTACATCAAATTTGGAGCTCTTAACATCCATATGTTTAAAGAATTTTTTTTTTTTTTTTTTTTTTTTGAGGTGGCTTTTAGCGATCCCTTTTTTATGGTATCATTACCAACCATTTTGACATGGTTTTTCATGGCATATATATGTTTTTAAAAATGTGATTGCCAGCCACATCTCCTGTGGGATTCGAACCCGAGATGATCGGGTTACGAGTCCAACCGCTTAACGCGGGACTACCTACAGGAACAAAGAATTGTGCAAAGAAATGGATTCTGATCACGAGGTTCGTCTTTTCTACACTGCAGTACGCTGGTTGACGAAAGGAAATGTTGTGAATCGTGTCTTTGAATTGAAAGATGAAATTAATTTGTTTCTGGAAATACAAGAGAAATTTGGTATACTTTAACGACGAAGCTTGGTTGAAAAGAGTGACATATCTAGCAGATATATTAGAATAGCAAAATAAGCTTAACCTGAATCTTCAGGGAAAGGAAACGAATTTTATCGCATTTCAGGATAATCTCGGGACATTTTTATCCAAGCTGCAAAACTGGCGAAGAAAAATCTTGGAAACATTGCCATGTTTGAGGAACCCTGCAGTATGGTAGAAAATTTAAAAGAGAAGATTACTGATTTCGAATCCCTTGAAAATGAACTTCAGCGTTACTTCCCTGAGCTGAAAGAATAAGACACTACATTGACACGAAATACATTCTCTGCTTTTCCTTGATTTAGCCTTTTTTAATCTAACCCAGGCGACTGCCCTAAATGCAGCTAATTTTTCAAAATTATTGTTTTTTGGGATTTTTTATTTTATTCTTCAATATTATGAATTTCAGCGTCGAATATGTCCAGGGGTGGATTGGTGACATAATATAGATCTGACAAATTTTTGAACTGAAAGGCCTAAACTAATAAAATATATAACACAAAATGGCGCCGCAGGTTATTTTTTAGAATTCTTTTTCAAAGTCACATGTCCTAAATATCAATATAGATATTTAAAAATGTGTTTTATTTTTTTATCATAATTGGACATTTCTAAAGCAATCTAATTTAAATTCTTTAATCTGTGAGCTAGGGTTAGAGGGTGTTCATAAAATAATAGTACCGGCAATTTTCAAAATCGATCGACCGATATTTCTCGAGAGCCGCATTGAAGACTAAAACATGCGGCTCACGATCCACAATTTGGTCAATTCTCTCATACATACAGATGCAAAATATTATGCCGAGTTCTTTTAGTTCTAGTTTTAGTTTAGTTAACATTGGTTGTTCAAAAAATGTGAACAATTCGCAGCTTTCAAAAAATTCGCACGAAAAAAATCATAAGCGCCACAATAGAGCGTGTTAAATAGAAGACATTTACCTCTGAAGTTAAGAAAAGCCGCAATGATCAGCACATTCGCAATGACTATGGCAGCTCCCGTCACACACACGAAGGCCGTCTTTGCTAAAGCTTCATTCGAATAGAGAAGCTTGCTATCTGTTTCCATGGTCGCCATCTGAGAATTAAAAAGTCAGGCAACAAGACATCTGTAATCAATTTTACATCTAATATATCCAAAGCTTCCAAAGTGCACTCAAATAAGCTCAAACATACTCAATGCATGAGCAAATGTTCCATTACGGTATCACGATTTGGAAGCTTTGGAAGTCGCTGCATCATTGTATATATGGATTAAAAATATTACATGCCTTTTTGAGTAGTTAATGTCCAATGTCTAATCCTTTTATGCGATCTTAGACAAGGACCGCGATTCAGCACCCGGATGGCATATAAATTCACCCATTTCTGCAACTCTAACAAGAAATGATTAGGGGAAAGTTTTTCCGAAGCGCCAATAGCAATGTCAATGACAGATTATGAAAAAAAATGTAGACACAAGGGCTGCATTATTTTCAATCGGGTCAAAATACATCAATATCGGACTGATCGATACATTTTCCCTTTCTATTGAAATAATACAGTGACTTTCACTACTTGATGTGCGTGTTCCGATGATATGAATAATAAAGTTGGGGCATTCATATAAAATGTTGTGCAATAATGCTAAACGGAAAATAATGGCAATTGTAAATATAATACATGCACAAGAAAATCTGACCAAACATGATTTATTGACTTTAGCTACATAAATACAAATATCCTTTTTTCCTCAAAACACAAGGATTCCGAACTTTTTTTAATTTAAAATTCTGTAAAACCTTTAAAATGGCAATGTCAGCCACATAGCTACTATTCAAACTCATCGCAAAATCATAATGGGTCTGATCAGAACATCTTATGGACAGAAGGATTAAACATTTTGCCGAATTACATTAAAAAATTTTAGATTTTTTTTAATCTCACTGTAAATTCGCGGCTGCAAAACTTTATACTGTCTTTTATCGGCAAAAATAAATTTTATTGGAATCATAGGCGTAACGAAATATATAATATAATATTCAATAGAATCACCATAAATACTATTTTTTTATTACCGAACAGTGAAATATTTTATTTAATATTTAACTGCAATGTTAAACACAAATACCCTGATGCATAGCAACTACAGTTAACCCTCCTATAGCGTTCACTTTGTTTGCTGCGTCTTTTACGTCAATGCTCCTTCGGGCGTGTACTTGTTAACAAACTAAACACGTACGTGATCCCAATCTCGACGCCATAGAAGAGTTGACTGTACAGCAAAACCTCGATATAACGGACTAATTGAGGGAAGGGGTGTCCGTTAAATCCGAAAGTCCGTTATATAAAATAGGTTTAAAATAAATCGAAAAACTTTTTTTAAAAATACACTGTATTTGAAAAAAACACCCCAGTAAACAAGTTAAACTGTTGTAGAGTTGCCAGTGGGCTGCATCGAAACCTACGCGTTATTATATCAGGGAATACCCTAATATACTATCGCTCTGGATAGGTGCAGGGCGGCATTATGTCTCAAATTCTAGTTCGCTAATTAAATATTTAGAATGGGCGTCACCACTTTAATCTTAAATCCAACATCATATATTAGATGACGTTTGCTCTTACTATAGCTTTTAAACCAAAATGATTTATCTAGCATTTAAAAAGCTCATAAAAAAGGCAAAAATAAATTCCTTGACAGAAAATTACAGCTTTTGCCATAAAAATACGTTTTTAATCAAAGTAATTTACCGTACCTGTTAAAATACGGCAAACAACCAAATACCTACTTTCAATCTACTCGCATTGGATCGATATGTAAATTAAGAATGTTGCTTCGGGAATGAACTTGCGTTAAGTAATTTGTCGGTATAACATTGAATATACATCGAAAAAAATCGTAAATTTAAACACATTAATGAAAATGCAATTTCTTTCATTTATACTAACAGCCTCCCAGCTTTTATTTTTCTGAATTTCATTTCAATTCTGTTCCATATCGAATATTTTAAAGATCTAAACATGTGATAATTAAAAAAAGACAGAACTGCGAATATAAAAAGTCTTTTTTGTGATTAAACTGGGTCTAAGGATTGGAATGTATATATACTTACAACTACTGCTTTATGTTTGAAATTATTGCTTGTATTCATAAGCTATTCTTTGTTGACCGAGAATAATTCATGTCAGTTCCATATTTCCATTATGTTACTTCTATGCTATGCTTTTTGATGTTTGGTTTGATTAAAGGTAAATAAATTGCAAATTCTTAACCCCTACGTAGGGGACGCATATATTGAAAATAATACATTAACAGACGAATAATAAAGTGAGTAAATTTGACAATAGTATTCATGTAAAATTCTTATTATAGAAAAAGGAATAAAACGTTCTAAATAATTCTAGCTGCGCTAATTATAGCTAATTTTCTATACAAATAAAAATATTTTTAAAAAATAAAAAATGACATGAGTGACCGAAACCAACACCGTAAAGGAAAAAATCGCTATTTATAACGATCGATTAATAAAAAAGTGTTTTAAGACTTTCGTACACAAATCAGTCATGAAATTTGCAAATTTCGAAACATTTGTATAAACTAAAAGTATTCAAACTACAAATACCTGTTCGACATTATACGATCGGCAGTTGAAAAGACTTTTGCAAAAATTAATATAAGTTATCGATAGATTGCACTTAAAAAATCGTGGTTAGGAATTATCAAGCAGCAAAATATAGAGTTTACCGAATCAAGTATTGCTATTTTAAAATACCATAGCTCTATCAATTTTCAGTTTTTAAATGATTTAACTATATTAGAAAATGTTTATGTGTTTTGAATCTAATTGCATCAAAATAGCGTCCTGTTGCATGATGACGAACGTGTCACACGCAAATGCACATGGCCATCCAGAATATGTTGAAGGCTAGCCTTCAACTTTTCGCATGTATCCACGGGGTTCGGACATGGTGGAAGCCACTGTTGTAATGAAATGAGAACCGTCCTTCAAAAATGTCAATGATTATCCGTGCAAAATAATATACGTGCAATTCTTGGCAGTAAATGTGGTCCAAATCATAATCTGTGCGGGTGCTATTGTGACGGACAGCGATATATCGTCGTTGACAACACTCGAGCGAAATGCTAACGACGATATATCGTTAGGCTTGCGATGCTTCGTTACAGTATCGAAGGACTTATGCGTTGTCACTTCGCTTGGTATTTTGTTTTTAATTACTAACTTTAGGTTGTTCCTATAACCCTATAAATAAGTCCCGGTCTATTTTGAGCCTGGACGTGCGGCGTCTTTGTGTATTTGACCAGCTCGGTGTAAGCGAGCTCTTCCAAATGATCTGCTGCCATTCGATCCTAAATATAATATGGCTCGAGGGAGTCGGCATCTGTGCCACTTGGCCTGCCCAATGGAGACGGCGGCGAAGGACGAAGTTTGTGATTAACATGTCCATGACCTCTCGCGGGGACTTCGTGGATTCGATATAGATATTTATTCCCTTATATATTTTTCCAGTTGGTGTAGGAGCGAATCCGAGATGCACTTAAGCGTCACGTATGTCTTCACCCTACCCCGGCAACGCCCTAGCGAGGAAAGGGGGGACTAGACTCCTTGTACTCCAGAAAGCCCTTTCCAGTAGAGTCAAAAAGGTCGTCTAGAGTAGTTTTCCACCACCTCCCTATGAAAACTACTCAGTCTTTACAAACCCCCCAAACTCCTTATCGAGACGTTCGCGAAAGTGTTCGTCAATACGTTCACTCAGGATACCCGTTGGGTGAGCGTTCAAAATAAAACTCGGTGGTAATGCTACCTTCAATATCGAGCGAATGGGGAGGTGAATGTATGATACAGACGAAATGGATGTAACCCCTTCCTATGAATGGATATTGAAGAGGCCCATAGTTCTGTAGTGGACTGTCAGTGGCTGCACTATGATGATGATGATATATTTTTCAGACAATGATAACACCGATTACCGTGTTGACACTTCATTATTCATATGTAAAAAATCCATTAGAGAGAGAGACAAACTCGATTATGAAACTCGAGGATTATAAGAAAGAAGTCAAGACTTTTTGTTCGAATGGCTTTAAAGGGCAATTACGTGAGAAAACTTCCGTCAATAGAGTAATCCTTTCCCTATGTGCCAAAAGTAACATCTGTATATATATATATATATATATCGGATGCGTAAGTAATCTCTCATCAAGGAATTTGGTCAAACTTGGTTAACCGGTTGGTGGACAGTACCGTTAAAATGCAGTCATCGCATGGAACACATCTGATTGGGAACTTTTCCATACTTTCCATTTCCATACATTGGGAATACTTTCCATTATTCAAATTTGTTGATACAATGCATTTTTTTGCAATCTGGAATTGAATCCGATTTGTTATCATAATCCAGGAATGAGCTCACTATACTAACAATGTTATCTGAATATTTCAAAATCGTTTATTCAATACTGATCATTTGACATTCATCAAAACTTCTTACTTAATCGAGAAAGAAACAATCACAATATTTTACTAAAATGAAATTTTTATCTTAGAACTATTAAATTTTCCATATTTTAAGTATTCTTATGGACCAAAATCAAATCTTGTACTATTAAATTTCCCATGGATCATAAAGCACGGTCACTTCAGCTATCACATAATAGTTTACTACAGGATTATACGCGACCGTTACTACAACAATTACATATTTTAAAACGCTCGATTTTGGTATAGCAACTTGTATGCTGTTTCCTGGATTTATATATATTTTTTTTTGGAGGATATTTCGGCTAAATTAAATCATGCTTATAATTATGTAAAAATGAAAAAAAATGACTTACTTTATTTGGCGGTTTTAAGAATATGCTCCACAGGCTTTCATTGCGTTTGATGGATGCTCTCTAGGATAACTCCTTCCATGTCCAGCCGACCTTCACCTCGACGACTCCTACGGCTGGAGACGGAGTTGTAGATTGTGAAAACCCGAGAGAGAGGATTGCTATCAGAGTGTGTTCAGCGACAAGGGCGGTCGATCCATCCGCGCAGGCGCGCCACCCTTTCTTAACTCACCCCCTATATTAGGGAACATAGCCGGGATATGGCGGCACGGGGTGCGCGCCCTTGACCTTAACGCCAATACATAACTAGCAAATATTTATTCCTGCATAGCTATTGCATCCTTTCAGCATATAATAACGTGAAAATAATAATGCCCAAGCAATCCCGATTAATACAACATTTAATCATCAATCCAAAAAACGCTAATCCACATTCATTCATAGCCGCCAACTTATGCAAGCACAACAAGAAAAAATACAGTTTTAACAAAAATATATTAAATCCACGAACAAGTTATATAAAATTCCATGCAAAATTTTTGAACAGAGAAGGGATAAATATAAGCTGTGCATTTCAGGTCAAATATGCACGGCCCAGTTTAAAATCGCCTCGCCTTAAATATTTTACACACTATATCCAATTGATACAGCCATCGCTATTATATCTTATTACCAAATCAAATATGTAAGGCATACATGATTTATAGCACGCCAATTAAAATTGAAGCCAACTTAATAAATTCAAGAAAATCAAACAAATTAATATTTTATAAAGCGCCCGTAAGTGAACCAATTTTGTGTGAAATCGATAAATTAAAAATCAAAGCAATTTAAACAAAATAAATATTTAATTTCTCGCCAAATTGAATGTATATACCATAAAAGGATTTGCGATTAGGTGATTTATTAGCACAAAGGAAACATATTGCCCCGCAAAAATCGAATTTATGCTGTAAAAATATTTCCATTTTATTGTCAATGTTAAACATAACAATATAAATTGGTCATAATATACATGTTCAATAATCTATTGATATTTATCGAGTGTTGATAAAATAAATAATGGGATTGCAGGGTTAATTTTAAAATATCAAATTTATTACCTTTCAATTTAAATATATTGGGCCATAATCTACACAATTCTTTTGATAAAAATCACAAGATATTTGAATTAAATTTTTATTCGATTAAAGACACTATTATTTGTTTCGAAACATTATTTACATTTTTGTTTTTCATTTTCAGATAATTAAAAAGAGCATTTATCGTATTTTTTTACTTGTCCAAAATAAATGCTTTTTTGGCCAAAAATAGCTTGACATTTCAAAGTTTAGTTGTGCATATTGATTGCGTAGTTACATATTATTATAAGAATCCTTCCCAGATGGTGAGCATTGTAAGAATTATGCTTTTTTTTAAATCATTAAATTTATCCTAAATATTATTCATATAATTCAAACTCATATTTAGAAGTATATCTGAGATTTTTCTGTTTTTAGTAAATTCCGCTGGAAATATCCAAGTTATAAGCTGTTGGCAATGGAAAGTCGCCATCAGAATTTGCTGCTTACGGAAAATATGAAAGTCACAATTTGTATTCTAAAATCAATACAATCATTTAATTTTATCAACAATATATTTTTTAGGAACATGAACTAAGCTTTGATTCAAAAAAGTATATATTTTAGAAAAGTTTAAACGAATGGTTATGGTTTTTTATCATATTTTTGCAGCTTTCTTGCAATAAAAAATACACTTCAAACAATAATATCATCTCAAAATTTAGTTCATGTCGATTATAATTACGTATTAAATCTGTATGCAAATATTTTAAACAGTTGATCAATAATTTTTTGAGTTAGAGTTCCCGGAAATTGAAAAAAAGTAATATCGAGAAAAACGCCTTTGAAAATAAAATTACCAAAAAAATCAAGGCAGTAATAAATGTTATAAACTACCTGGCGATTAATCAGCTATTTCAGCACTATATAGCAATCTTTCTTCCTCTTCATATGCATCATTTTGAGCTTGCATCTCCCCTTTTAAAGCTTTCCGAGCTTCCCTGGTCTCCACTTCACAGTCATCCATTTGCAATGCATAATAAAAGCTCTGCGAGCCAATAACTGCTTTCTGCCCATTCATTATCATTACAAATGTTGAATTCCCATCATTGAATAAGCCAAAAATGCCGCAACCTCGATTACTTTTAGACCAAAAAGTATGTGTTTTGGAGCCAATCGCCAAACAGTCTGCGTGTGACCATCTAAACATCTTGTAAGTAATGCATCTTTCGATAAATTTTCATGTATTAGAAGAATTTCTTTCCGAAGATCGGGGTACAATGGAGAAGGGTGCGCTTTAAGCTCCGTTCCAATAACTTTAGCTTTCTGCCACTTGCACCAGCTGTCATCTCCCTCCGGATTGTTGTCATGTTGTGGATTGTCGTCTGTGGATATCATATGTTGAAAAGTTCACTACTATAAATATATATGTAAATATGGAATGAAATAGTTGGATTCTTTAATATTATTATAACAATATAAAGATGTTTATGTTAGACTGTATACAGGGAAAACATTTATATAAAGGATACAGTGAAGATAAAATGATGCTTTAGAAAGCGTAAAACTTAATAATAATTATTAGCGCGTAGCGAAAGTTTTCGATGAATATGTGTACTAATAAGCTTGTAAACTGTATTTGCATCTATTATTATTTATCAGTAATTTTATGAGAAAAAATTTTCTTCCTCAATCACCACTGATGCATTGACATGCATTGACAATTGTGAATATATTTAACTTGCTGCTCTATTCAAATGAAAATGGAATGGAATATTTAGGTCAGAAGAGGCCGAGTCCTTGACCTTAACCCATTTTCATTCTCTCTGCGCCTGTTTCCCAGTACTATTTCCACGGTTTTCATGGTTTGCTTGCGAAACTTTTTTCAAATATCTTTGTAATTACTATTTACTTTTTCACAATGTGTAATAAAAATTATTGAAGCATTGAACTTTAACAATTTTTTTGTTATTCAGTTTTAATACTTTTAACGTGTATTTTGGTTTTGCAACATTTTGCTTTTTAAAAGAGATATATGTATTATTTTCTTATCATATAAATACAATATGCAAGCATTGTTTTACAATACAGTATTTCAACATTTTCATTATAAAAGTTTTGCATTATAATGACAAAAAAAGAAGATTTAGTATTTATTTAATTTTGTTTATAAAGAATTTATTCTTCTCTGTTATATGTTAATTGAATTTGTAAGATTTATGCGAGTGATGTTTATATGTTTTTTTTCATGAACATGAACCCGGCAGGGGGTTAGAAATATCAGAAAGAGGTAAAAATGTAACCATAATGACGCACAAAAATGTGATCGGAAACCCGTTTCTGACGTTTTAGTATGATTGAAAAACATGTTTTATAAATGTCTGTAAATTATTACGTAAATATGATATAATCTATCTATGTTGCCAGTTGAAGGACTGCAGTATTTGTTTATTTTAATTACAGCAGACCCCCGGTAATCTGGCCCTGGTCTAATCTGACACCCACTATAGTCCAACATGTGTTAAGGTCGATCCATAATTTATGTCCGTCTCCATTCATTGTGAGTCAGGCAAGAGGAAAACTCTCAAGAAAGCTAAATATCTAAAGGTGGAGATAGATTTGTATATGTGGTTTCTTCATGAAAGAGATAACAAAAAAGACTTTGTAGCTAGCAAGAGATAGTTGAAACGCTTCAAAAATCATCTTGGAATATGTTTAATGATGGTAACAGGTTTTTGTGTCATTGTGTTTATGACGTTAATTCTACAAGGGGTTGGGAGCAATACTCTATAGTCCGACAATCCAACGCTGCCTTGCAAAACATTTTTTGGATTATTGAATTTATATCGGATCTATCTGTTGGCGATTGATAGTGTTTAGCGCTTTAGTTTATTTATTTTCTAAACATTATGTATATATTATATATTACTGAGCTACTATAGTTACAAAACTTTACTTAATAAATTTCTATTAAATAGGAATCCTATTATCATGGTGTTTTGTAATTCAATAGATAAATCGTTCTAATCACATGTCAGTAAATGTAATTTGTATATTCGTTTTGTGGGACCATTGCCTTCAATATAGTTGAAGCTGATTACTAGTACGTAGCTGATTACTGTACGCTAATTAAAATGTATATGACTAAAATTCTCATTTGGAGACACCTGCATTTTAATATAAAATAAAATGATACAGGGGTTGTGCCGTTGGTTAATAATGGTTAATGAAATCAATTAAAATTTTAAAATTATAGTTATGTATTGCCGTATGTATTTATAAACAAACACTTGCAGTGAGAAATTTAATATTTCAAAGCAAGTAAATATTTTAATTAAAAGTAGGTTACTTGGAAAACCACTACAAAAATAAAACTATATGTAAGCCCCATTAGCGAGCACTTTCATTTACAGAGTACAATTTTGCAGCGTATTTTGTATTTATGGATAGATGATCAGCTTGTATCACTTTTGTCATTTGTGTTTTTTTTTATAAATCTATGTATTGCAGTTTATAAATATATTTTTCAAATGTTCGCAAATGTGAATTTTGAAATTTTATTATTTATATCAATTAAAAAATAATTAACACTTTGTAAACGGGTCTGTCTGATGAGTGATAACGCCTGGCGCGGGGACGTCTGCGTTATATTTGTAAAAAACGATTTCAAGGCTATTCTAAAATGATACCATAAGTCGATAGATCGCTCAGCTTAAATATATTTTTGTGTGAATAGATTTTCACTTAAAATAGCATTAAAAAATGTCTCCAGTCAAATGAAAAGGACTGGGATCACAGTCACCCACAAGTCTCCCGCGCTCAATGAGTGGCGCGCCGAGGACTATAATCTCCGTCTTCCGCACACAATGTGTTAATGACCAAATGTGTGGTAGTTGGCAACCACTATTTTTATAATCCTTTTATTTTCATATAAATAATGATTTTATAAACAAATATGCCTTATTTTCGTAAGAAGAAAAAAATACTTAAGTTACCCAAAAATAAGGCGAAAAAGTAGTCGATTTTGAATCCATTTTATTTTCATAAACGCATTTTGAGTGGTATTTATTTCTAATGTTTTATAAAAACATTCAAATAATATGGAATTTGTGTGTAGGGAATATGCATAAATGTAATTTTGTAAAAGACATGTTTTTTTTTACATTTTTATTATTAGCATCTTTCACATTCAGAAAAAACATTTACTACACAGACATACATCAAGATTAACATATTTTTATAATTTTTGTTTATTTTTTTCATTAAAAACATTTATTAAACGTTATCAGGATTGACCATTCACAGCATTAAAACATTAAATATTACAACTGCAATATATTTTGCTACAGATTGTTAATCGCATAATATATTGCAAGAATATTTTACATAATGTTTAAATTATATTGTGTAATGGTCCCATAAAAAGGATTGTTAAAAGCCACCTTAAGCAAAAAAAAGCAACATAAAAGTAGATTCACAGTAAGATGATCTTTACTCCTTAATTTAATAAATGATGTTGAATAAATGTTTCAAAAACAACATTTAATAAAATTATATTAATAAATAACATTGAATATAGATATATATTATAAGTGTTGCATATAAATCATTGAATATGTATTAATATATGTTATTTTTAAATACTAAAAGATTCAAAAAATAGTTCCATCATTTCAACTTTATTCCTTCAGGCTTTTTATGTCTTGTATTAACAATATTCCAAACATAAAATATGTAATTAAGGATATTATTAATCATGCCTCGAAAAGATTTTTTTTATATATTCTCATAGATCAATATAATAAATATAAATTGTCTTTAATATAGTAATTTTATAGTTTTCAAAAATACCTACTTTCTATATCAGTCCACAATTTCCAAAAACAGTCATCCTCTCTTCATATTACCTTCTACCTTACCTTAATATCAAATATGTAAAATTAAATTTACCCTCAAGAGATTAGCTAAATATTTTTGCGAAATAAAATTGTTTTCCAGAATTTCATATTAAGAAAATGTTACTGACAAGGCATGATTAATCATATTATTTTTTGTCTTTCACTACTAGATTATATTATAATATAAAATAGAAATGATTGTTGCGTAATCATTAATAATTAAAATATATGTTTCCCAGTGCTTTTACGTGATAATGTTTCATAGAATACAAACACTAAGATATTTAAATTAAGAATGCTAAATTCAAAATTACGTTTAGAAGGCTCAAATTATAAAGAATGTTAATAAGCAAGTAGTTTTAATAATAATCTGCCCTATTAATAGATTTGATATTTCGATTTTTTTAAATTTCAGTAGTATTGTCAAAATTTACTCAGTATTTTTTTAATTTGGTAGTGTTCTCTCTCTCTGCATTATGTTTTGATTTAAAATTAAATTTAGCAATTATAATCATGATAGATTTACAAGTGCATTAACTATTTTTGTTGATTATATTTTCTTCAAAATATTTTTACCGATGATTTTGAATAAATAAATGTAAAAGCACTGAACGAACAACATAAATGTTTTATCTTTGGCAATCAATATCAATACTTATTTGTGATATTCCTATTCATATGATGGAAATAATAGAAAACCTTATCGATTCACAAAGAGACGCCAATTTTTAAATGGTTAATGTTTACATCGATGGTTAATGTAAATTTTAATTAGCTATTCAGACTTGAACTCAAAACATAAATATTTTTAAAGTGTTATTAATTTTCATTCTGTGAACAAGCTTGGGGGTTTGTTGCATAAATTTAGATTATTAACTATAATAAAAATTCAAGTATCAATAAACATCAATAAACACAACAATAATAGCCTATATTTGCTAAAATATAGATAAATGATTGCATCTATCCTATACATGACATCAAATTTCTTAAACATAAGTTATGGGATTGTATCCCTTATCTTAGTTACAAACTATAATATCAATCGTAAAATATAAATATTCTAATTACAATTCTTATACGGTGAGGTAGAGGAAATTAAAAAAACCTCAACTATCAAAATATAGATTTTACTTTATAGTTGGAATTCAGAGGGTAATAAAACATTGCTTGTATTACATACAAACGTCTGCATTTTACCGTATACAATAGGGAGCTTTAATTGAAGAACTATTAGGATCATCCAAAGGTTATAAATTTAAAGATGATTCCAAAATTTTACTGGCCTTGCATTAAAATATTACAGTATCCATACACAGCGGGTGGATCAGTTCTTCATATAATCTAAACCTGACATTGAAACTTTTTGAATACAATTATTATAAAATTACAACTGTATTAAGATTTGATGAAAATTAAGATAATGCAATAGATTTGCATTTTATAATATTTATTAGAACATGAGTTTTGATCTGATTATAAGTGAAGTTTTCTCAAGTATTTCGGCGTGCTGCAGTTGTCGATATTCAAACATTTTCTTTTTATATCATATATTCCTTGACCATATTCGCATCATGAATAATATTTGATACAATACTATTTTCCAAATTCAAATAAAGGAAATATTTGTCATGTGTATGTAAATATGTGTACAAATGATTCTTGCAAGAACTCTGAAGAAGGTCCACTGTCTTATGTAAGGTAGGTAGATGAGTAATGCCATGTTCCTCGGGAGTAATGTTCGGTTCCATGTGGATGTAAAGAGTTTTATGATAATCTTTTTTCGTATTCTTTTGAAGAGTGCCTCGTTTCAAATTCCTTGTCAATGTGTTATCGCACTCAAGTTGACAATGGCAGAAAGAAAACATAACGCACTGCATTTTTAAATTTGCTTGGATTTAGGGTCAAAAAACAGTCAAATTCGGTACGTTTATTTAAACGTACAAAGTCGACACCTGTAAAAATTTAACAGTTATTAATGATATTGTGTGACATATCAATCATTATGTGAAGGATATGATTTGGAATATGAATATTCCATGATGAAAATTGAAATATTATGTATATTGATGATTGGCAAGCGATAAAGAGATTTTTGAGAAGATGAATATTTTTTCACAAAAGCTATTCAAACGTAGTCATATCAGACTTTATTAACCCTTTTGTCAATAAGATGGTCTAGCCCAGTGTTTCCCAACGTGGGGCCCACGCCCCACAGGGGGGCAATTTCAAAACATTTGACAAGATTATTTGAGTCAGTCAGTTCGTGAGGAAGCCACACATCTGAACGATTGATGTAGCCCAATTTTGTTAGATGATTATGGACGGATTTTTGTGGAATTTCTAACATGTTGGCTATTTCGCGAACAGTATATCGCGGGTTTTCTTCAACCATGGCTATGATTAGATTTGTGTTCATTTGCGAAAGAAACTTATGGGACAACCTAATATAAATTACTATGTTAGAAATCGTCACGCAGAATTGGCTAGGTGAACGACAAGCTTCAGAGAAAACTCCAAAAAAATATTGCGTGAATTTAATTTTTTTCATCAATTTCCATACAAAATGTATAAGGGACCACTTCCAGACCACTTTCATCGACGAGAGGCAATAGAAACATTTATTAACAGAAGGGTTAAATGCCCTAGTATTTAATTTTTCAAACGCAGGAAATCAGGTTGAAAGAAATTAATATATTCCATCTATCAAATTAATAGATACGTTGACATTTTTATTACAATCTGGATTTGAACCCTAAACCTTCGTAATGAGTCTTGAAATAAAACCACTATTTTTTAAGTATTATCCCAGATGTACATCAACACAGATTTAGATTAGAAAAACGACAATCAAAACTGAATACCTTAATATTATTTTGAATATTGATAAAGAAAAATAATGACTTATTTATATATTTCTTACCTTTTCAAATAATAAATGTAAATAGGCCGACGATTGTTGAAATAGAAGTAGCAAGTTGAGAGCACGAAGACAAGGTCTATAATATGTATTTTTTAAATTTATTATACGCTGAACATGAAACCTGCAAATACAGATATAATGGGAATTTATTTAAACTTTCATAAATAATATATTCATAGCATTTGAGTAGCCGCATATTATTTACCTAATCTATAAAATTTGTGAAAGATGCCTTGGATCGTGAAACAATTAATTATTGCGTCTTGGTGGAATAGTTTGTACGGGGCTGAAAATTTTGCTTTTATTAATATATAGTTATTTTTTAGGAGATAAGCAATGCTTTTAACACATTCTAAATTTATCTTAAATATTCAATGGCGGATTATCGTCCATGTGTTCACATTATTTATTGTAAATGCAGAGGTCACAAACATAAGGCTTCCTAAACCGAGTATATAAAATCCTTGTTACGATTCAATATATTCAGTGGCGGATTTCCTTAAAGGCGCAGAAGACGCGCACATCGGATCTCATAAATAAAGGGGGCCTCAAGTAGTTTTTGATCTACCGCAGAATCTCATCCCTTCGATTTAAAAATGAGGTCTATCATCTGCATGCAGCGTAAAAATGTAATCATAGTGTCACTTAACCGCCAGCGACTCACTGGTGAGTCACTTTGGTTTTTCATAGAAAAATAAAAAAAAACATTATGGTATCGGTGTGTCCAATTTTTTTAAAAATAAATTCAACTAAGGTCATAAGGGATGCCCCATTGATTGATCTTTGCTACGAAACTGAATTTATTTTGGGATTTATTGGTCGGAATGCCGTGTAAAAAACTGTTATTATTAGAAGTATTGATAAGTCCTTGCCGATTTTGGTAGACATCTGCTCGAGCTTAGTTTGTGTCCAGACACGGTGAAGAGAGACTCTCTGTAAGATTTTATTTTTAAAGAAATATTGTTCAGTAATATTAATGAGTAATAAAGAGTTATTTTGTTAAGGGTAAAATGTCAAAGTTTGAAACCGATCATTATCACATTCGACATTATATGCTGCTGTTTTTCGACCAGGGTTTGAATACCACCGAGGCCACAAAAGCCATAAATTAAATTTACGGTGAAATGTTACCATTGCGGTGTCAGGTCAAATCGGGTGACCGATGTTTGAAATATAGAACATCCCTAGAACAGGAAAACCTTTAAATTTTGATGACACGTTTAATGACATATTTAAGAGCCTTAGCGGAAATAGATTCTCGATTAAGTACCGAAGAATTAACGTACAGGATGCATTCACTGTGGTCGACAGCTCAAGAGCATTTAAAACGTATCGGAAAGACGAAACAAATTGGGATTTGGATGCCGCACGAACTGTCCGATAATAACAAAGGAGAGCGACGCAACCGTGCAAAGCTTTGTTGTCAAAACAAAAAGTTTGTCCCTTTTTGCACCGAATTATGACTGGGGATGAAAAATAGGCTGTTTATGACAATACGTCAATGGTTTTCGCCGAGACAAAAATAATTTCCGACTTCGAAGCCTGGATTGACGACCCGCGATATTTTTTTGTGCGTTTGGTGGGATATTCAAAGGATTATGAATTTATGAAACCTGGCGAAACAATAACTGCAGATGTGTATTGTCAGCAATTGGAAAGGGTGAACAAAAAATTGATAGTCAAACGTCGAGAATAAATTAGAAACATTTTAGTGGTTCTGCAACATGATAATGTACGATCTCATAAAGCAAAGATGTCTGAAAAAATCAGGTAATTAAAATAGAAAGAACTTCTATAAGGACTTATCTTTTTTTCGATCTTTGGAGTATTTTCTAAAGTAGCGGTTCTTAAACTGAGGTCCGTAGACCCCCGGGGTCCGCGAAGACATTACTGAAGATCCGCGAGAATATAAACAAAAAATTATCTATATTTGAAAAAGATATTTTTGTCGAATTATTTACAGAAAACATTGTAAAACGATTTATTTTTACCAAGAAATGTTTGTTTGTTGAAAAAATTAAGTCACAAGGGTTGAGATGGGTCAAAAAAAAAAGTATTCACGAGGGGGTCTGCAACAGAAATTTTGCTCAAGAGGGGGTCTGCGGATACATAAGTTTAAGAAGCACTGCTATAAAGGATAAACGCGTTCGAACCGCAACTGTAATCGAAACGAAGTGCAACGCAACAAGTCGAAAATTATATTTGTACATATTTCGACTCAAAACAACAACATTTTTTTCAAAAGAGAAATTAAAAACCTGTGGGAAATAGTAGATAGTAATGAATGAAATTATGTTTTGTAAATAAAAATGATGTTTTTAAAATTTTTTTCACTGTTAAACAGTAAAGACTTCAACGCATCTAATGTTTTTTTTACATCAATTCGATACTTCTAATAGTATTATTAGTAAATTGAGATAACCCAGTGTATACAATATTAACAAAAATTGAAAATATGAATTATGTGCTGTGGCAATCCCGACCAAGAAATGCTCAAAACCCATAAATTATCCCGCAGGACAGCATTTACTATACTTGTATATGCTAGGATACACAAGTCACCTTTATGCAATAAAATATATAAGTCAAACAACTTTTTACGAAATTTCTAATATCTCTAAATTCACTAGCGGTTAAATGAATAGGAAACCGCGCATATCGAGGCCCAAAAGGAATTGAACTTCAGAATTTGTCCCAAATGAAAAATCGAATGAGCCCAAGGGGTCTCAAAATTAAATTGTGTCAAATGCTAAATCCGCCACTGAATTTATTAAAAAATATATAATGGATGTAATAATAGTTTTTGATTTGTGAACGCAGTTTTATATTTTTGACGAACTCCCTATCGATATTTTTCGCACTAGCACACATTTATAATCCGCCATTGTATAAAGTGAATCGGAAATTATGAGCATGCCCGAGGAAATCATGCCAATATGATGAAAATGTATTAATTGCTCCATTTTAAATGCCTGCAAAAATTATAATGATTAAGCTTAAGAATTAAAAAGTGAAATGAAATAAAAAGCTTCTTAGCGGTAGATATATCGTTACCATTGCCTTATATTTTCTTAGTCGTCTCGAATAACTTTATTATTAACAGCTAAAAATTAAAAGAGCATTGCCTCTATTCATAATAGCAAGTAAACACAATTTTAAAAATTTAACGTTTTTTAATTTTCGGTAATTAAAAGGTCATCTCACTTCACAGCGCAAAAAAACCGTTTTTTTAAGCTTATTTCAATGTTTTACAGCCAATTCGCGGATTATACCGCTAATCTTCTCTTCTAAAGAAGTCAGAATCGTTAATTAGTAATAAGTTTTCTTTTTCAACAATTTTTCTGATACTTAAAACATTTAAACGCGTGAGGCGATTGATTTGAAATTTTACAAGCTTATTTCACACATGTTTGGTTACAGTACGAGTCAAAATCAGATCAAAATGTTTATTTTATCCTACTTTTTACATTAAAAAATACCCCCAAATAAAGGTGTTTTTTCTATTGTTTTTTTTTATTGACGTCATTTTATTATTTTTAAATAAAGAATATTAATTGAGATTAAAATCACAGCAACACTTATATAAACTAAGGATCTTTTCGACTTTTTTTTCAGGTAAGCCTGAATAAAAATCTGATCAACATTGCGGACTTCCATATTTTTTGGCACGTCGTTTTGATGCTTTAAAAAAGAAATATTTTTTTAGTGTTATAAAAGAGTGCCTTAATAAATCCCAAAAATATTCGTTTCATCATATGGTGTATTTATTGTGGAAAAAAATAGTTTTTGGGTCGTTGAAGTGAGATGCCCCTTTAAAAAAATAGAAATTTATCCATGTTTATCAATTTAATATCGTGTAAAATATAGCAAGCATAAAATAAAAGTTACCTTTAATTTGTAATGTGTGATCATTTCATCTCAATCTTCTAGATTCCCAATTGTATTTTAAACAAGTCATTAAATATTGTAGGAATGATTAAGGTTTTTTCTAAATAAAAGAAGTGTTTTTTGAGTTAAATGTTCAAAAGCATTTTTTTAAACTGTGAACATGGACAAGACAAACGCGCCAATAACTAATTTCATTTTAGGAGATATATCTAAATTTTCAAGAAAATTTTGACATTTTTGTCAAATGCTGGAAATAATTTTTAAAATGTGTTTTAAAACTACATATTATGTTCTAGAATGAAAATGCTTAAAATGTGTGGAAGAAAAATTCAAATTTTACTTTATTCTTCTTCTTTATGTGCCCTGTCCTCCAAGAACGTTGACAACCAGAAGACTGCTGCCAGAACAATGCTCCAGTGCTAAGACCGGTCCACTGCTGGAGGTTCTTCTGCCATGATGTCTTCTGCCGGCCCTGACTCCGATGACCAATGATCTTTTTAGGCGCAGGAGATCGTATTTTTTATTTCTTATGGCATGGGCAAAAGTACTCCAGTTTGCGACTTTTTTATGGTGTTGAGTACCTTGATTTATTTATCCATCAAAACCAGCATATCGATATTGGTCCTCCGAGCAGCCAATAGATTTTTCGGTATCCTTCTGTACGTCCACATTTCCATTTACATATGGCGTCTATCATAGTCCAAGATTTCAACCCGTACAAAAGAACGCTGAGCACGTAGCAACTTAATAAAGCGAACCTGAGAGCTAAACTGAGGTCTCGTGATTTCAGCGCACACTTCACTTTCAAGATTGCATTTCGCTCATGCTTGTCGTTGTCGCATGATTTATTCAGATAGCTTCCGAGGTATTTGAAGTGTGTGACTCTCTCCAACTTCTCATCGTTTGCTCTTAAAAAGCAACCAGTAGTGTCATCTTCGTTATTGTACGTCAACTAAAAATCATCTTCTTGGTTTTGTTTTGTTCTCCTTGAGACCTATTTTGGTGCAATGCATAATAACTGCATCCAACATATTCTGTAAGTGGCCAATAGTACAGTGTCTTCTCCATATCTGATTTCGTTGATGGACACATCGTTAATTAAAAATTCCGGAGTCGATTTCTTCAAGCGCATCGGACATGATTTTCTCGGATTACATGTTGAACAAGAGTGGGGAAAATACACACCCCCGTCTAACTCCTTTAGCTATGTTGATGGCCTGTGTTGTGTCTTGCAGATACCAGTATAGATTCATTATGATGCAGATATTTCTTCCGTCAAGATCTACAACTTGCAATAACTGTATCAGTTTTTCATATCGTACCGTGTTAAATACTTTTTCATAATCTATGAAACACGTGTATACGTCAACGTTCATATTGCGACATCGTTGCGATACCAAATAGTGCCTTTCTTGTACCGAATCCATTCCTGAAGAAAAACTGCATGTTGCCCATTTTCTGCTCACATTTTTTGTGTACTCTCGCGTGGATAATTTTCAAGAGCAACATGATAACACGGCTTATCAAGCTGATCCATCTGTGATCGCTACACATTCTATTCCAGGAGAGTCACACTCAAAAGCTGACTGATTTTTTTCGGTCATTGAAGAACTACTATCTGTAGCTGCAAAATTATACTTCGATAAGTATAGATTGCATTTTTGTAGAACTTCAGACACAACCAAAAACATCATGTTCTGTGCCATGCATCGGTATTAGTTCCAAAAAATCCACAAAAATATTGAAACTCACGTCAATAATATAAGGCCGCAAAAATATTCCTAGTTTAGCATTATTGTTCTACCCTTCACTCTCTTTGGCAAGGTTATGGATATTGATTTTAGTCAGTTCGATGGTAGAATTTCGGTATTGTATATGGCATTGTACAAATTCAGGCCAAGGATTTATTGCTTTATCATCCGTTTGTTGTTTAAGCAGTTCTACTTGAATACTATCTGTTCCAGTAGTTTTCCCTTTTTTGGCATGTTTAATTGCTTGCTGATGATGATGTCCAGGCCATCGTTATCTACTCGGATGATTGGCGTCGCTGTTCTACTATCATTAAACAAAGCTTTCATATACAATTTCCATTCTGTGAGCCTTTCCTTAGCGTCCAATACCTTGCCTGTGTGATCTATTAACTTCAATATCACCACATTCGTTTGTTAATTACTATTCCTTGGCCTGACGACTCAACCAACGTACAAGTCTTTGTATTTTTAGGTATTTTTCACATGTATTTCACAGGTAGTTTTCACATGTTTGTTTTTATATATCCGACCGAGGTTCATACGCTACAGTATGGTTTTTGTCATTTTGTATCTCCCGTGGTTATCAGTTGTTGAATAGTAATATTTATCTCCTTCTTAATTGTAGTCCATGGAGATTCGTTGTCTACATTTCCCGACTCGAAATGGAGACTCATGCTTTTAGTATTTATTTTTTTCGATCTTAACCCCTATGATTTTTTTTTATTTTAACATTTTGTAGCGAATATAATATATATATATATATATAAATTTTAAAAAAATAATTTCAATGCAAATTACAATTTATTACATTCAGAAATAGCAATATGTAAAAAATCGAAAATTATTAACTTTAAAATTTATGCTTTATTATATAAATTAGTGCTCGTATCCCCAATAGCGCTCGAGAGGCCCTTGGCGCAATTTATCTTTGAGGCCCTCTATACCCATTTGGTTTTACTTTAGGACAAATTTTGCACGGTTTTTTATAACAATTTCACTATTTCGCGGCATCATAAATTTCTTAAGTCCCTTGAATTACATAATGGGCCAAAAACTTTTTGAGGCGTGCACTTTCTGCGCCTATGTATAAACCAGTGGGTTTAGAGGGATACGCTTTCTTGGGGATTGCAGTGAAGTAAAAATACAACAAATATCTTTGTCTAATAATACTATTCAGTGACGTATATCAAAACTGTCCGTAGGGGTTAAATAGAAGATTTTAAATGAAATCAAGTTTTCACCATTGTTTTCTTTTCAAGTTGATAAACCAAAAGACGTAGCAAGCTTGTGTGCTCAGTTGCTTGTCTTCGTGAAATACGTTAATTAAGATTTAATTAAAGAGGATTTCCTATTTTGCAGTAAACTACTACAAAAATTGAAGATATGGAGAAGATAAATACGTTTTTTGAAACTGGAGGATTAAAGTAGGAAAACGTCTGTGGGGTTTTTACGGATAGTGCACCATCTATGCTTGGGTCAAAATCGGGCTTTCAGATAAATCAAACTGCATGATTCAACGGTATGCCCTGTCAGTAAGACTCTTCCAACTTCTCTGCAAGAGGTACTTGATCCGCTGATAAAAATCAGAAATTACATCAAATTTGGAGCTCTTAACACCCGTCTGCTTAAAGAATTGTGCAAAGACATGGATTCTGATCACGAGGTTCTTCTTTTCTACACTGTAGTACGCTGGTTGTCGAAAGGAAATGTTGTGAATCGTGTCTTTGAATTGAAAGATGAAATTAATTTGTTTCTGGAAATACAAGAGAAATTTGGTATACTTTAACGACAAAGCTTGGTTGAAAAGAGTCACATATCTAGCAGATATATTAGAACAGCAAAATAAGCTTAACCTGAATCTTCAGGGAAAGGAAACGAATTTTATCGCATTTCAGGATAATCTCGGGACATTTTTATCCAAGCTCCAAAACTGGCGAAGAAAAATCTTGGAAACATCATGTTTGAGGAATCCTGCAGTGTGGTAGAAATTTTAAAGGAGAAGATTACTGATTTCGAATCCCTTGAAAATGAACTTCAGCGTTACTTCCCTGAGCTGAAAGAATAACACACTACATTGACACGAACGCCATTCTCTGCTTTCCTTGATTTAACCAGCATTTCCAATAAATTACAAATTGAATTTATGGATTTGCGGAACAATTCCTCGGCATGTTTAATGAAAAATTTCTCACACAATTCTGATGTGGTGTGTATTATTCATACCCAAATGTGATGATGCTTGCCGTTCGAATTTTAGTTCCATTTATGTGTACATATCTCTGCGAGGATGGATTTTCAACTCTTCTTTGTTTAAAAACAAAAAAAAGAATGTAGAGAATGACATGATATTGGCGATAAAAAAAAACTCACTGGCCAATTTTGAGGCTGGTTGATATCATGCAATAAAATTATCATGTATGAATTAAAATAAAATTATACCGAAAAATATATTTTCGTTGATTTTTTTAAATTATCTTATTAAAATGCCCTTTTCACATGACTTTTATAAAAGGTGAAACCACCCGAAAAAGGTTGGGGAGGCTATGTTTTAATGCACACTACTTGAAATATGAAACGCAGATCTCTAATGATAAACTACAGACCAGAGGAAAGTTGATGTTTTTCAAGCGATAAATAAGGAATCAGGGATCGAAAAAATTATTTTAAATGTTGTGAAGGTGACTTTAATGTATAACTTTCAATGCATAATAAAACATGATTGGTAAAAGGAGAACAAGTGGATTGCTACATTTAACACTTCAAATTCTAAATCAAGATAAAAGGTTTCGTTTCATAGAGCAAGGAAAAGTATACCATTTTAGAACCCAGTATCTAAATATAATCGATATAATCTAAATATATCTTTAGTGATGCCTTTTTCCCTGTTCGTTTTTTTTTGAAAATCCGAAATGATGAACTATTATGAAAAATAATAGAAATTATGAACTGAAAAATCGAAGTTTTGCACAAATATCGCGCGTTGGATGCATTTTTCGTGCATTGGCGCATATTAAATACAGATTTAAATTCGACTCGTTAAATTCGACTCGCTCGTGCACCGACATACGAAGCTCCCCCCACTACCACTACTATACTTTGTCAAATTTTAAAAAATATTTTTACATTCAATAAAGATTTCCTAGCCAACATACTAAATGTCAATATTCTATATTTAATATTTTTTGCATTAAAAAATCGATCTCTTTTAGGCCCAACAAGGTAGAAACGTCCCTTAAAGCCATAAAAAATATTTGTTAAATATGTCAAAATTTACTTTTAACGACATGGGTTACATTATGAGCAGAAAATAATTAATCCACGCAATCTAAATCAATGCTTGAAACCTCTTGATTATCATTCAACAATATTTAATGCTTACATATTTTATGCTAGGTTATAGTTTGCTGAACGTATTAGATTAAATAAAACAAAAAAAATATTGAATGAAAAATTCACAAATAATTTGAATCAACGATTATCGCAAAATACAAGCCCAAATTTTGGCTAAATGCAAAAAAAACGATGATTTTTTATAAGATTTGATGATGATATTTATCACATACAATTCAATTCAAGTGGTGATAATTTTAAATTTTGTCAGATGGCAGCGCACGCATTGTGAGTGTATATTCTATTCTATTTGTACAATGATCAATGCGTAAAACTGATATTTTATTTTTAATCTTGCTATGCGGTAATATGCTTAATGCAAATGATTTTGATAATGTAAAATTCATAAGCTTCATCGCAAATCGCCTCATCGCATTAATTTAACTGCGAAGTGATAATTTCCACGAGAGGCACTCGCTTGCGTCATTATTACTACATAATATTATTACTATAACAGATATAACTTACCTTATTAAGCGCCGCACAAAATTCATAATAATTCATAACTCATTTGAAACATTCGCTGTTTTACGAGTATAATCAAAGACCATGTGTCGATAATAATATTCGATGGTTTTAAAATTTAATAAGCTTTAATAATTTAAATACATACAGTTTCCAATGTTGATTAGCAAGTAGTTATTTCGTCCAAAGTCGCCATATCCTATTTGAGTATATGATATTGTATGATATGATATGATGGTATAAATAAATATTTTTCAATGATATCGAAGTTCACTCGAGCCTCGTATAACACGGTTATATGATTCCACAAAAAATCGTGTAATACAAATACGTGTTATACAAGGTGTGAAGTTCATACAAAATTAGGGTTTGCGTTCCAAAAAAAAAAAATTGAAGATAGTTTATATAAGTATGCTCTTTATTTTTTTAAATAAACACAATTTACAAAATTAATTGAAAAAAGCATTAATAAAATAATATACCATTCATTCATCATCTGGTTTTAGCTTTCAAAAATTCGATAATAATCTTTACATATTTCATTATAAAGTTCAAAAATCTTTTGTAATTCTCTCTTGAATTATAAACTTATTTCCATTATAGGATCATTTTCTATTTTTAAAAAATCCGATTTAATAGCCAATTCTATGCCTTCATTATTGTTTTTAATGTGAAACATGTAGATACTTCGCTACAACTAGGGAATCAATTCCGAGCCAAAATTTCTATCGAGTTTTAGCATGTCTCTCAGCAGAAAGGAATTTTATCAGTCGCATTGATGACAAAGTGTCCGACAAAATCTCTTTTTGAATTGTAGATTCGGGATCCCAGGATTGAATTCCCTAGCTGAAATTGTTTTCTGACTCATTAGTTATGGTAGATTCATTTAATATTTCGACTAATTTATCTTTGTTCAACGTACAATCCTCCAATATTTCATGCATGTATATCCAATATCCATATTTTTTTCCCCAGGCATTAAAGACGTAATTTATAATCCAATCCCGTACAAATCGTATATTTTTTCCCCTCAAACCGTGTTATATAAAGCTTGTTGTAAAAAAGTTTAAAAAAACATGTCACAATTTATACAAACGTATTGTTAAAAACTGTTATACGAGACATGAGTGAATATTATTGAACGAGATTTTCAAAGTACAAATGGTGTTGCCAAGTTGTACTATTGTTAATTGAAAGTTATTTTGCAAGAAGAGTGTTTTAATATCGGCATCGCCCATAAATCAACAACTTTATTTATTATCGTTGCCAAACAAGCTTAAATCGAAAAGTATTCTACATTAAATGTAGCATCATTTGACAAATCGTGAAATTTAGATAATTCAAACTTTTTCAAGTTCAAGTTTCAAGTTTTTTTTTGTGAATATGAATTGTTTCGACACCTAACTGGAGCCGCTTTCTCGTTTTTTATAAAATTTTATATGACTATCTTTAGAATCGTTTTTTCAGATCCCGCGAAGCTCTTATATTCGTTACCATCGAATTTTTGCGATTCCAGAAGATCAAACTGACCAAGCTTTTTGAAACACAATGATAACTTTAAAGTCGCCATGCAAACTGTAATGAAGAACTCAACATCTTCAATTTGAAAGCGTTAACTAAATATTCAGTAATTTTAACAAAATAAGTATAGCAAAAAAATCATAATATTATTAACGAATTTAAATGCTTTATATAATGCGAATTTCTTTTATGAATTTGCAATTGCTGCTACTAAATACATTTGTAATGCTAATTATGGCATATTGGATTCAGAAAAAGCCTTGTAAATGTAGAAAATATGGTCACATGAAGAAAAACAAGTTTTAAAGTAAAAATATAAAACTTTATATAGCTATTAATGAATTGTCTGAGATAGTTAAAACTCAAAAATGCATTTTACGAATGTAGTCCCAGAAGAACCCGAGCTAAAATTTGGAAAAAAATATATTTCTCAACATAGCTTAAAGGCAGTTCGATACACTTTTTTCAGCGATGTTCAAATGCTTCGATACCCCGTTTATAGTGAGTACCGCCAAACTCTTAATAATAGCCATCAACTGCCGAATTCAACTCTTACATGTTGTTAAATTATTTACCAGCCACCCATTTTTTTCACGTTTAAAGGCTAAATCTGGGGAATAGGGCGCTTGAGGAAATAATTCGAACTTTAATTCATTAGTTTTGGCCAACGCGATAACGTTTGTGCAATCTAGCGTATCGTCTTAATAAAACCACACTTTATTTTTAGCCAAATGCCGCCGGTTTTTTAAATTTCGTCATTCAAACGTTTCAATGCAGTTCGCATAATTTTTTGCGACTCTCCCCATTCAGTCTATTGTTTTGACGGTTCTTTTGTCTCAGTTGTGAAGTGATGGACTCATGTTTCATCTGAACGAATCAATACAATACATCTGAATGAATCAATACAAAAACATGACTTTATTGCTGTGAAACATCGCCAACCACTCGATTGGAACATCTTCACAGATTGAGTACTTTCAGTGGACGATCGTCCATTTTCTATTTTGTGGATTTTCTTCAACATTTCAGGGGTGGTCATATCATTCGGTTCATTACTGCGATGTTCGTCTTAGTAGCTCGTATGGCTTCTAAACTCTGCCACTCAATATTTTATTATTGCAAACGAAGGAGCAGACTCCCCCAGTGTAGAATCTAGCTTAACTTTGATATTAGATGGACTGAAACTTTTCTAATCAAAATATTGTAATGATTAATATTTTTTTCCATATTCAAAATTGAATTTAAGAAATCAAATTAAGTTTTATAAAGTAGGTACGTTCTATCATGGTATTTTGTTTTAAACAATAACTGCCATCCATACGAAAGATCGCGTATTTCTGGGACTTCTCTTGTAATATCAGGGAAAGTTTGAGGAGAAGAAACTTGGGCTCGGAATTACTTTTTAAACTTAGTCGAAGTAACTCTAATCATCTTTTTCTTGTGTATTTAATTATTGTGGATGAGAAAATATTATTTTATCAAATGTTTTTGAAAAACGCATTAGTTATATAATGGGAAAAAATATTCCCAACACTTAAGCCTGAATAAATTGTTAAATAGTGATAGGTTTCAGTTGGATGAGTATGTTCGTGAGTATAGCGTCCGATCGGTGCTCATTCGTTGTGTCAGTTGTTCGAAAAACAGACCGGTTGGACACACAGACCTTGATGTGAAGTGATGGACCCATGGTTATAATTTGATCCAAAACTACGGTTTTATTGCGGTGATACATCGTCAAAAACTCTATTGAAACATTATCGCGACGCTGTTTTTGTTCCATTATGAGCAAACGTGGCACCCATCTTGCGCATAGTGTTTTCATATCCAAATTTTCAGTCAATATGCGAGTAGTTCGGGTACTTTTGGGACTATCTTCGTTTATTATTTTAAAATATAAATTATGTAGTATATAAATATAAATTATAATAGTATTTAATATATTGCATTATTAATAGTAATATTTAACTAAAAAAAAAAAAAATGTAAAACGCGGATACTTTATATCCTCGTTGCGGCTTTGCAATTCAGTATAAATCGCCAGTTGAAGCTTTGATTTGTTTAGTCAACTACTTTTTTTAAAATATATTTGTTTTTAAGCAGAGGTACAATACGCTTGATTAACTTTGAACTATCGTTTCATATTTGGTGATATGTCATGATATTGATTCTGTTTATGTTTTATGAGATGAAAACATACCTTGCTCATTATGCAGAGTTATTATATCAATGAATTATACTAAAGCACAAATCAAGACGCTGCGATTAAATGAGATATTTTGTTGCATACCGCAGGATCCATTTGCTATCATCACTAGTAGGTGGATATTGATGGCTTTGGTAAGTATCATACGAACAGTCTCGTTCTGTCATATCGTTTTCGACATTGTCGATGTCCAGGACTACCATATCCATATCATTCGATTTGTCATGTTTTTTTCGGAACAGCCGAGTTAAGAAAGACCAGAATGTTTTTTTCTTCCTACTATTATTCTCCATCTGGTAGATATCAATTTTTGTATTAATTTGATATCCTAATATATGTTACAAACATAACACGCCAAATTAATTAAAGAAAACATGTTTTAATATAAGATCGCATGATGACAGAATCTGGAATGTTTATCAACTTGTAAACTATAATGATGTATCCTGGTAAAAAAAATGTTATAAATATTTTTCAGACAGCGCATAAAAGAAAGTCTATATTTCGTTTATGATACCAACAGATCCGAAATTATTTTTAATTTTTGAATATAACTCATATAAATTATCAACAGTTTACATTTCAAACGGTAAGCTCTCGTTCAAATGACGATCTCAATAAGTTGTTATTCAAGTACTATTCCAAATTGATCGCCTTGACCAATTTTATTTTAAACTCTTCATTCTTATTACAGCATTACAAATACTCATAATTTATTAATGCTACGATTTGTTCCATGACAATAACAATATTTTTAATTTGTTTGATTGAAAGCGAAAGATGCCTCATTTCAAGCAACGGGTTGACTTCCAATATCGACGCTCAATCTGCTTTTGTATAAAATTATATTATCCATATACGAAATAAATATTGTTTTTTTGTATTTACAATTAATAAAATATTATGAATCAAAAACTCGAATTGAATTTAACGAGCTACAGACGAATGATTAAATTTGTTCCATCTGTTTTTTCCTCCATATATTTTCTCCGAATTCGTACAACGAACTATTAATTATTTCAGTAGTACCGACAACAGAGTTGTGGAAAGCAATTATAATTACTTTTGTCTTTTAAAAATAACATAGCTTTTCACAAGAAATCATAGAGATTCATCATCATATTTCCATGTTTTTTATACAATAATTGATAATAATTAATTATTAATTTACGACATTGCCCGAATAGAAATATCAATCAATGACAAAACGGGAGAAACTCGTTGATTTTGCCACATCCGTCGAAATGATTGTCAGTAGTCCAGAAATTAGATTGATCATGTGTTAGTGGATAAAAGGCATAGAAGTGGTGTGGCGGATTGCGACTTCGACCATTGTCTTATAAGAGCAAAATATGTAGGGGTCCCAAATATTCGTAAAATCAATCATTCAAATATCGATTATAAAATTGGTAAAATATACGAATATTTGATAAATGTATACGAGGGTGATTCAAATATAACTCGGAATGCCAAATAAATTCGAATATCGAATATTCGATTGGGACCCCTAAAAATATGCCTTTAGGGCAAACTTTAATAATTTGAATCGTCTAAAAAAATCGGAGGAGGAGAAAAGATCGAGGGATGGTTCGACAAGGGCTGCAGGCTCACGGTCAGGAAAAGAAGGCCCCTGAGAATTTCATGACTTCGCTCTCCCACGAATGTGAGCAGTAGGGCTTTTCGGTTTTCAAAACGTTTTTTCAAAAAATGTGATCTTGGAAAATCGGTTTTTTATCCTGAAAATACGGTTTTTAATATAAAAAATATTTTTTCATTCCTCCTCCCTTCCAAAACATGTCGATATGGAAAATTTCATAAAAAAGAGTTGTTTAGAGGATTTTTTCAAGATTAGCAGCAGTGAATAATTTCACTATAAACAGTATAACAACTTGCTCATTCATCCCTGCAAATGTCGCCATATTCGCGAAAATTCGCATATTTTTCTTTTGGTTTTTTTTCTTCATTTAATTGGAATACATTCACAAGGTATTCGTTCATGAATCTATTTAACATGGGGGTTATTTTATACCAAAAAATAATTTTCAGATGATAGAACTAGTTTACGAATTTTGCGGAAGTGCCAAACGTGAGATAATTGAAGAGTTAAGTAATATTAAGAATGAGGGTAAAAAATTAAAACTTATTTCCTAAATAAAACAGAATAGATTAGAATTAATACTCCAAACGGCGGTTAGAAATAACAACATATTTTGATTGCTGTTTTTTATATAAAATAATTTTAAAATGTAAATTGACATTGTTAATTTCATGTATTAAAGTCTGTGTAATTCTTTTAATATTGAATAAAATTCGAATTACTTTAATATATCCGTTAGATCAATTTTATATTCCACATATTTCTTAAAACCGAAAAACGGTGAAAACCAGTTTCGTTCGAAAGCTTTGGTAAATAATATGTGGTATAGGTAAATAATATTGAAACTATTCCTCCGACACTGACGGAGTTTGAAACCTACTTGCGCGGACTTCGGAGAGGGAGGGCCACGAGGGTGGATGGCGCCCCGGTGGAGTTCTTGAAATAGGGAGGACGACCTCTATTCGGGAGGTTATGAGGGCTCGTTCTGTCAATATGGCAGAGCGAGGTCATGCCTTCTGAGTGGAAGACGGCCGTAATATGCCCCATCCATAAGAAGGGGAATAGGCTTCTGTGCTTCAACTACTAACTAGAGACATATCCCTTCTAAATACTGCGTACAAATTATTTGCAAGACCTCTGATCGGACGGCTGTCTCCCATCGTGGAGGAACTTCTCGAGGAGTACCAATGTGGAGTACCAAGCAGGTCTACTGTGGACCAATTATTTAATGTTAGATTATTCTCGCAAAAAATTAGGGAATACGTTGTCTATTTCCATCACATATTTATAGATTTCTGCGAGGCATACGATAGCATCAATTTATTTCAATTTCAGCACCAAAGCGGAAAAAAATTTGGAGGACCATATTAGAGAGGAGAATCCCGGGTAAGCTCGTGAGGCTGTCGGAGATGTGCGTGTCCGAAATATTTAATGTAGTACGCTCCAACGGTACATTGACGGAGCTTTTCGAGGTGACATCGGGAGTCAGACAGAAGGATGCCCTATCCCCATTACGGATCCATGGAAAGCAATGCATCAGCTTTCCATGGATCAGCAACGTCGTGACTAAATCGAAATCTTTGGCCGGGAGATTTGGCGGCACTTACTCGCTACAAACTTAAAATACAAGCTTTGAATTTTTAAAGAGCTTTATAAAATCAGTGACTTAGAAGGCTTTAATCATATTTATATAAAAAAATTGATTCGATCAATATTAAATATCCGATAAGGTTTTCTGATGCATGTATCGATAACTGTTTATAATATTACTTGGATTATTTATCGGTTGACCTGATGACTTGTTCCATGACAATTACAACATTCTCTTTACTAGTTGTAATTAGAAATCACAACTTGATAGTCATATAAAATGTATTTTTTCATCACCATAAAATGTCATTAGCAACTCACTATAAACTTACAGGCTTCAGATCATAACCATACCATCTAATTCAGGAATCATCTTGACATGCTCTTGATATCATTACCATTTATATTCAAATGTTGCGTGTATTTGTTATTTATATCTCCAAATCATCATCATCATCATAGCGCAGCCACTAACAGTCCACTACAGAACTATGGGCCTCTTCAATATCCATTCATAGGAAGGGGTTACATCCATCTCGTCTGTGTCATACATTCACCATTCGCTCGATATTGAAGGTAGCATTACCACCGAATTTTATTTCGAACGCTCACCCAACAATACCTCCAAATAATATATCATTATTCGTCTTCACTTTTTGTAATCGGAAGTAAACATTGATAACTTCTGTTAATAGTGATAAAATTCTTCGCAACTGTTAATGCTGTTTTTTCCCATTATTTTATATAAGTATTATGACCGACAGCAATGAGAGACATTGAAGTGATTTTAATATGTATCGCGGCCAAATAAATATTTATTTTTGGAATACAGAATCCGCTAATATTTGTAAGCATTTTCTCCTAGAAAATACTTGAGGTTTTTTTCCCTTTGTATTGCAAATAAAATCGGCATACCATGCAAGGCTTGCAAACTAATTATTTATATGCGAAGTATGAGCATATATGTAGCTTAATATCTCTTTCCTGTATATTTGTGCATTCAATTTCATGTTAAACACAATCTTTCGCTCTCCTCAAATTAAATTTGCAGCTTTTATTTTGTTCAACTTTGTATTGATAAATTCATTTAACCTATTTATTATATGACAAAAAACAATGAAATTAAAGATATTGAGGCAATACTCGCGAGGTTCATACCTTTCTTGGTGAATTTAATTGTTGTTTCCTATATTATTTTTCTAAAGCTTCTAAATAATGACACTGCTTTTTTGATGGGAATATCCAACTCCTTGTCTAAATTTTTGTTAATGGCTGATGTATTTGATGCTGATGAATAATATCGATGTAATTGGACATCTATGGCGACTATTTTTGAATTATTCATTTTAAATTCAAAGAGTTAATATTTTTCTCAGTTGGTTATTATTGTGATGTCTTCTGCAAATATTTTTCTTCCTTCATTTTAGTTATACTTTACCGCAAAGAGATTTAATTTAACTGCGATTTTATTCGCAACATTTTTAGGTAGGCATTGTAAAAAACTCCATATTAAATTTCTTGTTTTCTGGGGTGTAGTGGTAGACTTACGTTTCATCGCAGGTTACAATACGATCCAAAAAGCCTCTCTTTCATAACGATTTAAAAGTCCCTGAAATATGTCTTTCGTATATTTTTTATGCCTCGCTGAACAGACGTGGAACCTACTTTGCTGATATTTTTCTTTATCCAAGATGTTCCGATACAATGGTATGGACGCTTCCAACACTAATATTCACCATTGATGCAATTTTAGCTATTGTAATGCGGCGATCACCCTCCACAAGCTTACTTACGACTCAAATGTTGTTTTCGTTGATACTCGTTTCAGGACGACGTTTATGGCTTTCATTTTGCATATTTGCTAAAGTTTTGGGTCCAATACCACCGAACTGCGCCTCAAGTCTTCTCAAAATTGATTTCGCGCCTTTACGAGAAAATGAATACAGTGGAACCTCGATAAACCGTTCCCGCATAATACGTTTTCCCGGATGGACCGTTCATTTTTTATAGTCCCGTCAAACTCCCATAAGAACAACGTTAAATAATCCCGCATTGACCGTTCCCCGATTTACCGATTTCCTCGATAAACCGTTTAAATATTTTGGTCCCGTCACAAATATTATCCCGATTGACCGTTTTTATTGCATATTTCTCCGTATCTCGGCAAGCAAGTTTGACACAGCCGAGTGATCGGTCTATAGTTTTCGGGATGGATCATTTTTTTGGACTGATTTTGGAATCGGAATTACCTTTGCAAATTTCCATAATGTGGGATAATAACCGATTTTCAGGCAAGCATTGAAAACTTTCGTGGGAAGTTTTTAATTATTGTATTATCAATTTCGCCGAACCTGTGTATTTTTTGTTTTTAATCTTTATTTTTTCTTAATAATAGTTTCTAATGGAGTGATTATTTTAGTATTTGTTAAGGATTTAGGATCATTTTTGAAGAATTATTTTAATGATTTCGAAATCGTCTGTTGTGTGCTATTGTCGCTTAAGTGCTGGGAATCCTGGTGATTAGTCCCAAAGTTTTGGATAATAGGTTTACCTTATCTACGCTATTGTCGATTATTCGGAGATCGTCACTTAAAGAGGGAAAACCTATCGTCTTTTGTTTGACTGATTTGACGAACATCGGTGTCCAACATTCCTTAGTATCGAGGTTGGGAATTTCCCAATCCGTTTTATCTCCACGTTACAATGCAAATGTTGAATTGTTTAAAATTCATGGCAATAATGATTCCTGTACATACAAACTTTTTAGTCGCGTAGCTGAATTTGTACAAGTCAGTTGCGTTCAATATTGCCTCACATCTCGTATCGAATTTTTTTCCAAATTGAAACTAAAATGTCGCCACCCATGAAGAAAACTAGAACTCTAGCTGAGAAGCTGAAAATAATTCAAGACGTCGAAAACAATCCAGGAGAAAAACGAATTGACATAGCAAAACGTCTGGGATTAGCACCATCAACTCTAAACACGATTGTTGCTATGAAGAGTAACATTCGCAAAACAATTGAAAAGTGCGGCAAGACTCATTATGTGATGCAACCAATGACAGCAGTGAAGAGGAAGATGGCGAAGAACATAATACCGAATCTATTCTGACATTTACAGAAGCATTATTGGCCTTCGAAAAAATTAAATCATTTTTCTATTCCAAGGAAATAGATGAATCCGCTCTTAGAAAAGTACGCGAGTTTGAGGCGTCTTTGTTCCAATTAAAGTGCCAAACAACAAAGAAGCAAACAAACATAAAGGAGTTTTTTAAAAAATAAATTTTATATACAATATATACAAGTAACTAATAAATAAATGTTTTTTTAAGATTTTAGTTGTTTTTTATTATTATTTGAAGCTT
This sequence comes from Stenopsyche tienmushanensis, assembly GCA_008973525.1. Taxonomy (NCBI): domain Eukaryota; kingdom Metazoa; phylum Arthropoda; class Insecta; order Trichoptera; family Stenopsychidae; genus Stenopsyche; species Stenopsyche tienmushanensis. The sequence continues at coordinate 748,266 of WACJ01000526.1, forward strand.
TCCCGCATTAACCGTTTCCCGCAATTACCGTTTTTTTTTCAGGGTCCCTTGGAAAACGTAAAATCGAGGTTTCACTGTAATTACGCGTTGCGCAGCTTAGGATGCTACTTCTCGCTTACTCATGCGAACTGAACGTATATGTTATGGCTGTGTTTGTAGGTATCCCCTCTCTGAGCTCCTAACTACTGAATTTGCGGTATAAAAATTCCGGATTATATTTGAATGCACCTCGTATATATGCATGGGATGTAGAGCAGCATCAATTTCAAGTTGATGAATCTAGCTGTTTTAGTATTAGTATCTTCTTCAATGCATTGTGAAAATGTGTTTTGTTAGTATCATAGCATCAACAAGGATGCTTAAGAGTCAAATTATACGTATTTTTGAGCGTGGTTACACTGGTTGGAAAGCAAGTTGAATATGGAAATGAAGAAAGCTGTGTAGCCTAAGAAAGCCTTAGCTGGACCCCTTAAAATCCATTTTAATATCGACAACAAGCCGTTGTATGTAATGATTTTCCAAATCGCTTTGATTTACAATCCGTGACTATTGCATGACTTTTCAAACAAAATGCGAACAAATAGTATTTAGTATTTTACATAGTTTAAATGGGTCATTTGCTAAACATCATCTTTCGATTATTATTAAGCATTGACGGAGATGGATTCTTCCGATACTACTAAGAAAATACAATCATATCGCTTAAATAAAATTCTAATTCATAATGTAAATTTGTAATTTAATTTAAACGAATGTATATTGCTCAAAATAAATAAATAACTTAATTTTTCACCACACATATATTATATTATAGGGTTACAATTTACAGTTATTTTCGTCTTAGGGGTATGCGATCAAAAAACTTTAGAGACATTAAACATTCTTCATCGTCATTATGAGGATACAATAGTAGATATAGGTAGCTCTCGATTTACGCCGACTCAATTTACGCCGATCCACAATAATGTCACTGCGCAATTCGCTGTCTAATTCTTCGATTCTCCTTGTGCTAAATTGATTTTCGTTTCAGTGTTGATGTATTTGCGTTGTGCATTCGTTAAAACAATGACTGTTATTCAATATATTTATTTTTTCTGTTTAATATTGTTGGGTATAAAATAATGGGGGGGGGGGCAACCACATCCGAGCATGTACCCAAGGACAAATCGACCTCATGACAGCCCGCTCACCTAACACGCTAGAACTTTAGCGAAAAACTATTTTTTTCATCCCCCGACAGGACCAACTTTCGCTCTACCTGGTGGCTGAGCGTGGTTCAAAACGCTATTGTTGGGTATGTATACAATTTTATTAAATGTATATTGCGCCGATTCGATTTGCGCCGGGTTTTGTAGAAGTTTGTAGTTTGTTTTGTTTGATTTTTGAACGAATTTAATTCTGAGAATTAATTCACAAAAATCTACTAACAATAAATGCTTCCTTGGATTTATTTTTAATATTTGGCTGTACAATATGCGATATACTTTCGAAGCATTTCGTTCAAAATTGTCCACAATTTGGGAGTCGCTTGACATCATAAACACGCGGCATCGTATAACATATTCTCTAAAGACTTCAACAATATTCTATTTGTGAAATGAATAAAACAATATCTATTAGGTTGTCCCATGAGTTTCTTTCGCAAATGAACACAGATCTAATTATAGCCGTGGTTGAAGAAAACCCGCGATATACTGTTCGCGAAATAGCTAACAAGTTAGAAATTCCACGCACATCCGTCCATAATCATCTGACAAAATTGGGCTGCATCAATCGTTCAGATGTGTGGCTTCCTCATGAACTGACTGACTCAAATAAACTTCAGCGTATTTCAACATGCGATCATCTTCTCCAACGACATAATAGCCAACCATTTTTGAAGAGACTTGTCACTGGAGATGAAAGTTGGATAATATGAGAATATCCAACGTAAACGGTCTTGGACCAAGGGTACAGAAGCTTTAACTGTAGCTAAATCTGGCCTACATCCAAAAAAAGTTTTGCTATGCATCTGATGGGACTGGAAGGGGGTAGTTTATTATGAGCTACTTCAGCAAAGTGATACGATCAATTCAACAAAATATTGTTTCAACAAAAAATTTAATTAAAAAAATGTTCCTTGATCAATATTTTGCCCACAAACCTGAGAAATTTTGGCATGAAAACATTATGAGGCTTTCGGAGAGATGGAGAAAGGTAATAGAATAGAATGGATCATATATTATTCAATAAATTTTGATGTAGTATAAATTATTGTTTATTTTTTTCTTAATATGAAAACGAAAGAAACTTATGGGACACCCTAATATTATGTTGCTTCTTCAGACAAAAACATAAATTAATCGTCGTTCTTTCAACTTGTTAGATTTATTTATGAACCAAATATTATACGCTTTATAACACTTATTATTTTACTAAATTAGTATTAGTAGTAATAAAAAATCGCTAGGAAAAAGCGGGACTCCGTACTGTCGCTCATCCATATTCAATGGAGCCTCGAGTTTTTATATTACCCCGATATACTGTTCCGTATTGTCTCGATGAAGGTTGTCCCTACTCGTCATTTTGCTATGATTTTTGAGCCAATGAGAGATGTCGTTTTGAGAGGCACTTGACAAGGGTAGTCGTGCATCGATTCAAGAGATGTGTCGAATGTGATGCTTCACAGCCATTTCACCGAACAAATAAAATTGCCTGACCCTCTATTTTAAAACTAAAACAGCCCTGGCCCATATGTTTTACAAAGAAAAAAATGAAAAAAAAGCTCTGTTTTAATACTAATCTATAAATTGGTTACAAAATTCTGTCTGTTTTCGCAATTAAAATCACACAACGAAGAAAACATTTCTAAATTCTCCTTTCAAATCACGATTTTATTACGAAATACGGCCACTCGCTCAGCTATTGTAAGAATATTACCTTTTTTAAGAAGAGACATATGTTTACATTTTCAAAAATATCAGATTATAATTATCGTCGGTGCAAATTTGAACTCTCATCTTTGTCTAAAATAAGAATACATATTTCACATTAGTCGAATTTCCAATCGAAATTAAATTTATTTTACACATTGAACCTGAATTCCGGCAAGTAATTGTAAATCAATAATAGTGATGTCGTATGTGCACCTCGAGGATTGGAGCTGGCGTGTGACTATGTACAGTGTAATTTAATTCTTTGAACTTCAATATCGAGTTGGCCTCGAGATTTTTACTCCAGCCTCGATTACAATTATTTAGAGCTATTCTAATGTTTATTTTTATTTTTTGTAACATCAGGGCAACTGTTTTTGGCAATTTTACGACAAACCACCCATTTATTCACTTTCGGGATTTTTTCCGTACAAGATATATTTCCAAATTTATACCACATTATGGAAGGTTCGCTATTCAGGGATAGATTAGACCAGAGCTATTATTCACTATGCAGAAGAGCTCAGTATCGTTCAATCAAGTTTTTCAATAATTTGCAATAGATGATTCCAGATTGCATCAAAAATATGATTGAATTGGACACCGTTGATTTATTAGCCACATCTTACTGCTTTATGCTTTAAATATTGCAGTGGCAAAGAAAATTGTTTTTGTTTGGCAAATTTTAAAAATTGAAGTGAAAAAATTATCACTTGTACCTATATATGTATACAATAAAGTGTACTAATATCTGAAACCATTTTTATTTAGGTAATATACATTTTTTCTCAATGTATTATAATAAACATAATCTAAGACAAATTCACTAAAACATTAAGGATCTTTCTCGACCCCTGAAATACGTAATTTCATTTTTACGCAGTATATAGAAAACAAAATACTATTTTTTCGTCCTGCATATAGGATCATTGTTCATTGTCAAGTGTTCTTTGTTACAGCGCAAACGAGTTAGCATCTCTACAATTACGATACCTGGTACTTTTACAATACCTGACTTTTTACGCTTATTGTGATCCAGGCATCAGCTAATTCCAAGAATTTTTTTCCCTCTCTCCAATCAAAAAACTATGGGTTCGTATGAAACTCCACGTATGCATTTGTATGATAGTAGTGGACTGGGAAATGCCGATTTGTTTGATTTAATTATTATTTGAATACCCTTAAACATATAATAATTAAAAAACTTTCACAATATATAAATTGGTGAAATAAACGAAAAATGAAATAAACAAGAATATTTATTTTTCTCTTTCTGCATTGCAAATCTTAACTTTGGTTTCTTTGCTATATTTTAAATCAAAATATTCATCATAGTGATCCATGGTTTGGTAATTACAAATTGATACATTGATGCAGCATTGATACATTTAATATCGAACATACGGCGAGGCTTAGACATAAGATGGCTTTGACGTTATATGGTATCGCAGACTTGTGGTTGATTTCATGCGAATGATTATACATTATGAAAGGTTATACAGTCAGTAAAGCACTGAGCTTTTGTCATAGAACATAGATTATTCTTACTGGATATTGAAACCGGTATTATAAGATGAAGCGGTGCAATATCAAAAATGCGACGAAATTGATTTATTCCATAGAGCGAAAAGAACTTCAGAATTTGCGATCGAGCATTAGTTAAATATTTATTGTATGTGATAATTAACATGACAACAATTTGTCAAATTACAGATCTAATAAAATGAGCAAAATTCAATTTGACAGTAAAATAGGCGTTCAACTTCGATTTAAACGTATTATACTGCCTAAATGTCATTTATATTTATTTAAATGAAAGTTGTGTTTTTCAATCAAAATTTTTGATTTGTTAAAGTTTGATTGCTGATCTTTTCAAAAATTCTTGTTAAAGCAATGTTATTATTCTCAAAGATTTCCTGTTTTAATCAAATTTATGGCAATTAGTAGTTTTTCATATATGTATTTAATGGAGGTATTATAATAATTATTCTATTCTATCGATTTTAAAATAGCTCACTTGTCATAAAGATCTACGTTCGACCTATTATGCTACGCACAAGTCAATTATAGTTATTTAAATAAAACTAATATTATAGAGCCGAAACTTCATTCCCTACATTTTTTTCTATTGCAGTTTGTTACTAATGATTTTTCAAATTGATTTGGCAATTTTAACGAACAAAAATGACCCAATTTTATAGGTCTTTCTCATTTGTCTAATTTATGCTAATTTTAGGGTGTATGAAATTTATTTCTTACACAGTATTTTTTAACATTTCACGTAATTGGAGAATTTATTATGTTTTAAATACAGCAAAATTTATATTTTACCTTAAAATATGTTTTCGAAAATTAAAAATATTTTTTAAATAATCAAATTAGTTGATTCATAATATTTTTAATGACAAAATTTTCGATTTTTGTAGAGAAAATGGACATTTTAAAATCATATATTATGTTTTATAATTGGATATTTGCTTAATTAGAAATGCTTGCAATCAACTATTATCGACTCAGTTTTAATGGTTTTTTTTTCTTTATGAAGACTTTTTACATATAATCAAATCAATTTAGCAGATGAAACCATCTCAGTCAATGTTACTCAAACATACACAATCCGTTCATATTTAGTGAAGATGCTTAAATTAATTATACCCATATCAATCTTTCTTCGCTACTTTTAAAATGTATTACAAAAGATAATTTGAAAGCAAAAACATTTGGATATATTTGAATAGAATTTTGCCGCTTATTGTCGAAGAGTATCATCTTCCATTGACGCTCTTAGACCAATTATATACAATTTTAGACGATAATAACTAGGGGTCCAAAATATTCGTAAAATTGATTATTCGAATATGGAATTGGTGATTCAAATATAACTTGTCCAAAGGTGTCATCTTATTAGCATCTTATTTTTCCACAGTGTTCCCTTCATTAGAAATAAATGTATTCCATCGGATAGGAAAGTTCTTGATCCCATCACACAAAGATGACGAGAAATATTATCCTCTGTTGCGCAACGCGTTTTCTTAAAAAATATATTTCTTCATCAGTATTATTTTCCGATTTTAAATCATTTAATGATTTGTTGACTGATTCAGAGAGTAGAAGAAATCATTTTGCCGTCATGTCTTTTGAGTTCCATCTTGTTTTAACTTTCTAAATTACTGAAATTGGAAAAAGGGGCAAATATTCGTTTGGGTCCCCTAATAATAACTTGTTTTTCATTTGAATCTTCAGCTTTAAGCGGATCATCCATGTAAATAAAAATAAATATCTGTTTATAAGTAGGTTTGCTTGCGAAGTATATATTCCTATACCATTCATCCAATTGCGATGAAACTTTGGTGAATTGTTGGGCGTTTATCTAAAAAGGTTTTTAAATTAACATAAAGATTGTTTGTGGATGGATTTTTTTGCGAGATGTTTAACGGATTCACCATTTTGGCGCGTATTGGTCTGCTGGTTGCGAATATAAACAAAGCATAGCAACCATCGACTTTTTTATGTACTTGCTAAGCGTTCGGTCATCGGTGGATAATGCCGGGAGACGGTAAAACACAAACGTCATCGTTTCAATGCATACCTGGATCAATTCGTTTGGTGACAACAGCAACACATCGAAAACGTATTCGACTCACTTTTTAATTTGATGTTTGATTTCAATCACGTAATTTATAATTGTATGTATATGTCAAAAATTAAAAGCGAGTATCCGGCAAGCTTTGCAATGCCCAATATTGCAAGAGTTGAAATACCTTGGGGTTATCCTCATGGAGAAGAAATTAATGAATGAAGAAATAAACTTCAGGATCCAATATGATAATTGGTGCTATCGTGGTCTGATCAATATATTAGGGAAGAAATCACTGTCGGCGAAAATGAAGATTAAAATTTACAAAACATTAACATTGTACAGTCCATCCAGCATAGCCCGTTTGGTGTTCCGCGTTAAGCGTATCAGCGTGATAAAATTCAAAAATAGACTTTTATTTGAATTATATGAATGACAATGACACGTAAACCCACGAAAAAAGCATAAAGACAACATTCAGTTAGTACATCGTTCGTATATTTTAAAACTGAAAATTAGCGTTCTTATAATTTATCTCCGTGCTTTTATTAAAAATGATGATGAATAATATCATCGAAGCTACAGTTTGAAATGGAAATGTTCAAGAAGAATATGTTGTCTCCCAATGATTCCGGTTGATATGTCATTCGAATTGAAGCGTGTTTAATTTCCGGTGCGAGCATCAACAAAGCATAGGGACACACAGGGTATGCGTGCATGCTTCTCACATGGATGATTGTATATGAGGTGCTCACGCTCTTTTCAATTATTACCAGACGGTATGCACCACACGGAAAATATTGTATATCCAAAAGCACTTCATTGGCATGGTATAAGCACAATCTTTGGGACGGGGAAAAAGATAGGAAGTCTCCTGATCAAAAAATAAAAATCAGGGAGCTTACGAGATCAAATGCTCAACCTGCATCATATCGTACATTGAACAAACCAATAGATATATCAACCATGGGGTGACAGAACATCACGTAGAACGTAGAACGTAGAACATGTTATATAGAACGATCATCATATCAATTTTATTAGTGCAAAAGCCGCAAAAACCGCAAAAACCGCAACCAACAAACCAGGTGAAAGCACTAGCATACCCAGCGTTTGGCTACCAATTTAAGCACTAATTACCAGCTAAAAGATCTGAAAGTGGAAACAGTCCCCAATGAAGCGACGCATTGAAAGTACTTGCCGTAATGTAAGCGCCGGCAGTTATTCTGCGTCCACGAATTCGAAAGGAGACTCGAAATATCGGAAAAAGGTACATTTGAATTTTTAATGTATCTCTCAATTACCAAGCGCGATCGTATATCCGTTTTTTATCATATTTAAATATATAAAAGCATTCCAATTAACCGAACTAAAACACAAACACTTTTTTACTTAGTTGTGGCATTGCAACGCTTTCCGGGACTCGCTAGTTAATTGTATGATTCTAATCGAATTTATTGTGATGAAAACATTCAACTATCAAACGAAAATACATCGCTTCCATAATGATGATTTTTTAAAGAAGACAAAACACTTCAGTACAACAAACAATTATTAGCGCGGTAAAGTGTATTTCATTGTCTCAATAGACTATTTTAAGTATAACACGAACTAATTTCACTCAATACTGGTAAATAATAAAAACATAAATTATTGATTTATACTAGAGAATTTCAATTTTTAGATTTTTTTTTTTTAGTTAAGCATTATCTAAATATGTTTTGAATAATTGAACAATATTCAAATTTATCGATTTGCGATCATAAAAAAAATATATCCACTTCACCTGCCATAATTTATTAATATATGTATATGATCAAACTCAATTTATGCAATTTAATATTATTTCACTTTCGGTGGAATTGTTAAACGCATCACATATTCGCACTTTATCACTCTTGGGGGCACAAAATCGAGGATGGACCATCAAAAAATACGTTATATATTTATTTTGAATAATTTAAACTGAATTTAAAATTTGTCGAATATAATATGCATTCATTTTTAACACTTTTAAAATTTCATCACTTTTAAAAATCAACGTGTATGTATATATATTTATTGAGTAAAATGATATATAAAATAGTTATTTTATTTGCGATGATGATCGTGAAACTCATACGGTTTTAGCGTGATCGATAACAATACAATAGATATTTTTTAATGTTAACACTTACATTTAATGAGAAAAGATTATAAATAATTGAAAATTAATTATGTATTTTGGAAACATTGAAATGATACAATCCTGAAGACGATGTTACTCAGGAGTCGAAAAAACCTATCTGCGACATTGACTGTGATTAAAAAAGGAAATATAAACGAAACATGATGTTGGAAATATTTAACACTTTTATTGTGGTTCAAAATTTTTAGCCGAATCATTTTGGGGGGTGTGATTTAATTTGCTCATATTTTTTTGCCAACAGGTGGGACATTTCATTCCCGCCGTGGTTCTACAGTCATGAACACAGACGTCTGGGTTAAGATGATGAGCAAATCTATTTATCGCGCTGAGATATAACTTAAAACCTTGGTATATAAGAAGAATTATTAGTGTTAAAAAAAAGATGGTTAAGAAGATTCGTTGGAAATTAACCATTTTGGAAAAAATATGAAGTAAAAATAAAGCTAAAAGTTAATATGTGCGCTAGAATTGAAGTTTTTAATCTATTTAAGTTACTACGGTAGCGCTAAATTTAAAGAAAATATGTTAATCAATATATTTCCGATATAATAACTAACGATGAAAAAACGGTTTTACGTCGCGATTTCCACTTACCTCTGCGCCGGAAAAAGTCTTAGGGTCGATCCCGAAAGACGGGATTTGAAGGGCTGAGATGCGTCGATGTCGCCAGCTGCTCTGCAGGCTGGACTCAGTTTCCCGCCGATTTCCCGGATAGCTCGCTGCAGTCTGAATGTATGCAAATAGTGCACTGGTATTTATAAACATTGGCTGCATCGAGAATAATGGGGGCAAAGGGTGGGTACTATCCAGCGAAGCTGAACTACGCACATGCTCACTTCCACCACTGTTCTCCTATCTCATCTAAAGCGGGCGCTACGTATATGCACCCCCCTCCCGAGGGGCGTACGTGCAAAATAATAAATTTAGAGGCATGCATTTAAAAAAACCATCAACAATTCTCATTCACCGCCAAAAAACATGCTTACACGTCGAAAGAACGATATTTTAGGTACATTTTTAAGGTCAAAATTTATATTCAACAAGTTAGCAACAAAAAAGGACGTATAAAATCGATCATTCATAGTCATTATAATATATAATTTTAAAAAAAAACATAATTACTATTCAGAATCGATGTATAAATCGAAAATATAACAATCCACAGCCAGCTTTAATTATACGACTTCAAAATTACAAAAATACTTAACAATCTCATATTTGATCGCAAATAAAATTTAATTCGGCACGATTATATTTCATTTTGAATTATATTAGATTGAACAGTATTGACGGGAACGAATTATTATATAAATCATATTAGAAATGGATTTGCGATAATACAATAATTTAGCAAGTAACGCAATATTTACACGATGCATTTTTATTCGAGAGATTGCGTCAGAAATCGGATTTAATCGATTCAAAAATGAATTGGTTCTTCAGGCAATTTTTTAGTGGAAATCCTAAAAAGGCAACTCCATAAAACTTTCGAAATGGCCATTTATAGTCGCTGAAGAATTAAGTTTATAAGACATTTGTACTTACAATTTCATTCGTTTTAATATCGAAGAGTCCACTTATGAAGATGTACATTGTCTTAATGATACATTATTTTTATGTACTAAATCTTGATATGAAACAATATATTTAAACATTTTTTTCCCATAAAAAGGAACATCTATTTTATTATCGCGATGCTTTAAGAGATTATAATGCATTTTTCTTTCATATTCAATAAACTGAAATTATACCGATTATACCGAAGTCCCATTTATGTCGACTAATCTTTTATTATAAACGAAATTATTATTTTTTCCAACGCTATGCACAATATTTTTCAAACATTAATTGCGTAATATTGAATTAATTGGATTTATCATAAAAATAATATTTACTATTTAAGGCGTGTTTGAGCATGGGGTACTTCCCATCCATTTGGAAATCAGCAAAAATTATCCCATTGCCCAAGCCAGGCAAAGACACCAGTAACCCAACAAATTATGACTCGATTAGCTTATTTTCTGCACTAAGTAAAATACTCGAAAAACATATTTTGCAATGCGTTTTTTGTAGAAACACTCTACGGCCCAACAGTTGACCAGACTGACGAACATGTTTCTAGAAACTTTAACTTGAAAATAAGTACCAGTATGATACTACTCGACATCGAAAAGACATTCGTCACTGTCTGGCACCGCGGTCTGATCGATAAAATCATTTTTAAACGATCCACCAATATCATCTTCTTTAAATGTCGCACTCTACGCCGACGACACGGCATATTATACCAGCACTAAAAGCAACATTTAAATATTTCGTTCGCTGGAAACTTAAAATAAACAAAGGAAAAACCAAAGCTATCATATTTTCCGTGAAATATAAACATCGTCTAATTGACCCATTAGTGGTCGGGTCCAGCTCCATCGAATGGAAACCCTAAGTAAAATACTTGGGGGGTAATTTTGAACAGAGGACTGAGTTGGGGAGCGCAGATGTTGGGGGTTCGAGCCCGCGGGTTAGCAGCTGATGGGGGCGCTGCACTTCATTAATTGTCGACGTAGTGCTCTTTTAGCTTCAAATAATTAGCTATTAACTCTCAAAAACCCGGTCCCGCAGTACCGCGGAGAATTTCGTAAGCGGTTAACACCCGTTCCCGCACTAACGCGGGTCGGCATCTACCGCGGTATATTTTCTTCTACTATCGCACACACCCCATATTTTGTTTTTTTAATATAGTTTTATGACACAACACTGTTCCATTCATGTTCGATATATACATATTTGATTGAATTATTTATTTTAGTTTGTAAGAAAGTATGTCGCAAAGGGATTTAAGTTTCTTATTTTTTCGCTTATAAAATAAATTTACTTTACAATATACAAAATTAATTAAAAACTAAAACGTATATTTGTAATTAGGATAAATTATTAGACCATTTTTTTTAATGTAAATTTGTATATTGATACAATATTTTACCTTGTATTTTTCTGAATAAAGGGTTATTAATAATACAAATATTAATATTTAATATAAAAATATTATTTCGAATGATTTAGCATAAAAAAATCTATTCAATTCCATTGAAATGTCAACTTTATTTTAATGTATTTTATGTGAAATAATGATTTGAATACAGGCTTCAATTCTGTTGTGCGCTATTTGTATCATGGAAATAAAATGGTTGACATATTAATATGAATAGCATTATTAATGCTTTATATCAGTTTGAAGGTAAATTTATTCCGAAGGCCCTTTTAATGAAATTTCCATGAATCAATATTTAATTCCTGAAGCACAATGCAGAACAACAAGAGCGCCATTTAATGAGAGTTTTGATATTTTGTATAATATTATAAAATAATTGAGTTTTTATGATTTACGATTTATTAATTAAAAAAATTGTAAATGGCAATGATTAATTAAACTTCAATCGATTTAGAAAATATTTTGACTCCTCGTATTGTCCGCGTTATACCTTTGCGCAGAGGCCTAACTACGAAGATTAACCGCGACATCTTTCTATCTTTTTGTGTGTGTTGTTCCCCTTCTTCTCCGCGTTTCACCGATGGAGGAAGAAAACGGACGCGGTTGCGGAAAGAAGTATTCTTCCAATAGGCTTGTTTTGTAATCTCATGGCTGTAACTACTCCTCGCTTTTAACTGTTAAGACGAGATAGTTTTTGTCCCCACCTGACCACCTCTATCTTCCTGTTCGACTTCCGCGGCCTAAAAATGGAGCAGATCTACATGCAGTTCGAACAACCGGAAGGAGAGCTACCCATGGGCTCTGTTCTCCTGGCACACCCGCTTTGCACCCGCCGCGTGTGTAATTATGGTCCATAAATATAATTTCAGCTATCGGTTAGGAAAAATTTAAAGTGACTATTTTTACTGTTTGTAAATTGCAAATTTGAAAAATATATTTCGGGTATATACAGGGTGCTTTGCCAAAAATTACAAAAATGCTTTAGGGGTTAAAATGATCTTCTGTTATGTTTCACACATACTACGTGTCTAAGTTGTCAAAATAGATTTTTTTTTCAACATTTTGAAAAAATACCTATTTTTGGTGGACCCCAACCCAACCCTTATGACTTAATTTTTCACACAAACAAGCTTTTCTTAGTTAAATATTCATCAAAATAGATCTTCTTACAATGTTTTCTGTAAATAAATCCATGAAAATATCTTGTTCAAGTATAGATAAAGTTTTTACTATATTTTCGCGGAACCCAGTTTAAGAACCGCTGCTCTAGATTATGCCCTTCTCAACGATATGCTACATATCATTAAAAAAAAAGTCCTTAAAAGAATTGTATATTGTTTAAGGCAGCGGTTCTTCCGTCCGCGAGAATATAAACAAAACATTTATCTATACTTGAAAAAGATAATTTCGTCGAATTATTTTCAGAAAACATTGTAAAAAGATGTATTTTGTCCAAGAAATGTTTTTTTGTTGGAAAAATTAGGCCACAAGGGTTGAGATGGGTCTGCCAAGAAAAAAAATATTCACGAAGGGGTCCGCGAAAAAAAAATTGTTCAAGAGGGGGTCCGCGAAAGAAATTTTGCTCATGAGGGGGTCCGCGGACTACGTAAGTTTGCCATAAGGCCATGTTCAGAAAAGAATGGAAACTCGGTTCCGAAACATCAAGAAGGCTAAAAAACTGAGCGGAAAAGGAAAATTGACAGAAGCTTTGGTGAAAAAGCTCAGTACATATTACGGCTTAGTTATTCGGAGAAATGTAAATAGTTTTGAAGACATGAAAAAGGCTGTAATGGCAACTTTTCACCACAAGATATCAACAGACGACAATCCACAGCATGACAACTGTCCAGAAGGAGATGACAGCTGGTGCGAGTGGCAGAAAGCTAAAGCTCTTGGAATGGAACCTGAGGCGCACCCTTCTCCATTGCACACCGACCTTCAGAAAAATATTCTATTTTATTACAACCTTAAAGTGCTAATTAATTTTATTTTTTAAAAACAAAATAGCGGAGTTATAAGGTATTTTATTAGGCGCCTTCTCTCGTGATATCAAACGGCTCGCCACTTGTCGAAGGTTTTCTGTTGAACTAAAATCTAAAATAGAAATAATTTTTGATTTTTAATATTTGTAGGCAATCAAAAAAATAGTAGGCTTCTTAGTTAAACTTTCATATTTTCTTGATATTTTTTACCCCAAAAAAATAATTTAATTAAGCGAAAACCTTAAAAATTTAGCTTGGTTGACTGGATAACATTATAGTGAGAAACATCCCAAAGTTTCAGTCAGATCGATCAACATCTTTTTAAGCTCACAACTAGCGAACATTTTGAAAACGTAGTTACGAGATAATCTCTATTAAAGTTTCAATGCGATAAAACAATCAATTTCAGTAATTTTCCGATCAATCAGTTATTCCAGTCGCATATAATAGATCTTCAGCTTTCTCAAAAAGTTGATTATCTTTGAATAGCTGTTGTTTTCGGGTTATGCGAGCTGCTTTTATCTCAGAAAGACTCTTACCGTTCTGCCTCGCTACTCACGTTTCATCGGTGTTTTCAGCAAAGACTTTACAGTAGGTGCCAATAATTATATTTAATGAATACATAATGTTCAAAATGACGCTGTAGTCGTTATTAAATATCCCAGCAGCAATATACGTTGATATTTCAATTATTTTTACACTAGAATGCAGATACTTCGGAGCAAGTCGCCAAACCATCGAGTTAAAACTTTCATTAGCATTTTGGGTATGGCCACCCAAGCATCTTTGAAGTAATTCATCTCTGAACAAATCTTTATAAACTGATAAGAGATGCTGTTTTATTTCTTGGTCAAAAAATGGAGTCAGGCCTTCAAGCTTTGGATATTTTTTAAAAGCATAACTTTCTGACATTTGCGCCAGCTTTTAACTCCAGTTGGGTGCGCATGATATTGTTTTTTTTAATTCCTTGAACTTTTCTACCTTTCGTTCCTTTGTTATGGTATTTTGACATTTTTGCTTCGAAAATTCAACCACACACGACAAATCGCTCGCGTTATTCAAAGTCAGAAAGACTTTGAATAACTTTAATTTCGCATAATTACAGTTAGATATATATGAGTGCAATAAAACGGTAATTTAGTTTAAAATAATTTTCGGGATATCTTCTCTAACAAAACTAAAGATACAAAAGATTCAAGCAAAGGTATTGTGAAAGAAAAGTTGCTCAACTCCAAACGCTCCTACCTGACTTGACGCCTTAGTTCACAGCGGTTTCAGCGTGTTCCTGATTACGCGTGAATCTCTTGTATAGTATGCTCTCAATATCTTATACTTTCGAAATAAGTAATTAAAGAAAGACGATTTTTTGAACGTTGTAAAGGGATTGCATTGATTTAAGGGACGTTTCTACATTGTTGGATTGAAAGTATTAAATTTTGTGAAAAGTATTAAGGCGTCTTCTCACTTTGCAAATTTAAAAAAATCGATTTTTATTTTTTTTTAAATTTTGAAAGTACATATCTTCAAAAATGTTATATCGAAATTTCATAAAGATCGAAAGAGCCTAACTACATTTTTGGGCGACCGTTAGGTGACTACCTGAGAGCACCCCGGCTGCATACGTATTGTTCAGACTCATGGTGCAAGTACAAGAAAGTGGTGAAAAACAATCAGATAGAAACTTTTAAACATCCTCCTGCTCTAGCTGAGGATGTTCACGAGGTTTTGAAACCGATTTATGAAGATCTTCGGAGGAAATACCCAAAATAACAACGAATGTTTCAACAGCTGTGTCTGGGCAATTTTTCTGCAACCAAAACTTTAAACGCGTTTATCTCAAAACAAGGTTTTTCGGTGGCTTGTTGATGAAATTTCGGAAACTATCCGGCCGATTGTCATGAAATTTGAATGACATATTTTTCATAGTTATGGCTATAGCGTATATCATCAAATTTTTGAAATTTTGATTTTAAGTAATTATTTTTTACAAAAAAACTGCCAAAAAAACGCGTTTTTGTTTTACTTTTTCGAAAAACGTGCGCCATTTTGTTATTTTCACTAATATCAAAAATCTGATGATATGCGCTATAGCCACTGGTATACTGAATCTAAAACTGTTTTATTTTTTTGATTCAAATGACCCATCTCGGAGATACCATCAACAAGCCACGAACATAACATTTCTATACGGGTTTTTCGATGCTACTGTTTTATTGTAATAATTGTTCAAAAAAATTTTTTTTTTTTTTTCATATACTTGAAAGATGTGTTTATTACATAAGATCCATTTTATCTCATACTTTTTAGCGAAAATCCTCGAAAAAAAATCGCGAAAATAGCCTATTTTTGAGGCGCCTAAAGTGAGAAGACGCCTTAAATATAGAATGTTGATATTTAGTATGTTGACTAGGCAACAATAATAGTTTATTGAATACAAAAATATTTTTTAAAATTTGACAGAGTATAGTAGTACGAGTGGGGGAAGCCACAAGTGATTTGCGGAAAAAAATTAAACATATTTTTACTTTTTATAATATCGCGTATAGTATAAACTATAATTAGGAAGAAATATTAAAAATTAAAAAAATAGTGAGCGATTGAAGAAAAATGTGTATTTTAATCAACTTCTCTTTTTTTGGAGTTTTTTGTTCATTAAAGAAAAACATTTGAATGTTTCTGGATAATTGTAGTCTATACAGTGAAGACGTTTATTGTATACGTGCCAGCCAAATTTTATACTCACTTCCATGGGCTTGAAAAATGCAGTTGCGGGAAAAACGCGTTTAAAGTTGAATCGAAGTTTATGTGCGAATAAAATGAAAAGTTTAATAGTTACACCTAATCTACTATACCGAAGTATAGAGAAATACTATACCGAAGTATAGAGATGCCTTCCGTTTCTTCAAAAAGTCTTCTTCAGTTATCCTCTTCAGTCTTCGGGTCAATCTTGCCCCCTTTGATGCTGCGAAATGTGCAGTCTCAGCTTTTTTGACGCGCACCAT
Source organism: Stenopsyche tienmushanensis (assembly GCA_008973525.1). Classification (NCBI taxonomy): domain Eukaryota; kingdom Metazoa; phylum Arthropoda; class Insecta; order Trichoptera; family Stenopsychidae; genus Stenopsyche; species Stenopsyche tienmushanensis. Next base: position 764,913 of record WACJ01000526.1, read on the forward strand.
ATCCCTTTAGTTGGCAAATATTTTTGCTTGCGGTCCAATTGTGACGCCGTTCATTTCCATAATACGCAGCAGGAAGGTGATAACTTCGTTGAAAATGCATGTGGCAATAAAAGTTGGCAGTTCGATAGTTTTTTTTTTTTTCGAGAAAAAATATATTTTAGAGCCAAGCGCCAGAGGGCAACGTTGAAAATTTCGTTATTATTTAGCGTATGTCCGCCTAAACAGCATTGCAGCAGATCGTATGATGACAGATCCGAATATATAGGATGAAGGAATTTCAGAGGCTCAGTTGCAAGTTGATTGTTCGTGTTTAATACCATTGAAAGTGTGTGTATCCCTATCGCCTATATAGTTGGCATATTTTATACCGTGAAGATCCCTCGGATCATGTAAATATTTCGATAATACCATCGACTTTCATTTTTCCAAGGCTTCGATGTGTGCCTTTCTATATGGCTAGGTTACTCATTTTTTTCCATAATTAAATTTTCTTGTTTTAAACATTTTGCACCTCGGTTTTAACATTGAAAATCGTCCGTTACTCTTCGAGCTTACAATCATACTGAGGACGCTTCTTGAGACCACGTAGCGTAAAATAAACATTTCTAAATTATCCCTCTTCATCACGATTTTATTACGAAATACGATTACTTGCTCAGCCATTATTAGAATATTACCATTTTTTTGAAGAGGGGCAACATATTGGGCATGTTTACATTTTCAAAAATATCAGGTGATACTTATCGTCGGTGTAACTTTAAACTATCATCTTTATCCAATCATAAAATTCATATTTCACATTAGATGAATTTTCAATCGAAATTAAATCTGTCTATTGCGTATTAAACCTGAATTCCGGCAAACAATCGTAAGCCAATAGAAGTCGTTTGAATACCTCGGCGGTTGAAGCAAACGAGTGTTTTCTATGAACCGTGTATTTTATCCCTTTGAACCCATTTTCTACTCCAGCCTCGATTACATTTATTTAGAACTATTCTGATGTTTAAATTTTTTGAAACATCGGAGCAAGTGTTCTAGGATAGATACATTTTTCATTTTACGACAAACCACCCATTTATTCACTTCCTGGAATATTTCCGTACATGTTATATTTCCACATTTGTACCACATTATCGAAGCTTTACTACTCAGTGATTGATTAGACTAGAGCGGTTTTTCCCTAGCAGAATAGTTCTGCACCTTTTCAATAATTTGAAATAGATGATTCAAGATTGACACTGAGACACTGCTAACCAATTAGTTACATCTTAATGCTTTATGCATAAAACATTGAAGTACTGGAAACCATTGGTTTTGTTTGGCGAATTTTAAAAATTGAAATGAAAAAATGATCACTTGAACCTATTTATGTATGTATGCAATAAAGTGTCCTAATATCGAAAACCATTTTTATTTAGGTTATATACCAAAACAAGTGTTGTTTGTGAGGGCGCGACAGAGTTGGCAGTCCTAGAACCACGAAGCCTAGTCTCTTTATTATTCCTGACATTTTACGCTTGGTATAAACCAGGCATAAAGGAATATTTTCTTAGGCTAACACACAGTTTTCACACAAAAATCCTAAATCACACCAATCGACAAATTTAAACACTCGGAAATTGCACCAAACAATAATTTCAGATACGTGTAAAAAATGCCAATAGATATTTTATTACAGTCGATAATCATGAGTGCAAGATGTATAAATGCATATATGTTTGATTGAATTATTTATTTTTAGTTTGTAAGATGGGTTTTTAAGGCAATATGTCACAGAGAGGTTTTAAGTTTCCTATTTTTTCCCCCCCCTATGAAATAAGTTAACTTATAACATGTAAAATTTATTAAAAACTAACATTTATATTTGTAATTAATATAAGGATAGAAATCTAAGACTTAAATTGATTAACTGTTTTTAATGTAAATGGGTATATTGATACACCATTTTTACATCGTATAATTTTATTTTTTTCTGAATAAAGGTTTGTTAATAATAATATGTCGTATATAATATGATTATCTCATGATCCAATGGCTGAATTAATGATGTGGTATTTGGTGGTGTAGATATGTATTACTTTTACGTTTGGATGACACAGATCTCTTGGACCTGACGCATTATCGATAATTAATACAACTTCAAAAGGGATAGTTTTCTGTATGTGTAATTTTTGACATCAGACATAAAAAAATATAGAATCAATTTTTAAATATATATAGTATTACCCAAGATTTTCTATTGGTCTTCAATACATAGAAAGATTTTCTAAATTTAATTCTTTCATCGCACGATTTTAAATCGACATATAACTAATACTTTTTTCAAACAATCTCCTGAAACATTTCTGCTAAGGAGTAGCGTAATTCGATCTTTTGAAACTTTGAAGCCGGGAGCGGATTTCTCTGTTTCAGATATAAATGTTTGTTCTGGCATCTTTTGTCAATTTAGATCCATCTCATCAGCGTTAAACAATTAGCCTGCTGTATAACCTCCCATTTGTATAATTTTCTTAAATTGATTTAAAAAATATTAACAGCATCTACGTCGACTGAAGAACGTTCACCACGTATTTTGATGTCATTTAAAGAAAAACGTCTTTTAAATCCTTCAAACCATCCATTACTAGCGATAATTTTTTCCTCATAATCACGTCCTTTTTCTTTTAAATACTCAAATAATTTGACTACTTTTCTTTTAATCAGATGTCCATCCAGGGGTACATTTTTTCGATCGCGATTTTCAATCCATATCATTAAATCATTTTCTGTTTTAGCTAATAAAATATATTTTACACGAGCAATTTGATTTATACTCATATCCATTTATTCAGATTTATTATCATTGGTACGTTACACTCTATTTAAATTCGCCATGTATTTAAAAATATAGTGGAAAAATAAATCTACACCTGTAGACAAGTACTCAAGTAGACACACACAATAGACAAGTACTGTATTCAAACCGCAACAATAATCTGCTCCTAAACTATTGAAAAGCAGAACTCAAGTTCATTGAAAAGCTACTAATTGGAGATAATCACCACACATTATACTTATCGTACATGATGGTTATTATGAACTTCCTGTTATCGACAAGAGCACAAATAACCGTTGATTTTAGATCCCCGCGTTGTAAAGAAAATCTCTTGTCAGATCCAACGATAACATTTCAATTTTGAAATGAGAAAGGAAACTTGAAATGACTTCGCTACTTACATATATGCAAAAATATAAGGCTCATTGGACCTAAAAAGAAATCTGACCTCTAAAGAAAAGACAAATATTTGTTATTACGATAAATGAAAATTAAGCAAAAATAGAATGCAACAAATTTTGAATATAAGACAAAATAAAAATTGCTTTGCAAGCAAAAGACAGTGTGCATTGTGCTTACAAAGAGAGGTCGATAATAAATTAATTTAGGAACATAATAGACAGATGATGTCACTGTTAATCTGGCGAATTCAATTTGCATAGATTTACAACGCCATTGCATGGGGATATTTCGGGCCATATTTCGCCAATGCTACACCATCATATATTGTGCTAATAGATAAGTTTGATTGAATTTTATTCTACACAAGGTATTTAATAAATGCTACTATTATAAAATATAAAGGGGATGTTCGTTGATTGTTAATTTCACTCAAACTTGTCGCATTGAGTAATAATACATTGATAGCAAATACTCTTTGATCGTTGATAAAATCTAACATAAGGCACTAGTAATTAGTCTAGAGCAGTGATTGTTAGCCGGTGGTGCACGCACCCCCAAGAGTGTGGGTAGGTATTTCCGGGGGTGCGAGAGACGCCTCCGAAATTTAAAATAACAATATAAAAACTAAAGCGCCTAAATTAAGATTAAAACTAAGATTTATAAATTCAACAGGTGTGGTTTAACACCATACAAATGCAATATTGTGATTCAAGTTGTTGAAGATCAAGAATATTAATAATCGACTAGAATATGAATAGATTTATAACAAGTTTAACTCCTCAAACTTGGTCGTCCTCAAAGATAGAGCTTCAGATATAATTTAACAAAACAAGCAAGAAAATAAGTTCTTGAAAATTCTCTTTTGGCATTTCATAGGAAATGTTCATAGAAATATCGAATTCTTGTGTGGAGATCTCCCATTGGTTTCCATGTGTGGTTAAATTAAGATAATATTATTGGAATAGGAGTTTTTAGATAGTAGAGTATCTATGAGTGAGTGGCGACATTATCATTATTTTTATTTATTTAAAAATATTTATTTAAAATATTGTTGACACTCAAGTTGAATAAACAAGGATCAATTTATTAATTCATCGAACAAATATATAGTATAGCAATTTTCAAATGCATGAAATTGTTAACGTCTATTATATTAACTTCCCTGTATCGTTCTACCCTTGAACTTGTAAACACATATTTTTTGATTTTTAATATGTGATTAGAAACCTTAAAAAATAAATATTGAACTTTTGGAAAAAATCTATATTTAATTATGGAAGGCTCTTTGATATTATACTTCTTAATGTGCCACATTCGATATGGGACGTGGGCAATCTCCATAGGAGGTCTTACTAGGAAAAGGTTTCACATTTGCCTTCCACGCGTGATAAAATAAGGAAAGGATTTTTTGAAAATGCAGGAGAGGAAATAATCTATGAATGAGTAGTAGTATTTATAATACTATGTATTAGGTAAATTTCCACTATTTAAAGAATTAGACCGGGATTCAAACAGCATTCTTAAATAGTAACAATCGGCTTTATTTGGATGTAACGTGTAAATATGGCCCAATGCATCAGACGAATACAGATTTCGATGTACATGAATAAGCGATTTGCTTCATTGCTCGTTTGTTCGAGAAGCTCGAATTCACTTCTTTTTACATGCTGCGCTGGTAGATTTACTAAATGACGAATGTTTGGGAGACGTATTTTTTAATGAAGCATTTTAAAGGTGCTTGCGATAAATAATTCGGATTTAATTTCACTCAGCCGATTGTAATAATGTACGATAACCTGCAAATAACATTGACGTTTGGCGTTTGCTGTTTGCTGTTTGAATGCAGGCGTATGTCTAAAGACACGACGCCACCTGCAGTAAGTCAGTTGTACTTTGCCGTTTGACGTTTGCTCTTTGATTTTAGGCTATTGTCTATGGCACGACACACGCCACCTGCTGCATCTTGTACGTATTATACTATATACCTATAGCTAGAGATACGTGATTATCGCGTATTGCGATAAATGAGACATAGAAGGATATACACACAACAAGGACATTACTAGAGATACGTGATTATCGCGTTTTACGATGAATGCGAAATTGTTAAATTATACGAATAGATGCGAAATTTTATTAAAACTGCTAAATATTTTTTTCCAAATATCGTTTATCTTGAAAAATTATTAAGACAATCCTCCCTGACTCTATGCTCAAATATTGTCTATAGTCTATGATGCCACACACTTAGGTTGATACAGTCAACCCTCCTATAGCGTCCACTTCGTTTACGACCTTTTTTACGCAAGCAACGGATAAAATATATAAGGTCAATGCACTTTCCCGTTTTTTAGTCACATGTACTTGTTAACAAACTAAACAAGAAAAAAAATGTATGGGTGTCTAATTTTCTAAAGCGTTTTTTTTTCTACAGCTTTCCAATTGTCAGTTAAATTGAAAAAAGAAAGACAATTTAATAAAACATATCCAATCAAATAGACACAAGAAGAAAGCTTCGACACCTGCCACAAGTAATACCCGTCAATCGACAATAAAAAATATAATAGATAGAAGACAATAAAAATCGACATTCATAAAAAAACCGTTAGCATGTGTCTCAAAGCCAACATACCCCTGGAAAAGTTGAACCATCTTGCGGTGAAAGAATATTTTCTGGAATATGTGGAGGGATCGAGTGATTTGTCATGTGCAGACTAATAACCTTTTCGTGAGTACTTACGGAAATATCCGTTTTGACCTTCACTATTCAGAAAGAGCACTCTTGTGCATTGAAGCTCCGAGGCGGACAGAGACAAAGAGAACTTAGCGCAGTTCGGGAGACTGAGACGGATAGCTAGATCATTAAGCCCAAATTTATCCACTTATAATGATTTCGATTTCAAGTGTGTTATTTGTTTACGCAAAGAAACGACCGAATATTGTGTGTTATCGAGAGTGTTTGTTTATTTAACTGCTTGCTGTTCTTCGCTGCGTGTTGATTGAGTCTTTGTCCAATTATCATTTCCTTCTAAAGGAGGAGCACTTGAATCGATTTTTTGTGCATTGTTTAAGTAAAGAAATGACGAGTGTTCATGACAAGTGGCTCTGCCTCGAATTGAAGATTGTCTTACGCTGATTAGGAGCTGACAGAAAGTAATCGGTGTAAAGCGATTATGACATCAACGACTTCAGCGATTTTAAATTTGCTCACTATCGAAAAGGTTAAGAAGAACGTATGTTCCATTATGTGGAACAGAAAGTCATTAATTTAGAAAACGTTGTGAATGATCGACGTACTAGATTGAAACAATCGTCAACAGAAACATGCTCGATGATCAATTTTAATCATTATTTAAATTTAATTGATGTTTTTCTACTATTTTTAATTAATTTCAAATGTTTTCTATAATATATGTATGTAAATTATGTTTAAATTAGACTATTTAACTTCAAATTTGTGATTAAGAAATAAACGCTAAATAGATGCTAAAATGTGTTATTTTATTTGCTCCAAAGCGCTAAATTCAAGAATCAAAACGCTATTTTTTTAAAAAATAGATGCTAAAAACACGTATCTCTACCTATAGCCTTAGCAACGCATAAACGTAAACACGTAAAAAATCAACAACATTCACACATTATTTTTTATATAAAAACCTACTGTAAGTTAATTGTACTACGTCTATGTTATCTGCTGAATACTTGGCAATAAGTGGACCAAGTTTTATCTCAATCCGATGAACGTTATGTCAGCGCATGTCACATGAACATAACCGAAAATAGGCAATTCATTTTTATATATTAGATTAAAATTTATATTTGTAATTAGGATAAGGATAGTCATCTAAGACTTAAATTTTTAAGCCATTTTTTATGTAAATATGTATATTGATACATTATTTTACCCTGCAATATTTTATTTTTCTGGATAAAGGTTCATTAATAATAATGATATATTTTTGAATATGACTTCAAATATCAAGTGCTCACCAATGATATTCATCAAATGAGAGCAATCGACAGTGTTGTAATATCATTCGACCACATTCCCATGACGGTTTATATCGACGCTTTCAAATACAGATTCATTATATTATACCCTAGGGCAGTGGTCATGTAATTGTATTACCCACGGCTGACATTTGAAATTACCCGCTGAGCAAATATGATGATATATTTTTTTTTTATAAAATCATTTATTCATTGAAAATACAAATAATTTAAAAAATAAGTTGAATAAGTAATAATGTTTTTTATCAATAATTTTAAGTAAATAATTGAAGGTCGGCTGTGAAAAAAAAAGAAAAAATATTTTAACAGATTTCCCCATAGACTGAGAGCTGACAGCATAAATTGAAGTTCATCTAACACATGTGAATAATTTAATAATTTGGTCCTGGCGTGTTTCTGGACTATTATTATAACAGTCTGGCGACTGAGTGTCATTGGGTTTGAGAGGGGAAGGGGTTGCCAGACTATCACCAGCTTGTTAAGATAGTACCAGACGTTTATAAAAACGCCAGACCAAATAGATGTTGTTAACGCATTGCCTTAACAACACAATGATTCTTTATTTTACTCATCTATGGAAAATTAAAAAAAAACACATAGTATTACAGTGGGACCTCGATTATCCGGATTGCTCAACATAAAATAAAAATTCAAATTGTTCAAAATTTGCTGATGAGTGTATTTTTATATGGTTCGCACAAAGACGATCAACTGGAAAGCCAATATCTGGTCCAGCACGTCAGTAATACAACCGATGGATCAAGGTGTAATAGGAACATTCAAACGCTTACATAGAAATCAGATGCTTCGACGATTATTGATAGCTGACGAAAATAATGATGAAAACAGTTATCAGCTTCCACAAGAAAATTAATTTAAAATATTGTTGCTACATCGCAGTAGATAGTTGGAATTCTCTAGGTGTGTTAACTCAGAAAAAAATATGGAACAAATATTTGAAAAGACCCATAGTAAGTTCCAGTAACGCGATAGAACCTAATATAAGAGACACTGCGGAAGCAATGACACAAATTTCTATATGTGCTAAATTTGACGAAGAAGATATAACCGAGTGGTTAAATTGCGATGCAAGCGATTCTGGATTTGAAATTTTGAATGATGAAGAAGTAATTAAAGAAAGATCTACCTCAGAAGAACAAGATCGAAAAGACGAATAAGAAAATTGCTGGGGTGAAGATATTGGTTCTATACATTCTGAAGCTTTTCAGTGTTTAGATGTCGCCATGAAATAAATTGAAAACCAATAAAAGTGTAGTAATTCAGGACAACTTATATATCTTATTCGAGTATTCGCGATTTGACAGCTTCTAAAAGAAGATCGATAATTTATTATATTATTTAATATGTATAATATATTGTATGTATATTAACTCAGACAAATAAAAATTATTCATATAATATTTTTCTTGTCCTTCCCTGTTAATTATGATTATCCGAATTTTCGTCATCCGGACTACTTTCATCCCTAATTAGTCCGGATAATCAAGGTTCTATTGTACTTGATTATGTTGAATTTCTACTAGATATCAACTCTTTCCCCTCCCAAACTCAGTCGCCTGATTATCATAACGATAGTCCCGAAACACGCCAGACCACAACTAATAAATTATTCACATATATTAGATGACCTTCAATGTATGCTGCCAGCTCTTGGCATACAACTTAACAAATGAATTTTTGAACATTTATTTTTTTTACCCAGTCTCTTAAAAGGTTGCCGATCACTGCCTTAGGGTTTCCAGTACTTTTACTCACCCTCTTGTAGTCGACAGAATGCAACACGTTGAACAGATTATTTCTCAGTTCAACATAGGAGATTATTTAAGCTGATTGAATTATTGAAACTAAATTAGGTAACTCGTATTTTAATCCTGTTTATTATTTTTTTTAAACTATTATTTGCCCGCTTATGCAGCACCCATTTGGAGCAATACATGCGTAACTAATCTACAAAAACTTCAAGTAGTATAAAAGAAAGCTTCAAAAATTTCTTTCAACAACAGACCGCTTAAATATTTGATATTACTTCATTAATGTATAAAACTACCCCCGGTAAGCGAGTATTTTTACAGACTCACTAAAAATGTTAATAGAAAAATCCCGCATCATCCCAATATATCAGTATTTTCGCTCGGTAATTAAAAGCAACCACAATATAAAATTCAAATACGTGCATAAAATATCAAAGCAAATATTGTATAATGAGAAATAGTTGATCCTGTGTCTCTCATTGGGGGGCTACAAGTGTAAGGAGGTGTGAATGCGCGAACTTTGTACGGGCGTTTGACTGTAGAATGTAAGTTATGTATTTATTTTAGTAGTAAGTTAATTTTAAGTGAAATATTAGCAAAGACGTTTTTTTTTAAATTTCTTATTTTCATCTCCCTTACTAAATGAGAAATGCAATAAGATTATTTTAATTTTATGATTAATGTTATAGTTTGCTCTTAATAGAAAAAGCAAAATATAATGTTCAGCTAGAAGAAGACCAGCATTTTCATGTTCAAATAAGCCGAAACATTGGAACCTTTGAATAGCAATCGTAATTAGTTTAATGTAGTGCGGTTAAGTGGTTAGACTCATAGTTCAATTATCTTGGGTTCAAATTCCACAATAGATGTGGTTTGGCGACCACATTTTTAAAAACATATGTACGCCAAACCAATATAAAAACCAATGTCAAAATGGTTGGTAATGATCCCATAAAAGGAATTGCTAAAAGCCACCTAAAAAATAAATAAAATAGTTTAACGTAACGAATATAAAATTGAACTCTCCGCCAGTACTCCCGTAAGGATTAATAAGTATGGAAAAAATATTTTTCTCGTTTATCATTCTTGAGTTAACTGCCATTGTAGCATATTTTTTGCTAAAAAATGTGAATTTATTATCGATTGCTCAAGCAACTTCCAGATTATCGTTCACAATTATATTGTTCGATGTGTTTTCATCCCCTAATAATGTGTGGGTTGTGTGGATTGGGGCTGGTGAGGGAGTTGAAAACGTTGTAAAATTTACAAAAGCCGACTAGGTAGTTATCAGAAAGCGAAGCTGGTTATTATAATGGCTTTGGTCATTTCATCAAATTATTGACTACCTCTACCCCTCAACTAATATTGCTTCTCCATGACACCGTCCATCAATTTACATAATAATATTATCCTTCATTTGCTAAAATTTTATACATAAATGAATCCATCTAGCCTTTACATATTTATTAAAACTGTTTAAACTTAAGTTTTGGGATTGTATCCCTTATCTTAATACAGATTTTCGCAGTGGCAGATTTTCACATCAGCGTACAATGCGCGCGTCTCGATCTTTATAAATTCAGATACATTTTCCAAAGAAAACGTATGATTTAAAAATAGGCTAAATTACAAATATTTCATCATATATTTGATATATTGAAATGGCCCCACTCAATCATACATGACAGGACAGTGAACCGTGTCATAAATCGATCGCAACAATTGCACGAATTGCACTTTGAACTGCTTTCCAATCCACCATATTCTCAGGATCTGACTCTAAGCGACTATTGCCTGTTTGCAGACCTATAAAGAATACTCCAGGGAAAAATATTTAGCCCGAATGAAAAAGTAATTGCCGAAATTAAAGCTTATTTTTAAGCCAAAAATAAATCGTTCCATAAAAAAGGCATTGAAATATCAGAGTATAATTAAAATATTATTTTAAATTAATAATCACATCAATCTGAGAGCTTCGTATATTATTATTACACTCATTTAATCATGTACCAAAGGTAATCACCGCATAAATTATCTTATCTCGCTGAAGTCGGATAATGAATAGGATTTAATAAGCAAAAAAATAAATACATACCAAAATAGACGGCCATTATATTTTCCAAATGAAATATCCATTTTCATAAAAAGCCTTCAATTTGCGAAGCCTTGTATGATTTCTGATATTTTTTTGTTCGTACGAATCGTGTTCTCTGACGATATGGCATCATTCAAAGACTACGAATTTGATGACCAATCGGAAAATGATTAGACACATTATTGTTTAATATTGCGCGCGGTCGTTTTTAGCGAGAAAGTATGCACTTATTTTACTCGATTTTCATCTATTTCAAATTCGAAATTGAAACAAATTTAGAGACATTAATTCTTTGGGTGGGAAATTTTCTATTTTTCACATATCACTCACGGAAGTCCCTGCACGACTTTATTAATCGCCTCTCACTTTTTCAAATGCAGAAAATCATGTTAAACCTGGATCGAGACGATCGATCAGAAATATTAATATTTCCGATCGCCCAAATTTGTTGGTACGGTAAAAATATTTTTCAACAATATGTATTTGAACCCGAACTTTTATAATAAGAGTCCAGGATCTAAGACACTATACCAACATCGGTGATTTTGATTTAGATTGTTTTAGACATTAGCAATTAAATCATTGTCAGTGAGATCGATGAACAAATTTTATGAAACATTGTTAAATCAGTAGTGATTTATGGGGGTGGAAAATGAACAATGTTCATAATGTGATGCACCTCAAAAGATTCGATGTTTTAAGAAAAAATATCGAACGTCGAGATTTATCATTAATTAATTTTCAAGGCTGCGGTATCAATCTTCAGGGTCCGGCATGAGGCTCCAAAACGAACGGTCATCGTCCGTGATCTGTATGAGATGGCCGAAGGGTCCAAAAATGTAATCGGGGTCCTATGCAGGGCACTGGGCGATGTCCGATGCTGTCGGTTAAACCGACGTATGACGGCACATTCACGTGTATCGCGAAGGTGCCGTGGAGCAGCAAGTCCGACTGAATCCTGCAGGAACGGCGGGTCCGTGTTGGTATTGTTATGTGGTAGCGCCAGGTGTGGGGTCTTCGTAGACACCCCCTAGAAGCGAAGGGGTCAATAGATCCATTCGCCAGAGGAAACCCCCTTCGCCTAAGCAGGAGATAAGAATGGAGGGCTTACATGCCTGGACACATTCGGCTCTTGATAAGCATGCTTTCCTATTACGATATCACTATTACGTAGCGTCAAGGCAGAAAAGAAACCTAGTTTTTCAATTGAAGATTGGAATTTTAAGCACGATTTCAACGCGCTACCTAAAAATGAAATCGTGGGTTTTAAAGGACATATTCTTTAGAATCCCTTTTGTCACCACGCTGAGTTTTAATTATAAAATTAATTTATGTGGCTTTCTATTATTAATTATGAATCCAAAAAGACCACCATCTAAGAATATCCCATACCTGATGGCTTTCAACCGCATAAGGACAAATTTAAATTTCGTTGCGTGAATCAAAATAAATCCAGTCACCCGTTTCGAATATTTACAAATCAAAGGTTTTTAAGACATTTCCACAAGTTGGAAATTACGTCTAATATTTATACTTCGGTGCCAAATAACTTGTTACAAAAAAAAACTATTGATTATAGTATATTACTTATTATTAATTTAAAAAAAGCTGAAAATTATTGTGAACACTTGAACAAATAAAAATTGAAATTGATTAAAAAAACAAACCCATTCGGCGAATAGGAATGGAACTATTTTTCGCTAAGATGACTCTACATGATGAAGATGAAGTTTTTACATTAGATGAATTGGTATTATAACTATTAATTAGAGTTGCGACGTGCTAAAACATATTGAAAAAAAAACATAAAACAAAACGCAATAAAAATATTTTCCTTCCTTTAATTACATCATAATCTAATCAATTAAATATGTTTTTAATGTATTTATTTGATTAGATTATAATAACATCAAAATATTTCTTCAAAAATGAACATAAATGAAAGCATCAATAGAATCACATCTTAAAGGGATAAATTAGCAAAACTCAACAGGAATTCAACAAATAGATATGTATTACAGCATATATAAAAAATAAATAATTATAATTTAATCTACACATTTATTATATATTGAGTACAAAAAATCTTACCTCGAGCACCTTCGGCATCGAAAAGCGGTTACGATGATGATGCTGCCCGATCTGAATAATGTATTAAAATTATCTGAATCGGTTAAAAAAATGTTTAATCTGTTAAAAATGTTAAAATATCGCCGATCACGAACACCGATTCAACTTATAATGTTAAGTGAAATAATTTGCTATTTTTTTTATTTTGATTATCAATTTAGATGCAAATTCAAATATTAAAAAAAAAAGTTTGTTATTTCGAACTAGTACCGAGTTGATTTAATCGACAGGCACTTAAGGACCCAAGTCCTGGTGTGGAGCAAATGCTGTTGTTTCGACAATTGCTAGGTAAAGACTAACTGGTTGGCACAGAAAGATCTGAATTTAAATCTGTTACATAAGTATGATTATACGTCATTTGGTGGCTCAATTTCTCCCTACAAAAATATATCTACAGTGGTTATAAGATTCCAAAAGGCGAAATTAAGAAAATTATTTCTCGGAAATAGGGGTGATTAAAGTGAATCCGTATGTCTCGTTTTCCTAATTTTCTGAAGGATTTCTCTTTCAATAAATATTATGTATTATTTTGTAAGTTATACCACTTATTTTAATGTCAACTATATTAATTCTATTCAATACATGTTTTTCTCTCATATGCGTAATTCGATAATTATGCAAAATGTGTTTTCCTAGAAAATCTAAGGGCTAAATTTGAGGAATGCCAACAGCGAGATGGAGGTCATTTGGACAATATTATTTTTTAAGAAATAATTTTCCATGATATTTTAGTTCTTATCAATAACCTTTTTTTTAAATACATTTCGTATTTTTTTTTCATGGTTATTTCAAAAAAAGAAGACTTTTATGGCCCACCTTATATTAATATAATTTAATGTTGAAAATAAACGCAGAATTGCTTATTATTATATATAGTTATAATAATCTAATAAATTATAAGTTATATTTATAATTTTAATTGCGGAAATATTTGAATAGCCATTATTTCAGGGTGATGATTGGACTTGCTGATAGTTTTTCGAACCTTCTTTGAAAGACAGTACAGTTTGTCCTTGACTTACGACAGAGATAGGTTCCTGGACTTTCGGAAGTCGAATTTAATACAAAATATGTAACTTAAATTGTGTTGAAATAAAACATGTGTATTTAATTATATTTATTAATATAAAATATTTATTTAATTAATATTTGAAATACTTCGTCATCTGTACTTATATAAGTACAATCCATTGGCTCATCTTCAGTAGTGGAAGAAGAAGCAGTAGTAGTTCTTTTAAAAACCATATCCAACTTTAATTGAGTTGTTAGTTGGTTTTTTTTCCTTGTATATTTCTTTGTAACAAGCAATATCTTCCTGAATACGACGGTTTATAGTTAAAAATATTTCGTTATCCGAATCCATATTTGCAAATTTTTGCATTCCTTGATCAATTTGAAGGAACACTGCATCCATTTCATTCATGCATATTAATTTGATTTGATTTTCGATGCATAATAATTCTTCATTTGTAAGATGTCTTCATGATCAATATTAATATCAAGTTCTACAATGAGATTTTTAGTGTGTTCAATTTCATTTTCTTTTTCAAATTGCGAATGTTTTTTTTTCAAAACTTTTTCCATATTCCATACATGCACGATGATGTGACCTCTTGCCATCCCTTTCCTATATTTTTAATCGCATGGTGAATATTAAAATTCTTTAAACGATTTTCCATCGTCGAGCGCTAATATTGCTTGAGCAAATGAAGTTTTTAAATCATCATCATCATAGCGCAATCCACTGCAGAACTATGAGCCTCTTCAATATCCATTCACAGGAAGGGATTACATCCATCTTGTCTGTATTATACATTAATTTCTTCGTTTGCTCAATATTGAAGGTAGCCTCCGAGTTTCATTTAGAACGCCACCTGGATGAACATATCAAAGGGCGATTTCGTGGCCGTTTCGATAGGTAGTGTGGGGAATTTGTAAAGATTGAGCAGTTTTCCTCAGTAGAGAGTGAAAAACTACTCTAGGCGACCTTATTTATTTTACAGGAAAGAGCTTTCTGGAGTGTAAAGAGTCCAGTCTCCCCTTTCCTCGCAAAGGCATTACCGGGCTAAGGTGAAATTCTACGTGACGCCTAAGTGCATCTGGGATTCGCTCCTACATCTACTAAGGGTGTCTCCCCGTCCACATGCAACTTACATGCAATTTCAGGTTGACTCTCTCAGTTCGGCGATCTTAAAGCGATATAGAAAGCAAGGGGAGCTAATGTTATCGTTGCGAAGCGAAATTCTTCTTCTATTTGATAGTATCAACTATGTAAGAGATAGTGAGTGACAAGTAGGGAGTGACATTAAAATTTCAAATCTTCCCGATATTTCGAGTCTCCTGTCGGACTCATGGACGCGAAATAACTGCCAGCGCCTTGGTGATGCTCTTTGTGAGCAACGTCCGTCCAGCAGGGTCGTAACTAGGGCGTGGCAAAGCAGGCGCCCGCCACGGGCGCAACTGGACTTGGGGCGCAAAACGCAGAATAACGACCCGGTCGAGAGTTGTGCATGGTTTTTATTTTACCCAACCATTCTACTTTACATAAATCAACACTGATTGACTCTATCCGTTTTTATAATATATGCTAAATTGTCTAATTTTCTTTTCTTCATTATTACTATGTTCGTGTATGGCATCCGATCACGAGCCGCTCACTTGTTATATCAGCGGTCCGAAAAGCGGACCGATTGAGCATACAAACCTTATGGCCACTCCGTTCTCTTTTAGAGCCTTTTGCGGTATTTTCTATGATCTGTACGATCACGGAAGCAACATAGCTTCTAGACACTTCTATCATAGTATTTTTTACAACAGTAACCGCCATCTATTTTTTTTACTGTCTGTATATTATTTTAAAACATATATTATTATAGTATTAGTTAACTTTAAAAAATAAATTGGATATCGAGGGGGGGGGGCGTTAAGTTAGATATTTGCCACGGGCGCTTCATACCCTAGTTACGGCTCTGCCGTCCAGTGCTGCCAATGTCCGATGTTGAGCTATGCATTGCCGTCGCTTCGTGCTAGATTGTTTGTACTTTCAGATTTTTTACTTAGTTATTGGTGCTTTAATTTTGGGTAAAATTGGTAGCCAAGTTCTGGGTATGCTAGTGCCGTCGTCTCGTCCGTTGATTGCGGAGTTTAGTTTAAGTGAGACTAATAACTCTTCCCTACTCTATACAACATATATTTATATAAATATGTTCATCTATTTAATATTTAATCAGCTTTTATCTATATATCTATCTTAGGCTAATAATCTCAAAGTAAAATTAGAATCTTTAGCCAGCTCCCCCCCTGCTCTCTGGGCGCAAGTGGCCACAAGAAGTGGAAAAGGAGCGTGTCCTTATAGACATGGAATTTTAATTTGACGGTTTTGCACCATGCTGTGCACTTTGCAAGCGGGCTGGCATGCTCCCGTATAGGGGGATCAATCACACAGCTCGGGTCAGAGGAGGCTCCCCATGTTGTTATATTCGTCCCAAAGATTATGCTTATGCTTTTAGATTCACAATACTTTTCCGAATGATACGGTACGTATCATAATTTATAATTGGAGCATGAGCAGTCCATATGCTGCTATCCTTGTGAAAAGAATGCACGCATACTAGGGATTACAAGTATTCGTCATTATTAGCTATTCGAATATCGAATATTAAAAATGAGCCTATTCGGATATCCGAATATTATAAGTCATTTATTGAAACATTGAAAATTCATATTTTAAAAATTACAGAGCATTGAATGTTTCATATTTTAAATTTGTTATTAATTTAGTTTTAATTTGTCCTGCCGTTGAAAATACTCGTTCAGTAGCTGTTGACGTAAGTTTTATTGTTAGAAGTGTATTAAAGGTGTAATTTCCACACCAGAATCCTGCGAGTTATTTGAAAATTCTTCATTGGAAAATGCATTTGGATGAATTCTCTCAATAATACTTTGTGCCAAATAAATAGCTTCTTATTTGGTTGAGTATCGAAAAAATACTCAACCAAAAAATCGTTATAAATCGTTTGGAGTGCAAAGGGTTAATTCCTAATTTGTGCAATTTGTGACCCATACTGGAATTCATCGCGATACAAGTTTAAGCCGCGACCAGTTGGCTAAGAGCCCCTGATGTTGTTTATTACGCATTAAAGACAAAAAAATATATTACAGTTATATAATATATTTTTTTACTTACCCCTTTAAGCAAAACAACTGATTTATATAAACCCCTTTTGACAAAACAATGACTTTCAAAGGACTGTTTTATTGTAAAGATCTCAGATAGAAAAATAATGAATGGCTTTCAATTTACGACGGTGCGCACCTGCGATTGTAAAATTTTATACATACGGATAATGGATACAATTTTACATGGAAAAAAAATCGTCTTTACATACAGAAGAGCCCAGCACAAGCGTTGCAAAATTTACCAAAGAAGACCATTTATTTTTTCAAATTCAGAAAATAAGAATAAACCTGAATCGAGACGATCGATCAAAAATATTAATATTTTTGGCACTAGACACTTGGTATAAACAACAACTGCCATTTGTACGTCAGGTTGAGTACTTCTGGGACCACCCTCGTATCACTCTAGAAGGAGACTATGTTTATGAATAAAGTCGCTATTTTATCTTGTTGTTAATAAACAAGTTGTTATACTCTTCATCCTACGAACTTATTGAATGATTAAGTTAAGTCGGATTTACGAGTTTGATTGGGTGTATTCTGTCGAAACAACCACTGCATTTTACAATACATTTAAAATCATTATAAACTATTTATTTATAATTCCCAGTTATGATAAGATGCAGAAAATATTTTTGTTTCGATGGTGGTTTTCTTCTGGATTCCTTTAGTATAGGCGATTTTAAAAATAATTTGATTTCATTTCAACCCTATGCAACGTATTGTACGAAATATCACATTGAACATCAATGGGATCAAACGAAAAATGGATTTCGTTACGTGTTGAGTCTGCGCCGCGAAATACATCGATAAAAGCGACAAGAGTACATTTAAAAAATCCCTGACTTTATTAATATGAATTGTCACGATTAGGCCTGATCCACACTATGGTGCCAGTAACGGTTCGATCTCGCTCCGGTCTCGGTCCGATCAAATATTCTTACACAAGAAACAATCAGAGTATTCACACTATAGGATCGTTCCAATCCCGTTTTTTGTATGAGAATATTTGACCGGACCGAGACCGAGAGCGAGATCGAACCGTTACCGGCACCATAGTGTGGATCAGGCCTTAAAAACACACACAAATTAAAAAAAATCGATGAGTGAAATTACTGCATCAGGTATTTTTGTATGATGCGTTTTGTCAAAATACGAGGGCGCTTCAAATATAACTCGGAATTTTGCTGTACAAAATTCATTATTACCGCTATTCAGTCATTTTCACATTGAATGTTAATATGCATGAAACGTAATATTACGTAATTGAAAATGGGGAAAAACCATTTCGTTTTCTCCCGTAAGTTTGTAAAGAATAATAGACTGCAATGAACACTTCAATTTGGCAACATTAGAGTGCATTTTATTTAATCATTCCATGATATGTTACTCAAATTAAATTGAACCTATATTTTTAAACATCATTTTTTATGTCGTATTATTTCATATTTTTTTTATCAATATAGGATTTTTATGCAGTAGTTTTTATTGCCGTCCATATATAATTAAATTTGTGTAAGATTATTTGAATGGAAATATTTAGATACGAAAGAATCTTTGAATAAGTGTTGAAATTATTACTATTTTAAAATTATATTTCATTTCTGTTGTACGAGTTAAATACCGTTTATTTTTAATATAAACATACAATTTTAAATGACATGACACGAGTATTCCTCGGAGAGCTGTAATTATAATGGCTGGGTGCTTGAAGCGCTTCGCGTACGCGCTTCATGATACGTCTCTTTCTTCTATACCTTGTCGGCACTCTCACCACTGGGGGCCATGCCCTCCGACAGGCCCCCCTAGATCATAGTCTATTTTTTCCAGTTTGCTCCCAGTCTGACCAATTAAATTTTATTTGATTGTGCCCGGTCGGCACTAAACGCCGAAGTTCGAATACTTTGATGCGACATAATTACCCTTGACTTATACAATTTGACTAACACTTTTTTGCGGCCTAACCACATTTGACTACTCCTAACTACTATGCTTATACGATTTTATGTATTTTAATTATTGACCACTTGACAAGTACTTATTTAAAGATTAAATACTTAAATACCCTTCTAGCAGCAAGCTGATACTCAGTTTATCTACTATTCATTACTACTTTTACAAACCATGGCTTGCTAGTCACTCGCTATCGCTTACATAGTCGACCCTACCCAACATTATGGAGAATGATGAACCTTACCGGTTCTGAACCAAGAATCTTTAGGAACAGAACAAGGACAAGAAGAACATCATATAGACGACCTCGAGAAGATGCATATGAAGAACTTCACTTTGCAACAAAAACAGCATTGTCTTCCGTTGCCTTCTATATCGTTTTGGAATCGCCGAACTGAGAGGGTCGACCTGAAACAGGAAACCACTCAGTCTCGAATTCGCTCGGGTAAGTCGTACGGTGAAAGGAAGACACCCTCAGTTGGTGTAGGAGCGAATCCGAGATGCACTTAAGCGTCACATATGTCTTCACCCTAGCGAAGAAAGGGAGGACTGGACTCTGCACTCCAGAAAGCCCTTTCCAATAGATTCAAAAAGGTCGTCTAGAGTTGTTTTCCACCGTCTCCCTAAGAAAACTACTCAGTCTTTACAAACCATTTACACTCGAAAGCGTTCGTCAATACGTTCATTCAGGATGAGTGAGCGTTCAAAATAAAACTCGGTGGTAATGCTACCTTCAATATCGAGCGAATGAGGAGGTGAATGTATGATACAGACGAGATTGATGTAACCCCTTCCTGTGAGTGGATATTGAAGAGGCCCATAGTTCAGCAGGGGACTGTTTGTGGCTGCACTATGATGATGATGATAAATGACATGATGGAGGCCAAATATAGAATTTAAAAGTGACTCGAATACGTTTTCGATGTGTTGCTGTTATCGACAAACAAATTGATCCAAGTATCCGAGAAACGTTTTGCAAGCAATGGTTTTTCAATGGTCGATCGAGGATCTGACTAGGTCAGGGATGTCAATACAGCAGACCTGCGATAATCCGACAAACGTTTTGAAAGACAGTGTCGGATTTGTCGGACTATAGAGTACTGCCCCCGACCTCTTGTAGTTCGGAACTTTTTTGGAAAGGAGTACTTGTAATCGGAAAATTATAAAAATGATGAGATGTACATAGATAATACAAGGTTTCCTGTTATAAAATTATTGTCATAAGCACGATGACCATAGCAGTTATAAAAAATAAAAGTCTGTTACCGTCATCAAGCGCATTTCCCGCTATCGAATCACTTTCTAGCTACTAAGTCTTCTTTTTTGTTATATCCTTGTAAAACAATTTTGCTTTCATGACCAATATGAGCCCAGAAATAAGTGTATACTTAGCCCCTAATCAATGGTGGAGACGTATTTTTGAATATTCTCACGGTTCTTTTTTTGTATTTCACACTTTTGCATTTTTTACATTGATGAAGCTTTACCGTACATATGTAGTATACATATATTGGGATGTCGGACTATAGGTGGTACTGGATTAGACTGGAAACGGATTACCGCGAGTCTACTGTACTTCCAAATGGTTTTTTTTATTGATTGAACCCTAGCCGTTGTAACTGAAGTCCAGGAACTAGCGCATTATACCAAAAACATCACAGGATTAATTCCAATAATAACTATTATATACTTGAAGTGAAATTACTTTTTAAAAGCAATTTATAACAATCATTATGTTATTAAGAAATTAAATAAGAAATATAGTAATCCTTAAAAAAAAGACATTATCCTACCATTTCACAATCGAATCGCGTATTCTTTTACAATGTAAATTCAATCAGAAAACCAATGTAATCAACACATCAGCTATCCCTATGCACTTCTCCACGTTAAAATTGGCTTGCATTGAAGCTAAAATCGATCGCCAAGTCTAGTGACGGCTCCATGCTAAAATAGCCAATCTACCAAACGAAACGATGAAAGTAATAAACGTGAATTGTTTAGTTTGGGTTGCATGAATTATAATGAGCAAATTTTGCGACTTTGAATATGCACGCAACACGTTGGTGAATTCGTCATTAAATTGTTACAATCGTAACATACAGGATAATCAGCTTTATCACTGTTATTAACGGGAACTTCGAAATGTTTCGGTTTTCGTCCAAGAAAAAATAGCTTTTAAGTATTTGATTCAACTCCGAGTGATTAATTTATATATATTTTTTTTTATTAGTATTAAAAATGTACTTTCTAACATAGTTATATAAAATTTACTTCTTCTTTTGCGATAAGTATACAACATTAATAATATTGTCGATTTACTCTTTTTATTGATGATTCGTTTATTGTGTATCGAATCAACTGCAAGACTGCGTTCTGATGTTGTCTGGTCCCAAATATTCTCATATATATTTGAAAAATATATATGAGAATATTTAGACGTATACCTTTATTTATTTATGGAAACCCAATAGCTTTGCATATTTAATTAGCCATAGATTGGAAATATTTCAAAGCCAATTATAGGATTTCACATGTAGAATATAGCACGACCTTGTCATCAATAAATGAGTATACGATAAAACGCGAAATACTCGTCTCTGTCTCCGATTTTCAGCACTCAAAGCGTTAAATAGTCGGTGCCTCAACGGCACATTGAGTTATTCAATGAAGCCAGCCAATGGAGGCATTTCTTAAGAGTCACCATATAATTTCTCCAAAACAATTCCTTTATAAATTTTCATTCTTCGAGAACTCTCCCCTTGAATCTCCAGATTTTTTTTAGTATTACGACAGCACTTAGACTTCGGGTCACTATTGTAATCGTGTATTTATATAATCTATGTCTGAATTAAATAATCATTCGAAGAAACGTCATTTAAATTATTAAAAAGAACACCCCTGCATAGCATACACACACAACAAGGACATTACTAGAGATACGTGATTATCGCGTTTTACGATGAATGCGAAATTGTTAAAATATGCGAATAGATGCGAAATTTTATTAAAACTGCTAAATATTTTTTTTTTTAAATATCGTTTATCTTGAAAAATGATTAAGACAATCCTCCCAGACTCTACGCTCAATTCTTGTCTATATTCTATGATGCCACACACTTAGGTTGGTACAGTCAACTCTCCTATAGCGTCCACTTCGTTTACGACTTCTTTTACGCAAGCAACGGATAAAATATATAAGGTCAATGCACTTTCCCGTTTTTTAGTCACTTGTACTTGTTAACAACTTCAAATTTGTGATTAAGAAATAAACGCTAAATAGATGCTAAAATGTGTTATTTTATTTGCTCCAAAACGCTAAATACAAGAATTAAAACGCAATTTTTTAAAAAAATAGACGCTAAAAACACGTATCTCTAGACATTACACTGCCAATCCGAAAATCCATAACGAGATCAAGCTTATTTTCGAAGGGTTATTAAAAATCCAAAATTGTCGCTTTGGTATGCAAATGAAATTTGCCGCTCATAATTAGTTTTTATGCAAAATAGATATATCGTATAGTAAAAAGCAAAGGGGACCTTTTGTAATTTAATAGTATACGCATGTCCGTATTTCGATTAGTTTAGCTGCAGCTAACGTCAGGCATTATCATATTTAATTATAATTTAAAATATCAGGTCAGTCCAAAAGTTCGTGCGCATTTTTGGAAAAAAATGAAATAGTGTAAATAAAATCAATTCAACATTTTAATCAATGATGTATTTTCCGCAGACTCCACAAAAATTTTAAGAACTTCGTTATCAAAATTAACAGGACGTTTTGAACAGGGTTTATCATAAATGCTGCTCTTTCCGATTTTAGTTTTTTTTTAACCATTTCTGGGCAGTCCTTGCACTGATAGTATGTTCACCATGTACACTATTAAGAGACGTTTCTAAATTGTTGGTTCAAAAAAAAATGTTTCTTCATGTATCAGAAAGAGCCATCGTTTAAGAATACGTTCAGTAAATTTCAAATCGATGTAAATAAAATACGCAAAGTTATAGGCCGACGAAAAGGGTGTAACTATTAAACCTTTCGTTTTATTTTGCACATAAACTCCGGTTCAACTTTAAACGGGTTTTTCTCTAAACTACATTTTTCAAGCTAATGGAAGTGTTCCCACACGCGCTTGATGAGAATTCTTTGTGAAATTTGGCAGGCGTATATACAGTAATCGTCTTCATCGTATAGACTACAATTATCCTAAAATATTTAAAAATGTTTATTTAATGAACAAAAAACTACAAAAAATTTTGATAAAAACAAAAACTTTTCTTTAATCACTCAGATTTTTTTATTTTTCCAATATTTCTTCTTGATTATAGTCTAAGTTATACGCAATATTATACAAAGTAAAAATATGTTTGATTTATTTGCTGCAAATCACTTGTTCAGAATTTAGGACCATAATGAACAATGTCATTATTCGCGCACCGACATACGTTTTCCGCCCAGGCCTGATACGTACAAGCAAAGATGTAGTAACAAATTACATGATTTTAAACATAAACGATTACTTGCAACTGAGCTTCAGAAACTCTGTTGCAAAGATGTTTGGGCGGACATAATGCAAAATAATAACGAAAATTTCAACGCTGCCTTCTGGTGCTTGACTTTTATATTTTTTGCTTGAAAAGAGTATCGAACTAGGAACTTTTATTATCGCATGTATTTTTAACGAAGGTATCACATTCCTGCTGCATATGATGGAAACGATGGGCATCCCAATTGAATCATAAGCAAAATAATTGCTACCTAAAGGGATATGGTTTCCGTGAAAAAAGCAAACGTTGCAAAATTCCGCGGCATCAAAAGAGGCAAGATAGGCCCGAAGACTGAAGAGGTCAGCTTACGGAGACTTTTTTGAAGAAACGGAAGATATTCTCTATATTTCTGATATAGCAGATTAGGTGTAACTATTAAACTTTTCATTTTCTTTGCGCATAAACTTCAGTTCATCTTTAAACACGTTTTTCTCGAAACTACATTTTCTAAGTTCATGGAAGTGCTCCTACATGCTCTAAATGAGCATTCTTTATAAAATTTGGCAGACGTATGTAACACAAACGTCTTCGTCGTTTGCTTTAAAATTATCCAAAAATATTCAAACGTTTTTATTTAATGAACAAAAAACGTCGGTTAAAAACACACTTTTCTTCGATTGCTCACATTTTTTTATTTTCCCATTTTTTCTTCTTAATACGTCAAGCTATGCTTAATATTGTACAAAATAAAAATGTTTCTTTTTTTTTGCTGCAAATCAACTGTCATATTTTGTCAAACTTTGAAAAATATTTTTATGCTCAATAAAGATCGCCTAATCAACATACTAAATATAAACACTCTATATTTAATACTTTTTTGCAAAAAAAAATTATATTCGAAAATTGATCACTTTTAGGCCCAACATGGTAGAAACGTCCCTAAATTTTTATCGCTGCAGATCTCACAGATTTGCCACACGAAAATAAAATATACAACACGTTTGTATTGATTATCGATATTAATTTTCTATGGGTATTTATGGATGTTTACGAAATTTGCTGTCAAACTGACTAATACAGTCAAGTAACGACAAATTTCAACAGGTTCGAAATTTAATGTTACATTGTGTTTTATTTATATTATTTAAAAAATGCGCACAAATTTTTGGACTGACCTAAGGCTTGTATTTAATTTAATGAAAACGGTGATAAAAAAAGAAATAAAATTAATTCTTAATATTGAATAAATCAGGGGTGGCCAACTCGTGGCCCGCGGGCCGCATGCGGCCCGCCTTGAACATTTTTTCGGCCCGCGAGATTGATCACACTTAAATTTATTTATTTATTTTATAATGGTCAAATAAATCGCAATTGAAAAGTATTTACGCTCAGCACTTTCCATTGTTGAAAGAATTTAAGAAATCAAAATGTAACAATTACATCAAATATGCAAAAGAAACAAGAAAACTTACAGCCGCCAATTCAGTAATTTACAGTTAGACAAACACAACAACTTTTTTGAAATATGTTCATCTCCTGTTCATGTTGAATTCTAATCAACCCCAGAATATCTCCAAATAGAACTGTCTGACCACCGTCCAAAAATAAACTCAAATACCCAAACTGAGATCGATTTGCAAAAGCTTGCAAAAGTGAGTGGAGAAACAAATATCGCACTAGTAAAATATGTATTTATGTATTTCTTATATTTAATTTTTAGTGTTATATATTTCTTTACAATGTACGTTGAGCAGGGTCGTAACAAGGGGGTGGCAAAGCAGGTGCCGGACACTGAGCGCAAAACACCGGGATATACTGATCCTAATCACTTTGTAGGCATGTTCGAGTATGACATCTGATCGCGAGGTGCTCATTCGTCATGTCAGCGATCCGAAAAGCGGACCGTTTGGACACACAGACTTTATGACAACTCGGTCCTCTTTCAGGACCTTTTGCGACATTTTCTACAATCGATACGATAACGGATGATCACTCAGTGGCTAACTTTTTTAAATTGGAGGAAGGGGGGGGCGCAAGTTAGATACTTGCCACGGGCGCTTCATACCCTCGTTATGGCTCTAATGTTGAGTATCACTATCTGTGTTTACATTTAAGAATAATAGTAAACCCAATGATAACAACTCATTATGTTTCAATTTTACTCCAAAAAAATGTCTATAGTATATCCTAAATCTAATATGGAAATATATAATTTTATATGCGGCCCGCGGATTTATGATGCTTTGCCAAAGTGGCCCGCAAGATCATTTGGGTTGGCCACCCCTGAGTTAAATCATTTCACATAGATTGCTTTACATTCAATTTCCCAAACGAAATCAATAGTAAATCCATGAATATTCCAGCTATTTTAACAATGCGAATGGCCATTCCTGCATGGTAATGCTATTTTTAATCTGATAACATAATAAGAGAAAAATTGATAATGTTTTGGAAGAAATACATGAAGCCGGAAAATTAGTCACAACACAAAGAACCAGTTCAATCGTCTTTTGTTGTTGTTGCTATTCCAAATCTCAAAAGGACGCCAGTTGCTACTTATGTGAATGGAAAAATGATCTAAAAGAGTCTCTAAAATGTATTAATGAGAGATGCTTATTATATTTTACCCCCCCCCCCCCCCACCTCCCATATTTATGCAAGTAATACAAAAAAAAACTGATGTGGGTTAAATAACGTCCAAGAAGCTTGTAGTGTGGCCAAAAATAGCGAGTCTACTTCCCGAAGTCTTCCTCGGCGAACCTAGCTCTGTACGTTGACGATGCGGCTTATTTTACCAGTTCTCGCAGCAACAAATTGGATGCTATGTACCTTCAACGATCGCTAAACGCGGCGAAAAAATATTTCAGCAAATGAAAGCTTAAGCTGAACGCTGACAAAGCCGAAGCGATTCTGTTCTCGTTGAGGCACAAACACCGGGACACATATCCACTTGCGCTGGGAGATAGCTCTGTCGAGTGGAAGAGCCATGTTAGATACCTTGGAGTGATTCTGGACTCCAAGGTCAAGCGGGGAGCGCAAGTGTCGCGGGCGCGGTGGCGCGGGCTGACAGTCATAGGGGTGCGAGGTTCCATTTTCCGGCACCCTATGAAGTGTCATCAAGCTGCTCTTATACACGTCTATTATTTGCCCAACTTTTACTTATGCCGCATCCATTTGGAGCAACACGTGCGTAACCAATCTACAAAAACTCCAAGTAGTATAAAATAAAGCTTCGAAAATTGGTTTCAACCACAGACCGATTAGAAATCTGAGATGACGTCATAAAAGTATAAAACCATCCCCAGTATGCGAGTATTTTTACAGGCTCACTAAAAAAAATTATAGAAAAATCCCGCGTCATCCCAATATATCAGTATCTTCCATCGGTAATTAAAGTAACCACAATATAAAATTCAAATATTGTATAATGGGCGTTTGATTGTAGTGTAAGTTTTTATTTATAGTAGTAATAATTTAATTTTAAGTGATATATAAGCAAAGAGGTTTTTTAATTTCCTATTTTCCTCTATCTCACTAAATGAGAAATGTAATTAAAATATTTTAATTTTATGATTTTATTATAGTTTACAATTAAGATGAGGGATACAATCCCAAAACTTAAGTTTGAGCAGTTTGAATAAATATGTAATTTATGTATAATATTTTAAGAAATAAAGGTTATTGTTATTGTTATCGCGCAAAACATTTTGAAATTTCCATTGAATGGATCTTTGAACCGGAAAAACAATACCCCCGATTTTTACCTTTGTTTGTGGAAATGTTATATAGTATTTTTTGCATCACATTTTGCCTTTTATTTTCACCCCCTCACTGCCATTTTAATACTCTCTCCACATCGCCTCCCTTCCCTTTGATTCCCATTCATATGGCTTCGACGGTCAGTGTTTTCATCCTGTTTTTGCAATTTATTTCATATTCAATATATTTATTCAAAATAACCGTAGGAAAATTGCGGATATTTTTATTAAAATATATGATATTTTAGACAAAGACGTGCGGTTATATGGAATAGCAAGATTCTATAGCAAAAATATTACGTTTGGCCTATTTATAAAGTTTTAAATGACACAATTATTGATTAAATTCTCGTTTTAACCTTTTGAGTAGTGAACTAATTTTAAATCATCAAATACATTGCTACATTCGTATGTCCGCCACTTATCATCCGTACAAATCAACTTATCTGTCAGGACCATTGCAACAACATTGTGTCTTATCTCTTTGTGTGGGCTAACTATCATTAACTAATTTATATTATATTTGAAATCAAAGGAATTTTCCAAAAAATCTAAATTAATCCAATTATGAAAAATGTGTCTATCTACATTTATCTACTTAACATTTACTTTAGATATAAATCTATAAGTGATTTAAATTAAAAGGTAAAATTCATTGAAATTGTCGTACCTGAATTTTACAAATATTTATTAGTAGGCCTTGAAAATACATGAAGATTCGCATGTGAAATCATTTTCATATTTGAAAATACTTATCGGTGTCAAGCAATTATTTTCACTTGGGAAAAAAAATAAGTCTCTTGTCAGAACCAGAATTAACGTGGCTCACCTTGAGTCAATTTTAAAAGCAATAATTGCTAGCAATATTTTCTCCGAAGTAATAAATATAGTTGTAGAGAAGAAATCCTAAGTAAGAAAACATTAAACTGTCCTTGTCTTTTTTTATTTCCGTACATGATGAAATAAACCTACGTTTCTATGAATATTTTAAGTTATTTTTTTGCGACCCACCTAAACTAATATATTTTTTTATTTTGACCCTTGTTAGCCTTTGGCTTTGATGCTCCTCCATTAGATGATTAGTCCACACATTCCATTAGCTTGTAACAATACATTACTGCATTAATAAATTAATTCATGTACGATCGCTCGATTGTATTAATGAACGAATACTGATTTCCACATATAACTATATATGATTTTTTCCTTTCTATTTACCTCATTAAATGGGAGTAACAAAGTACTTCATAAAATGCAAACTATTTTGAGAATAGAAAAATCTATTGTCCTTGCGGATTCGCTTTCACTGCGTTAAAGTCACCCCATGGCTGAATCATAGTGATTGCGCAGGTTAAATATTAAATAATGAAATATCAAAACACGACACTACCAGTCAATATGCTCTGACAATTAACATAAAAAGCGATGATTCATTATTCGGATGGTTGAAAGCAAGTTACAGAAATCAATTACACAGCATCAATATTCTAAAACCTAAAAAGAGAAGGATGATCTGTTACCGTATCGCTTATAATGTACGGTATTTTCAAATGAAAAAATGGTTTTAAAATAATTGCAAATAGTTCGATAGGATTTTATTTGCAGACGTGATTGCACATTGGTGCAATCTAATAAAAAATATAGTGTTTCAAATTTCATGCATATTCAAATTTAAATATCACGTGAGCCGACATTTTCGAGCATGGATAGTAATCGGACAAGGCTAATTTTAATCTACCGAATACTCTCAGCATGGTTTTATTTCAAATTGCTTTTCGATGAATCTATATCTCTTGATACACTTACATGACTTTGTCACAAAATTTGTCAATTGGGCAACAGGAATTCACATTTTGTAATGAGGAAATCAATAAAGGCCCAATTTCAGTCCGAATTCTCTCCGAGAACCGATTTATCGAATACTCATAGGATTTATATTTTTATACGTTTATGTATGTATTTGATATCTATTCAGGTGTAAGCGGCTACTCCAAGTAATTTGTTCTCCAACTAAAGGGAATAATTGTATTTGTATGAAGGTTGGCAAGTGAAAAAAAATATCTAACTTTTCAGAACTTTTCAAAACAATAGTAAATCGATATCGATAGCGAAATACCGGGATCGGCATAAAACCACGAGTCTTACTTAGAATATTATCATCGAGCTGTGCCTCAAGTTTCCTCAAAAACTTCACATGATTTCAAGGCTTCGCTTACGAGAGAACGAATAATTACGCGTTGCACAACAAAGGATGCTGCTATTCGCCTTCTTTCTTCAGCGATGGGATCAAGTAGCTTCTTTCCCGATGGATTTTTTATAATGAAAGAAACCAAGTAGAAAAATAAGATATCCATTCATCCAATCCTTGCCATGTATTGTTTGCCAAATAGAGATAAGTTTTTGCGACATTGAATATATGGTCATTTTTAAGACCGGCGGGAATTTTAAATCGAACACTGGACATTTTTATATTAATTTCGATTATAAGACGCACTTGAATTTTGGAAAAAAAATTTCGAAGAAAATACGATAGCATATTTTGGATAAACCCTAATAAGTCGACATTATGTCGCCAAATGGATTTCGTCTTCCAGTCGTATGTTGACGTTATTTGAATTATTTAAATTTTATTTATAATATACATTAATTATATACACATTATATACGTTATCATATACATTAATTAAATTTAAATTCTAGATTTGGTCATCTAAACCAACTATCAAAACCTTGTCAGTTTTATCTCTCGATCTACCCTTAGTGCCAGATGATAAACACCACAAAGCACTGCACATAAGGAAATCCCTTTCAAATTGGAGAACATACACGCTACGCTTTAATGTAAATCCACTTTTCAACCAGGCTCAATAAATTAACCTTAATACTGTTGATAGCACACAATATTCGTTCATTTCATCGGAATATATTTCTTAATGTTTTCAGTTGTTCAGCTATTTTTGCCTATTAATGCGCTGCGAAAATAAAAGAACGGGGTTACTGTGCAAGCCTACCAGTTTACTTCTGAAAGAGTAGATTTTGCGAAAGAGTGGTGATACTCGACTAATGACGCCACTCTAGAACAGTAAAGGGGGAATAACAAAATTGGTCAACGATAAGAATGATGCAAGTATCTTAAATATCAAAACAAACGCCTGCTCTCAAGACAACGCGAACGAAAGTCGTCTTATATTTGTTGAAAGAGCTTAATAGCTTATCCGGCGATAGTGATTTCGGTTGATTATACCTAAATTTTATGACGGTTAAAAGATTCTGTAGAATACATTTTTTTGTTGAATAATAAGTATGAACATTTACGAGTTTCTATAAATAAAAAAATAATAATAAATTACGGCACGACTTTGCCATCGATGCACGAGTGTATGATAAGACACAAGACACCCGTCTTTGTCTCACGATCTTCAGTCCGATAGGGTTAAAGTATGTAATCTACATATCAGTTCTCAATCAATATCACTGAGCTTCCAGGATCAATTTAGTAAAGATGATTTTATTATGATATCTCACTGTCTTTCGAAAATTGACTGGCCTCAAATCGTGTCTGTTGGCACGCTGGACGAGGCTGTATCGTAATTCTATGCCCTTTTAAATAATCTAAATAAAACAGAGTTTAAGGACTTTATTGTTAACTATAGGCAAATTTAAAGTTAAGCATACTTGCTAAAGTTTTCGAGAGTATCATTTCATAAACATAAACATCATTTCAACCCATTTCAACATAATTCTCCCATTATTATATGGTTAAATGAATTGAAGGAAATGTTCAACTCTCTCCGCTATATATATATTTTTAACTCTTCATATTCTCATTGGCAAGCACTATATGTTGAAATGTTGAAAATCTCTTAAGTATACGAAGAAGATGTATTGAAGTTTGCATTGCTATTCAAATAACAAGAAGGTATTATATTAACAAATTAATACATTTCAAATCGCATTAAGGTTTTATTTGTATTCATATTATTAAATTATTTACCTTGTTATTGTTGTTATTAATTATAATTAGTAATAAATTAGGAAGGGTATAAAACAGAAGCCTTCAAATACCAATTCCTTAACTCTTAATAAAATTTTCTCGTTTATTTTCCAAGCTAATTTTACTTCAGACAAATGCAGTTTTGTTCTTATTTTTTATGACGTATCTATGCAAACAAAAAAATCAAACCTGGTTCTAATTAAAAATGACAAACGATCGTGTTTAACCTACTCGAACATTGACTTCGGGTTGCTCTTTCAATTACAGAGCAAAATTTAAAACATTTATTTGTTTTCGTGTGTGTATGAGCAACATTGATAAAATAAATATATACAATACACTATGCTAGTGAATAAAGGAACGCTTATTTCCTTGGTAATCCTAAATTGAACCAGGAAATACCATTCACACAGCTACATACGAGGCACGTTCAGAAAGTAAGTGTACTGTGACCATAAAAGGCTGTGGTTATTTTTATTTTTTGAGTGTTAGCCACACTTTGTGGTGAAAGAGGGAGATCTCCTGACAGAGTGAGCAAAACAGAAATACGGTAGTATATAAACTTACGTCGTAGTGTCCAATTGCGTGAAAGATATCAGTAAGAAATCCAGCTAAGTGCAAGCGGGTCAATAGCGACGGCGAGTTTCTTGAGCGACTTGAATTGGATGGTGAAGATTTTCTGCACTTTATTGTAACTGGAGGTGAAACCTGAGTGGCTCATTACACGCCTGTGTCAAAAAGACAGCCATCATGTCAATTCCTCATCTACCAAAAAATTCAAAACCACAATTTCTAGCAAAAAAAATATGGTCTCAGTGTTTTGGGACCGAAAAGGCATATTTTTTGTCAAATTTCTGCCTCAGGGGAAGACCATCAATGGATAACGATGAGATGTTGGAATATTTTGAATGACGGCTCACCACATGCTTTGAAAACGGGATGGCGATTATGTGAAAAAATAGTCAAGAGGTGTACAGTTGCGTGGGCGAATAGTACATAGTAATTTTTGGTGGACCCTTAAATGCATAGCATCTAGTCATTGTTAAGTGTTCGAGTAACAACAATTTTTGAACGATTGCACGTCGAGCAATGGACCTTCAGCTCCACTTTCAAAATAAGACAATGGGGATGGAATGCGGCCGGGAGGTCTTCATTCTGGAAGCCTCCTATGACGCCTGATATATAAGGGTCCGCGCCCTTACTGAGGCTCTTGTCTTTTTTTTTTGTTTGGACTTCGGGCGAGAAGGATCTCCCCAGAGCGGCGCTGGATTCTAGGGTTGCGAAATCCAGAATCCAGCGCCGCTTGCCGTCGCACCCCCTTTGTTTGGTCGCCGTTTGTCGCCGGTTTTTCCACCTGTGAATCAAGAATAAATGCGTTGTGCGGCTAATCTGGTATTTGATTGAACTCCTGCGGTCCTTCTTCATTTCGAATACTCTCCCTGTCTCAACTCGAATTATCCTGACGAAAACTGTTGTCGGTCATCGGCGGTCCGTTGGTCATGCCGACTGACACGGACGCGACAACGAAGACTGCTTGACCTCTGCATGTCAGGCAGAATCAACGTAACAATATTAACTCCCAGAGGTCCGCGCGAACAGATCTGTTCGTCTCAAAATTACTACGCAGGAGTCCGGCGACACAGATCTGTGCATCTCGCCGACTCTTAAGTTTATACAAAAAAAACCACTTAGCGTGACGATTTATTCTTATCGGATTTAACATAGATGATGCCAGTGATAATAAAATTGATAATATCAAACAATTTATATGAAAAATATATTTTTTTAATTCGTAAATATAGAAATAATTTCACAGTCTCACCTAGCAAATGATATTTCTTTGTTTGTCATCCGTGTTAGATTGTTAACCCCAAATTCAAAGAAATGCTATATTTGTGAATCATTGTTTCAATTCGAACAATTACGTAAAACAACTTGGGCCTGCTAAAACCAATAAATTATGCAATTCCTAGTGTCGTTTTGAAACGCACTTGACAAGTTATATTTTTTTCTGTAAAATGTTCGACTCTGCTGTGAAAAAAATTCGACCCTTATTATATTACACTATACATCGGAAATAGGCACCATTCGTCGATGGCACATTCAACCATTATAAACAAATGATTCTCAAACATTCAATATATTTAAATTATTGAAATATAATGGCAATTGTTTAAAAATATTCGTGAGTTGCGAATTAATACTTATGTAATAAAGCAGATGTTTATTTTCGATTTTATTATATTTCAACAAAAGTAAAATAGTAATCGTTGCTGGAAAAGAAAGGAGCTAGTATCCAGTTAGTTTATTTTAAATTAGTGTATATTATAACAACCTTTTATAGTAATTTATTATTAATTTATTACTAATTGATCTAATTTTACAGTTGTTACATCGTTTCCTAGCGATCCTCGGTTAAGAAACACTGATTGAATCATATTTTTGTATGTATAAAACCATATCAAAGGCTTTAGTGAAAAAAATTATAATATATATCAATTGGTTAAATAGTTATCGTAATTTGAAGGTGAGCGCAAGAAATATGCCGTTTGCACGAAAATCGTCCGGCTCCCGCGCATGTTTTAGTATACAACTTCGCGGACCTCTAAGAGTTAATAATATCTTTCAAACATACGTTTTTTCTTAAAACAAAAATCTAGTACACTTACTTTCTGGACAATGCCTCATACATTCACCACTTATATATTGTTCTTTTGTCGTATGTATTTATGAAATAAAAACATTTATTGATGTGTAGCGTACAACCCCTAACCGAATTCTCGAGGACCAGTTATCTTCGTCGCCGACTGTATTCCAACAGCCCCTCCAACAGGCGATGGTATTTCAGGACGAGATTTCCCAGAATCACCGCTGCCGCATCATACGTAGCGTTGGCGAGAAGGACTCAGTCAATAGGGGGTGCAAATTTCAAAGACCAGATTTTCCTGTTTATTTATCCCGAAGCTTATTTTCCACTTGAGATCAGGGAAGCTACGAGGCTTAGATGGTACTTCCAAGGGACTCCATCTCGACCTAAGTTACGCGACTGAAACTGTTAAATATAGAATCATATAAACAATTATCTGGCATCTTAACTTAATAATAAACATCTAATTTTCGGACTAAACTTGCTCCTTCCAGAATTGGCAGCGAATTGTCCAAGCCCCCTTATTCCCTGCAAATACTTGCAGCAGCCACGATGGAGCAGGAAAACGCTCCCAGCAACACTCCCTGATTCACTGACTTTTACACCCGGTGCGAACTTGCATGGACGAAATGCATGGCTTATCTGTAAAATGTATGAAATATCATCACCATGCAATGGCGCTGTTGGTCTGTGCCGATTTAATTCGCTAGATTAACAGCGACATCTTCCGTCTCTCTTTCGACGTAATGTGTTAATTTAACAGCGACATCTTTTGTAGCGCCGCAAACACATTGCGTCTGTAAGAACGACGCCTATCGCTTCTTGCACGAGCGCCGTTTTCAGTTCGGCGATGACACGCAGAAGTAGGGAATTTTAGCTACGGAAAGATGAGCTTCCCGTGGTCAGATCTCCTTCTCATGATTAACCCTTTGAGTAGTGAATCAGTTAACTCAGCGTGCAAGAATGCTCTTTATGAATTATTGGAATTCGATCGCTAATATGCGACTGTATTCTTCAAAAGGTTAATAACTAAGTTATCCAAGACGAGTGTCATTTTATTCGACGTCTATTCACCTTCTTCCATCCGCCCGGCAACACAACGACCCGAGAGCAGAACGGACCCGCGTGCGAGCACGGCCATCTCGACGAGCACGTGGGAGCGGGGCGCCGCCCGGAGATGTCTTGCGAGCGCCCCCGCTCCACCCCTACGCTACATGTCAAAAACTTTTTCGCTAAATTCTATTATTACAAATTTACAGCTAACGACCTACTTTAAAATACAGGCCGAATGATCAATAGTGCGGCGCATGCTTTTTATTAGCTCACCCGATCAAAACCAACAACATTGAATTATAAAAACCATTTAATTTTTTGAAATATCATTTTAACCCTGCATTCCAAACGATTTTAAGTTTGAATTTGTCTAAAATTATATTTCTGGTGATAAAATGGTATATTACCCAAATAAAAATGGTTTTCGATATTATGATACTTTATTGTATACATATATAAGTACAAGTGATAATTTTCTCACTTCCTTCTTATAATATGGTACAAGTGTGGAAATATAACTTGTAGAGAAAAAAATCCAGGAAGTGAATAAATGGGTGATTTGTCCTAAAATGAGAAGTTTATCTATCCTAAATAGTAGCTCTGATGTTTCAAAAAATAAAAACATTAGCATAGCTCTAGATAATTGTAATCGCGGCTGGAGTACAAAATATCGAGGCTATCTCGACATTGGAATTCAAAGGGTTAAATTCCTAAAGAAATCATAACAAAAGTGCACTCTTTTTCAGATGAAAATCGATGCAATCTTTTTTTTAAACCAAAAATTAAATTCGAATTTATCTAATTTCCGAACCTTTTACCGAACCAAATATACTAATTTTACCAATAGATGGATCATAAATATGAATAAAATTTTGGTCTTAAATAATCGTCCATCGTACTTTAAAAATGAGCCACTTTGCCCAATTCTTATATAAATTATATTTTAATCCACCACCGAAATAATATGACATATTACTTGAATAAAATTGAAAATCTCAAATACAATACAAGATAAATTGCTCTGCGTGGAATTATTCAAAATAATGTTTAAATACGCTGCCGAAACAATAAATATTATTTATAATGTAAATATAAAGATCGTTTTTTAATTGTCAATCAAATAAATTCTCAAGTTAAAATTTAATTTAAATGGCATTGCAATTATTTAAACCTTATTTTTTTAAATTTAATTTTAGATGTATTTAAAAATTAAATATTGATCTATTTATATAATCAGGATTGTTTGATAGCAAATCATTTCATGTACAATTAATCGATATTGGGCATCATTGAATAAAAATAAAACATTAAAGTCGTCCGAAAGAAATTTTTTTTTTGCATAAAATATAAGCTATATTTTTTCATTTTATATCCCCATTAAAAAATTCTGAATTTGTATTGCTTGTTATAAAAGAATCGATGTCATGTTCGAATTGACGAATGACGTTTCAAGGCTATGGTCGTATAAGTTACTCTGTAGGTGGAATTTTATCTTGGCATATGCATACGCCATTTACACGTCGTTCGTGCCGTCATGGTACTTATAATAATTATATATATATTTAACATGAATGAATCATAATAGCCAAGATACGCCTCTTCCACACCAATTTGCTTGCAACTCTACACGTTGACTGTCTTCTCTGAAATTCCATCATGTTCGGAAATAGGAATATGTCAAACAGCACTCTGTACTTGCCTATGACCAGTGAAGACTTACCTAACCGGCGAAGCTTTTGGAGGGTTTGTATTTGTTTTTTTATTATTACAACACAATGCATAACTATTTTAAATATTTTGA
This sequence comes from Stenopsyche tienmushanensis, assembly GCA_008973525.1. NCBI lineage: Eukaryota > Metazoa > Arthropoda > Insecta > Trichoptera > Stenopsychidae > Stenopsyche > Stenopsyche tienmushanensis. The sequence goes on from WACJ01000526.1 coordinate 802,013, forward strand.
AACTTAATAAATGTATAAAAGAAGTACATCTAAATATTTTGGTTGATATGTGTAATTTTAACTTTGATTAATTAGGTTATGTTATTTTTAGTGATTTTGCAAGTAGCGCATTTTATGCGATATTATATCAGGTGTACTTTTATATATTAGGTAAAGTGGAAAGTAATCAAAATTTTTTGCTGGTGAAAAACATGTTTTATTTAAAAATCTTACATATCAGATTACTCTTAAAATGTATATATTTTTCCATCTAAAAAACTCTGCAAGGAACGAAATAACTAGTAATCTGATGGTGCCAAGTCTAGTGATTATGGGGGATGCTAAACCATTCTCCACCCAAGTGTATTAACAAGTTATTTCAGCAGTGTGGGCCACACGTTGATATATTAGGGGTATAATGTGTGACGGTTAATCAAAGCAGACCTCTTATTTATCAATTGACTTTGTATTCAGTCTAGTAAACTGCAGTATTTTTTAGCCATGATTATTTCTCTGGATTTCAGCAATTCAAAATAAATTATACAATGAATAACCCATTAAACAGGACTTTTTTCATAATAAGACCTGATTTAGGAGTTGTTTTTGGTGCTTGCTGTACCGATAGCCATTCTTTTTTGCGTCACTTATTGTCGTACATAATCTATTTCTCGTCTGCAGTCACCATGTATTCTAAGAACAGCATTTTAGTATCTTCGTCGAGGAAAGATTCATACATGCGTATGTACGCTGCCTTATTCTCTTCCCTTAATACATGCTGTACCCATATATGCCTTTTTTCCACACTTTGTTGATGTTTTGCAAACTTCTTTGAATGCTGAACTATGAATATCCGCTCATTATTTATTAAATGAACATATTTGAATTGGCTTCAATTTCTGAAGTTATGAGATCTTCATCGATAACTTTGGAGATCCACTTCTTGGTTTGTCTACTAAGGAAAAATTGCGCAATTTAAATTTTTTAAATAAATTCTGTCTATGAAATCGCCAGAACTTCACCATAAATTGCACAGATGTTTTTAGTTGCCGTAATAAAAATATAGTTTGCTTAGAACAAAGCCTTCTATTATTATTAGGGGTTGTTTTTTAATTTTTTGTTTAAGACACACTCTCCAGTTATTGACCAAATACTAGCAAAAGAAAGACGTGCAATCTGATCAATAGATGAAATACAACTTAACATCAAAGTTACTAATTAAAAAAAACTCCCTTTTGTCTGGATACCCGTAATACTAATCAACCAAAAACTTCCATCATTTTCTATTACCCGTTGCCAGCGTAAAGATAATTTTAAGTCCTTTGATTTTTTTCACTGAAAAATGTATGTAAGTGCATTTTTACTTTTCCAATATTGCTAATTCTTTTACATCTAAATGTATGCTCTAACGATCTGAAAAGTCAATAATCCGATGGTGCGAGATCAGGTGAATAGGTCAGACGAGGTACAATATCCAATCCAAGCTTCCTTTTTTTTCCGGTGCTATTTGTGTAGCACACAGTCTTGCGTTATCACGAAGAAGAATCCTCTTTTAGTTATCGGCCAAAACAGATCGTACTATATGATCTCTTGTTTCTTTCGTTCTAATTTTTCACAATAAACGATCGTTGTAACGATCTGATCAGGTTTGAGCAATTAATATTGAATAACTACAGAAAAATACCACCACACACAAAAAAGGACCTTCTTTATTTTTAGTATTAATTGAGGGGTCGGAACAGGTTCTTGTCCGGAAGAAAGCCATTGTTTTTTTCCTACAGGATTATTGTATAGCGTAGCAGCAGGTTCATAACCTTTTTAGGCTCACGGACCACTAATATTCACAATTTCAATACAGCGGACCACTTACTGCACTTTTTTGTTAAATTTTATATTAGGAGTGCAAATTAGTTTAGTGTTTTATGAATGTTTCATAGTAACAGCTGATTTCGGTAGTTTCAAAGAGATTAGACATCTGTCAATAATATTCAGTTTATATCGCTTTGAGTTTCATAAAAAAAACCTGTTTTTTACTGTGTTAAATATGTCAAATTTTGTGTTAGCTAAACAGCGTAAGCAGGAGGTTTTCGATTTCTGCTTTAATTGGAAGAAAAGTACAGCTGATGTGCATTGAATGCTTATGAAAGTTTTTGGTAACAATGCTTCAACTAATAAATCATGTAGGGAACGGTTTCGACGTTTCAAGAATGATGATTTCAGTGTTGAAGATAAGTCCCGCTTTGGACAGCCAAAAAATTCGAAGGTATTGAAAGCATTACTCAATGAAAATCCGAACTAAATGCAAGAGAAATTTGCAGAATCATTGGGAGTGACTCAACAAGCAGTTTCTGTATGATTGAAATCCATGGAAATGATTCAAAAGCAAAGCAATTGGGTGCCTGGTGAACTGAAACCAAGAGACGTTGAAAGTCAATTTTTCACCTGCAAGCAGCCGACTCAAAGGCAACAAAGAAATGCTTTTTTTCATCAGATTGTGGCTGGGGATGAAAAATGCTCACTCTACAATAACCCCGAGAAGAAAAAATACTATACTAGGCCCAATCAATCGTTGTCATCGACCTCAACATCAACACCAAAGCCAAATAAAGTAGAACCTCGATTAACGAAAATCCGGATCATCGAAAATAATCATAATTGATAAAGAATGACAGGGAAAGAATGAATAATTTTTATTTGTCTGGATTTACATACACATATAATAAATTATTATAATCAATTATCAATTTTGACTTTAAGCTAGCTCTTCTTGTAGAAGCTGCCAATTCGCAATTACTCCAATAAGATATATAAGTAATCGCAAATATCTTTTTCGTCTTCTCGATCTTGTTATTCCGAGGCAGATAATTCTTTAATTGTTTCATTCTCATTCAAAATTTGGAATCCAGGATCGTTTGCATCACAATTTAACCACTCGGTTACATCTTCTTTGTCGCATTCAGCACATAGAAATTTTATCGTAAACATATCATCAATCTGGTTTAAACATTCTATAGATGAGTGGGATGGTGCATTGTCTAGTAACAATAATGTTTTCTTTTATATTTTTTTATTTTGAACAATCTGGATAATCGAGTTCCTGATAATGGAGGTTCTACTGTATATTCAAAAATAAGAATTTAATTGTAAATCTATCTGCTGGCTTTGCGTACTATGATAATTATTTATTTTATATATAACTCTAATCTTAGCAAGTGGGAGTATTTTGCACTGTACAAAAATATAATATTTTTACTATCAATGAACATACATCAAGGTTCTTATCTTGAAGCATGTACTGTAACATTTTTCCTCGTTATTTAACCAAATTTTTCATATATGCTAAGGTTATTGTTGAATAAATGCAACAAAAATGTGCATACGAAACATGATTGTCAAGAGCCACAAATTTGCAACTAAATTGTTAGAGGTTCGTATTATCAAAATGGTTTTAGTGGAAGTATCAACATTAGTTGCATTCCTAACTAACAATCTAAAGGTATCTATAACGCTTGTATTTAATTTTTACAAATCAGTTCTACAACTCAAATTGAATGCTTAAAAAAATATATATATTAACACATTGTCGTCAGGTTATACATAGCATTGTCTTTCGCTTGATGCAGGTGTATTTGCTTCAATTATCTTGTTAGTCCCTTTTTTATAAAGCTAATGAATCACATGAGCACATCTCTCGAGACTACTAATAGTACACGTAAGAAATGCCAACAATATATTAGGCACATTTTAAATCACAAAGTCTCGAGTTCCAAGACTTTTTCGTTGAAAGTCCCGGGACTTGATACAGTAAAATAGCCTAAAAGTTCCGGGACGTCTCAACACAGAATCCCTACTCCAAACTTAGTGGAATCCCATTCGAGCATAAACGTAGTTTATTTACTTCCCAACACTGCAAGCATTTTAGAGCCGATCGATCAAGGGGGTATTGCTAACTTCAAAGTGCATTATTTAATATCTCAGAAGGATTGGTCAAACGTAACGATATCATATATGTTAGGTATTTGGAATAAACTATTGAATCGTAATAATAATTTCAATTTAAATAGACAAGATGTAGTAGAAGAGGTAACTAATATCATTGTACAATTTAATCTGGACGTCGTTGACAGTGAAGATATGTCAACTTTGAGAAAATTATGTTAAAGAGTTCACAAATCAAGATTTGATAAGATTGATGAAGAACAAGCCATAGAAAAAATCAAAAAAGTTAAAATTTAACTTGATAAATATAATGAACTACCTAAAAAGTTTGAGCTTAAAAACGTAGCTGCAGATTTGAGCCAAATCGGAAATGGAATCCAACAATATGAAAATATAAACCCAGATACTGATAGATTTTCAAAGGTATGCATAGACTCATAGAGTAAGCACTCGCCTGTTATGTTAAAATTTATAAAGAAAAAGAAACGGCAAACTATATATTTAATACTATCTTTTATATTGAGTACAACTTACGATCATTTTGACTTACATCCAAGGTGGCGGATCAACCCCAGCGTAAGTCGAGAATTGACTGTATACTGATTTTTAATCAAGTCTATCACTTACAAATACATTTTGGACACAAAATAATTACTACATATGTGATTTAACCCAATAAATAGCGCTAAGAATTAATGAATTTGTACCAATAAATAAATATTAAAATGTGCTTGGGTCAACATAAAAATGCAATCATTAAAATTTTATTTTCAATAAGAGTAAGGTTTTTTATTATAAAAACTTAAGCTCTGTCATCGGTTAACACTAATTTTTAATAGCAAATGATACATTTACAACAGCAAATGCATTCATGTTATATGGTTCGAAACACTAACTTTAAATTAATCCACTTTTTTTGCTAGTTTACTTTAGATAGATTGTAAACACCAACTTCTGCGGAAAAACCTTAGAAGACCTTGAAAAATGATGAATGTGCATGCAAGAGTAGATTGATGGCAAGAAATTAGAATAATGGGTAATAAAAAAAGGGCACGCTACAAAAAAGGACCATTTTAGGTAGGCTGATATTTGTATGCACAAAATGCACTAACGTTATTTGTATAGAAAAGTATGTGTGTACAAATTTTAAGCTGCCAATTTGACTCGGAAATGCATTTTTTGTGCCAATTTTGATCCTTTAGAACATGTTGATCATTTTTGTCTTAATAATATTTTAGCTAAATGTGATATCATTATACATGTTTGAGTAAATATAAAGTTTAATATGTTTTTTTGTGTGTTTAAAGTCAAAGTGACGAGAATAACGTCAGTATTTATAGGGATTATGCTTAAAAGTATTTTAGAATATGATATTGATGACTTCGACATATACAAATTCGTATTTGTTGAATTTAAGTATCGGTCGATTTATAGCTGTCGCCAGAAAAACATGTTATTTTTTTTTATTAACATCTCGTTAGCAAATAAATGAGTTATTTTTGCTTTGCTGACAACCTTGGAAGGGATTTAAATTGGGCTATACGTTTTTATGCAGAATTTCAATCACTTGCATCCTTTTTTGTACTCTTCTGCTTCATAACTTATGGTCCGCTTATTGTTTCCAGGACTCAGGATTTAAAAAAAATTACATATTAACATTTTTGCCAATGTTAACCAAAAGATAGTGAAATTCATAAAAAAATATACTTCCTGTACGTAATGCGTTAATAAAGTGATGAATAAAAATCATCAAGAAAGTTGTATCTTGTTTTTCATATATTCTCCATCAAATAAACAATTATCATCTTGTTTAGAATAAAATAAGCAATTTTGTTAGTTTACATAAATATTTGTTTGAGTTTTGTCAAACTAAAAACTTCATCTTATTAACATACACATTTTTGTTATTTTTTTGTTTACACGTTACATGTTTTCCAATGCTTAAGTGATTTTGGTATTTTACATAAGGGTCAAATTTTTGCATTTCTTGATTGTAAATAAAAATAACTTCATATCTCGCTATTTTGGCAAGACACTGCTAATTTGCTTCACTAATCTGTATTTATAGACATGATAAATTTCAACATTATGTTTGAATATAGATCTGATCTAAAATACTTTCAAGATGAAAAATATTTATCTTATCGGCGACTCATGTGAATCTTGATTCCCAACGCACTACAATTAGTAGTTGAGACGAACTTTTGAATATTCTCGCGTTTCTTTTTTATATCATTAATTGTGGATCGTCCCACGCCGTACTCACTTGCCAACTTACAAAAAGATTTCAATATGATTTAGGCAGTCTAGAATTTCACTTTTGCATTTTTCACATTGGCGAAGCTTTGCCGTACATATGTACTATACTTGTGTTGGCATATCGGATTACACAGATATCCAGGGCCGGTTTACTGCGGATCTGCTGTATAGTATTTTAATGAACCTAACCCTTTTTTTTGTATTTCTTGCGAATTTGTCCCATCACAGTAGCTAGTTTTGCCGACATCTGTGCCCATTCAGTAAGATTAACATAAATGTATCCTTGTTAAGTTTAATTGTACGCCCACCCCTCACTTAACACGAAAGATACAATCTGCTAGATCACCATGTTAAATGAAACTGTGTAAAGCGAAATTAACAAATGTATGGAAAAGAGGGGATAGGATTTTGCTTAGAAATATTAATGAAATATATACGTATTACTATTGAAAATTTATTGAAACGGATAATAATTATTATTCAATGTCAATTTCACTACAAAATATTAACAGGGGTTTTTTATTTCTTCTTTTTGTGTGAATATCATCTCGCTATTGCTTATGATTAAATTTCGGTCATGTTCCACCGGCCGTATCAAGAAATCAGTAATCTATTTGTCTGTGTTTCTTCCTCCGATCCCTCGCCTCCTATTGAACGTGCGATATTAATAATTTATTCCGGTATTTTTTTTACTTCCCATTTAAAATGGACTCCGTATCCCGTTATCGTAATTAACTGTTATTCTTAGAAATACGTACAGTTACAGTGTACGATGCAAGCTTAATTTTATAATATCGACAAAATGAAAACCCTGTTGAAGCGAAATTGTGTTAAGCGAGTACCGCATTAAACGAAAGATGTGTGTACTTTAATATAATTTGTTTCTTGTGAGTATTTTACTCTATTATGTTTGTTGCTATTTTTAATTGCTAAAAGCTTTGCATCACTTTCACTTTATGTATTATTTAAATGCATGTTAAGGCTCTCTGCATCTGAAGATTAAAATGTTAAATTTCTTGACCATTGTAGAATGGTACCTCTATTTTAATAATGTTTTATTTAAAATAAAATCTGTCTCAATAACTTTGTGTGGCTTATCTTCTAGATGTCACACTCGTCATTAACTAATCAATTTTATTATACATTAAATTAATAAATGATCGTATCTGCAGTTACGTATACATACGTATTTGGCTCTTACGGCCCTATCAAAGAGCCTCAAACACAGGCTATTACGGTTGTCCATCAATAGTTGTATAGATTTAGTCATATAGAATTTTTATTTTTTCACAACATTCACATAAAAATTGTATACTTTTTTTTAATTGTACTTTATTTTTTCCCAGGTTTCGGTTTCTGCTTTCATAAGAGCACTACCAAATTAAATTTGTATTGGATTTGTATCGTTGACAAAAATAACAAACTTTAATTAAACCCAAAATTTAAATAATTACATTTATTAAAAGTAAGAATTTGGGAATCAACAGAATTTTGTTTTTCCTGATGAATCCTTCATTAATATATGTGTGTTCTTCTAGTTGCTTAAACTTCTAGTTAGTATTCCAAAAATGAATGACAAATGTACTAATTATAATAAATAAATTGAATTTCAATTCAATAATATTAGTTTAACTGTAATATACCCAATACGGTGTACAAACTTATTTTGTCACTAGTATGAAAATAAAATCAGCCTCCAACAAGATCCTTTAGTGCTTACAATTTACTACATTGTTTTTTAAACTCATATTCTTTAACATAAATATTTATTTATAACCTTATGACGGTTTACACTTTGCACCTTGTGTTTGTCTCCTTCGCGCATGTATTTTTTCATTTGTGTTTTTGTGAACGTGTACAGTGAAATTTAATTTTGTATCTAATAATCTCTTTGTAGTCATCTTTTTTTGGATTCTCTAAAATCGAATTACGACCAATGTCTAGGAATCATATATAAAGTTTTACTATTTATATATCAGATAGACCATGCTATATTTTAGTTCTATAAAAATAATAAATTTCTGATATATATTTTAGTAACATTTATCATTCTAAAAAGACTGTTCATAGTTTTTCAATGTTCAATAAAAAATAATATATTAATAAAAGATTATCAGCCTGTGATAAATCCATAGCTAAACAAACTAATATTTATATCATTTTAAAAAATGCATGAGACTCTCGGGTAGTAGAAGTGAAACTTGACTCCCAGGAAAAGTCGATTTTATGCATTGCATTTTTTTCATTTATTAACTAAAAGGTGAAGCTGTGTGTGTGTAAAATATAATTAAAAAAAAGCCTTGCTATTGGTCTGGTAGTTGCTTTATGTTACGTATAGACACATACACAGCATTAGCGGCGCAGCACATGCGCGTAGCGTGTCTATAATGTGTGCGACGGATTCAGAGAGAATAGAAACGATTCTCTTTCCTTTCCAATTAACTACCTGTTAGAGTTTCACTTTTTGTTATGTTTAAGCCAATTTGTCCTACCGCACCTATAGAAGTTTCACTTCAAAAGGAAATGCTTATTTTTTTAATAAACATGCATATACATCCTTATATTTGATTAATATTAATTACGTTATATTTAACTTTCAGTGGTGGAATCAACTGTCGCGTCTGCAACGTAGTCTAATTTACGTATTGTTTCTCATCATCTGTATAACTATTATATACTTTATACCGGACGGTGCTAACAAATTATCAAATGTTCAAGAAAAGGTAATATACTATAATTATTTATGACAATAATTTTAATGTTCTGCAAATTTGTATTCAAAAATAAATTAAGTAAAATTATTCTTTGCCATTAGGATGTGTTTATGTTTGATAAACACTATTGATAACTTGAAAAAAAAGTCAACATATACCACCCAAATGATAAATCTACCCTTAACAAACTACACTAAGAATTGAAATTATTAATGATTCATAATTTATTTTTATAGGATATAAAAAATACTGTTTTAAGTAAATTAAAAGGTCAAAGAATTGGAAATGAACAAATAACTGTAAAAGAAGTGCCTGATGCAGAAATTGAAAATCAAATTCAAGTTGAATTTGACAATGCTCCCATTATTCAGCAGCAACAAATACAACAACAGCAGGTTGATGAACCCCAGCATATGGAGAACAAAGTTAAATTTAATGGTATGCGTTTATTGTACTATTACATTCATACGCTTAAAATATTTTGCAATGTAACATACGAGGGGGCGTCAGGTGCAGCACCACACGTTGACCCCAGCTTCTAAATAGATGGCTTCCCAGGTTCACTACCAGTTCGTACAATATCTCCGCGTAGGAGGGAGAAAAATATGACTTCTTGGTTTGGGTCTTTATTTACAACAAGGTAAAGATATCGGAGAAGTCAGCGGAAAGATCATGGCGATATCGCTCTTATCGCCTTTAGGAATTTTATGGCCAACCTTGGTCTGGCACATATGTTGCGCTTTCGCAAAGCCTCATTGTCCGCTTTGATTAATATCTGAATGAATTTGTTTGTTGCTAGATTGAAAATGACGTATTCGAGTCACTTTTAAATTGCATAAAAAATGTTTGGCCTCCATCATGGCATTTATAAAGCCATATTTTCTGTTTATTAACATTTTATTTATTTTCTAAGGTCCAACAAATGAGAAGCAGCAAGCTGTTGTTGATGCATTTCAACATGCATGGAGAGGTTATAAAAAGTTTGCTTGGGGCCATGATCACTTAAGGCCCATTACCGGAGGTTATCATGATTGGTTCTCTCTAGGCTTAACTTTGGTTGATGGTCTTGATACTGCTTATATAATGGGACTAACTGATGGTAATTTTTGATTCTAAAATGAAGACTTGTTTTGAATACCGGATGGTAAAGCGTAAATATTTTTTTCACATTTAAGAATTTAAAGAAGCAAGAGATTGGGTTTCTACTGAACTGTCGTTTGACGTCAACAAAGATGTGAATTTATTTGAAGTAACAATTCGAATTCTGGGAGCGTTGTTAAGTAGTTATCATCTTTCAGGAGATTCTATGTTTTTAGATAAAGCAGTAAGTATAAATTGTTTATCAACATTAATTGCTTAATAGTTAATTTCTCATCGATAAATTTAACTGCTTAGATTACAAATTATTGCATAAATAATGGAAATACCGTCAACCCTCCTATAGTGTCCATTACGTTTGCAGTGTCTTTTACGCAAGAAACAGGTAAAATGCGTAATTTCAATGCCCCCTCGTGCACGTTAGTTATTTGCACTTGTTAACAAATTAAACACTTGCAAATTTTGTACAAATGTTGCCTAACATTCTATAGTATGCATGATCCCTATCTCAACGCTATAGAAGGGTTGACTGTATATATTTAAAAAAATTATAAAAACCATTAAATATATTGAAACTTGCATTATCGAAGCATTACTTAGATTATTAAATACTTGTGAGACCATTGGCGCAATTGATTGGAGATCTCTGATTTGGCATTCAATTCCTTTTCGGTCCTCGATATGCGCGTTTTCTCATTAAAATTTAACTATTACGCTGCTTGTAAGCGGTAAATAGTTTTACAGTTGAATGTTGGTATTTTAACCACAATTTCTATACACCCATAAAAGTGGAATCGTATATTTCAAAGGATGAGAATAAATTTTTTGAATCCCTTGAATTATGTGGTGGGTCAAATACTTTTTGAGCCCCCTAATTTTTTGAGGTCGCGCGCCTTCTGCGTCTGTAGGTAAATCCGCTAATGAATTTTATGTGTAATACCAAAGTAACGTTTTTTTTTAATTATAAACATGCTCAATTTTTCAGATTGACTTGGGTGAAAGACTTTTACCGGCTTTTGAAACACCTTCTGGAATACCTTATTCAGATGTGAATTTGGCTACAAGGCGTGCCCATTCACCAAAGTGGTCTCCTGATAGTTCAACGTCGGAAGTGACAACTATTCAATTAGAATTCAGGGATTTATCAAGATGCTCACAAGATTCCAGATTTGAGGTACATACACATAATCTTATATCACGGCTTAGGACTATCGTAACTCTGTTTTTTCCTTATTTTTAGAATGCCGCTGCTCGTGTTTCATCTCATGTGCATACCCTTGAAAAGACGCATGGATTAGTGCCAATATTTATTAGTCCAAATTCTGGTCAATTCTTATCCTATTCAACAATAACAGTGGGTGCAAGAGGTGATAGTTACTACGAATATTTGTTAAAGCAATGGATACAAACTGGGAAAACCATCGATTAGTATGTATTTTATATTAATATTTTCACATTACAAATAAGAAATTAAAGACAATTTATTTTTTGCACAAAATGCGAAGTCTAAAATTTCCTAATTGCAGCGAAAATGTCTATTTGATTTGCATATGAATATTACAATTGATTGATTTTTAATATTTTCTATGTGACGGCTTGTAAATTGTATATTAATTGTACATATATAATTTACATGAGCATTTTTAAATTTACATAAATCTGATTATTCATTTTATATTTTTATAAATGTACGCATACCTATTTTATCAATTATGGCAGTATATTTCAATACGTTCTATAAATTTAATGTGATTTGGTGGCGGTGATAATGGCATTAGAATTTTAATCATATGAATTATATAATATATGCGGGTGTGACTGCAGCGTTAAAGTTGGATGTATTGCATGCAGGCCTATATATCTGAATTGGTTATATTTTTATTTAATTATTTATAAGTGAATGTATTAGCAGCGGTTATACATACATAGAAATATAATCAGATAACTTGAAGGGTATATAATTATCAAATGACATGTGATAATGAATTTTGAGAAAGATATGTAAATAACTAACTAATGAGATAACTCATCAGTAATGAGAAGATGCTAAATTTAAAAGTATAATATATGATATATGCCTATGTGATGAAAAAAACCCTAAAGTTATCGTTTTAGCGAATGCTTTGATTTTATTTCTTTTAAAAATGTTTCCTGATTCTTTTAAAAATTCTGACCCCGGCAGTTCTACTTTCTCGGTCTCCATTGCATAGATCGTAGACTTGCCTCTACTGTGTATATATAGCATAAAGTAACCAGTAGATCAGTGGTTTGCCTATTTTATTATATATTGCACAAACACAGCTTAATTTTTTAGCATACAATTTCTATTGACCACTTAATGCCTGGGGATTTTTTTAAATAGAACTAAAAACACAGGCAATAAATCAATATAAGTAAAATTCGTTAAAAAAAAGCAATTTTTCACTAATTTTTGAAACATAATACTTGCAAAATATTCTGTTTTTCAATTAATCAAAGTAGGAAATGATATGCGAACACAGCGATATGCGGTTTGTTTATCGTATGTAATGCAGACAAGTCAAAACGTGCTACCAGTGCTCGGATTGACGCGATGCGACACATTCGCCGCAGGCAACCATTGCTCGTTCAAAAGTATTAAATGCTTGTATAAGAAAAGAGAAGTAAGAAATTTTACTTCTACTGCGCGAGAGTCTCATGCATATTTTTGTTTAATATCGATTTTTAAAGGGATGAAGTATAATAAATTGTGGACATGTTTTTATTCATGTAAACAGTTGTACTTAATTGAATTATAGTGAACAATCAAAAAATTTATAAACAATATTTTAAATATATTCAGTTTTCAATTTTTATAAATCTATTAATTAATTATGGGACATTTTTTTGTTATTCTAGCTTGAAAGACGACTACATAACTGCCATAGAAGGCATACAAGAGTTGCTTGTTAGAAAAACATCTCCTAATAAATTTGTTTTTCTCGGAGAATTAGTATCAAGCGGGAAAAATCAAAAGGTAGTTTTATAGATTCAATATAGATAGAGTCCACCTCCTTTATCATTAGAAGACTAATATAAAACTTTTTAAAGGAATTGAAACCCAAAATGGATCATTTGACATGTTATTTACCGGGAACTTTGGCATTGGGTGTGAAGAATGGTATGCCCGAATGGCATATGCAACTTGCCCAAGATCTCATGTATACGTGTTATCAAACGTATGCATCTCAGCCGACATTCCTTGCCCCAGAGATAACATATTTCAATTTACAGGTTTGTATTTACTTGGAGATGAATATAAATTATACATAATGTAATATAAAATTCTATTTAATTGCTTATTCATTTTAGAGCGAGGCAGAAACTGATTTATATGTAAAAAACAATGATGCTCATAATCTATTGAGGCCAGAATATTTGGAAAGTCTTTGGTATATGTACCAATTAACAGGCAATACTACATACCAGAAGTGGGGTTGGGAAATATTTCAGGTATATAGAGATTAGTTTTAAAAATTGATGTGAACCATATTTATATGTTTTTAATTGAAAGTCAAAAACATGTATCCAGTAGCATTATTTAACTTTTAGAAGTAAATTGAAATTATACCTCTTTCCGATATTCCGAGCAAATCGTCATGCTCATGATTGCTGAATAACTGCTGCCGTTGCCTTAATGATGCTCTTTATGACCATCTTCCATCCAGTGTACAAGTTTGTGACATTAATGCGGCTTTTTCGTTGCTTGTGCATCGCTTACGTGGCTTCTCTTTGTCGGCCTATAACTTTGCGAATTTTATTTATATCGACTTGAAATTTACTGAGCGTATTCTTAGACATTGATTCTTTCCAATATACTTACTTATTTTTGGTGGTGCTTATATCCCTATCAGAGAGCCCCGGCCACTGACAACGCTTGCCGCTACTTTCGTTTGTCCTAGGCCTCCTCTCTCCAATTGCCCAGGCCTAAACGAGGGGCTTCTTTTTTCACTTGATCAGCCCAGCATAGCCGAGGTCTTCCGACAGGTCTACTACCACCCGGTTGAAAATCTATAACGGCTCAGGGGACTCGGTGTGTCGGCAACCATTCCACATGACCTGCCCAATGGAGACGGCGGGTTCAGACGAAGCTAGTAATAGATGCCTCGATGTACATGACCATGATCTCACGATTGGACCTCATGGTTTCAGAACCCGAGGTGTCGTCTCGGAGAGGTCTGACAGTTTTTCTTACAACTTTCCTCTCTAACCTCTCGAGGCGCATCGCATTCTAAGCAATCATGCTCCATGCTTCACCCCTGTAAACCACTAACGGCCTAATCAAAGTTTTATATATTTTAGTTTTAGACGATAGTGATTTATTTCCTAATATATTCTTCAGGCTATGGTAGCACCAGTTGCCATATTGAATCCTGAAAGTTATTTCATTGTACGTCAAGTTCTTCTCTGTGAGGATAGATCCTAAATATTTAAAATCCTGGACCCTTTCAATTACATTGTTATTGGCACTCGCAGAGGAACATCTTCCAGTATTCACTCTCAAAACTGTCATTAATTTAGTTTTATCATAATTGATTGACATACCGAAGGTAACAACAGCCCCGTCGATAGACGTAAGCGCCGCTAAAGCTTCCAACCTCGATTTCGCCACGACGTCGGCTGCAAAGGCAAGATACATTATATCTTCATTCCATGGATGTATGTATCCCAATTTCATCAAGGAATCAACAAGGCAGAAACCTACCTTAACAATTTTATTCATCATTGCCATTTTTTTAATTGATGTTTTTAAATAGTTTGTATTTCATCATGTTTTTAATTTTATTGTAAAATTTCAGGCATTTGAGAAGTATACAAAAGTCCAAAATGGTTACACGTCCATAAGCAGCGTCAAAAATGTCGATAACACAAGACCAAAGGATATGATGGAGTCATTTTTCCTAGGAGAGACACTAAAATACTGTTATTTACTCTTCAGTGATGACCGATATTTATTAGATTTGAAAAAGTATGTGATAAATTCAGAAGCTCATCCTTTCCCCATTAGAGATGAATGATGGGGACAATGCTAGTTTTCTTTTCACCTTTGAACATTTTATTAGTCATAAATCAATGAATTGGGTGAAATTTCATTGCTTTTATAATGGGAAGAATATTGATACGACGTTGCTGGCAAGTACTATTGTATTTTTACTTAGTTTTTAAATAAACTTTATGTAAAATATGTACATCTCAATGAAATATTCATGTTGTGTATATTGGCTGTCAAGAAATATTTTATGTATGAAATTTTTATGGTCATTTCCATGTATGTCCATGAAATTATGTATTTACAATTATTTTAAATAAGATATTTTATATGTAAATAATTGAAACATAATGCAGTTAATATTGTGCAATATGAAAAAATCTGTATTTATGAAACAAGAATGTCTTTCTAGATAAATATTGTTATTATAAAAAATATTTTTAGGTAGGCGTTCAAGTATTTGAATGAATTTCAATGATATTTCTCCCTGGCAAGTTTTTATGAGGTCTCGTTCCGGGAATTAATATCATACAACCAATAATTAAAGATTTTACAATTTAGATAGTAAATAAAATTTTAAGGATATTTATATGTGTATAAAATCATTTGTGTATACAAATATGTAGCTTGATTCTTGTCATAACTTTAAGAATTTTAATTTTGTAGTAAATTTTCATGTGATATTTGTGTTAATTCCACGTATACATTTTATTCACAGAAAGATGTTTTGAATCTAAAAATTTTGACGAAGATGAGAAATACTAAATTTGATCATACATATATATTTATATTTACACTATTCATTTTTCCGTGCAATATAGTTGTTAAACATATTGTTCTATTTATATATACATAACCCCTTCCTATAAATAGATATTGAAGAGGCCCATAGTTCTGTAGTGGACTGTCAGTGGCTGCACTATGATGATATATATAATGTTTTTCATACTACTGTAACAGATATTTTTTTAAATCTACACTAATGCTATATTATCAGAAAATTTTGAGGCTAATAAAATCATCAGATTTAACCTTTCCTTTACTATGGTGTATTTACTACACTGAGTCGAGTTGTAGTAAAGTTGTAATAATGTAAATTTTTACAACATTATTACATTGAATCTCGATATACTATCTATATCGATATATATATACTATCAATATTGATACATATATTATCGAATATCGATATGAAATATAATAAATACGGGGTTTTAGAATGTCATATGGCGTATTAAATACGAAAAGTCAAAGGTATGGTTCCATTTTTAGAAATATATTTTATATCACATTACTGTTTTTTCCATCCGTCCATAGGCACAATTTCTCAAAATGATAAATAATTCAAATAATTAAATTCTATATATATATATAAAATAGATTCACCGCTGTGGATGTTTTATTTTATTGTTATACGTCAATATATTTCATCTTTTAATTGTGTTGTTAATTTGTTTTCTATGAGGAAATGCATGATAAATATACATATTCTACTGCTTTGCGCTTAAAATTAAAATTGTTCAATTTAAAGCTTTCATGGCTTGAATTCTATATTAAATGTCAAATTAATTGATTCAACTATAAACCATTCACATTGCAAAGTTTCTCATTATGATTGTATAATTTAAAATAGGACTTTAGCATTACATTGATTCAGTAAGGCTGTATTTGCTCTATTTTTAGTCTTTACACCTTGAATATTGTGATGGTTCCTGGAACATAAGGCTTACACATTCTGATTATAGTTTGTACGGGGGTATGTGTATTACTAGCATCTAATTTCTTATTAAACATTAACGTTTCTTAAAATGAAAGACTTCCTGCTAAAAAAAATAAGCTTTTGTATATTTTTTCTTAATGGTTAAATGAATTAGACCATGTAAAATTTAAAAATGAAGGTCAACTCGATTAACTGTGGTTATAGATAACTCAAAATCAAACATAACGGAAAGAACTATATTAGTTAAAATGTGATATTTAGTGGATGAATTATATATTTATTTAGTTAAAGTTATGAATAATATTTAGGAACATTTTATTTTATAAATGTTATTGAGGGATGTAGAAATAATATTATTGTGGGCTGAAAAATGGAAATTTATAAATGTTAATTTTTATATTGAATGAAACTTAATGAAATTAATACGAAATGTCGACATACTGTATTAATTTATTATAAAATATCTAAATGGAACTAGTCCGACATGATGTAAAACGCCATTACTATAATCTAAAGTTGGGCGAGATCTCTTTTTTTTTTAGTGTTATCAACAAGAAAATGACATCAATCATTTTAGTAATTCTATTCAAATATATTTTTTCCCCACAGGTAATCGAAATTTGACCTTTATGTGTTATCTTTAAGTACTGTCACATTTGATTGTTGAAATGACTGATATATAAATAATATAATCTGGTTTATTTCAATTCTCTCGATACAATTTTAATTCAACGGCACCTAACATATCATAAAAGTCAAATAACATATTAATAAATAAATGGAACTAGCATGAAAGTTTTAAATTCATATCAATCATAATAATGTGTGTGTTCAATAAATAAATATTTCCATCTTTATATGTTAATCTCAATCAATTTGATTTATCTTAGGTAAAATATATATTTGTTTACATATAAAATAAATTTACACTCGAAAGAAGTAGAGATGCGTGGGTATAAATTGCTTGTATTATATTTTATGCCGAAATCCTAAGTAAAAATGGATATTGAAAATCGCGTTATAAGTTAATTACTACTTAGTGAATCGATTATTGTTTTTTAATTGTAAACTGTTTTCATACTAAATGGCCTAATTTAAAATCTGCTAGAATGTTTTGCAGTAAAATTGATTAGTTAAGCGTGTGTAAATATTTTATTAATGGATACAAATTTCAATTAATCCATTGCAATGCATTTATTAGGTATTGTGATGTTAATTTATGGATTGTTACGATAATCGATCAATGTTCGGCCAATTTTCTGCGGCTAAATTAAGGGCTTTCTGAGAAGCCATCAAACAATTCGACACAAATGTAGGATACAAATTTTGTTTTTCAAGCTAAAAAATAAAAATGTTGCATGTTTATGTTTTGCATTCACGCCGCACTGGCCGACAACTATTGTTTTCACTTATTATTACTATGCACCTATTTTAATATTATTAACCCTTTCAAAGTGCGCTAAAATTTGCGAAAGTGGTCCAAAATTTGGTATTTTTTTACAACATTCTTTTGAATGTGAAAATTATAAAAAATATATTTTCAATTATCTATTATAAGCACAGATATATAAATCGATATTTATTTCAGCTATGATTTGAGTTTTGAAAGTGGCTTAATTTATAACAATGAATTAAATAAAATCAATTTTTAATAATGTTTTCAAGGATGGTAAGACTTCAATTGTAAAATTTTGCAAAAAAATCGCTGATTATTCAAATTTTAAGTTAAATCTATTAATATTAGCTATGTTAAATTTACAATCGAAAAAATTGACTGAAAATAAGCATCTTT
This sequence comes from Stenopsyche tienmushanensis, assembly GCA_008973525.1. Taxonomy (NCBI): domain Eukaryota; kingdom Metazoa; phylum Arthropoda; class Insecta; order Trichoptera; family Stenopsychidae; genus Stenopsyche; species Stenopsyche tienmushanensis. The sequence continues at coordinate 820,519 of WACJ01000526.1, forward strand.
TATAGGCATTCATAATAACTTGACATAAAATCACTTAACTGGGAGGTTTTTGCCTTGTTGGGTCTAAAAATGATTGATATTTTATGTGTATTAAATATAGAATGTTGATATTTAGTGTGTCTTTATTGATAATATATTTTTTAAGTTTGACAAAGTATGATAGTGAGAGTGGGAGGAGCTACGAATGTCGTTGCGCAGTTGATGACATTCTCCGCCTCAGAAGTCCCGAACACGTGATTTGCAGCAAAAAAATTAAATATATTTTTACTTTGTACGATATTATGTATAGCTTGGAAAATGTTGTTTCGAGATAAACGCGCTTAAATTTGAACCAAAGTTTATATATGAATAAAACAAAAAAATTAATACTACCTAATCTGCTGTGCCAGGAGCATAGAGGATACTTTCCGTTTCTTCAAAAATTTCTTCGACTGACTGTTCCAGTCTTCCGGCCAATCTCAAAACTTTCGCTATTATTGTACATGTGTCCACCTAAACAGTATTGCAACATATCATCTGACGACAGATCTGAGTATATCGAACGAAGGGTTTCTGAATCTCAGTTGAAAGTGGTTGTTCGTGTTTGAAATCATATAATTTGTGCTTCTCCATTTGCACCACGAGTCAGACCCAGGCGGACAATTGTCGTGCTTCGGTTTTGTATCTGTCGAGCATTTGTGATCGAAGATCGCTCAAATAGCATTTTTATAGCAATCGCAGAATCTGAATTTCCATACCATAGTAATTTGTCAACTCACAAATCGGTTTATTCTTCAATTTACCATTACCTTTGCCACCAACCCCTTTAGTCTTTCTGGATCTTAATCATGACCCCATTTGCTTTTGCGCTCTTTCATCGTCACGATCAATTCATCCCCATACTGTTGCATTTTCAGAAGTGATTTGAAGGTTTTCGTATCCCCGTCGCCTAAGTAGTCGCGTCGACCCAAGCGCTCTGAATTTCATACCTGCTCCAGCTTCTCTTCATTGGCCTATAACTTTGCAAATTTAAATTACATCGACTTGAAATTTACTTAACGTATTCTTAAACATTGCCTCTTTCCGATACACGAAAAAAATCATTTGAACCAACAAGGCAGAAACCTTAATCTGATATTTAATTGTATTAACTTGTCATACAAATATATACTTTATACATATAGAAATAAGAAATATTTATTTATAATTTAAGAGTGACAGCTTTTGTCCATTAAATTTTTTTTATCTTAAATCAAAATTGAATTTGAAACTAGAAAAATATAATTATAAATAGTATACAAAAAATGTGCAAATATTAAAGATATCCAATTATAACTCTATTAATGAAGGATAAAATACAAAAGATATTATACACTCCAATAATATCCTTATAAGGTGATGAAACAGATCGCTCCTAAATTATAAATATAAAATTGATTTACATACGAATAATTAAATGTACTTCATTTAATTGAAAATTGAACCTTACAAAACATCCACATATTAATAAACGCATGACAAAATTTCTGAGGGCGAATTAATTGATGACCAGGATTCACTGTAGTGCATTAATGATTTCATTAGCGAGACTATTTTAAAATGATTCCTAAACTAAGCAATTTCAAAAGTTTAAATCTTAAAGTGCTTTTATGATAACTGATAAACTATTGCATGTAAATAAATTTATCAAAAAAATACTAGCTGAAAAAAAATTAATTATATGTGTTGTCTACTAATTTACTCTGAATGTTCACATGCCGTAGACGTAGAAACACATAGATTATAAATGTCTGATTGTTCTCCGTAAGCAACACGCACAATTTGTATTCGTTGTCTATGGCAAAATATTTGCTGAGAATTTCTTACATTAAACATGATAGAATAATGATGTTTAATGTGATCCAAATACTCGATATGCATCATTTTATACACATTTATTTTTTTACTAGTTAGTATATAACAGCTCATGTAATTTATAACCTATTTAAGCATTTTGTGTAATCACTATATAACAGCGTTCCTATCGGTCAGTATATATGAGTATTTGAGACGTGTTACTTCGGCATGTTAATCGTTTATACTTATTTACGTTTGAAAGACTTATTCCTCGACCAAGTTTGAGCTTGTAAGCATAATTAATTATCTTTATGAAATTATATTAACAAAAATTAATTGGGTAGCAGCTCTCACAGAGAATAGATAATTTAATTTCAAGGAAATACATTTGATGTGCACCACATTCGCATTATGAAATTTCTTATTCGGATATTGCAATTATAAATTGAACATTTACGAATTGCAAAATGTTTAATTAAGGAAAAACAAAATTATCGCTGTTAAAGCATCGCAACTTAAAAATTAAACTTCGCTGATTAATATACATTGAATAAAATCTGAAGTAAATGTTTTATAAACTCATGATTAGTTAATCTATTGTTTAACAATCTAGACTATATTGGTTCATTAGACTATTGATAGTATCAACATGTCTTTTAAATTTAACATGAGTTCATTCTCATCTGTTAAAATGTCTCGATGTAGTGTTAATTTATAAACACTCATATTTATTATGGGTGTTTGTGTATCTGAATAGTTAAAAACAGTCCTCCGCTGTGTTATTTTAATATATTGAATATTTTATGATTTTAAGCAGTGCAAAAGCATACTTACATTATGTTATCAGAATATTTGTTTTTATGTTATAAAATTAATATACATTGGAAACATATTAAATGTAAAATTAATGTAAATGAAGTGTTGAATCGTCTGGATTCATTTTTAAGCGCACAAGCTGAATCTTAGTGTAGGATTGCTGCAATATGTATTTTTTACATTCAGTAATGCAATTTTTAGTACCAAAGACGCTTCATTTTTTTGTGCACTATGATTTTTGAAAGCACATTTAATAAGTGTAATTTTTTTAAATTTTTACTATTAATAAAAAATCAAATGTTAATTTCATCAATTTAAGAAATCACTCGATATGTGGTGATTTGTGGATTTTTATAAAATTATTGACATTGGAACTTGCACTTATGATGAAGGCATGTTTATCTGTGGAAATACGCAAAGATCAATTGAAACATGCTTCATCATATATATTGGTTAATATTGTTATTTTATGGGAGTAAAACATTTTTTTGTATTAAATTTGTTCATCTGTATATTTTGATCATAATAATTACAATTAAATTATTTGTAAATAATAAACAAATTAAATACATATTTCGTTTCATTTATAAAATGTCCACATATGCAACAATTTTATCCTTTTTATTTTGTACAATGTTTCTAATAAAACGAGTCCACTATGAATGTGTGCAATACATAATGAGCAATTTCAAATCAGTAATATTTAGAAATTGCAAAAAAACACAATAAGAATACATCGCAGAATTGCAAACATTTCATAATTCATATTATTATGAAGTCAATTCAATGCGCAAAACCTTCGCTCTTATGACTATTTTAAATGTGACCAAATCGCTGCATTACTTTAAATTACTATTTATTGCATTGCAAATTTACGATGATAAATTAAAATGAGATTACTTTTTAAAATCAAAACAATATTTTAAGAAAATCAATAATTATATATACATATTTATAAAATGTATTGCAATTGTATAATATATTTAACATAACTATCTAAATGTTTTATGATAATGAACTGACATAAACAAGTGGTCGAGTACCTTGTGATTTCCTTGATTGACCCAGTTAAAAACCAAAAATAATCAATGCTCATTTTAATTACAGTAAAACCTCGATATAACCACCAGTGTGCTGCGTCGAAACCTACTCGTTATTATATTAGGAAATCCCCTAATATACCATCGCTCTGGCTAGGTGCAGTCTACGAGCAGGACGGCATTGGATCTCAAATTCTAGTGCTAGACGTATGACGTGATTATCATGGCCGCTAAAAATCGTTTACGTGTGGCAAAACTTGAATTTAAGCATGTGTAATACTAACAGGACATTTTTATTTAAGAAAAGGTCCGTTATATCGAGGTTTTACTGTACTGATAAAAAAAGACCCTCGATTAGTCAGGTTAGCTTAATGAGGAATCAGACGTTGCCACATAATTTAATTGCATTATAGATGACACAAAATTAGTTGCATATAATAATGTAATATGATAATGAAACCAGTGACCCCTGGATCAGCACCACTTTCTATCATAAAAAGGAGAATTGCAGCTAAAAATAGTTACTATGTCTGTGGCAGAATATGCTATATTCATATAAAACTGAGACATTAAGGGAGGTTTTTGTCTTTTTGGTTCAAAAAAATATTTTTCTTGTTTTCGTGTATCGGAAAGAACCAATGTTTAAGAATACGTTTAGTAAATTTCAAGCCGATATAATTTAAATTCGCAAAGTTATAAGCCGGCGAATTCAGAGCGCTTGGGTCGGCGCGACTACATAGGCGACGGGGATAAGAAAACCTTTAAATCACTTCTGGAAATGCAACAGTATGTGGGATGAATTGATCATGACGAAGAAAGAGTGCGTTGGATATGTCAAAAAAGGAAATGGTGTCATGATTAAGACGAAAGGGGTTGGTGGCAAAGGTAGTGGCAAATTATTGAAAAATGCTATTTGAGCGACTTTCTGACTCACGGTGCAAGTGGAGACGCGCAGAGGCAGATGACAAATTACTTGATTTCAAACATTAACAACCACTTGCAACTGAGCTTCAGAAACTCCTAAGTATAATGGAGATGATGGGCATCACAATTGGACCGCAAGCAAAAATAAAGGCCAAGAAAGAGGTATGGTGCGCATAAAAAAAGCTGACGCCGCAGCATCAAAAGAGGCAAGATTGGCAGGCACTTGTACAACAAACATCTTCATCGTTTGACTTAAAATTATCCAAGAATATTCAAACATTTTTATTCAATGAACCAAAAATGTTGGTAAAAAACACTTTTCTTCGATCACTCAATATTTTTTTAATATCCAATTTTTCTTCTTTATTATAGTCTAAGCTATGCACAATATTGTACAAAGTAAAAATATGTTTAATATTTTTGTTGCAAATCACCACTGACATACATGGTTCCTCCCACTGTATAAATACACCATTATAAAAAATATTCTTATGTTCATATTGACCGCTTATTCAACATTCTATATTTAATACTTTTCATATAAAAAACTGATCACTTTTAGACCCAACAAGGCAGAAACCTCCCTTAAATTAAATTAAGTACTATCAACAGTTGAACAATTTATTGAAACAATAGCATTTGAGGAATAGAAAAGTTCTCATTTTATACCACGACAATACACAAAAATCTATCATCAAACGATTATTGACTTGATACAAGAAATCTTACAACACACCCTATAATCCTTCCACTTAGCACCAGTTGTTTCAATCCCTGCGAAGTTATTTTAATGGTAAATAGAATTAACTCTGAGAAGAAAGCCAATATAACTCTTAACACATTTGTCACATAAAAACATAAGAGCTTTTTTTTGGGATGAACTAAATAAAATATAGGTGGAAGTCTGTTATTTCCAATAATGGATATTTTTGTAATCGACTACGAAAATATTATTTCCTTTCAATTTGTATATAGTCTCTTGTAATTTAAAATATTACAAAAATTATTGCCTAAAAAACCCTAATTCTTGAGATATGTAACTAAGCAGATAAATGCAAAACTACAAGAGCTACCTCATCCGATAAGCTTGTTTCCACTATCAAGGCAAGGCCAAGGTTTGATATATACATGCTGGATGAATTACACATTTAAATAGCAATAAAAACATTATGAAATTAAAGTTAGGATTAAACGAATCATAAAAAAATACACATAAAAATTACAAGCACTAACGTGACTTGGCAATGATAACATTATGTTAAATTAATAATAAATTTAAATTACTTTATAAAAATCTTAATACTTATCTAAGTAAATTAATTTTCAGTGAATTTAATATCTTAAAATTTGTAAAATGATTGCGGACACTAATGAAACATGAATATAAACATTTTTATGCTTGTAAAAATTAAATTATGTAAGAAGAACTATGTTTATATTACAATATTTGAACATCAATATTGGCAAATCATACTTTACAATATAACAGCTATTGGTTTAAAAACATCATGACTAAAGGAGAGAATTTTCAGTATTAGTCAAAAAAAAGACTGTATCAAAAACTTAAATATAGGTATAATGTTTGTAACAGAAATATCTTTAAGGTAAATACTAATATTCATCTATTCATTTCAATTTGAGAAAAAAACAACTGTATAAAGTGTTCTTTTTAAATCTTAAATTTAATTGATGCAATCAATTTACAGGAATACAACCCTTCATTATCTATTAAGGAATGGATCATGTAGTGCTTCTCGCCAGTCAAATTTTTCCATGATTGGAATTATTATTATAACAATAGCACAGGTTTCAAAAATAAAATATAAATGTAGTATCTATATTCTTTTTCCTAAATATAGGAAGAAAACATTGTAAATTTTTATCAATTTCTATTGAAAATGATAAAATATCACATGGTAAAAATGGTCCCAATACTATTCAGATTAACTGTTAATATACTCAGACATACATTCGAGAGCTTCTTGAATACTAAGGAAAAGAGCATAGTTTCATAAAATTCTGTAAAGCAGTGTACCCAAAAGTTATTGCATGAATGTAAGATAAAAATATTGATAGATGTAAAATAATAATCATCGATTTCTATTAATAATTAGTTATATATTAATAAATGCAATAAAACTGTTAAAACCCATCATATGACAAATGGTTCGCAGTAACATTTTTTAATATATCTAAACCAATATGCCAACAAAAATCTATAACTACAGATCTACTTTCAAACAAAAAATCATTTATAATTTAAGCAATAGTAATAGGCTAAGCAATGTCAAAATTTAAAGCAAAAATCTAATTCCAGAATAATCCATAAAAAGGCATTTTTTTAAATAAATTATACGATAAATTTATGAGTTCACATTTTGATACTTTTCTGGCATGAAAACTAACTAAAAATTGACAACTATGTATATATATAAATAAAATACCATTGAGTTATTATTTGTTTGACTAATCTTACAATAAAAGTTGCCGCTTGTAAGTTTCAATATTTATAAAATACATAAACTATTTTGTGACAAAAAATATCATCAATAAAGTTTTTGAGATTATCATATTTATATATTAAGTGTATCGATAAGTCCTTGCCGATTTTGATAGACGTCTGTTTGAGCTCAGTTTGTGTCCAGACACAGTGAAGACAGCATTTCCATAAGTTTTTTTTTTTTTAAATAATATTAACCCTTACAACTGCTATGGCCACATGTTGTGGCCGAAGATTTTTTCCCACCACCTCCTATGGCCACTACGTGTGGCCGGTTTTTTCTCGGGCAGTTTTTATAAACTTCAAATAAGATTTTGGTATTTTTTTAAATGTAAGAATCAAGTGAATACTCTAAAAATTCTGACTTATTGTGTGACAATTAATTTGTCATTTGGAATATGGAAAATAATTGGTTCAGAGGAATTGAATCGATGCGTTTCATTCTGAAGATTGCTTAAAAAAGTATCATATATTACATGGGAAGACGATACTGCACGAATTGTCCGATGATAACAAGGAGAGCGACGAAATAAGTGCAAAATTTTGTTGTCAAGACAAAAAGTTTGTCCCTTTTTGCACCGAATTGTGACTAGGGATGAAAAATGGATAGTTCCGATTCTGAAGCCTAGATTGACGACTCACGAGATTCTTTTGCGCATTTGGTGGAATATTCATGGAATTGTTCATTATAAATTTATGAAACCTGACGAAACAATAACTGCAGATGTGTATTGTCAGTAATTGGAAAGACTGAATAAAAAATTAAGAGTCAAATGTCGAGAATTAATCAGGAAAAATTTAGTGTTTATGCAAAATGACAATGCTAAATCCCATAAGGTAAAGAAAACGTCTGAAAAAATCAGGGTAATAAAATAGGAAGAACTTTCTTACCCTCCATATTCACCAGACATGGCTCCGACAGACTATCATCTTTTTTGATATTTGGCACACTCTCTAAAAGATAAATGCTTCTGAAACGCAACTGAAGTAAAAAGCCATATTTGTATATATTTTGATTCAGAACCAGAATTTTTCAAAAGAGGAATTGAAAAACTCAAAAACCTGTGGGAAATAATAGGTAGAATAAATGAATGAATCGGCAAAGACTTTTCGATACACCTAATATATAAAATCTTTATGGCTAAGATATATATGAGTATGCATAATTTGGCTGAAATATTTAAAGAATAATTGATTCGCTTTAAACTTAAAAATAATAGAGGATATATGAGAATACTAAAAAATAAATATATTTATGTATGTTAAATTTGAAAATTTCTCACAAATGCTTATTAAAATTATGTACAGATATTTTAAGAAATTTGGAAAATGTGTTAAATAATACAACTTTATAAATATATACTTCAATAAATCAAAATATTCAAGTAAACCTAAATGGAAGACAAGGAATGTTCAAGTTTAAAAAATTCAACTAACTGCCAACGAATGAACACTGCAGATCTCAAGCAATTCAGTAAAATCCTTACATAAATGCTTTGTTAAAACAAAATTGATCACATTTTCTTTAATAAAAACTAGCCTGTTGAAAATTTTAAGCTTCATTGTAAATAATGTTTTTCAAAGTTGAGACTTAAAAAATAAATACATTTCAACCTTAAATGGCAATAACTAAAGCAATGGTATTGCTTTTTGTAAAATTTGTCAAAAAATTGTACATTGTTTTGTATATAATTTCAAAAAAGTAAAAGAATATATAATTTATGATTTCACCGCAAATATTCAGTACGAAGGAATGTAAATAGGCAAAAAATACTGATAAAATATCACCTTCATCAACCCTGAACTTTTACACGTACAAAAATATAAACATATATATACGACATGCTCTTGAAAGGAATTAAAATAATTAATATGTTTCATCACAGATACTGTCTTAATTTTTTCACTTTCAAGTCGCATAAAATCTTAAGAGTGTGCCTTGTTTTTATGCAGATATACATTTTATATGTATCACCACAGATGCCCAGTGTGCATCGTTGCCCAAAAATATCAAATATGCATTAAGATTCTAATCAGATCAGAGCTAAGATCCTAGTATATTAAAAAGGTCATACATTAATACACTGCTTACGACATGTAATGATGCTATATATACATATATATACACAAAAACACATAGTTTATTCTTACATTTAAAATTTATCAGCTATGTATATGCTAATTTTCATATTGCATATTTAGGCACCTCTGTATAGTGTTGTATTAAACTGTAATTTTTTTCATCAATAAGGAAATGGGAAAGAATTAACTGATTGAACATTCGCAGCAATGTATAGCAACATACAGACATTCAAAACCGCATCCTTCTTTTTCTTCGTCCGAATCTGTGTTTGGCTTTTTTTTAGGGTTTTCTAATTCACCACTGTTAGCACATTCGTCTGCTTCATCACAGCCCTCTTTTTTCTCTGTTTCTTCTGCAGATTCTGTATTGATTTCAGCTTCCTACATTACAAATATATAACATATCAAACAAATAAAAAGAACGAACTTGAAACATATAATTTATAAGATCTTACCTTGTTTTCTAGGTATAAATCATCATTCATAAAAGAAGTACTCGCGACTACCACTGGTGGTGTATGTGGTTTGCATATTGTACAATTTGATGACTCGCCAGAATACCTATGAACGCATAATAAAAATAGTTTAATCATGTAGTATTTTTGGAAATAGGCAAAATAATAAATGTTACCTCTATTTATGCTCATATGTAAGCATTCATTTGGTTAGATGTTAAATCATAATGTTAGAAAATGTGTGTGAATCAAATTAACATTTTAGAAATACCAATGAAGGCCAAAATCCAAATACCCAAAAAACCAATATTATAGTCCAGTTTTATGTACAAATGATTGTGTAACTAATTACACAATGGCCGTCCGAAGATATCCGAAGTCTATTAGCCCATTGAAAATGTGACAATTTCGTCAAAATATATAGTTTTGCATGATGCCTATGGCTATGGCCTTTTCATCATTACGAATCGACTATTTACTTGTGCACAGAAATAAGTTCATTATTTTTATTTTGGATATATATATATGCATTATTTGACCACAGGAGCACTTAAAAAATACGATTCACACAAAGAGCGATTGAAAAAAACATGGGCATATATAAAAAAGACCGGATAAGAATGAACACATTAGTAAGTTAATGAAAACTTAGGACGTCATTGTTAGAATCAAACAACTTAAATGGAGCCGGGCAGGACATATCACAAGAATAAAGGACGAGAGATGGACAAAGAATCTCCTAGAGTGGTATTCCAGAGGCAAGAAAAGATTGAAAAAAAGACCGGATAAAACAGATAGCAGAAATTAAATGGATACAAGAAGCACAAGACAGGATAAAATGGAAAATTATTATTAAGAGAAGGAATTATTATCTGCCTGTAATATATAATATATTACAGGCAGAAGCAGCTCTATGAAAGACTGAAATCTCAGCATGTTTAACCATAATATTTAAATCAGGGCTTCAAATTGTTTTTTTTTTTCATTTCGGTTCCGGTTCAGTTCCAAATATGTATATCAGTTCAGTTACGGTTTTCGTACTGGGAAAATAAAGGGTTTTTCAGTTTTTGGTTCAGGTCTGAGTGATTTTTTAAATGTTTTTATTTGTATTAAAAGCTTATTTTCTAAAACATTTCATTCCTTCTTTTATAATAGATATTCTACACAAATAATATTGTCGAATTTACTCTCTTTATTGATAATATATATTAGTTTCCCTTACTGCTTCTACGTACGAGTTATGAATTTTACATTTATTTATAGAAATTTCTAAATAGAAAATGTCAAGTAATAAAAATAATATAGACACAACTTTTAATCATTGTTTTTACTTACATGGGAATCTCCTGAGTACGACGGCTAGGAGTTCCAAATGTGGAATGATTTTTAGCAGGTTTACATTCATGATTCTTAGGACTATGATGACGGTTCTTCCTTTTTCTAGGCATCCAAAAGACACTCAAACCACTTTTTTGTTTGCGTCCCATCTGAAAATAAATTTACCAATTTAAAAAGAAATATAAAATTACATTTCAATCATAACTATAAATAATTTTAAATTTTCGGTATATTAATGATGAACCTTGTCTCAATCAAACCTTATTTATCGTGGATTATCAATATTTTCCTTTATTTAGGATTATAAACTAATTGTGTGTTACCTGACAGTAAATGAATATATTATGCTGAATAACACAAATAATTTTATATTGGAATTAAATATGAAGTACTTACACACAGATGTCACGTCTTTTAGTTGATGGTGGACATTAATATCGATAACACGCTAATATTGATGAACTCATCTATGGTCTGATAGAAGAATATTCCATTTATTTATTAAACTCGAATATAATTTCCAACAACATATACTTCCACCATTATATAATATTGTTTGTTAACAATACAATTTTGTGCATAAAAATTTGCTTTAGCTAAGCTGACAAATGTGCATATAACAGTAAAAGCGTTATTAAAGTCTAAATTATCAAGATTTCATATTAATGCAATATTCCATATCGGAAATATTTTGAAACTCATACGTAAAATATTCAATATATTTATTTCTTGCTTGATGAAAGATAACTGATTCCAAAAGTCACACCTAATTAAAAATCAATTTAATTTAAAGTGTTTCAATTGCCAATCATTTTTTATTTAAGTTATCAATTCAATAATAAAGGTTAGAGTTTTAGCAATTAGAGAGTGAATAGATGGACATAAAAACATTTTCAATAAACACTAAGAAAAAAATTTGAATGATCCAACAAAGTAATCCAAATTAAATGCTGTTCCTTATATTTGTAATCCCGATACATCAACAAAGGCGTACGCCTCTCGTAAATTCAGAGGACCCCAAAGTTCGGCTCTCGGAATGAAAGAACAAGTATTTCAACCTACTGCATATTTCAAAAGACAACGGACATTCTGATCTTTTGGAATACGCAGTATGTAGAAATCGCAGTGTAACAGAGTCGGCAGCCCTTATGATATACCAATTTGAAGGGTGATCCAAATGCGACGCCTAGATATCAGCACTGCATAATGTTTCCACATGACGTCTTTTCAAATGACATAAGCCGTTTTATTTTAGTAGAAGGCAGTACAATTTCAACCATGGACGTGTGCAAGATGATAAACCTCGGAGGTCGACAATGCCAGTTAGTTTCAGTGAGTAGACCGTAGTAAAGATATGAATCGCTCGTGGTAAGTATCTAAGGTAAGATAACTATTAATATTATAAATGCAATATTTTAAAATAATATACAAAAATAATCCCAAAAGTACTAGACCTAACGTATAGATGGTGCTTCATGTTTAAAAAAAAATACTATGATAGAAAGTGTCTAAACACTATGTTGCTTTTGTGATCGTACAGATCATAAAAAAAAACCTAAAAGAGGACAGAGTGACCACAAGGTTTGTATGTCCAATCGGTCCACTTTTCAGACCGGTGATATAACGAATGAGCATCTCGCGATCAAATGCCATACCTAAACATGTCTACAGAATGATTACAAACTCAAGAAGTCTTGTTACATCCCTGTTATCAAGATAAAGAAGCCTCTGCTTACAGATCGATATCGAAAAAACAAGGTTGGAATTTGCTAGAACTTACTCCGTACGGACTGAACACGTATACGCAGGTCACTATCATATACATGTATTACTATAAAATTAAATCTATAATAAAGAATAACCTGAAGAATAATCGTTTGAATTACAAGAAGGACTTCCCTGGTTCAGCAACACACAACAAGGATATTAACCTACCACCAAAAAAATCCATAACACCCGTCTGAAATATTAATTGCCTCTCAAGTGCTAAATCCGCACGAAATGAAAAAGAGATTAAATACGTACCAATTTTATTATCAAATTAAAATTTGTAAAAAGCAAACTTGTGATCAATTCAAGCAAAAAATAAGTATATAGTAGTAATTATAATTTAACCACAAAAACAGTTACTAAAACCATCTATCAAATTTGATTCGATTACAAATTAACATATAGGAAGAAAGTAAGTAACAATTAATTAAATGTCAGATAACACATTATTAATTCAAAGACTTTTCACCATTAAGAAAAGCAATAGAAATAATTTGCCTTTGCTTTAATAAACACAGAATCTAAGCAGAAGCACATTTAATACAGTCAGATTTAAAAATTCAACACATATTGAACTTGTCATGAACATTACTGCAAGTTTGGGTGTAAATGCCATTTTATTAGGACTTGAGTCATTGAAACAGGATTTAATGACATAATTCAATGCTTTAAATTATAAAGAAATTATGTAATCAAAATTACTTTGAAAAACCACTTATTTTATGAAAATGATTACAGGAAAAATATGAATGAAATGCCATTCAAAATATAACTAATACGTTTGTACTCGTTTAAATTGATCTGTAAAGCAGTTTAATTGAAAGTCATTGAACAATCACCCCTTTGCAATAATATATTTCTAGGTTGGTCAATGAGTTACTTTCTATCGACTATTCGTTATTGCAAGAGATCACAATTGATTGGTCAATTGTAATAATGCAACTGCCATAAGGTTGATTTAGACCAGTGGTTTTTAAGCTGGGAGTCCGTGAAAATTCCTATGGTTACAGTGTTACGTGCCACACAATGTATGCTATGATGCACGAGCAATTTAAGGACATTGCTATCTCGCATGGCGACGATGTGAATTGACCACTAAGATCGTGCGATTTGGCGCCTTTAAATTTATTCCTTTGGGGCTATCTTAAATTGCAACGTATAAACCGCAAACAATTGATGCCCTCAAAGTCAACATAATGAACACCATCTGGCAAATTCAGTCAGATTTACGCAACAAAGTCATCAAAGATTGGACACTGGACGAGCAAAGCCACGGCAGACATTTGAACGACGTTATATTACATATTTAATGCCGTAAAATATTTTAATGAATAAAAAAATATTGACTGGATATCTCACACGCGCCAAAAAAATCATCTTTAGCGATGACTTTTATCAATATTTAATATAACATAGTGCCTAATTAAGATTATTGAGCCAGAAATTAAATCTCAAGAAAGACGTAAAATGTTAAGGGTTGGGATGGGGTCCACAAAAAACCTTTTGTTCAAGACGGGTTCTGCAAAAAAATTTGCTCAAAGGGTCCGCGGACTACTTAAGTTTAAAAACCGCTGATCTAGGCTGTAAATCAAATTAGGTTAAAAGTGATATAAATCTCGGTAAAATTATGTACTAGATTAAAGGATCGTAATACTTGAATTTTCAATTGTTTTGTAAAAACGACTCCGTTGTTAAGTTCAAACGAGGTTATTTTTTGCTATATTATAACAACATTTAAGTTGGAAATAATTTAATGCAATTATGATCTTGAAGGTAAAATATTTTTTGCCTATATTTTAGATGAAATGGCATTGACAAAATATATGTAATTGGCTTAAAATTGTTTTGTTTTTTTGTGTGAAATGATTTCATTTAAAACAAATAATATTGTAAGTGTACGTCTCTTATATCAGAAAACTATCAATATTTAAGCACAGTAATTATATTATAACAATGATTACAAATTAAAATTTATAGATTTGGAATAAATATTATTATTGTCGTGATACAAGTGAATACTACTTGGTCATCATTTTTTTTTATTTTCCTAATATGAGTCACTGTATTTTATTTCTTACGAATCATGTCTTTTCATAGAGATACTGTTCAAGATAAAATAGCTAATTAAGCAATATGATTAAATAAGAAAAAAAAAGTAAAACTTCATTGCTTTCTCGGGAAGTATTCTAACATTGACTATATCCTCGAGGAGGAAAAAATTGCTTAAAAGGTGTGTAAGTAACGCTCTTATTACGTATTGTTATCTCAAAATGTATGGATTTGAATAATAAAAGAATATTTGTATTCGTTAATAAATATAAACTTGGATTAAACTTATTAGATGTGTAAAATTGAACAAAGAAAACAAGTACAACTCACCTCACAGTCACTTGACAACTGACGTTCGTAAGCTTCTAACGATAGACAATAATTTGTAAAATTCTTGTCTATGATTCTGATTTTTTTTATATACATAAAAATATTTTTTACAGAAAATTTTCTCAAAAAATTCAGGTTCAAATCCAGTTTTTGAAGAAAAAAAAACCGTACCAACAAATTTGAGGGATCAGAAATATTAATATTTCGGATCGATCGTCTCAATCCAGTCTTACCCTCATTTCCTGGATTGAAAAAAGGATATGCTGAGGCGATTAATAAAAATTAAATCTATTTATTACTTGAGGAAAGGCGAAATATCATAGAAATACATTTTAGAGATATTGGAAATATTTTATATTTAATTATTTTTACAAAAATGATTTCCTAAATATTTGATCTTAAAAATAAAAGTAAAAAAAAAATATTCACTGACATTTTATATAGTTTTAAATATAGAAAATATTTTTTTTTTCTGTCGACCAACAATATAAAATGTTACAAATTCCATAGATAATCTTAATTCAGAGAGTATTTATTGCTAGAGTTCAATTTACTGATTACACAGCAGTTGGTAAATATTAGTCTAAAATACGTTTGGGTTTTTGTTTTGTGGTCATTATGATGACGAGTATATTTTATTTATAAACTGCATTTAATTTAATTTTTATTGCTCAGTAAAATATTCCTCACTTTTTAATAATAATATATGGTTTTTAGAATGGTCGTTATTGTACATCTTATGACCATAAGATATGACCAATACCTCTGCTCGTTTATATACGTCGCCATTTTCTTCAAAGTAATCATTGCCTGAATGTTGTGTTTTGTTTCAATTGAACCAGTTTACTATAAATAATGGCTTTACAACACTTTGTTGTTTTGTGTGGAGTTCTTTTATGTGCCAATGCAGTATTTGTAAGTTGTCAATTTGACGTTTTTGGTAAAATCGTCATTATACACTAATTTTGCTTTTAAGGGTTATTTCTCTACTTGGATATATAAATCGTTCAAATAATAATTGGTGTACGTGATATGTATAACATATTCCGTGACAATGAGTATTGACAATGTTTATTGAAACTTACCTGGGGGCTTAAAGCTAAGTAAATATAATTTTTGAAAGACACAGATAACACAGAAAGTTGACCATTCTTTGAACAATGGTGAATAATATATTCAATAATTATAAAAAAAATGTTGGGAAAATGTCAAGTCATTATACACAAAACAGTTATAATTAACCGATGATCTTCGCAGCCCATTAAATTGACATTCGATACATCAAATACCAACGTAGCATTTTCTCGGGTGAGGAAGTGTTAAAAAGAAGGTTTATCTTGTATTGGCTTAGACAATTTCCCTCTATATTCGGAATCTATATATCAATATATTCTGTTCACAATGTATAATTCTGCATCTGTATGAGAAACTTGCAATGACAATGTAATGGAGAGGGAAAAATACTGGAAAAGCGCAAGCAGCTGGGTCAAGGATACTTTTTCTGAAATGTCAACCAAATCCCTAAGATTGATGCGTAATTTCCAACAAGTGTCAAGTTGAGGTCCTTCTTCGTCGACGTCCGGAAGTGAACTTCTGTTTTGTATGGAGGGTAGACCTCTTTTATAGCCTGCTGTCGATTTTATTTCGATCGAATACATCCCGATGACTGATTAAAGACAAGATCAATTATCAGTTGATGTACAACAATTCAATAATTCCTAAATAATTAATCCCGACCGCCACGCATCCAAGCTACAGTACCAAAATTTAGCATAGTATGGCTATGGAATATTTAGGCCTGATCCACACTATGGTGCCAGTAGCGGTTCGATCTCGCTCCGGTCTCGGTCAGATCAAATATTCTTACACAAGAAACAATCAGAGTATTCACACTATCGGATCGTTCCAATCCCGTTTTTTGTATGAGAATATTTGACCGGACCGAGACCGAGACCGAGATCGAACCGTTACCGGCACCATAGTGTGGATCAGGCCTTAGATGTGTAGGGCGACCTTCCATTGGCATCAGCTTATAACGCGGATAGTTCCGGCTGAAATTACTAAAAAAAAATCAGATGTACTTCAAAATATTCTCTAAGTTTAAACAAATTCTATTAATTCTTTCCCTGTTTAAAAAAAAATACGAAAAACACTAAAAAATGTACCTCCTAATTAAGTAAGATTATTTTAATCAATTGAAGTTTTACAGCTGGATCTCTCTATTTGACTATCTGAATAGACTAGTCTTTTGTTTTTTTTTTTCTGATCATCTTCGACTTTTTGGCACTAAGTGTCATTAAATAGAGAGCAACCCAAGGAGACCAATCATCCTCAGAAGCTCCTGTTTGAATAGAATTTTCTGAATGAAACTAACAGAATTTTCCTTTTTTTCAGTCACAATCATATGAAGATAGAAGATGCAAATGTGTCTGTCCAAGTACATCGGCTGTAATAAACAACACTCAAAATGAACATTCAGATCGAAAATTATACATAGCCAATGTTCCTCCCAACAAATGGTTGGTATAAAAACATAAATTGATGAATTTAAGTATATATAAATACACATTGAATGAATTTGCAGTAATTGTGATGGTGTGATTTTACCACGTCTTGGAGAACACATAAAGGGAAAAGAACAAGAATTTTGTCCGCGATGTGAATGTATTTATGAAAATCGTAATACAACCATAATAAAAGTAATTATTTTCATACGTTTGCATTTAATAATATGAAATGGTATGCCCTTATTAAAGTATGATCTTTTCAGGTAGTTGTAATCATTGTAATATGGGTCATCATGTTGCTTGTTGTATATATGGGATTTTTGATATGCCTTGATCCCCTACTCAATAAACGTGTTAAAGCATCTTATCAAGAGCACACAAATGAAGATGTAAGTATTTAAACATTGCTTGGTAAAAAAAGAAAAGCTAATTGGGAAAGACAAAAATTTTAACAAAGAAAGTGTATTGAAATGATTTCTGTTTTTCTTTTTATAAGGATGAAGGATCTATCAGTCCTGGTGGTTCTGCCCATCCCATGGGCGTACGTGGAAACGTGCTCAATAGAGTTGGTCATCAACAGGATAAATGGAAACAACAAGTCCGTGAACAGAGGAGAAACATTTATGATAGACATACAATGCTTAATTAACGATTTAATACAGTTTTAATTTTAAGCTTATGTTTTATTATTATTGAAAATAACATTCTCCTTTCAGGGTGCAAAATTAAAATTGATAATCTAATGTTATTTTGTTACAAACCAAATAGACTTTCATTAGTCAAAATCAGTATTTAGTTAGAATGCATTTTTACTAGTTGAAACTAGTTTATACTGTTTTTTTTTTTTGTTGTAGATAAAATTTACTGCTAGTCAAAAACGAATTTGAGTTTAAACTAAACAATCTTCAGAATGAAGCGCTGGTTTCCTTTTGTAAGTGTCGCAAAAATTGGCTTTCATACTTTTTTAGTTTCACGGTCTGAACAGATATAATACAGTCTCTATAATTCCTCCCTGATCTACAATAAATAAAATGAGGACTTCTATCTAACCATTGATTGTGATCAGTTGACGACAATTGTCCCAATTTGGACATCGTAAAATTGCGAAAATTACCAATAAGTTGCATCAACAATTGTCAGCGAATTTTTTTTATGATTTATTGGCTTTCTATTTTCTTTGTTTTCATATTCATTGTATAAAGTTTAAGAGTTTACAATCAATTTTTCAAAACCCCAAAAAAAATAACTTCTTTCAACATATCAGTCTTTTGCATGAAACAATATGATGTGGCGTATTAATCTGCTGTGTCCACCCTGCCCATATTTTTAATGTAATTTAAAATGACTACTGGCTTGTTTATTAGCTCATCTCGATTAGATAGGTATGAGGTAGTCCTTGCTCTTCTTCTCATTGATTGGGAAGTTGACGTATGCTTTATACTGAGTATTGCGACTATTATTTTGCCTCACCAAGCTAATACTAAAGTATCTTGTTTTCTGTATGCTATCTTTCGTCCCACAGCTAATCTTGATTTTTTTAATATGATTAGGACGACCTTATTATTATTTTCCATATTCCAGATGACAAATTAATGGTCAGACAATAAGACGGTATTTTTAGAGTATTCACTTGATTCTTACATTTAAAAAAATAACAAAATCTTATTTGAAGTTTATAAAAACTGCCCGAAAAAAAAAACGGCCACACGTAGTGGCCATTGGACTTAGTGGGAAAAATTTTTCAGCCATAACGTGTAGCCACAGGAGTTGTAAGGGTTAACTAATTTAAACTAGTAAAAATGCGTTCTATCTAAATACAGGGTTTGACTGAAACATGTAATGGAAATAAATTGTATTATTGATATAATCTTAATTATGAAACAGTTGTCCAAATACATTCCTATATTGTGTTTCCTTATAATTTATATATTTAGAATTTAAATATTAAAAATGAAATCTTGTATATATTCTGTAGTTTCTATCTATTTTTATTGATCAAAGACAGTTGAAATCATATATTTCTGGATTGAATTGATTCAAGATTTGAAATATTCGACAGTTAATTGGCTTTGATATTAAAAAGTACTGAATTTGCGTGATCAAAAAGATGTTTTGTAAATTACTTAAAATTTTTATTTATTCGTTAAAATATAATTAAATTATTATTGCTGTAATAGCTTTATTATTTCGACTTTCAGTTTTCTTCAAAGTGTATTGTAACAAATTCGGTCAAGTGAAATGAGTTGTTCCATAAAATGGTAAAATTTACATTTGTAAATGGGATAAATCCCATATAATAGAACATTATCTTTGTGAATAAGCTTATTAGCAGCGATTTTGATTAGATTAGATTGCATTTAAAACCCTTTAGCAGCGTGTTGCGATTGAATTTATGTTCATAAATTTTCTCTTTATAATTGCTGTAACCAATATTATGTAACATGTGTTTTCTTATTCTATTAATGACTTATAACATGCAAACACTGGCTCTATTGATTTTAAATAATTAAGAATGCTTTTATTCTCAAAATGATGTGCGATTTAAGATTAGAACCACTTATTCAAATATTATGGATGAGTTTATGGAAATAAAATTTGTTATTATTAGATGACAAGAAGCTTTTTTTATTTTTATGATCATGTACAAGCGCTATTAAAATTAATGCAATTCAGGATCGTCGTTCAGTATCTCGTTAGTGGACGCTCTACAATAATTCAGATCGGAAGTTGTTCACATTTCATGTTAGAAAGCCATACTTGTTGTGTTGGATGTTTACACACAAGTTTCTTGGATGTTTTAAAGTATTGTGTGTCTATTTTTTCAAAATTCTGCCTGGATCAATTGTGCCACAATAATAGGCATACAAATGCAATAAAAATATGAGCTAATTAAATAAATTAACTATATTTTTAAAGTATTCTTTTGTGGAACTTTATTTTATCTTTAATATGTTTTCAATTTCATAATTATGACATATTTTGTCTGAAATATCTGCTTGCTAAAATTGTTGATTAACACATTGTTTGCGGGCTTTAGTGCCAATAAATTCTCGCCTGGCGTGGGTAAAAAACGGCATTTTGAAAATAAAACTAGATGATGCCTGAACGTGGGGATATCTGCGTCTATGATAGCGTATAATTAACCGCTTCACACGCTCTCCCGCACCGGCACAGGAATTTGTTCGTAGTTTTTTTGTTATAATAAAGTTTTCACTAACTTTTAAACAAATAACATAATGTACGAACACAATTATAATTGTACACACAAAAGAGTAAGTATTTATACATGCAATCAATATTTAACTGAAGCGTGATAACGGGAAAAACATTCTCTTTCATGAAGTAACATTTTTTGAGTGAGATATTTTACACACACGGCCAGTTATCACTATTTTTCAAATTTATGATTGCGAAAGTCTCTTGAAAGCTGAGAAGGGTGATTTGAACATTTATTTGCCGCTGATGACATGCTGATGTTGAGGGTTATGGTGTCGAAAATTGAGGCGAAGATTGAGCTACACCAGATGCAAATGCATCAGACGTATCTTCTAATGCCCAGTATCTACAGACTAGATATAGAAATTTTATGTATTTAATTTTTTTGGGCTCTTGTACTGTAAATATGAAAAGAATTATAAAGAACGCAATTAATCAGATACATCACTACTTGTTTTGTCCATTTTACTGTTTTTTTCATTATATTGTAATATGAAATATACTGATCGGCGCGGTCCACCCCTTTCATAAATTTGTTATATTTTATGATAGTTATTGGTTTCTGTATAGCCAATCCAGTTCGAGTCGCGTTACTCATTAAACAAGGCTGAACTCAGCGTAATGTGGCCGCTACCCTAATTGTACCACGTACGACACTTCGATATGCCTTAAAACAATATCAGCAGACTACACAAAAAAAACCGTGGAAGTGTTGGCACAAGATGCACATCGGCTCGTGATGATCGATTTATCATCTTGGAAGTCCTGTGAAATTGGTTCCTCGCCACGGTTGAGATTAAGAACCATCTCCAATTGATAAAAAACTTTTGGGTGAGCAGACGATAAGAAAAAAGATGAATGAGAGATATACATGCTAGAAGACTGGTACGAGGACCAGAACTCCTCAGGCAGCATTGTGTTGCTCGATTAAGATTCGCCTGTTAACATGCTGATTGGACAAATGACCAATGGAGCAAAGTTTTATCCACAGATGAGTGCAGAGTGATTTTGAGGACTCCAGATGGTCTGGAGCGAGTCTTCAGAAGAAGTGGAGAGTGCTTTCTTGCCTTAACTACCAGATAAACTGTAAGCTTTCACAGGGGATTTAGCGTGTGCAGAGTTGGTAGTCATCAATGAAAGTGTGAAAGCTGAGCAGAACATTGACGAGGTTCTTCAAGAACTTGTGCTTTACGTGGGGTTCATTGGCAGTGATAATTTTTTACTAATGCAAGACAATGCCCGACTGTCGATCTATGCCCAGTACCTGTTTTTTAGGCTGCACAAAAATTCCTGATGATTTGCATCGACATTTGGCGAAATTTTATATGACTGAGGCTTTCGTCCTTTTTTCTCTCATATAATGTATGCATTTACAATTGAGGTTTCTAGCCCCAAAAAGTCTCCTTCACTATTTTAATGATTTATGCATAAAACAATGACGTTTTGCCAGTTGATTAGCAGCGTCTACTCCTTCCATATTTTTTATGTAATTTTAAATAACTGTTGGATTTTCAATCACTTCTTTTTGGTTGTTATTATCAATGTGTTACCGGGTTTTCCTGACTTTTCGCCAATTGTGATGACGATGTGTACTTTGCACTAAGCATCGTTACATTTCTCTTGAGGGGTGAGTCATCTCACTTTGATGGCCCAAAAATAGGCAATTTTTAACAACTTTTTACACAGTAAATACACCGTATAATGAAATGAATCTTTTTGTAATTTATTATGGTATTCTTATATAATGCTAAAAAAATAATTCGTAATTAAAAAAATATATATTATATCGTTTTTAAAACATCAAAATGACACTTCAAAAAAAAGAGCAAGTCCATGGTGTGGAACAATTTTTTTATTCAGGCTTACCTGAAAAAAAAAGCTCCTTAATCTGTAGGTTTGTCGCTATCGTATTATTGTTAGTTTTTGTTTAAAAGTAACAAAATCGCGCTGGTTTGAAAAAAAACCCACCTTTTTTGGGGGTATTTTTTAATGTAAAACGTAAAATAAAATAAATATTTTGACCTGGTTTTGCGAACTGTCATGGTCATATATGTTTAAAATAAGCTCGTAAAATTTTAGATCAATCAGCGACATGGTTTTTTAAAATTCTTTCCACACCGCATGCCAAAATGTAAATTTTTTCGGCGAATACATGGTAACCTTTTATTTCCAGAGTCATTATCATTTAAAAACTCACAAAAAATAATTAAACTGTCAGATCACTTCACAAATATGAGATGTTCACGGTGACACAATTCGGCATAAAACTTGTTTTAAATTGTGATTTTATACCTGCAGCGGACAAAAATACCCCATCGCAAACATTCCAGGAAACAATTAAATGGTCTATTATTTAGTAGTAAAGCAATTGTAATCCTTTTAGAACATTTGCTTCATTCCACAGTTTTAAAAAAAAATGAAATCGTCACAGAATATTTTTAAAGTATCTGTAAAGAAATGTCCACATGTTATGGATACTGGACCTACCAGTAAAAAAATTATGTCCAATATGTGTGGACACTGGACCATAAAGGGTTAATTGTGACTGAAATAATCTTTGCGAATAAAATTCCGATTTTTGTGTTAGAAATAATGCATATATTTTATACGCAATTATATGTAAATGTTTGTAAAATAGTCTTACTTCGTAGGTTATAAATTGGAAATTTTCTTAAAGGTTTGTTTCTATTTTGAATAAAAGCCATGTGTTAGGTAAAAGTATGTGTTTATGTGGAAAATAAGTTATTTTTGAATTTTCTTATTGTAATGTGAGGATATTTTAAATAAAAAAACAATATTATTTATTGATATTATTGCATAAAACTTGACTGATTCAAATCGGCAATGAAACTGGATCTACAACAAATATTTATCAAAAGCACTTTAATTTCAATAATAATACATTGAAGTTTTATTGAATGTTCAAAATTTTAATAATAATGTACTTAACATAATTATACCATTAAAGATTTTTTTTATATTCTTTTGAAAAATAAAAATATAAATACACAATTTAAAAAATAAAAACATTGTTTCATCACAGAAATTTTACAGTAATAGGAATAATATAAAGATTACAAATGTTATAAACTGTCCTCAAATGCGACTAGCTAATAATCAATACTTAAAGACGTAGACGTGTCGCAGATGAGTTTAAAATATGTTACATAAATATAATAATGTGTGCTGCAATTATGGGATGAAATATTTAAAACTGATCACGCAAGATATTTGAAATGCCGATAAAAGACGCGATTGTCAATTCATGCATTTTATTAAACGTTAAATTTCATTCACATTGTCTGCTTCAATTGTGCTTTGTAATAATTTTTTGATTTGCTCCGCCCGTTTTATTTAATTACAGGTTTGTAATGCAAAATGGATTGAAAATAAAATTTAAAATGTCACATTGATTAATGGTGGAAGCTTAGTTGGAAATTGATCAATTATAATAAATAGTCAAATGAAGAATTAAACTATGGTATGATTTTATCTCACAAGTGTAACGGGTTTTGCGATGTTTGAAATTTTGGCAGTTAAATTGAAGGTGATCTGAATAGCAATTTAAGAGATTGAAACGAGAGTACATTTTTTAAAATTTAATTATAACTGTTTTTATTAAATTTTGCTTTGCAATAGTTTATTAGGTGTATTTAAGTTTTATATTTTTAAATCTGTTACAGTTTCTATGAATGAGTTTTAATTTACATGATAAGAAGCAGAAAAAATAATGTATAAATATAATATATACATTTTAAGGAATAATAATAAACAGTTTTAAAAAAATAATGTTTATAAAACATTCAATCATCCCATAAATAAATACACATTTAGTTTAAACAGTTGACAGTGATCAAGATATTCAAGTATATATAAGCTTATATATTGTTTCAAGGATTTTATGATAAACTATAGATCTTTAAAATCCAACAGAAGGTGTTAATTTTTAAAATTAACAAGGTATAAAGGCATTATAGGACTGTTAAAATATTTTATTATTTAACGTATTACAGTTATTCATGTGAATTAAATTCATTTATAAATACCTCAGAAAGACTTATAAAAATATATTTTTAATTCATAATGTACACTACTTTTTAAAAAACTACGCTTATCATGTAATTCGATCAATGATCACAATTTTATCTGTTTTATAACAGGTATAAAATATGAAAACTGCACATTTATCGTCAATAATTTATATGCTATTATCAAATGACTCATTTACGATTAACATATAATGCACCTTAGGGCATTTGTTCGATCGTTATAATTTTCATATCGCTGCATGATTATATCATTTTGAACAATCTTTAAAATGATGAAACCCAAGACAACAGTTATGAAAATCATTGGAATAATATATATTTAAATGTGGCTTAACTATTGAAATCTACCCAAACAAGTGTTCATCACGGTAATCATTTAATTAATAAAACTTTTTAGCAACAAACTGCCTGTCACAATTTTTACATTTATTTCGAAGCAGATCGAAATAATGAAAACTTGTTGATGTAAAAGCATTGTTTATCGTTTTTCAATTGTCGATCGTTCGATAAGTATGTTATGGGGGGGAGGAAAAAATTAATTGTCCTATTTTTAAGGCAGTATATTGATTTGTATTTATGTATGTAATCTTACACTATTTAAGGCAATGTCTAGGCACAACTCCGTCACTAAAATTTACATGGCAAAATTTACAAGTACACTTTTAAGAACTTCATTAATATGAACCAAGCTGCTCCTGATTGAAAGCAGATATGATTCGTTTTGTTGTATCGATCCTGTCTTTCACATCTCGTGTATATATTATTATTTTTATTTTAGTACTGATAAATGATTTATATTTTTGTATGAGATCTTCTTCTAACGCATTGTTTAGCGCAGTGAGTAATTTAGTTCTGCTGCTATCAATACTCTTTTTTAATGATCTGGCATCTTCCAGTTTTTCCGTCAATCTATCCTTTTCGGCTTCCAGAGTGGCCTGGGAAAGTGAAAATAGTCTGTATTAGCATTATTATATTAAATTGTAATTTTGTGTTTGTGTGTCCAACTCTTTTATTCCAATGAATGTGTTTAATAAAATTTGTGACATATTTTTAGAATATATATAAGATAATAAAATCTAAATTTATAGCAAAACGAAAGTCATTAGGAAAGTCACAATAACGATTCTTCTGTTATATTCTTTTTTGTTTTAATTTTGTAAATCAAGAGAGGGTTACTTTCAATTAGCAAGAGAGATATTTTACATCAGATCAACTCAGAGATAGTATAGCCTCAACCTTCAACCTGACCTAGTATAGCACACATTCCTAGCCTTTTGGGTCACGATCCCAAAGGTGGTCAGGGTGGATTTTCTGTGGGATTGCCAACTTATACAGTTAACTAAAAAAATATTCAATATCTAATGTTCGGCTTTACTAACTTGACTAGCGATGGAATAGAGAAGCCACAATGCGTATAGTGCAAAGTTGTTTTGTCATGAATCTATTAAGCCTTAAAAACTCAAACGTCACTTAAAGACGAAGCATTCAGAACACAACAAAAAGGATTTGGAGTTCTTTCGTCAGCATTTAACTACTTGTAAACATCAGAAACCTGATTGAACAGGAAGTTTTCAGCAAGCGAGAACAGTATTAGTGCAAGTATCATGTCATGTTACATTGAAAATCACCTCACACAATTGAAGAGAAGTTCCTCAAACCTTGCACGTTGAAGATGGTGAAATTAATTCTTGGGGATTCCAGCGAAATAAATGTGCAACGAATATCTCTGATTAATGATACTATTCAGCGGTGTATATCAGAATTGTTGGTAGACGTTAAAGAACAGACTTTGGATGAAATCAAGGTTTCACCATTGTTTTCTTTTCATGTTGATGAATCAGAAGACGTGAGCTTGTGTGCTCAGTTGTTTGTCTTCATGAAATGTATTCATTCATATGATATCAAAGAAGACTTCTTATTTTGTAGTGGACTTAAAAATACTACAAAAAGTGAAGATATGAAGAAACGTTTTCTGAAACTGGAGGATTAAAGTGGAATAATGTTTGTGGGGTTTGTACGGATGGTGCACCATTCATGCTTGGGTCAGAATCGGGCTTTCAGAAAAAAGTAAAAGAACTAGTCTGTTTAAAAAACTGTGCAAATACATTGATTCTTATCATGAGGTTCTTCTTTTCTACACTGGAGTATTGCAAGTTGTTGAAAAGAAATGTTATGAATCGTGTCTTTAAAATAAAAGATGAAATCAAGTTGTTCCTGGAAGTACAAGAGAAACTAAACACTTGGTAAAAAATGATATAAAGCAGGCCTGTAGTAATCTGGTTCCGGTCAAATCCAGAGACCTGTGTAATCCGATATGCCAATACAAGTACAATATAGTACATATGTACGGGAAAGCTTCGTCAATGTAAAAAATGCAAAAGTGAGATTCTAGACCACCTAAATCGTATTGAATCTTTTTGTAAGTTGGCAAGTGAGTAGTGTTGGACGATCCACAAATAATGATATAAAATAGAACCATGAGAACATTCAAAACGTTCGTCTCCACCACTGATCGTGGGCCAGGCAAGAGGTAAATTCTCAAGAATGATAAATATCCTGAGGCGGTGGAAGCTTTGTATATGTGGTTTCTTCAGGAAAGAAACAGGCATACATCTATTTCTGTGGCCATATTGTCCATGAAAGTAAAGTTACAAAGAAATTAAAAAACAAGACTTTGTAGCCAGCAAGATATGACTGGAGCACTTCAAAATCATGGAATACGTTTGATGGCGGTAACAGGTTTTTATTTTTTAAGACTGCTATTGTGTTTATGACGTTCATTCTATAATAAAAAACCTTGTATTATCTAAGTATATCTCATAATTTTCATAATTTTACGGATTACAAGTACTCCTTTTCAAAAAATTCCAGACTACAAGAGATTGGGGGCAGTCTGACATACTTGAAACAAATCCTTTTAAATACTTTATTCATAATGAGTACTTTCTCAGTATTCTATCAAGATTTGAAGATCTGAGGGTAAAACCTCACTCATGTTTGATTTAGATCCATAACGATGGTTGATTAAATTATATTACCTTATTGTGATGATCAGAGGGTAGATCATTTAATGATTTTTTGATGCGATTAAATCTTGACATTAGACTCGATAGCAGGGATGTGATAAGTCCTATGTCAGTCATGAGACGATTCACATGAGTAGAATGAGGTTTCTCTAACTCTGCTACGATTGATAGTCCTAAGTTTTCATTTGCATTCATTTTGTCCTCTAATGTTGTTGCTTGATTTTCCAAAGCAGCAATCAAAGCTTTTAGATAGTTTTCCACTTCGGTCTGAAAGTACAAATTATTACTGAATCCATTTAAAATAAATTTGGTTTTAATATATGAATTGTGTATATACCATATTGTTGATAGTTTCTAATTTTGGTTCATTTGGTTTGTTATCATCTTCTGAAATTTTTGTATCCTCAATTGAGTTTATTTGTTCTTCAGGAGGTGGACTGAAAATATGGTTGATATTAAAATGACGGATTATTAACACACATTTATATTGTCGCATTTTTGTGAGTACTATCTTACTCTGTGTCTTCATTCTTATCTAATGCGTTTTCTTCAGAGATAAGACTGACAACATCAATAGCAAAAGCATCCACAATGTCACAAGCTGTATTGTCATATTCATCAAATTCGGCTGTGAACAATATTGTATTAAATATATTTACTTTTAGATTACTAAATTCCGCATGATATAAACATTCTGTTACAGTAAAAAAAGCACAATTATTATTTTAAGAATGCAGCATGAATAACAAATTTTACATTGCAAATATCAATTACAAGAATAATAAAATGTAGTCTAAAGGATTTGATATAAATGCCAAATTAGGTTTTACAACGCATTCAGTATTCAAAATTATTCGCATTTGTAAATAAATTTGAGATTTTCAGCAAACATACAAATTAATACATTTAGCATTAAAAATAACATCGCATGTAAATATTTGCAAATTCCGTTTGCAACATCTATAAAGCTGCCAATTATAATATAATAGTCATAATGATACTAAATAAATATTGCGTGTAAATATATATATATTTAAAACTTAAAATAATACTCACACAAGAGCGCTCGTATAGGATGTTTCTCCGCAAGCTCGCTGAGTAAAAATGTTCGTAAATACTCCCATTTACATTCTTCAGGTAAATGCTTACGAGGCACTAGCTTTTCAATAACATCTGTTGTTATATTAGTATGTTGAACTTTTTCATTAAGTTTCTCTTGAATATTGGGATTTGTTACATCAATTACATTTGTATCAATTATCTCATCGCTGATGACAGGCTCTGGTGAAGTTTTTGCAGGACTCATCGGAATAGTTGATAATGTTGCTGTTTGCTCTGGCTCTACTGTTTCTTTCTGAGGCTCTGCCACCTGATTTTCAGTTTCAGTTGGTAAAGATATTATTATATGTGGAGACGTAGACGGTCGATTTAGCTTTTCAACGTCATTCAATTTAATGGATGGCAATGAGCGCTTCTTTTCAGGTAGCGGTGGTCTATCATCTTTTCCTGGTATGTCATTATCATTCAGCTTGTCGAAACTCATTCTTGAAAATTTATTAGTGATAGGACTGAATGTTGTCTGGTCAATCCACGCCTCCTTAAGTGACATACTATCTTGACGTCTGTGGATATAATTTATTGTTTTGAGATTTATGCACTCGGTAAAAAAAAAAATAACATAGTTTACTTTCGCTGCCAAAAGTGCAAACTTATAATAAGTAAAATATGATATAAAATCGCTTATAATATGTGTATATTTGTATGCAAAAATTTTAGTTGTGTTAATTGTGTTAATAATATATTTATAATCATATAGGACACTATAAAATAAATTAGTGACTATTTTCTACAATTAAAAACAGTAATCATTGAAATCTTACCCGAAAGCATGTTGATTCATATTGGTTGCCATCAATTCTGTTGGTTTGCATACTTTTCTAATGCTCTGATTTTGTGATGCTGATTTTGAAAATGGATTGTTTAATCCAGGAGATTGAGATGGCACGAAAGCACATTGATTTGATTCTGACTTGGATCGATATATTTTAGGACTCAGCATAGCATTGGCATTTAAAATGTTCTCTTGCACAGGCTTTTCATTATTTTTCATGCTTGCGAATTGTCCACATTGCATAATATATTCCGATTGAATATTTAAAGGTTCTGCTCTATATCTGCCCGTTACTTCAAAAGATTTGTTTAAGTTTTCAGACGATTTATGAGGGTGTTCAACTTTCTTTTGGACAAATCCGATATTTTCATTTTCATTTGCCTTTTTCGCAATTTGGCTGTCTTTATAATCTGTTTTACAATTTAGTGGTTCTGCTCTAAATTGACCCTTCATATCACACATTTTATTTGCTGATAATTTATTTATGAAATTTTCTTGTCTCAGTTGCGGAGATTGTGATGTTTCGCATTCTATTTGTATTGAAGTGTGATTGGGGATTAGTTTAGAAGGAACTTTGTCTATTTTATGATGTACGTCATACTTCATGTTTGTTGATTTTATATAGGGGTTTATAAATTTTCTTGGTATCCCTGGAGTTGATTTAGAATATGGTTGAATTGATATGTCTCGCATTTTTTGTGGAGGCAGACCCACCTTGTCATAATTGTTGTTGTATGATATATTGGTTTGTGAGTCGCATGATTGCACATACCCATCTGAAGTAGTTCTTAGGTATTGAGGAGTTTCTTTTGTCTTTTCGGGTGGTGGTGGAAATGGGTCGTCACATTTATATAGTATATCATCGTCGGTGGATGGCGGTGGTGAAGGCAAAGGAAGATCTGGACTAGGCAATCGTCTGGGTTTGTTTACCATATCTGAAGAAACAGACATCATAAGATGACGATTTTTTGGTGGTCTTTCAGGCACCCATTCGTCTAATGATATTGATGGGCCCATTATAACAGGACCTTGAAAAATTGAATTTGGAGAATCGCAAGTCATAATTGGAGATTTGGCACTATGATTATCCAGTTGAAGGGGGTTCAATCTCTTGGGTAATGCGGATTCAATTGAATTTTGTCGTATTAAATTTGGATGAAATGCTCCCGGTACGTCCGTTGGTTTTTGCTCCTTTTTCATTTGATCCTGATGTCTTTCATAGAAAGATAATAAAGCCTTCTTCTGAATTGCTTTTATGTTTTTTCCTTCATAAATATTTATGCATTCTGCTACAGTTTTGCGTGGAGGGACGGGAGACGGATATCTAAAATTATGATCAATATTGTAAATGACAGCAATACTGTTCTGTTAGTTGAATAATATTTTTATTTGATACTTACACTGAATTATTGTTTTGTTGCATGAATCGAGAAGGTAGAGTATGAGCCAGACTTGTTCTTTGGCTAATGGCTCTATCTGGCAAAGTTGCAGTACGAGCCATATAAAGAACACTTTCAGAATTTTGTTTTTGAGGAGTTTGTACTCGTGCTGAATGAGCTATCAATTGTCGTGGACTAGTACCAGATGAATTACTCACATCTGACATATCACTCAGAGATCCTACAGGGTATATCCGGTCAATTGCTTTATATTTACATTTAAAATTTGAATAACATTAAATTAACTAATGTTCAATGTGTATATTAAAATATTTCATAAATAGTAAAAATACTGACCATGCCATTTTAAAGTTTCAGATGAAGAAACACTGCCAGATCTTGTTGTAACAATACTTTCTGCATCCCATGAAGAAATATGAGACATCGATGTCACTGATGCGTCAATATCTCGCCTTAGACTAAAAATAAGAATTCAAACAGTTTTGTTTCATTTTTATATCCAATTTTTAAAATGAATTTACTTATAATTTAAAGTAGCTTCACCTATCGATAAACGGCGTAGACGAAGAGTCTGAACTAGATACATAACTATGGTAACCTTCGGACTGTGCGTATGAAGATTGTTTTTGGTGTTGTATATGAGAAGTTTCATCAAATTTCTTAGTATACTCCTCCAAATCAGCTTGTGTGAGGGGTGTTATGGATTCTTTACTGAAAGATTTGTAAGACATCTTGGATAGATCTCTTTTTTGCACATCTCTTTCAGGAGGTGACGTATTATTGTAGTTGTTACTATTAACACTCTTTCTTCGATCCATTGTATGAATGTACTGTAACGAATCAAAGTTTTTCTTTTCACAGCGTTCTAGTACCGTTTTTAACTGAAACAAAAATCTCATTATTGATATGGAAAAACTAGCCAATTTTATTTTGTTATGTAGAGAAATAAACCTGTTGGGGATAGGATGAATTGCTTCTTTTCATATAAGGTCTAGTATATGGGACCACTTGTTCTTTGGGATAATTGGTGTGGTCAGTCCAAGATTTTGAACGTTGCGATCCGCCAGTCGGCGGGGCTCTTATGGCTACAGGTACTTCTGTGGCCGCTGCCATCGGCCATGAGGGAAATTTTTCGTGACCTGGCCCATATAAGACATCTGAAATCAAAAATATAATTAGATCAAAACCTATTGTATTTAAATGTAGCTATGTTATAAGTTTAGAAAAATACATTTAAGCGTTGTAGCATCTCTGATTGGAGGATGATGGGAGGTTGGAGGGCGGCCAAAGGCGCCGCCTCCTGCTGACATGATGTCCTCCTAGCTTTGAAACGCTCACGCCCATCCCACAGCATACATCTGAAACACCAAATAAGTTTGGTTAAACCACATAAAAAAATATCATACAGGAGTTTTTCTTATAATTCTTTGCAAATTTCACAAAAAAGGAATAATTTCCAAGAGATAGAGACAAGCAATTGAGCACACAAGTTCAATGGCGGGTTCAACAAGAAAACAATGGCGAAACTTTGATTTCATCCAAAATCTGCTCTTTAACGTCTACGAACAGTTCTGATATACACGACGGAATAGTATCATTAGACAGAGATATTCGTTACACATTTATTTCGCTGGAATCCTCAAGAATTAATTTCACCATCTTCAACATGCAAGGTTTGATGAGCTTTTCTCCAATTGTGTGAGATGATTTTCAATGGGACTTGATTTGATGCTTGCACTAATGCTGTGCTCGCTTGCTGAAAACTTCCTCTTCGATCAAGTCTCTGATGTTTGCAACTAGTTTCATGCCGACGAAAGAACCCCAAATCCTTTTTTTGTGTTCTGAATGCATCGTCTCTATTTGACGTTTGTGTTTTTAAGGCTTCATAGACTCATGACAGTAGTAAAGCCGAACATTAGATATTTAATATATAGTGAATATTTTTTTAGTTGACTGTATAAGTTGGCAACCCCACAAAAAATCATCGCGACTCATAGATTGGGAGCCCATAAAAAGTAAGTGAAGTAAGTAAATCAGAGATCACTGTGTATTGCAACAATGATTAGTAGAAAGTTGATAATTAGAGGGATGCCATTATAATATAATATACCATTCCGCAACATATTATTATGAAGCCTTGTTTTCATTCCCCGAACAAAAATTCTCTACTGATAATATTTATTTTATGCTTTTCGTCATAAACATTTGGGAAAAAGTTCTTGTTTTTATATTTCAAATTCTGATAGTCCTGTTTGTAAATCACCCCTCCAATGTTATTGAAGCTGAACATATATTTTATCAGGGTCTTTATTTTAAGCTTTTTACCAATTTTCACTTTTGATCATACTTATTGTAATTAAAACTAATTGTAAGATGGCTCATTCCATCATATATACGTATTATTTTGTCTTCTTTAATAATTATAATTTCAGCGTAATATATCGTTCCACTTTCGGATATGAATAGGTAGACTCGAAAGTACTTTCTGGATATATTGTCTGTGATGGTGAAAGTTTGGGTCAAGATTTAACTACCATCATTTTTTATAGGTTCGTCCAGAAAAGGAATGTTGCTCAAGGCTATTATTTAATAGTATCGTCATGCCCTTATATTTGGTAATATTTACGTAAAGAAGAAATTCTTTCATACAAATACAGTGAGCCGGATCGAGCGAGGAGATTCACGTTTGATCTTTTTTAAATTTAATAAATATCCCCAAAAATCTAAACGATTAGCAATAATATTGACTTAGTTCCATGTTTTAGACTAGGCTGAACTCGTAATTCAATCTTAGTATCAAATCTATGGGAGATGTATTAGCAGCCACATTAACCTTTCCATTGCCGTGCTATAAAACACCCGCGCGCTACCATGATATGTATTTGGTACACCATGTGAAATTCTGAACCCCATATCTATTATATTTCATATCGATATTTCCATTATTTGAGTAGATTTGTATTAAATACATCATGCTGAAAGTATAAAGCTTAGGATTTGAAACTAAGTACGAGGGACATTCAAATATAACCCGGAATTTTGCCGAAATTTATTAGTGATATATAAAAATATAAATGAAGGATCTGTATTTTATAATACCAGAAAACAGTTGATATCACATTTCCAACAGATTTCCATAATACAAGCTTCATTCTGAACTTTGAATTTCGATGTTAGATTCATTGTCTATTACTGACGTTATATGTTTATTTTCTGACATATTCCTTCAGAAGCCGCTTCTACGCGACGTTCAGTGTTAGGGAAATCTTTAATCGTATCGCCATTTAAATTGCAAATTACATATTTCAAAATTTAACTTAGTAGTATGAACAAATAGTGACAATCGTCTTCAGATGAAGATATGCTCCCAAGATGTACAGATTTGTTTTAACGTCCTCATAAATTATTTAATGGCTTTGGTGTACGCGTAATGATATGGAAGAATTACAACAATTGGCAATTACAGCAACATTTCAAATTTCACAATTCACACACAACAGCGTCAAGCTTATCTTAAATAAAATATCTGCATCATAACTTAGTATTTTTTCTTTAATGTAATGCAACTGTGTCAATTCATACATCTATTTTTCGGTAAAATGAATTGGTGATTATGTCCTTATTAAAATTTGGAAGTCACCATCCATTTTTACTGTCGGATGCATTCTTATCGCCTCGGAATTGAGATGAGAAAAAAGAAATCGACACTGTTAGTTGCGTGTTGATCAGCTGTCAAAAAGAGTGTTTTAGGAAGCGAGATGATTTGAATAATGCCTGTAACCGAAACAAGACTGTAAGTTTGGAAGTAGCCGAACCTGTTTATAAAAGGATTAAAACGTGATTGGTTTTGTCTACCATCTCGGTATAATTTAATGTGGTCGGGACTTTCCTAGTACCTGGGTCAAGTTTATTCACACAATGGACGAGGGGAAAATTTAAAAAAATATATATATGTCTGCTCCAATTATTGAAGTGCATAAACGACAGCACTTCTATTGACTTAGGATAACTTGTCGGAATTCAGGTCTTATACGCAAAAAAAAGAAGAAAAAATCATATACATATTCAATAACAGTCATTTACTTACTTACTAATACCAACCTTGATAATTGTCTATGTTTGGGATTATCATTTTAAACTCCTTACTTTGAAAAGTTAGTAAGTGAAATGCGATGTTAAAGGACCGCACTAAATGTGCTCTGTTATTTTCAGGATTTTTTAAAAATTTAAATGAATGTATAATGTTCCGATTTATAATAAATAATTAAGCTGTTAAGAGAACAAAAATAAAATTAATAAATAAATATACACTTAAGCCTTTTTTGTGCGGTAGATGCTTTCCGCGGAAAATCGCATAAAAGAAATCGCACAAAAAAGCTATGATTTACATAGAAAAAGTAAAAATGCGTGCCATGGATTTTAAAAACCGCATAACTTTGAAACAGCTATATAAAATATATCCAAAATCGCATAAAAAAAAGTATTTACTAATTATATTTTAATTACAAACTATCATCGCTGTATGATAATTTTCGTGTAGATTTTCTCTTCTTTCTAACAATATAATTTATAATTAGTAAAGATGTCACTATAGTCCCTAACTCAAAAAAAAATCACAAAATGGTGACTGTTTTAAAAAAAAAATCAGTCAAGTAATTTTTTGGGCTTATTTTGTCACTTGTGTTTAAATAGTTAAAAAAGATAAATTTTGACATAAATCTGGTAGTAATAATAGAGGGTTATATAGAAAAGATTCGTACCCAGTTTGAAGTAAATTAATTAATTAAAACTTGAGATATATTATGTCAACTATCTTGAAATAAGTAGTTTCAAGAAAAACGCGTTAAAAATTTCATTATGGTAGGACTGGCCAAGTTGTCGCGTCACTAAAATAGTTATAACTCCGTAAGTAGTTGGAATTTTGGAAATTCCTTTGGAGAATGTATTTTTAAAAGTCGAAACAATGGAAAAATGCAAAAAAATGAAAACAATTTTTTCAAAAATCTAAACCAGAATAAAGGGCGTGGTCGTAATTCAGCGATAGCAGATGCAATATGATTTACACAGTCCCAATTTTTTTTCCCAAATTTCGGTTAGTGTTGATGATTTATTTCCTATTTTATCCAAAATATCTTGATACGTACTCTTTATGAAATTAAAAAAAAGAAAAAAATAACTTCTAAATCGCATAAAAAGAGGTTTGAGTGTATGCTACTTTTTAATATTATGTATGCAAATCTTATTTTTTTAAAATCCAGTCTGGGCCCGTCCCTCTTTTTCTAAATCTCAAGTAAGCCTGTCACCGCAATAAGGTTAAAAACCCCTGCTTTTGATTCATTTTAAAGTGTTCTTTGTCACGGTGCGACAGAGTTGGCAGCCCTAAGATGATGAGGTCAAAAAACAGTGCTGAATTTAACGTAACTTAACGTAACTTTGAACGCTTGATGTCTTTCAGGTATCATTTCGGGATCACTTAATTCATTAGCATTAATTATACATTGTCAAGACAAATCATATGGACTATTTGCTGCCAAGTGTCTGCAAGACAACGAGGAAGATAAATATGTCATATCGTTTGGTGGCCTCGTTAAATTTCAATCTTCCGGTCGGCATCGGCATTATCTATACAACTTATTGGCAATGTTTAGGTTATATTCTTCAAATTTACCGAATAACGGTGATTTTACCGCATCTGAGAACCGTATCAGGTCTCGGCAAGTCGCCGGAGTGTGTGTGTTTGTATGCATTTATCTTGTTTCTGTCTGGTCTGTCACGTTTTCAGTCTGCCCACAACTTACCTTTGCATAATATTGGATTGGAAAGGTCTCCTCGTGCCGTGGACGGAAAAAAAACATCAATGACTCGCCAATGTTGCAAAATGGCCCATTGTCCAACAGCCTCGATGTCAACCGTTTGGACTTCGTCGGCCTCGCTGTTAAATCCAAGATTTGACGAAACGAAAGGTCGCAGTTCAGAGCCATTCGTTATTTTTACTTTACCACATTTTTAGGCTATGCTTTCGAATCGTGCCCGAACGAATTCGCAATTTCATCCTTCGGAGTCATAAAATCTTTGAGAGGAACCTCCGGAATGAGCATCGACAGAACGAGTCCAATGTTGTATCAAAATGCATATAAAAGATCTGTTAAAAAAGAAAGTCGATGTAATTCGATCTCTACGATCATTCGTTTGGATTAAATTGTGACGTTTAATTCTTTGAAGGGCGACATTGCAACATTTTAACATAGTTTTTTCCTCTCCCTTTCAAGTATAGTTCATTTTAATATTTAGCATAGCGATGCACTAAATTTATCAAACCTATAGCTTTTAAGTAATCTTGTATGCTCTTGTGATGTGTGAAATTCACTTATTTTTACGAAAAAGAAAATTCCGCTTTGAATACTATATTCTTACATTAAAAAAAATAATTAAAGCAAATAAGATAGTAGATAATCGATCGTAAATGTTATCTATTAGCACTGCGTTTTTCTGCAATAGAAAAAATGCGTTCTTATTGTTATTTTAGGCAGTCACATAGATTAGAAATCGCTGTTTTTCTACCGCAATATTATATTATAACGTCCCTTTGTAATCTATAATTAACTTAGATATGTCCCTTGACTTATTTGTAGGACAACTTTTATGTTCATGTTATTGGTACTAAGTAAATTGTGATAATTTTACACGCGTCAAATCTTAATTTTTTCGTTGTGAATGTTGATTTACATATATTGAGTTGTTAGTTTAATACCAGTTACATAACATATATGAACTTTTAACTATCTATTAGGTTGATGCATAAATAACGTCGTATTTTTTAAGAAAATAGAAGTTAATATTTTCAGAAACAATCAATTGCATAAATCCAATTATCTCCCATAGTTCTATCAACTTTTTAATTCCATTAGTCCCCAGTATCTATCCAATCTAGTAAGCTTGTGGGTGACAGGAGTTGTGCAGGATCCAAACGTCGTACTTGGAAACCATTCCAATGCGATTCAGATGCTTCACCATCGTAGTTTGATTGATATCCATCTTTATTGCAATGTTCCTGATACTTTGGTGGAGATCAGCTTCAAGCATGGCTTTCAGTATATCATCATCAGTACTTGAAGGGCGCCCCGTTCTTTCTTCGTCAGGTGTTAAAACCCAGATCTGAATTTAGCAAGCCATCGTTGACTGTTTAAAACATCGATAGCAAACCATTGTTGCCACTGTTGCATTATGACCTTTATTAAATTCATAAAGTAAACTGTGTCTAATATGCACTCTTTTCTCTGACATTTTAACCTCTAAAGGAGTACTATCCCAGGGCCTGCGACCCCCCTCCACTTTTCAGTGTTTATTTATTTAATTGCTTCCTGTTCATGGCTGACTGTTGAATGAGTCTTTGCCCAATTATAATTTCCTTCTAAAGCAGGAGCAAATGAATCGATTTTTTTGTGTATTGTTTATGTAAAGAAATGATGTGGTCTTGTATGATATCAACAGTGTTTATTTACAATTGACTCTGCCTCGAATTGAAGATTGCCTTGCGCTGATCAGTGTAAAGCGA
Organism: Stenopsyche tienmushanensis; assembly: GCA_008973525.1. NCBI lineage: Eukaryota > Metazoa > Arthropoda > Insecta > Trichoptera > Stenopsychidae > Stenopsyche > Stenopsyche tienmushanensis. Next base: position 859,282 of record WACJ01000526.1, read on the forward strand.
TTATGGCATCAACGACTTCATCGATTTTAAAAATGATCACTCCTCAAAAGGTTAAAAATTCGCAAGGACTCTATTAACTGTTTTTAATGTAGAAGCACTTTTTTAATCGAAGGAAAGAAAAGCTTGCTTCGAACTGAGAATGTGAGATGTGCCTATTAAATAACGAAACAGGACTTGTGCAGATCGAATTTTGGGGACATTGATCATGAACAAGCAATCGGCCGTTTTGTTTAAAATAAATTTATTTTTTGTGCGTTGTAAAAATAATCAGTTTTAAAATCGATAATGTTCGCATTTTTAATTTTTTATTAGGACGAGAGGTGAAGATTTATGAGTGAGAAGCGAAAATTAGTTACTCAGTAGTTACTTTTTGAAATGTAGGAAATCAGAGTAAATCTGAATCGAGACGAGCGATTAGAAATATGAATGTTTCCGATCTTTCAAATTTGTTGTTACGGTGATTTTTTTCCCAGTTCGGATTTGAATCCGAATCTTTATAGTAAGGGTTCAGGATTTGAAATACTATACCAACACTTGGTCATAATAAGACGTGCGTGATAAATATAAAGTACATATTTATAAGCGATGACTATACATGGCCGCAGGAAGAAGCTTCGATGGAAGGTGGCAAACGACATCAATGTTGTATTTTTGGTTGAAGAAGGCGTGAGTATATTTCGATTAGCTCATCGGATTTCATGTAGTATATGATTTCAAGAGATGTAAAAATAAAGATCATACTACACAAAATTTAGCATCAAGCTCAATAAAAACGAATTGCAGTATTTTGGATTTGAACTAGGGTCATCATGCTCGAAGACATGCTGTTCTTAAGCTGTTAGGATTGGGCGTACTTTGGCTCATTTGCTGAACAAAGTGTTTTCTTGAAACAAGCCTGGATTGGATTTATATAAAAATAAGGCATTACGATGAGTGCAAGAAAGCATAGCAGTAGAAATGTGAGTCCGCAGAATGTAAATGTGGCGAACGAGGCGTATCTTGTGGCATTACCCTGACCGGACCCAAGGTCGGCCAGTCAGATCCATTCTGCTTCTACGGCGTTCTTCTGGTGACTACATTTTTACGAGTGGCCTAAAAGTATTTCAGCACGAAGCAGCTGTATTCGGACATCGTCGTCATTAACGTCCGATATTTTATTCAGACGATATTTAAGCACTTATATATATGACTTTAAACAAAGATCCAGCTCGTGGTACCATCAAATGGACACATTTTCTGCATTACAGAAATTATAATACACTAGGGCCTCGTATAACACGGTTTTATATAACATGTTTGAGAGGAAAAAATATACATAATTAAATAATTAACGAAAAACACGCGAAGGGATTCAAGGTGGCGAAAGAAATAATATCTTTACTATTATGTTCTAATTCTCCCTGAGATTAGAACATAATAGTAGATTGGTGGATAAGGTTTTGATGACATGAATATTCATGACATCCAAGAAATATTGGAGGATTGTACTTTGAACGAAGACGAATTAGTCGAAATATTAAATTAATCTACCACAATTAATGACACAGAAAGCAGTTGCAGCGATGTTGCTACATATTTCACATTAAAAACAATTAACGAAGGCATAGAATTGGCTATTAAATTACATTTTTTTAAATAGAAAATTATCCTATACTGGAAAAAAGTTTAACCCTTTGAGCTCCAACGTCGAGTTGGCCCCAACATTTTATACTCCAGCCTTGATTACAATTATTTAGAGCTAACCTGATATATATTTATTTTTTGAAACATCAGAGCAGCTGTTCAAGGATAGATAAATTTTTCATTTTACGAAAAATCACCCATTTATTCCTGGATTTTTTCCCTACAAGTTATATTTCCACACTTGTACCATCTTAAAAAAGCTTCACTACTCATAGATTGAATAGATCAGAGCTAGCAGAATAGTTCTGCACCTTTTCAACATATTTGTATTAGATGATTCCAGATTACATCAAAAATATGTTTGGGTGATTTACAAGAGATTTTGGAATCTTATAATGAAATACGTAAAGATTTATATGCTAAAAGCAGACAATCGTTTATTATCGAATATTTGAAGGCTAAAACTAAATATACTCCAAGTTCTCTGATGATGGAAACCCACAACAGATCTCGAAAAAGAATAAAACATATAGAATTATAGCTTTAATGATAGAATGGTATGTTATATGTTATTAAAGTATTCTTCCCTTGTTTCGCACAACGTTTTTGCGGAACCATATAACCGTGTTATACGAAGCCCGAGTGTAAGAATTCTTACTACAAACTTGTACCAGTGTAATGTTGTGTTTCCGTCTCCGAGTACCAATGCAATGTTGGATCGTAAATTCGAACTCTTTGCTTTTTTATATCCCTTAAACTTTCCCTTACCGTGCTAAAAAACACCATTTATGATTATACTACAATTCTGAAACCCGTATCTTGTTGATATTTTAAAACGATTTAACTACTGTTGCAAATCAAACATTCACAAGCCGCTCGGTGAGATTTTATTAACCCATGCGAAAACTGAATGCGAGCTTACCACAGAAGTTCAAAATATTTGTTAGTTTTTTTTTTTGTTTAAAGAAAGTTTGCACATTTTATATGACTTTGTAAGCTTAGAAGCAATTTTCATTAAGCTTATTTATATTAAAAATATATTTCAAAATACAAAGACAGTTATGACCACAGATTAAAAAGTTATAACGATTTAAAGGTGAAATTTAGGGTATTTTTCAAAATGTTGAAAAAAAAATTGTATTTCGACAATCCTGACACTTAGGGCATAGAGCTTATATTTGAAACATAGCAAAAGACTACCCTAACCCAAAAAAAATAAAAAAATTATCGTTCCATGTGCAATACACCCTCGATAGGATTTGCAACTATTCTTTTAAAATTTGGTATGTTCTGTTGAGTATGGCAGCGTTGGTTGAGTGTTTGCAATACGGTAAACTTGTATTCAGTTACAATCATTTGCAGTTGTGATGCTTATTACAGGAGCGTTCGATGAAATTATTTTGCAACCACTCAAATGAACCAAAGCGAGATTGAAAAAAATGATTTTTTGTTATGACATTGAATACATATCTAGTAAATTGGTTTGCAAGGACATGTAGACCCCTTAGTATAAAAGCGTGCCCATGTTTTATCTCTTGACGAGATTTTTAACCGGTTTTCTACTAGCACAACGACATCACTAGACATATTACCTAAAATGATCGATAAATATATGCAGACACAACAACGAATAGCTTTTTTTGCATCCCGGACGTTGAAACCTAGTAAGAGTTGAATGGTCATGATGTCTATACAACGAATAACAAATTTCAAAAATCATTCAAATAGATTTAACAGTCAAAAAGCTGTTACAATAAGAGTTGGAAAAAGTGCTCGATTCTTCAAACTTTCACGTTTGATGATATAAGTGGAGATTAATGCAAATACTAATGTAATATATGCAGGTGAGCTTAATCAATAATATTTTACTGAAAATCTGGAGACATTAGTTAAGTCTTACACGAGGATAATGAATAAGTTCCTGGTTTCTTTGGTTTTTATTTGCGTGATTTTTTAATATTAAATTTATATACTATAAATTCATACGCAATGGAGAAATAAGCAACAGCACATTTATTAATAAACGATTAACGAAATGTTAATATTTTCTAATATATTGACATACATATCTCATAAAACTGAGAGCGAGATGCAACCCCGTGCGATTCATTGGTGTCAGAAGTGGGATAGAAATAGACATTCAGCAAAATGCCTCATCGATTATGATTTGTTAAGTAAGAACTCAAATTATTATTTTTTTGCTTAAATAGATGATTAGTAAAACATCTCATTGCGCTTGCAATGAAACTCGAAGGGTTTTCACAAGGGACTGCACATATTTGCCGCTTATGTGTAGTGCTTTATTTGTTATTGTTCTTAAGCAAGTTTTTTAATTTTCAATAGCTTTAAATTTTTACCACCTCAAATGATGATGGAATAGAGATCAATAATGCATGATTAAATAAATAAAATGTCGTTATGCAAGGAACGTATTCAGATCGAGTTAATTTTCGTGTCGATAAAGTAGGCCGTTGCACGTTCACAATTGTGGTATTTTAATTATTTTAATGGTGTGTTATTTGTTCATGAACTCCGTATATACTATTCTAATTTTGTGTATTCGAATCATGTGGGCTTTAGAAATTATATAATCGAAAAAATAATAGCCGTGCATGTTCTTCATATTATCCCATTGGATCTCATATGGATGCTCTTTGTCTATGTTTTTGAAAAATATATTTCGAGACGAAACCCCTCCAATTTATTGATTTAAATGCAACTTTATACAAAAATTGCATCATTAAAAATTATGGATGGAAAATTACGTCTTGCAATACGAATATAGACGCATCTCTGATTTATTGCCATCATTCTTTTAATATCTCACCCGCATTTTTCAGCTGCCTTATTTGATATGATATAATTGGAATGATCATGATCTTGATATTCAGAATGCCTTCTAATCTATTGATAAAAAGTTCTCAATGAAAAACATACACATCAAATGCCATATTTGGCGAACAATCTTCATTGCGGGGAGAACCTTTCACTCGAATTAAGCTAATTAGGTTTTTAGAGCAAACCAGTATTACTCGCTTCTGCATTGTGATATTCTGTAGTCGAACATCCATAATAAAATGTTCAATTGGCTATTTTAACACAAGAAAATGCCTTGTTAGCGTCGTTGATAGTATTGATTTGTATATTTTTCCAATCAACTATAACCGACGAATAAAAACTATTAAATTTGAGTGTTTTACATCTGAAGAATATAGAGTATAATTAATGCTACCATAACATCAGTTAGACATTGTTGATATTTATTTCTGTATTGTTATTTGTTTATTGAATTATCCCATAAAATATTTCCAATTTAAAAACATTTCTTTCCCTACCGGTGATGTATTTACTACACCTCGACTCTAATAATGAGAATATCGATATGAAATATAATGGATACGGGGTTCAGAATTTTTGTATTCCTCCGTAATATAATTACGAATCACATCCAAGTATTTTAGTATATAAGTATTCATCTGTAGCGACAGAAATAATTTGTCGGGAAATCGGGAATTTTGCGAGTTTTAGTCCGCGTCTCAGCAGAAAGGAATTTTATCAGTCAAATTGACGGTGTTATACGAAAATGTTACACGGCCATCAACTCGAACTAGCATTTAAATATCTGATGACGATACCTTTAACGAGTGTGGAAGCTGAGCGTGCATTTTCAGCAGCAAGTTGCCTTGCTTCCAAAATCAGATCAAGACTAAATGACGAAACACTCGATGCTTAATTTTACTTCTTTACTACTTTACTTCTCTAATTTTACTTCTCCAATTTAAGTTCCATTAAAATTTCCTGAGCTAATTCTACAGCATGCGGTCTCGCGTATTTAGCTATTGACCAAAGCAGATTGTTTTTGTCGTTTTTCGTCTGACTGGATTTGAGCAATTCATAAGTAATTCCAGAAAAATATCACCGCACACAAATAATCTTTATTGTTAGCGTTGGTCGAAGGGACGGAACAGGCATTTATTGAGAAGAAAGTCATTATTTTCCACGGAACAAAATCTTCAAAACCCTGGTTTATATTCTTCAAACTCAGATACACACCAGAGACATTTTGTCGTGGAACACAATTGTCGCGATGACTCGATGACTTTGCAACAAAACTGTCCTGAGACAACATAATCCATTATCGAGTAACTCTTAATCGAATATATGAAATTTCACGTTGAATATCAAAGGGCCTCTCACTCAAAGTGATTGACACATCAATTTAAGTTTAAAGGCGACCTAGTTTCTTAAACTAGACAATTTTTCCGGGTGAACACTGTCAGATATCGACTAATCAAAAGTGTACAGACGACTAAAGGTTAAACGCTGAGCGAGACACGACTTACTACCTTACGCGTTATATCGCATACGAGCGTCTTACTTTGCCGGAAACGTTGTGTAGTTCGATGCAACGCACTACGAATAAAGATAATCGAATACCAGACTGAAAACACTAAAAAAGCCACAAATTCAACTATAGAGCGACCGCATCCCACTCGCATCATTCAGCATTATGGGCGCACATTTGAGAGCCACTGCCGTAGATAATAAAAGTAGTATCTCGGCCGTTGTATATTGTATAAGATACTAGCGAGAGGCAGTGTTGGAAACGAGCGTGGGTAAACCGGGCGAACGCCCGGGGCGCGTGCCGAGTTGCAAATCAAAAGAATGAAAAGCGAAAAATAAAAACAAGGAAAGAAATGGGGACATCAGAAATGTTCCCTGGGATATGTAAAAAATTGATTTTCAGTATTTTACGGTGGAGTTTCAACCTATAAGTCAAAATTTTAAGGCATTGAGACTAATATTTAATCACTATACCCCGAAAATGAGCATCCTCGCAAACCAAATCTTTGGATTAATAATCCCTTCATGGAGAGTGTAATTTCATGTACTCTTACGAGTAGAGAAAAAGAAGAATTAATAGAGTTGTCTTCGGGTTCTACTCTGATAACTCTGATATCCAGACACAAAACATAAACATTGGCTCAGTTTTAAATAAGCAGTAGAAGAAGAATATCCATCTTTAAGCTGTAAAGCTATACATTTATTAACGTCATTTTCAACAACCTATTCGTTCGTAAATTCAAACAATACACGCATGTGAATTGTTTGTATTTACGCGAAGAAATTAGCGAATATTGTGTATTATCAACAGTGTGAAGGTTTATTTATTCAAATACAAGCTTCATCCACACTGTGCGGTCCTGAGAGAAAAGTGGATTTGTATAGACCTTGGTTTAATCTTGCCGCAAAAATATTACTCTAAAAATATACTTTTGTAAAATTTTTAATGATTAACTATTCTTCTTTTTTTTTTGGGGGGGTGCCATATCTGTTATCGGATGAAAGCGATTTTCATTGGTGATTTTACTAGGAAGTTTCTCCGCGTGGTAAATTAGGATAAGATTTAAGATTTGAATTGGATATTTTTAAGATGGAGAAAATCTATTAACGAGCAACGAAAATATCATTATTTTCATATTATATTGAATTGTTGTTGCAAATTCAATCACTCGCAGTCGTCCTTGCAGACTTTATTAATCACTTCAGTAGATCCAGGAAATCAGGGTAAGTCTGGATCGAGACGATTGATCTGATATTTTCACCAATCATCATCCAATCTTCCAAATTTAATGATAAGGTGAAAATTTTGTCCACGATGCGAGCCTGTATAAAAAGAGTTTAGGATATATCCGCTATACCAATACTTAGTTTTGGTGGATTGTTTATGATATTTTCCCAATTGATTTCAGATTATCCATCAACTCCCGGAATAATGGGCGAATATAATCATGAATTGATGATGGTTATTTCAATTCACAAGGGCGTTCGGAGTTTATTTTCTCATGTTTTATTATCATCACATAGCTTCAAGATAACACCGAGTTCACTTCGAGTGGTTGCAACGAATGCTAAAGATACGGAAAAGCTGTATTTACTTCAATAAAATATCATGTTCGAAGTGTCACGAATATATTTCACGTCCGCTCGTTTCTTCTTTTATTTTTTCTCCCTGTAAAAGCATTTCGTAAATGTATGCCAAAAAGGGTACATCCGATGTAGTGGTATCGATAACGGCCATTTCTGTAACGTGTTTCTTTAGTTTCTTGACCTCTGATTCATCTCGGCGTGTGTGCAATACTAATTCTTTTTAAGTGCATTGCAAAAAAATCGAGGGTCCAAAACACGCCTCCGCTCTTGTACGGATTTCACGTCCATGTCAAAATAAGCGGGTCCAAAATGGCCCCCTGTCTGAGCAAACCACGTGCGCCCGGGTCAGATTTGGGGTCAACTTTTTTCCGAACTCACATATAACGGATAAATAATTCGAATTTAATTTGGTTAATGGAAATCGAAAAGTCGAAATTGACAGCTCGAACTCGTAGATGGCGTCAGAGCTATGAATATATGTATTTTTTTTTATCGCTATCAAGCTAATCAACTAGGGTTGCCAACCATCCCGGATTGACGGGGATTGTTTCGGAATTGAAGTTGCTGTCTAGAGCCCCGGTTGAATGTCAAACTGTTCCGGAATTTCAACTGATCGATTAATATCGCCTACATTCCTAAATAGTTCTTTCTATAGGAAATGGTTGCGGGAAGGACGCCCTCCCGCAGATAAGGCTATCCGACGACTTCAGACGCAATGTGTCCGCAACGCCACAGAAGATGGCGCTGTTAAATTGACACATTGCACCTAAAGAGAGACGGAAGATGTCGCTGTTAATCTACCGAATTAATGATATTGGACTTACTTATAGAAATGTAATATATTCTCAGAACATTATGTGGTAGAAATGTTGTATCAGTTGATAAGCCAAAAATAGTTTTAGTCATTGAAATAGTGGAGAAAGTTTTTTTTTGGGGTTGGAAATGTGTATTATTCAAGAAAAAAAGGTGTCAAACTACTTATTATTGTCAAACGTACACAAATCAGCTTGTAATGCATATTGGGGAGTGCTTCACAGTTTATCATACTATACGAGATTATAAGAAATAAAATATTGATTTTGTTTGCAAATATGTATATATTTCTCGATGTCTATAAATTCATATATCTAATATCATTATTTGGTTCCAAAACTATAATATATAATATGAGCCGAGTAGCTGGTAGGTAACGTCCAGGATGGTTCGAAGTGCAAAGGGCTAATAGTACTTGAACTCTATATTAGTAGGATTTTGTGCAATTCAATATCGAAGGACAAGTCAAAAGAAGGAAGTAGGAGCTGACGAGGAAGACTATTTGCCAATATACACGTCCTCTTGCCTATATATCAAATATCACTCTCTATAAAGAAGTCATGAATAAAAGGAAGTTTTATTGGATTAAGCTTACTCAAATAAATTTCTCGAAAAGAGGACTTCGTTAATGACACGTTGAAGATATCTCTGAAACATATAATAACACGTGGTAATGAAATTCAGGTGTAAAGAATGCTACAAAGGTCACCAAACTGCTGCAGCAGGTCATTGTCACTTCTGCAGTATTTTCAGGCTTCTTTTTATTCACATCGATCTTAAATTCTAATTTTCTCGGCACCCGGTTCATATTCAAATGTCACGTTTCTGATGCGGATATTCTTCGAATAGAATGACAATTTGATCTGCGTTAAAATTGCAGTAGATTTTTCTCAAAAATAAGACATAAAAATCTCATCCAGCTGATCAGTCTTGGGTTCTCGGGACCAACTATTTATCTTGTCAGTGGTCATCAACTTATCTAGAAATCTTGTACGATATTCAAATGTACGAATTTATTGAATAGGGCGAAGTGGCAAATTAAGACTGAATTGAAAACGTATAGCGATTTACCATGAAGAAATACATAAATAATACCAACAACGACATCTGTTATTACAGATATAACTATGTTTTTCAAAAACGCTCTAACCGGCGCTTCATTGCGCTAGCACTGCGGATTGTATACAAAAGGGGCAAAAATGTCTGAAATAAAGGAACCATTACAAGAATTGAGAGCAGACATAAAAAACTGAAGAATCGCTAAAAAAAATCTGAAGACAAAATCACAAACAAAATTAATTCAATATAAAAAAATGTCGAATTAGAAAAAAATAAGGAAACCAGTTTGGAACAAAGGATATCTGGCATTGAAAAATACATTAAGGGAAGAAATATTATATTCTTTGGACTAAAGGAAGAACAGAGAGGCTATTATGAATTAGAGAATAAATAAAAAATGAGCTAAACGTTGATTGTGCTAGGACAGAATTATAGATGGTTAGAAGAATTGGCAAATACAATGAAAATAAAGTAAGAAATATTCTTGCAACGCTTACTACCTATGGCAGAAAAATAGATCTATTGAAAAATAAAAACATGTATTCCAAAACTACATACTTCAAAGAAGACTTCCCATTTTTGGATCAAATTTTGGACTAAAAGAGAACACAAATGGTAAAACCGAAAAAAGAGAAAGAAGCAGGGAAATATGCCTTCCTTTTTTTTTTTTAAATCCTTATGACGTCCATCAAAGCATGAATCTTTGATGTGTCATATCCGATAACGGATATAGGGTGATCTCCATAGGAGATCTTACTTGGGAGATGATTTAATGTGGTGGTTTCCCGTTGCCTTCCACACGTGGTAAAGTAAGGATAGGATTATTTGGAAAGGTAGGAGAGGAGAGAATCTATGAGTGAGTAGCGAAATTATCATTATATATATAAATGCTAATTTAATTATTGTTGCAAATTCAATTACTCACTCATGGGCGTCCCTGCACGACTTTATTAATCGCCTCAGAATTTACTTTTTCTAATCCAGGAAATCAGGGTAAACCTGGATCGAGACGATCGATCAGAAATATTAATATTTCCGATCTCCCAAATTTGTTGGTACGGTGAAAATTTTTTCCACAATCTGGATTTGAACCCGAACCTTTGCAACAAGAGTCCAGGATCTAAGCCACTATACCAACACTTGCCTTCCTAAGGTACGATAAATTAATAGCCTGAGAACCATGTAGAAAAAACACCGAAACGGATGATGGAGGAAGGAAGGGCAGCAGAAATAAAAAAGAGAATTAGAGATAACACTTCCTAACCAAAAAAAAATTCAGATCAAACAACGCAGGAAACACGACAAGCACAGAAGGAAAACAAGACAAAATCCACTTACAGCGGTTTGACTGCCGAAAAAGAGTTAATTTGATTACAATTAATCTGGTGAACGTTGGTGATATAAAAGTATGAGATTTAAGTTTATTCTAAATAAAATATAGAATAATATTCTATAAGATTGAGTTGTGAAGCTACATAAAAATAATGATGGGTATTCCTTCAATTTTAGAAGACTGCGTGTGTGTGTAGAATTGGTGGCATTTTATATTGTAGGGACTACTCGAGAGATAAATGGTTCAATATACAATCAGTCTGAACGAATTATTTTTCTAAATGTTAATACTGTAATTATAAACGGCTTAGTATAAATTGGACGGATCTATCACAGATCTATAGAAGTGATTCTATTTAATCTGATAATTCAAGGCTGCGGTGGCTTTGTGCATCGCTTCAAATATCAATACTTTACTTTCACAACTACTTTGACTTTCCTTATATTTGCCGCAGAAAAAATGTGTATACGTTACAAAATACTCGCGGCCATACTTAATATCGACAATAAGACCATAATGAATCAATTTACGTTTGATAAAAGTCAAGGTTTGTATGTAAGCCGACGCTAGAAAAAAAATCACCATGAATGTGAGCAAAGACAAAGTGATGATGTCTAATAGAAACGAAAACCGCTCAATACGATCGTGAATAGGCGAAGATATTAAAAACACATTTGGTCGTATACTATTGATGTTGCTTTTCATGCGCCATTTAAAAACCATCAAGCGACTTCATTACGATCCAAAACATCTATTGATTTTTTTGTTTCATCGAATCTTTAGTCAGATGAACATCTTCCGCAATAAGCAGATAAAAATGTGATATATCAAAGTCAACGGGCGACTAAACGAACATGGACTTCCTAAGATACATTCATTGCCGCGATACATAAAGCAGACATTTGTGATATATTAAAGCCAAAAAAAGTTGATTAGCGCTTAGTTCTAAAGCTCCCATTTAAATATGCAACCTCTTATCTTAGTCTTCTGGCAAATTTGGTATTTAAATCACGATTTCTATATGGCGCGTAAAAGTGAAATTGTGTATTTGAAAGGATGATAATGTCCATTGAATTACGCAGTGGTTTAAAAATGACTATTTTAAAATTTATGAGGCCACCTGAATTTACAAGGACCGAGACGCGCGTCTCTTACGCCTATAGGGAAATCCGCCACTGGACAAGTCTACAAATTACATTAGATTACTTTTATTTGTCTGCAATTTTAGCCCTTTGTTATGTATACTTATCGTTCATATACATCCACTTATCTGTCAGGATTGCGTAGCGTGTATGAAGCTTGTATATAAATAAATAAACAGTTAATATTACACAGTGTTTGTTCGTTTCTTCGCGTAAACATAAATACGCAATACACTTGAAATATATTAAACTGGATTATCTATATAATCATACGGTGTACGTAAGACACTCTCTCCGTCTCCGTCTCTCTCTGAACTTAACGTGTAAGAATGATCTTTCTGAACCACTGGAATTCAATCGCAAACACGCGACTGTACTCATCAAAAGATTAATGTTCTGACAAGCGAATGTGCAACGCAATTGAATGTTTATATGAAAATGGTTCAATGATCTAATTGATAATCACGCAGCGAAAGTTTTCGAATTAATTTTACACTTCCTTCATAAAAAAAATTTTTTGGTAATAAACCAATTACGTATATTTGTATCATATACTAAATTCATAACATAAAATAAATTGATGAGTAAATACAATATCTTTTATCGTTGGACGTAGGTGTCTTTTGTAGGATTTTTACATAGTAGTCTTTTGTTGCATGATTCAAATAATTTAATGTGACATTTAAATTTACACATTATATATTTACACTACTATTTTCGCGCAGGGTTTAAACCGCGTAAACCAAGGAATGGGTATGTTAGATATAACTAACTTGCTTAAATAGAATAAATTAATCAAGCGGATTCTCATCTCTATTTTTGCCATTAATATATTAAAATAATAGGCAATATCGATAGTAGAACTGCGCAAATAAAGCCTCATGAAGACTATATGGAGTTGATAAAATATAATATTGACGTGGCATGACTTAAAGTTATCATAATCGAAGGAATTTGGGTTTTAATTTAAATTTATATTTAAATTTGAACAATTACCGCGCAAATCGAAAGATGTTTGAGGTGTTTGAGAAACTTTGTTTTGATGATTTCGTATATGGTGTTTTTGTAACTGTATCCTCTCCTGCAGGCTAACGACACCTCCAGGAGTAAATTCCACTTGATTAGAAAGAGCGAAAAAAAAAGATGAAGACAGCATTCCAGATACCCTCTCTCTTGCACGACAGATGGTCGCTCGAATAAAGCATCTAGGATGCTGGAAGGAGGAATGCAAAATTTGCAGGCGAAGAGTATGCTCATGGCACGACGATACATGGTAACATCGTGCAGATGACGCGATCGTTGGAAAATTTAGAAGCACTGATTTAATGTGAAACGTAAGATGGAAACGTTGGAGATGAATAAGGCACGTAATGCTCAATATTCGACGCGTAATTGGGTATTGTCTGTTGGAATTTTTAGTGCATTAATCATCGGGAGCCATTAGGCGATCGCTTCGCTCAATTAAAAATTATTTGACCGCAATACGTAAACTTTGGTATTAGCTCCGTAGAGAAATAAAATTGCTTTATGCCCGGCGGTAACCTTTATTTACGACTACTTTGGATAAGGAGAGAGAGGTCGCTTTTTCCGTCGGAACCAGTCACCGGGTTGGCCTGGGGAAGTTCCGAAGGTTGCGGACATGCCACTTTTCGTAAAATAACCACCTCTCAGGTGGACAATGGGCGATAAATTGATTTTACTTATTTGAAGGGTCATAAGGTAGAATTTTCATCGCTACCGTTGTTCAATGCGGGATGAAGTCATCTCTAGCGTCTTTGCCTTGTACTGTTCGCAATCGAGTTCTCTTACAATAACCAAACATGTCATTTTCATTATTTACGGAGCATTTTAAAAGTGCTGTTTGGCCGATAATTTATTTGCCTTGTTATGGAACAAACTTTTTTCTTGCGAGAAGGACCTTAAAAGCATCACGAAAGAAAATACATGAGCTTGACGAACAAAAGCACAGTCACATCTCAATCTGCCTGCCCTTGAGTCTTAAGTTTCAATGCAAATATTTTGAGACAATTTATGTTAAACATTCATATTTTTTATCGGACATGGGCAATCTTAGTAGTTTTCCAATGTCTTCCACATATAATTATTTCTAAATAATATTACAGATAAAACACTCAATGGATGATCTCAGTGTTTATTTTTTCAGATCCAGGAAATTGGGATAAACCAGGATCAAGATGATAGCAGCATGAGGCAACTGTGACGAAAATAACGTAGCAATGGGCTCCATGTTATACTCATAATTCCAATCTTCTAAATTTATTGAATTGGTAATATTTTTCTACGACCTGGATTTGACTTTAAATATTCAATAAGTTTGAATGAAATGCATTCAATAATCTGGATTATGTAAAGATAAGCTCATGTATGTATGCAAAGCCGTAACAAGGATAAGAAGCGCCTTTGGCAAGTATTTAACTTGCAACCAAACCCCCCTCCCCGGATATCCAATTTTTTTAAAAAAAGTTCAATATTACTATTATAAATGCTATACAATTTTAAATTTGCATTATAATTGTATAGATTGGCGGTTGTTCTTTTTTGAAAAATACTATGATAGAAAGTATCTACCTTATTCAAGTTAAGCTCAAGTTTCAAGACGCTACGTTGCTTAGAATTTGTTTGCCATCAATAATGAACGTTCTCAGTGCAATTGTAAACATGGCAAAAAATGGTCATCGTTAAGGGATACAATATTTTTATTTGAAATTACCGAAAATGCCGCAAAAACCCTAAAAGAGGACGGAGTGGCCACGAGGTCTATGTTTCCAACTGGTCCGCTTTTCAGACCGCCGACAAGACGAATCGTCTCATGCATCACGATTGAACTCGGAAATAAAGAAAATACTAAAAGAATTGAGAGCATACATTCAAGATAATAAATGTCAAACTAGGATAGAATTAGAGATGGTTAGAAGAATGGGCAAATACAACGAAAATAAAGTAAGACCTATTGTTGCAACGCTTACTACTTACGGCAGAAAAATAGATATATTGAAAAATAAAAAAGAACATATGAAATCCAAAACTATATATCTTAAAGAAGATTTCCCATTTCGAATTTTGGACCAAAGGAGAACACAAATGGAACAACTGAAAAAAGAGAAAAAAACAGGGAAGGATTCCTTCCAAAGACACGATAAATTAATAGTCCGGGAACCATGTAGAAAGAAGTGGCTCTTACAACTAATACATATTAAACATACGTAATAAGATATACATATGTACTAATTACAAACAAACAAAAAATTCAGAATTTACGAAGTGTTTGCAGTAAAAGTTTTGGAAACCCTAGTCTATACTATTGGGGGTGGTTAATAATTTATCAACACTCTATAGATTAAATTGGACATTAGGGTGGTTATATTCAAATAGACAAAAGATATAAAGGTGTGATCTTCTCTAGAAATGAAAATAGATGTGGAACTCTTTCGCTGAAGGGCGATTGCAGGAATCCATTGTTGTTTGAGCAGTTCTCTTAATGGTTGAGGACATTTGTCAAAAATGAGATGCACGTTCTGAAGACAGCGTGCGAGTATAGACAGTCTATGAATCATGCAATGCAAAGCGATATGGTGAAATCAGTTACGTCTCTAGTTTTGGCAACGACAACTATTACGTGTTATACATACAAAACCAGTCGCAGGTTCAATGCCATTACGCAATAATGCGGAGTTGACATACCGAGAACGTGTGGAAGTGTTGCATTCGTGAGATTGAAATATGAGATGTGAAGAAATAAGGAATAGAAATATAAAAATTCGCAGATGTAAATTTGATCATCGCGTTTTCATTATAGGCTGCGTATTATGTTTAGTTGAGTCAGAAATAAATATATATTAGGTGTTCAATTTATGGTGCCATATAACATATATTTCATCACAGCAGATATGATAAAACTTTTATTCTCATTCCTTGGGTGTATCAGTATGTATAGATATAATATTTTGTGGGATTGTGGTAATTAGGAGTTTAGATTTCTTGATGATTTTAATTTCTCGAGAAATATTGAATTCTCGATTTTGCATATTTCCTGAGAAATTTTAGAATGAGAATAAGGCCTGATCCACACTATGGTGCCGGTAACGGTTCGATCTCGCTCTCGGTCTCGGTCCGGTTAAATATTCTCATACAAAAAACGGGATTGGAACGATCCGATAGTGTGAACACTCTGATTGTTTCTTGTGTAAGAATATTTGATCGGACCGAGACCGGAGCGAGATCGAACCGTTACTGGCACCATAGTGTGGATCAGGCCTAAACGCCAGTGGTAATGACCTCTCTTTCCTAATATTCCTTTTTTTAACTATTTATGTAAAACCACCATATCCAAAAAATCACAAGCACATTATAGAAGAATTTATAAAGTCATCTATGATTATTTTGTTGCATCCAAATAGAAGAATTCTTCGCGAAGAAGTTCATATTTACCACCGACCACTATATGCCATTTTATGTCAGTTATCAATCAAGAAAATAGGGATCCTTTATGCTCCAGAAAGACTTTTTCCAAAAACTCAAAACGGTTATCTCGAGGAGTTTTCTCTGCTATTCAAGGAAAACAGCTCAGTCTTTACAAATCAACCACACTTCTTATCGAGTCCGTTGGCGAAAAGCCCTTCGATATGTTCATCCAGGTGACACGTTGGATAAGCATTTACAAACAAGACCTACAGGTTAAGTTATTTTCAGTATGGAATCATATTTGAATGTAAATAAAAAATATACTTAGCACTAGGAAGCACTTTTTTTAGGATTTCTTTTTTAAGAACTAAATAAACAAACACAACTATGAATTTTTTGCCACATATTTACTTATATTTTAAGCACACTGTACATTTTTTCCAACCTGAAATCGACTCTCCTTTCTTAAATACAAATTATTTATTTACAAATAATTTTGAACCGCATTACCCTGACTTGGCGCCTTCAGATTGTCATCTTTTCACCTCCCCAAAGGCACACATGGGTAGAATTAAATTTTCAACCTACAAGCAGGTGCAGAAAGAGGTTCTGTAGTAAGAAAAGGCGCCGGAGGGAGAGCTCTTTGAGAAGGGCATAAAGAAGATTGTGTCACGGCTCACCACATATGTTGAAGGAGATGACGATTATGTGGAAAAATAGTCAACAAGTGTATATAAAATATCCTTGTATTTTTTTCAAATACACTTTTTCTAAATAAAAAAAATATGTATAAAAATCTAGTACACTTACTTTTTGTATATGCCTCGTAAACATATTTACTTTACATATTTTTCGCTACAATCATATTTATTGCTTGATTTGTCCGTTCTCTTCAATATATAGCTATTTTCATAGTTATCGATACAAATTGATATCAGAAATAAAAAAGAACCTAAGTTACATTTTTTACCATATGTTACAGCATATTTTGTAATACTGACGTTGTAATATAGAACGTATTTCTGCCATTAAACCAATTTTGGATTTTTTTGGCACTTTTAATTCCGGTATTTAAATTTCTTTTTGTAACTTTGCTTGTGTATCAATAACGTATAGCTTTTATAAATGGAAAATAATATCTACGGGTTTTTATAAATCTATACAATGACAAATATATTGTTGAATGACGGACGTTATTGAACTTTAGATCGAATCGACCTTGAGTGGCCACAGTACACCTATTTTTCCTTGGAAGTACCGGTTTTGGAACTTTTAGAAATTAAGCTATAAAAATAATTTCGTTCGATTAACGCGAAAGGTGTGCGTTTTGTATTACATTAGTATCATTGGTTTTTTTTAGAGATGATGACATCGATGTCGTGGCCACGATTCTACTCATTTGCAGCATTATTGGATACACTAACAAATTTATTATATTAAGTGGCGTCTTCATTATGCATTGTCATGTTGTATTCGCTGTGTAAAATTTAGATGGGTTGTAATTTAGAAAAGAGACCGTTTGCAGATGGAGACAAAGAGGACAGCTGCTAGATGACTTTTTTATAAAACTCATCATTAACGAGAGTGAGTCATGGAGTGGAAGGGATCAAAAAGAAAGATGACTCTCTTTCAATATATTCTATGGCTCGCATGAGGGGCTTGATGGTCTTTGATGTAACATTTTTTCTTCATTCTTGTGAGTTTAAAACGAGACGTTTTTGCTTTAACGGAAGGTGCTTAAAGATTATTATTGGCTTGAAGGTTCGCAATAAAGTGCACAATCGTATATGGCGAGCTTAATGATTAAGTTCAAAAGTAAAAGAAGTGTGATCGGAAGCCATTATCATGATTAACGGACAGTAAAAAGATGACGAACATCGATTAACAGTAAATCAAATCAGTTGATTAAATCACGATAGCAAAGCTTTTGATTTAATATGTTCCTCATTATTGAAGCTACATTTTAAAGGATCGATTCTTTAGTGACGTAGCGATCGTCCAATGCAGTCATTATTTAAATTTCTTTTTTATTTCCACTGGGTACTGAATATAAATGAAGATATAAAAATGGATAGAGTGATGTAGAAACCAAATTTTACGAAAGAATTTGCATATTGGAAAATACGGAGAGGTACGCGATAACTTACATTTTTTTCCTTCGCCATTGTTCATTGTATCATTGCTAAATAATGTATAATATAACAATTTTAGAAAAAGTACCCACAATTATGTTTTTGTAACGTAATCCATTTCTTGCGTGAATCTCAGAAATGTCATTCATTGCATATGCATTTTTCTAGCTATTGTTGAAGTAGTTATATAGAACAGTGTTCCCCAACCATTTTACACCTGCGGACTGTTAAAAAAGAGGAAAAAAAATTGCGGACCACTGATAAAAATTGTTATTTATGCCGTCTACAGCCACAAAACAGTCTACTGCAGAACTATGGGTCTCTTCAATATCCATTCACAGGAAGGGGTTACATCCATCTCGTCTGTATCATACATTCACATCCTCATTCGCTCGATATTGAAGATAGCATTACCACCGAGTTTTATTTCAAACGCTCACCCAACGGCTATGCTAAATGAACGTATTGACGAACGCTTTCACGACCGTCTCGATAGGGCGTGTAGGAGGTTTGTAAAGACTGAGTAGTTTTCTTAGGAAGACAGTGGAAAATTACTCTAGACGACCTTTTTAACTCTACTGGAAAGGGTTTTCTGGAGTGCAAAAAGTCCAGTCCCCCCTTTCCTCGCTAGGGCGTTGCCGGGATAGGGTGAAGACAGATGTGACGCTTAAGTGCATCTCGGATTCGCTCCTACACGAACTGAGGGTGTCTCCCAGTCACCATACAACTTACCCGAGCGAATTCGAGACTGATTGGCTTCAGGTTGACCCTCTCAGTTCGACGATTCTAAAACTATATAAAAGTCAACAAAAGAAAATGCTGTTTTTGTTGCAAAGTGAAGTTCTTCATATGCATCTCCTCGAGGCCGTGTATTTGATGTTCTTCTTGTCTTTGTTCTGTTCCTAGAGATTCTTACTTCTTTTTTTAATCTTATATTGTGACAGATGGACATAATTATAACTAACAAATATACAAATAACAGTCTGATATATTAAAATTTAACAAAATAATGAGGTCTTTTTTTCCAACAAATTATTGCAAAACCGGCTGTTGCTTCTTTACTAATATTAATATATTGGACATTCGATTTTATTGAAGACATGAAATGCCTTTTCGCGTGAATATATTGAAAATGACATTAATAAATGTATAGCCTTACAGCTTAAAGATGGTTATTCATCTTCTACTGCTATTTAAAATTGAGGCAATATTAATGTTTTGTGCTGGATATCAGAATGACATTCAAAGACAACTCCATTAATTGTTATTTTTCGCCACTCGTAAGATTCCATAAAATGAAATGATGTCCTTCATAAAGGGATTATTAGTCCAAAGATATCCTTTACGAAAATCCTTCGACAATCCTTTACGACAATCCCGAAAAACCAGCTTTCAGTTAAGATCATTAAGTAGGCTAAATATGTTCGCTATATATGCGAGTTTACTCATCCATTCTTCATTCAAAAATTGTTTTAGTAGGGCCAAATTGGACCGTGGGACCATTTTGGAATACGTCATATAGCCGAGTATCATCAGTTCTTTGCAAAATATTTCCTTAAAGAAATAAACTGACTGATTTTTTTTGAAGTTTGGCATATTGTTTGTGGACTGGCACTGGATCGCAGATCACTGATTGGGGAGCACTGATATAGACGAATTATTGTTGAATGTTACATACCAAATATTATATTTGTAGCGCAGAAAGAATCTATATTATTCCTTAATTATCCTAAAAAAAACTGACATTGAAGCTTGAAATTAATGTCTTCTCTAATCTGGTTTAATCGTGCATTTTTAAAGCCTGATAAATGATGCTGTGTCGTGGCAATAAATATGAATAAAAGATCAAGGTTCTGTATAATGTGCATTAAAAAACTAATTCAAAAACGCTTCTTTAATTAGACCCAATCATATCTAATGGTTATGGACAGTTTGCTGTGACAATCAATCAATCTATTACAATTATTTTTATCGGCGAATTTCGTTTCAGCATTGAGTTAGTCCCATGATGCTTATGATTTTATTCCATACCCCATAAAAAATGATCATGGCAATTAATATGCTTTCTATATCAGAGCTCTCAAACTTGCGGCCCAGCTAACAAAATAAACACAATACTAATAAAAAATATGTTTATATTCGCACAAAACGCAGGTCAAGATCAAAGAAACAAAACTCTTCAGAGCGATAAGGATAATGCTTGTGTCTTAACTATATACTAAGGCAAACGTCTAGTCTCTTATCTTAATTACCAGGCAAGAGTTTAAGAAAGCTCGCCATACGAGACAGATATTGCAAGTGTAAAATTATGATGGGTAATAAGAACGATACACATGACTTTTATGACTAAAACATTAAACCGGGTAGAAAAGAGGTGCGAAAAACCCATGGACATTTAGTTTAAAGTTTGTCTAAAGATTGTTCTTTTTTATTTCTGTACCAGTGGCGCAATACAATGGATCTAAGAATATGTTTATTCTTTGAAATAATACATGATGGAAATACATGATTTCATATCAACCTTCAATTGAAAAACTAGGTCTTTCTCTGCCCTGATGCCGTGTAATAGGGATCGTAATAGGAAACCACGGAATTTTACGGAATTGTTATATGATTGTGCGGCTATTGATACTTATATTATAAAACGATCAATTGTATAATATAGAACAGACATTTTGTACAAGTTCAAATGTTGGAGTTCACGATAGTTGTTTGGGATCTAATAAGCAATAAGTCAACCATTTAAATGTTTATTTTTATTTTGAATTTCAAATCGCATAAATGGAGGGATGAATATTTACCCTACTAGTAAGCTCTTCGCCAAAAATTACTTTCTATAATCAACATTGATCTGTTATATGGGGCACGTTATATAATAGAAACGCCGATCCTGTTCATGTGAAATTTAAGAAAATTACTATTTCTAAGAGCTCTGAGGAAATAATATGTCGTCTTCAATGTTGCACATATTTTTTTAGAACGAGATGACGAAGAATGACACTGAAAACATCGGACGTGGCACAGTTCCCACGCAAGTTATCGTCTGTGTACTATCACTTGGAAATCTTCCGTTGCCTCGGCGTTTTGCTGCTAGGGTAGGCAAATTTGTCCAATTATCAACATTCGCTGACGAATGAATTTCTCAGCTATTGTTTCTAAATTCAAGCACTTAACCAACGAGTTTTGAGACGCTATTTAAATGTATCTTATTAAAACGTTTGTTTGTCCGAACATAATTGGGACATGCGTCGCGTTTCCGCCCTGGAAGCAGCAAGCGAGATGGACCTTGGCATCAGATGCAACTCTATACAGAATTGACCCCACTTGTCTTGGACTTTGTCATATAAATTCTTGTCTTGATCATCTTTCCGGACTTAAATTAATAATTAAAAATTCGACTGAAGACAAGCGGGGTGATACTCCAATTGAAATAATTAAAAACTGGCATAAGCTATGTAATAATGCAGAAGTGGTATTCTGAATGGCTATGTATTCAAACAGAAATCAAAAATGAATTGTAAAAATGTGAAGTCGACCATAAGTAGATTTGTGGCCAGACTGGCATTCATTCAAGTGTTTCAGAAGCCAAGGAAAACTACTGTTGTATTTTCAAGAATTTCACTATATCGGAAGGTTGCAAAATCAACCATTAACGACACGTTTTAATGCTATTTTAACATTGTTTATTGCATACTTCTAAGAAGAAGTCTATCATAAGCACTCACATTGCATTGAATGATCTATGATAATACTCTAACAAATGCAAATTAATAGCTGTTAAAATATAAATGCTACGCCAAGCCAAGTATTACCAAATATTGAACTGGGCTAATAAAATAGCGGGGCACGAAATGTATTAACGTTATCCTTGTTTTTCGTTTTAAACTTATGGTATCTATTATATTTACGTAAAAGAGATTACCTTCACTCGTATCGGTGAATGGCAGCGAATGATGGCGATTCTCTGCTTCCACAAGCAATTTGTTAAAATATCATGATAATTTCGTAGCTCGTAAAAAAATTACATTTAAATTATATTTTCCCAATTTAACTGTATTTGGAAGGCAATAGGAAAATTCCATATGAAAAATTGCTTCCCTAGAAGGTCTATGAAAATCGCCTACATCATATAATAAAAGTTGAAGCTTTAAGAAGAAAATGTAGTGTATTATCTTCTTAGTAAAGCGGAAGCTTGATTTGCACGACAAATAAACTCCACTGACGCAAAAATCGTACAAATAAAACCTTGTATTAGAGCATGGGTTCTCAACCTATGAGTTGCGATCCTGAAAGGGGTTACTGTGTTGGATATCACTTACTTGACTACCATTAGAATAGTCCACAATGCGTATCGTGCAGAGTTGTTCTCAGTCAAGAGTCTATGTAGCCTTCAAAACTCAAACGTCACATAGAGACGAAGCATTCAGAACACACTAAAAAGAATTTGGAGTTCTTTCGTCGGCATGAAACTAGTTGCAAACATCAGAGAATTGATTGAACAGGAAGTTTTCAGCAAGCGAGAACAGCATTAGTGCAAGCATCATATCAAGTCGCATTGAAAATCATCTCACACAATTGGAGAAAAGCTCATCTAACCTTGCATGTTTGTAGATGGTGAAATTCATTCTTGGGGATTCCAGCGAAATAAATGTGCAACGAAAATTTTTGTCTAATGATACTATTCAGCGGTGTATATCAAAACTGTTCATAGACGTTAAAGAGTAGATTTTGGATGAAGTCAAGGCTTCACCATTGTTTTATTTTTATGTTGATGAATCAAAAGACGTGAGCTTGTGTGCTCAGTTGCTTGTCTTTGTGAAATATATTCATTCATATGATATCAAAGAAGAGTTCTTATTTTGTAGTGGGCTTGAAAATATAACAAAAAGTTAAGATATAGAGAAGATAAATACGTTTTCTGAAACTGGAGGGTTAAAGTGGAATGTTTGTGGTGTTTGTACGGATGGTGGACCATCCATGCTTGGGTCAAAATTGGGCTTTCAGAAAAAAGTGAAAGAACTAGTTCTTAATCAAGGGGAATCCACTGCATGATTCACCGGTATGCCCTTGCCAGTAAGACTCTTTCAACTCTTCTGCAAGAGGTACTCGATTCGCTGATATAAATCGTTAATTATATCAAATCTGGAGATCTTAGCATCTGTCTGTTTAAAGAACTATGGAAATCATGGATTCTGATCAAGTGGTTCATTTCTACACTGCGGTTCACTGGTTGTTGAAAGATAATGTTGTGAATCGTGTCTTTGAATTGAAAGATGAAATCAAGTCGTTCCTGGAAGTGCCAGAGAAACACGACTTTTTGGTATACTTTAACGACAAAACTTGATTGAAAAGAGTAGCTTATCTAGTAGATATATTAGAATAGCAAAAATTTAGCTTAACCTTAAACTTCAGGGAAAAGAAACGAATATTATCACATTTCACGATAATCTCGGGGTCTTTTAATACAAGTTGTAAGACTGCGAAGAAAAATAAATCTTGGAAACATTACCAAGTTTGAGAAACTATGCAAGATAAATCTGAATTTGAAATAAATGTAAACATGAAGGAGAAGATTACTGAGCATCTCGAATCCATTAAAAATGAACTTCAGCATTACTACCCTAAGCTGAAAGAAGAAGAAACTACATTGATGTCAATATTCCCGATGAATTACAAGATGAAATAATCAACTCGCGAATTTTGTGGCTGGTTAATAATATACAATTTCTACCACCGCATTTAATCAATTGTTTCTGAGGAACATAGACATCTATTGCAAACAAATTATGATCAAATTCAAGAGGCATTACAAGTTTTTTTTCTTGTTGAAATTTGTATGATTTATGAAAATCAACACTACGCATCCTCTCAATTATTATCGATCCATTGTCTATTTTGATTATGCCGTTATGATAGCTCACCCCAATATTGATAATGATGAACGCTCTCTATGACCCAGCCATGGAGGATCAAATTTCTTGAATTACCTGAAAACAAAACATAATTAATTTAGTATAATTCGCTTTTATATAGATATATTTAAAACTATACAATTTTAAGATTTAAATGATCAGTATCGAGAAGACTCAGCATGCATCATCAGAATCAATTTGGTGCAAATAGAAGAAATGAATCTCATCCGTAAGCCCATTAGGTATAAACTTCTATGTTTTCCAAATACCGAAGACTGACTTTCCCTTTTATAGACGAATTTGTCCATAGAAGGTTACGACCGTATATAAATAATGATAACTAAGCTATCCAAACGGAATGCCGATAAACTTTATAGCTTTTGTAAGCCACACTGTCACATAAAACTTGAAAGCATCAAAGTCGACGCTAGCCTAGATTTGTAGGATCAAAAGATCGTGAGCAGAGATCGTCGTAGACTCCTTCTCGGAAATTTTTGAGAAGCCGGTAGCGAGAAAAGTGTATTTGTGGAGCAGACTGAAGTGAAATTGCTAGGTGAAGGTTTCGCCAGTAACATTGCTCATATAATGAAGAAACCTTTCAAACAATACCGGCGCCAGCCATCCTCAAGTTGCCACCTTAATACTCATTATTCAACATTGCAGCGTTTAAGCCGCCTGTAATGACCCTGATGCATGGATATGCAACTCGCAAGTGCCTTCAAATAACACTATATAACTCCGGAAAGGTCGCCGTGGGCAGATGCCAAGATCAGGCACCCTCTTGTGCTTTTAATGAATGATCCAAGATACGAAGATAATGCTGCCATCCTTCGACTTATTTGCTCATGAGGAGATTGCCAAGCGAAGTTGAGTACATACGATACATTGTTGTGATGAAATACTATAACAATGCTATCAATCCAGATATTGACAGGTCAGGGTAGTATAATTATTCCAATATTAAATGTAATAACAATGACGCTATTCAGGGAAAAGTTCTTCGTGAAGCACAATACTGACAGGGGCATCAGCTTAGAAGATACGGTACAATAAATTTACATTTCAAGAATGTGCAAGAATTAAATTTGTAACATAAGATAAAATTGAAGAACGATAGTTATCTTCGAATGTTCTGGCTGACACTATATTTACTCTAGATCGAGCAACTAATTAAAATGCGATAATTTTTACTCCTAATATCACACTATTATTATGTTTACAATTGTGAGAAATTTTATATTCTAATAAAATAAGGTATTCGCAATGCAATTTAAACGTAACTATGGTTTGCAAACTTAAACATATGATATTTTACTATAAACTTGATCAAATTATAATGGTAGCTCAAATTGAACAGCAGTTTTAACAATATTAAAAGCTCTTAAGCAATGCTTTAAAACTGCTTGAAAGATTTAAACCAAATTATTGGAATTTTGAAAGCATTTTTATTTTGGTAACATATAGTTTGACGAAGTAACATTTAGTTGGACAGCTTTCGCTGAGAGCTTTTGTACGTATTGTAATCTAGAGGGGGTTTTGGGTGTTTTTTCAAGTTCGATAAAAAAGAAACAAAAAATAATTTTAAAGTACATTTTTTAGCAGATATTTAATGACATTTTCAGAATATGCAAAAAAAATAAAATTAAAAAAGTTATAGGAAAATAAAGTCTAAGGGGTAAAAAAAAGGGCGTATCCTGGTTGACACAATTTCAAGCCTTCTAAAAAGAATTTGTAGAATAGAATTTTGGACATTTCTTCGGAGGATATATTCTTAAAAGTCTAATCTTCCATTTTTCAAAATTCTTGACTAGAATACTTAAGTTTGAATTCATTTCCGCGAAAAATATATAATACATATAAAGCGCATGTCGACATTTTTTTGGCAGCGTCATTTTATCGACACAATTTTCGATTGAATTTCGTCGTGTCGCCTCTGCTTTCTTCGCACTGAGTTCTTCATTTTTTTAATTGACTAATTTGTGTGTTATGCTATTTTCGGCCATTATCCGAATATTTACTTTCATTTTTAGTCACCATTGATTCTCATAAAGAAACCACGATTGATTTGTACCCGATGTAAGGTAGCCGGTCATATCGTAAGAATTATGTTGTACGCGACGATCACAAGTCAAGGGCGTAATTGCGGTTACTGACACTAAAACGACTTCACATCGTATATAATTTGTATAATTTATTACCGTATCATTACAAGTAATTACTGACAGTTGCTGTCGTTAATTGTTCAATCGATTATGTGTTGTATGTTAGATATCCATCGGCTGTGTAAGTGTTTTCTAAATTGCGTTAATCAATCGTCTTATCAAACTACATGTAATCAGTAACTTTTCGCGATTAGTTGGACAGTAATTTCGACATTGTAACTAGTCAAGAATTTATTGCAGATAAGACGTTATTAAAAAAATCTTTGAATTTTTTGTATCGAGCAGTCCTTATTGACTAGAAATAATTCCAAATTCGAATCAACTTTAAACGTTTATGGAGATTTCATTTCCTGAGTGTAAATGGCTAACTTTCTGAAGATTTCCGTTATATTAAAACTAGTTTATTCATTTAAAAAATGGCGGAGATGACTACTTATTATAATAGATACAATTTTGCTTCTTGTGTTAATAGAATGTAGGCCATGGGTTATTTTAACGGGGGTGGATAGTTTATACATACGATAAGTTAACCGGGCTCGTCTCCCTCTAATTACGCAATTTATTTTAAGGGCGTGTTTGTACGTCTAGCCCGATGTATTCATTTTGTAATTATTCAAATTTCTTAATCCGTACAGTTGATTAATAGACAAATATATATATATGATTTTAATTTTCAAAATCTTTGAAAAAACCAAGTATTCAATCGCGTTTTTAAGTTTTTAAAGGTAAAAATTATAATCGAATTTTTACCTTTGTCCGATTTTTCAAACTACCTATCGGGTTCATTATCAAGGATTCACTGTCTCAAAAAACGTATTTATCTTTTCCATATCGTCACTTTTTGTAGTAGTTTCAAATCCATTACAAAATAAGAACTCGTCTTTGATATCATCTGAATGAATATATTTGAAAGCAGCTTAATTCAAAATCTGCTCTATAACGTCTACGGACAGTTCTGATACACCCCACTGAATAATATTATTAGACTGAGATATTCGTTGCATCTTTACTTCACTGGAATCCCCAAGAATTACTTTTACCACTTTGTTGGGAAAATAGTCTAGATTACACTTTTGAAATAATATATGAATTTATTCAAACTTTTAAGCGTTAAAAATTGAATTATAATGATTTTTTTTTAGTTGACTATAAGTTGGCGACCCCACAAAAAAATCGTCACGATCCATAGGTTGAAAACCCTTGCATTAGAATAAAGTTTGGATATTTGTAAAAATATGATTTTTGTACAATAACCATACAAAAAATGCCAAGTAGAATTACCATTTTTCGCTGTAAAGTTAAATCTGTGAAATTGATAGAACTACCCGTTCCGCTCAAGATGTGATAAGTATGTCAAAACATTTGATCTAGATTGGTTCTTAAATCTATTTTCTGATACTGCATGAGCTTGAGAATTAATTTAATTGTGTGTGTAGTGGGAGTGGGGGGAGAGCCACGTATGTCGGTGCGCGGATGATGACATTCTTCGTCATGGAAGTCCTTAATCCCGAACATTTGATTTGCAGTTGAAAAATTTAACATATTTTTACTTTGTATAATATTGTCTATAGCTTAGACTATAATTAGGAAGAAATATTGGAAAATAAAAAAAATATGAGCAATCGAAGAAAAGTTTGTGTTTTTACCAACATTTTTTGTAGTTTTTTATTCATTAAATAAACAGTTTTAAATATTTTTAGATAATTGTAGTCTATACGATGGAGACATTTATTATACACGTGTTTGCTAAATTTAATAAAGAATGCTTATCTAGGGCATGTGGGAGCACTTCCATGAGCTTGGAAAAAGTAGTTTCGAGAAAAACGCGTTTAAAGTATAGTCTCTCCTCAGCTTCGCGAAGCGCAGCTTCTCTTCTTCGATCTATAACTTCGCGAATTTCATTTATATCGACTTGAAATTTACTAAACGTATTCTTAAACATTGGTTCTTTCCGATACATGAAGAATAAAAGTTTGAATTTATCCATCAACTCTATTATTAATTGCTCATATAAATGTACTTTATAAATTGCGTATTTAAATTGCAATATCCAAAGATAGCCGATTTGTAAGATGTTATTTTTTAATCTAAACAATAAAATGTATGCACTATTTCAATGGAATTCGTTGCTGGAAATACCAGTATATTTGTTTTTGCACGTACATAGTAGCAATAAGTGGTCTGATTTTAAGTGACTTTTCCGCATCATTAGATCAGCCTCATTCGCGTGTTCAATCATTTTTGCATGCATTCAGATCAAGCTTTGACCTTTATCAAAACCTGCTAGAAACAGTGTTATGCAGATGATTTCAAAAAACGGATTACAAGTCCAACTCGACCGTGATGTGGTTATGTGTTATGTACACACATGAAACGTAATTATCTACGTGGCATTTAGCGTGGTAGTCAAAAGACATTCACCTTAAACGGCGGCATAAAAAACTGTACAATCAGTGGAATTAGTCATGCTCAAAAAAGAGAAAAACAAATAATGTGTTCGTTAGCCAAATCAGTCATCGTTTGATATTAAGTCGAAAAAAAGCTCGTTTCGTTCGGATCCAAGGTCTCGCGGCATTGCAGACTGCTAAATAAATCACTGGAGAATCATACAGAGTGTCGAGGGATTGTTGGACACGACGTGCGAATGCTAGATCATCTCGTTAATGGTGTTCTCTGTTCCACGGAGTACCGTTTTGTGTACTGATTTCGTTGGTACACGATGAGAATATACTCCGTGATATGCGGAGGAAATGGCCGGGCCAGTTCTCACTCGTTCACTGCGAGAGCAATCCGAAATTTCTAACGAATGGACAAAACTAGAACAGTCGTGTCCGAAGCATTATCTCGCAACGGAATCCCAGGCCATAGACGAGAACTCTACTTGCAAGAGCCAGGGTTGACCAATGCCATGTGTGCTCCCACGCTTTATGCATATTCCAATGGCACCGCCATGCTTTCAGGTGCCACACTTCAATAAGCCTTCCACCATTCCAGCGAGGTGATCTCATGTCAGATTTTAAATAAATAGAAGCTGCTATAAGACGAAGCCTTAATACATATAGACTGAAGGTTGCACGAGTCTACACATTCAAAGTGTGCAAATCAGTTTCGGAAAACCGATTGTATTGTAAAATACTTGAACTTCAAAACCAAGTATTGATCGTATAATCGTATAACGTCGTATTTTTTTTAAGAAAACAAAAGTTATTAGCGTTCAAGGTGTTTTTTACGAGTTTTGATTGTTTAGGTTGGAATAACTCGTAATAAATAATGCCCTTCATATCCCACCAAATACAAAGCATTATTTTTTAATGAAGTTCTGCCTTGGGAGAATTTCCTAGATTGACTGTTATAAACAACCCATGTTTCATCCCTTATCTTATATAAAAAGGGTTAATGCTTTTGTCTCGCACACAAAGAAACACGTGTGCCAATTCAGTCTAGCAAGTTTGTGGGTGACGGGAGTTGCGCGGGACCCAAACGTCATACTTGGAAACCATTCCAATGCGATTCAGATGCCTTATCACCGTATATTGATTGACAACCATTTTCATTGCGATCAGCTTCAAGTATGGCTTTCAGTACATCATCATCGGTGGTTGAAAGGCTCTTTCTTCATCTGCTTTTGATAAAAATCCAGATCTGAATTTAGCAAACTATCGTTGACTGTTTCAAACAACGATAGCAAACCACCGTTGCCACTGTTGCATTTTGATCTTAAAAATCTATTAGACATGCGTTTAATATAACGTTCCATGAGGTGATTTTGAGGCAGAGCTCTATTAACGACGATATATCGGCGATATATATAATATATTGATATATTCGAGTTTTTAAGATTGACAAGGATCTTGTTTATATTACACATACAGTTCGGATACATCATAGTACTATTTGCTTAAAATATTATACAGAAATGAATGCATCTAGCCTATATATATTTATTCAAACTATTCAAACTTAAATGGTCCCGGTATTTGTGCCTCATTGAAAGCAGAATTAATTCTTTAGCATCCAATAGATTATTTTTTTCCAGAAATTAATCAAATTGTTACCTTCCTCAGCATATATTTTTAGAATACTGATGATGATAGATGTTGCGTTGATGCTATAACGCCTCGGTCCATGGACTGGATCAAATATGTTACATTAGAGGGCAAAAATTTTGCAACCATAAGTCCATCATTCAAAGGAGAATTATCTAATAATAATACTACTTTCTGTGGCAATCCCTTGTTTTTTAAAAAATCTTACACTTCTGGAACCTTATTTCTATTTGAATCAATCTTCAAAAATCTCCCTATCCATCTACGCCTCTTTATAGATATTATAATCGGCAGGAAGATCTTTCATTGGAATTCCCTTAAAATATCGATGTTTATTAGCCTTCCCAATCATCAAAGGTTTCATTTTACGAGTTCCCCAATCGAATATTCGATATGCGAATATATTTGCCCTTTTTTAATATTCGTATATTTATAAAATTAGTCGGATATCATTCGTTAAGTAATTTAAAAAGTTGGATGGAAAAAGATGGAACTCAATAAGCATGATAGCAAAAATATTTCTTTTGCTTTCTGAATCAGTCAACAAGTCATTAAAGGATTTAAAATCAGAAATTATTACTGACGAACAAATACATTTTTTTTAAGAAAATTGCTCGGTAAAGATCTCCTATGTCCGATATCAGATATGGTACATTAAATATTCATGCTTTGATGGTTGTCATAAGGACTTTAAAGAAGACCTTAATTCAAACTCTTGAAGAAACCCCCTCTGAATAATGTTAAATATTAAATGATTTCAACAAGATGTGCTGAAGGAATACACTAGCTTTTTCCGACCAACTATCGTTTATTTCCATATATTCACCATCGTTTATTCTCTCCTTAAATCCAATAAGCTAACTTGTTTTTTAGAAGAAAAAACGCTCTACTGGTATTTCAAGACTTGCCTAAGTTGGAAATGGGAATATTTATAGACCGCAAGAATTGAGGGCTGCCCGAAACAACCCACGGCATCCAAGTCTTTGTTTTTCTCGATCCCCATTGATCCGTCATTGTCGATGACTCAGATGCACGTATAAATAAAACATTAACACTAGAACGTGAATCATTTCTCCAGCTTAGGCTAAATGATTTCTCACAAAGCCATCCATAACACGGCCCACCTACCACATGCATCTTGTACACATTCCTGCGTCTATCACCACCATAAACTACCACAAATTGTGGATGTTAATAGAACGTAGATGATGCTCTTATGAGAATTTTCAAGGGATGAAAGAATTTTATATGGTAGTTTCCCATCGCCTTGCACAAATATAAAAATTATAATCAGATTATTTGAATATAATTATCTCTTTGCATGAAAAAATATATAAGTAAATGAAATTATCATTGTTTTAAAATGATACTTATTTTCATGGTCCATGTGCAAAACACCCTGTATAATAGTACTTTAGGGTTGTTGGGGAAAAATTGCTCTATGATGAGGGACAGTCGACCGAATAGAGTACTTGCAAATAATTTTTACTCAATAATTAGAAGGGATATACCCCTTTTTTAATTTAGAAGCCTGAAATTGCTGACATTTACATCATTGTTTTTGGTTACCCAAATAATAGTTGTACTGATTTAAAAACCATTACGCGTGTATGCACAACAACTCATCAAAGATTCATTACAAATGAATGAATGATATGGGAATATATACGGGACAAACAAATACACTTTAATTTTTATATATGATATACAGAAAATAAGTTTTTAGATGCATAGTATAATACAACAATAATATAATGGGGAAAGCCTATTGGAAATCATGTCATGGATTCACCACTAACAAAAAAATCTCCGAAAAGGAATCCGAGGCTGATCATTGTATAATTTTAATGCTATTCCAAACCATACATTTTGATGACACAATCAACAGAATAATATTTATTTAAGCTTTGAATATGTATTATAGTATTGGGTGTACTATTCTTACTTTGTATGAGCAATATTGAATGGTATATCCGGTAATAATTCGTCAAATTTCTAATATCAAAAGATGATAGTTTTAGTGTTACATTCCCGGTTTGACCTGAATATATATAATCGATTAAATAATTAATTATTATGTCGGACTGCGGCTTTCTTAAATACATTTCTTTCAGTGCAGCACGAAAACAACTTTTTACGATATCGATTTCTGCGTTCTCGATTTATTAACATAATAGAGCCATTCAGAAGAAATAACTACTTTTTACTTCGACAACTATCTCTTCTCTTACTTTATGTTGTTGCTCTGAGCTAATAACACCTAATCTTTCTGCATAACTGAACTACGCTCGCCAATAAAATGATTACCTTTAAAATGCTTTATCAAGCTGGATGTGCAATAAGAGAATTACAGAAGTGTATTTATGCATGTAAACAGATGCATCCGGTGCGAGAATTGCAATCTGATGCAGTATACTCGATTATTCAGGCTAGTGCAGGGGAGGAAGGACACGGATAATTGAAAAACATGGATAACGCAAATCATCACATTTTTACTTGGTCTCGAATGTAATATTATATTTATAATATACATTTTTATTTCATAGTTTTAATACTTATTATTGATTAAGAAAAACGTATTTTTTAAGTACGGATAATCTGCACTTTGGCTAATTCGCACCCGGATAATCGGGAGATAATAATCGAGTTGTGTGAGCGGATTCGTTTGTGATTAATAGAATGGATTAACGCTTTGATTGCTGAAAATCGAAGACAGAGACGGATGTCTTGCGTCTCATCATACACTCGAATCGATGGCAAGGTCGTGCTGTAAAGGTCCCGCTACACGCCTAAATATTTTCAGATATATATATATATATAAATAATTTTATATTGCTCATTAGGAAGTCTGAGCAGAATGAGATGTCCATTTAAAAAAAAACTCATCATGAAAAGATAATCTGTTTTCCAGGAATCATTCAAACCATAAACAAAATCACAAAAAAATATTATACACGTGTAGACTCAACTTTACAATGCAAAACAATATTATTCGCTGAAAGATCGAATATGACAAAATTTTCCGAAGAAATGAACGAACATTGTGTGCTAACAACAGTGTTATTGTGGGTCAAAATTGACCCAGGAATATAAAATTTTGGTTCTTATTATTTTAACATTTATGCTACAATAACGCGCTTATACGTATTCTAATTACATCACAAGCTGCGGCAGCGGGCGTACTTGCAGCGTTGTACCGCCTGGGTCAAATTTGACCCACGATACCAAATACGTATATTTTTTTCCATTTTTCAGTGAATATTTCAACAATAATGAAGGGATTTTTTGTGGACACAGATTCATCTTTATAATAATATTAAAGGTAGAGTTGATTCTTTGGATCAAAAATGGGCAAATTACTTGGTGGCCAGAAGAACTCAGAGATGGTCATGTATAGGGAATCCAATCCCGGGATCCCGGACAATTTTATTACTTAGGTACTTAAGAATCCCAGGATTAGAAAACGTAATCCCGAAAATTTCGGGATTGAAATTTTTATCTAACAGAAATCGTACACCAAATCTGGACGCTTGAAAACAGTGGCGTAATTACTAATTGGCGAACATAGGCGACGCTTAAGGGCAGTAACTGTCTAATCTATGTATACATATATAGCGTACATGTATGTTTTTCAAATTGTTATAGTAACATTTTCCTACCGGTCATGTATTTACTACACCTCGACGAATAATGGGAATATCGATATGAAATATAATAGATACGGTGTGCAGAATTTTTGTATTCCTCCGTAATATAATTACGAATCACATCAAAGTATTATAGTATATAAGTATTCATCTGCAGCGACGGAAATAAATAATTTGTCGGGAAATCGGGAATATTGCGAGCTTTAGCCCATGTCTCAGCAGAAAAGAATTTTATCAGTCACATTGATGGTGTTATACGAAAATGGGGGCTCACGCGGTCATCAACTAGAACTAGCATTTAAATATCTGATGACGATACCTCCAACGAGTGTGGAAGCTAAGCATGCATTTTCAGCAGCAAGTTGCCTGAATGTTAATGTTACTTCAGGCATATTTTCAAAATAATATTTAAATTTTTTAGTGTTTTATTTATCTATTTTTGAATTGTATTTTTATCTTTTATTAAATAAATAAAATTCTTTGAGCTTCAAGTGATTTTTTATATTGAAAAAATGGACTTATTAGTAATTTTTGATCAAATTTATCAATGTAATTTTTCAAAATATTGAAAATCCCAATCCAAGGATCCCGGGACTGGTCCCGGGATCTCTGGATTGGGATTGTCTAATGAAATCTCGAAATCCCGGGATCGAAATTTTGGCTCGGGATTGGATTCCCTAGTCATGTGTATTTTTTTCAGCAATATTGAAAATTTGTTCCTCTAATGCAGCGCTTCTTAAACTTATGTAGTTCGCGGACCCACTTTCAAGCAATTTTTTTTTTCGCGGACCCTTCGTGATTTTTTTTTGTGCGGACCCACCCCAACCCTTATATACCTAATTTTTTAACAAATAAACATTTCTTGGTCGAGATAGATCGTTTTAAAATGTTTTCGGTAAATAATTCGACGAAAATATATTTTTCAAGTACAGAAAAATGTTTTGTTTATATTCTCGCGGACCCCAGTTTAAGAACCGCCGCTTTAATGGAATCGTAAAACAGAGAATGCAAAGATTGATAATGTTTTGGAGGAAGAACCAGTTGTATCTTATTTTTTGTCGTTGTTGCTATTCCAAATCGTAAAAGGGTTAGATGTTACTTACGTGAATGGGAAAATTTCTGAAAGCAGTCTCTAAAATGCAATAAATGTTCTAATTTTTTTTTTAACATTCCCTCCCGAATATTATGTGTACTGATTGTCAAAAAGTACAAATACTGAAACGTGTATTATTGCCAGATCCCAAGAAATCGTTTTGATTTTCATTATATTTTTAGTTATAAGCTTATAATAATGTTATTTAGAGAACATGAGAAATATTATCGTTTATTTTTTGTTTGAGTTTTTTTAATAAAAATATTTTTTTTTTACTTTTCAAATACACATTAATTAAAAAGTGTCAAAAATCTATATTTATGCAAATAATACAAAAATATGCTTGTAACGACTGATTTTCTGATGTGGGTCAAATATGACCCACGAAGCTGGTACTGTGGCTAAAAATAGCGAATCCAGTTAAGGGTTGAGGCTCATTTATTGATATGCAAGATTGTTGCACGCTGCGCGGAGCTGAGAGAAAATTGAGTTTACATATGAACATGCTAGGTGTGTTCTCAGTGCGGAACGGGTTTAAGGGAATTAATACTGTGAATGAATTTATACTGAATGGATTTAATAACATTTATATTTACCCGACTCCGTGTAATACTCTTTTACAAGATTACATAGACATATCATGGTGTCAGTTGTGATTTTCTATTTCCCATTTGGAAGCCATAAATTCTCATATGCACGTAACAAATTGGGTTCAGGGTTACGAGCAATCGATCCGCTGGTGATTTCTCGGAATGCGACCTGTTCTTTTCTTCATGTGTGATAATACATGTGTCAATTTGTCCATGCAGTGGTTTTTGGTCAACTGTAAAACCTCGCAAGTGCATTAGTTTCCATAGATAATGGACTTGAACGCATCCTATTCCGTCGTCGGGATACCAACACACGCGGAAGCCGAAATTTCAATTCGAGTCAAACTTAAAGCTACGCATGCTCAAATGCCTTTCAATTGAGTAAGAGTGGGTCAAAGTTCCGAATGTAATTTGATTGCGTCAATCCGGATTCGTTTAGAACGACCCACGCATCGTATGAAAAATACAAACTTACTCCATGTTTCAATGATTTTTCTCGCAACCACTTGCAGCTTCTTTTTTTTAAAAATAAATATGAATTTCGAGATTTGCCAAAGTCACCCATTGATCCGCACAGCGTATAATTTCACAGGTAATTTGAAGCATTTTTTGCGGGATTTACTTCTGAAGTCGGCCTGATAAGGAAATGAGACGGCACATTCGACATCTGTGCAGCTGAGAAATTCAATTAATCAGAGGTCTCCAACTACCGGTTTCGGATACCAATTGTGATCCGATAATTCTACTTTAATTGGAAATTTCTTATCGATCAATCGAAGCCTCCATTACAAGGTCAAAGCTGATGGCAAAAAAAAAAAATCAACGCGTAATAGAAGAACGTACAGCGGATCTGTCCACTTATCATTTTGCCATGGCGGAAAAAATGCATTCACTGCATTATATTTATCATACATTAATGTCTTGCAAAAAGCTCCTTTTGCTTTTTTGTCCTTGTCCTTGACTTTATTATACTGTACGCCCACATATCATCACGCTTTGCCTGGAGCAAAAAATCTCTAACATAAGATGCTGTGTGTGCAGATTTTGATATCGATGTTTTCTACATCCTGCGTTGCGTATATGTACTTAAAAATAAGTTACCTTGGGCGTTTAGCAGGCTGTGTATGCTCGTTTTTTGTATGGTAAACGAATTGTTATTGTGTATTTTAAAAAGTGGGATTAAGAGGGTCTCTTGATACGTTTCACATATAGGCCCTATGTCCTAAGTGTCAGGGTTTTAGAAATGTACATTTTTTAAATTTTTTTTTAAAAAAGTACCCAAACTCATGACTAAATTTGCAACAGTCACGAACCCTATGATTAGTGGGTTAATTTACTATAAAATGCTATATTTGTATGTCCACCGCTTATCGTCCACAAAAATTCAATTCCTCTCAGGACCGCACAGCGTGAATAAAACTAGTACACTTGGGTCTGTTTTTATGCGATAGATACGTTCCACGGGGAGTCGCATATAAAAATATCGCATAAAAATACTTGAATTACATAGAAAACTGAGGGTTAGGTTCCATTATTTTTGAAAACCGCATAACTTCAAATAATTGTAATAGAATGTACCAAAAATCGCATATAAAAAGTTTATGTTATACACCTTAAAGAGGTAAGACACAGAGTTGTGTTCGAATTCCAATGATTCAGAAAGAGCATTCTTACACGTTGAGCTCGAAGACAGAGACGGAGAGTGTCTTGCACGTTGAGACTGGAGAAAAATAGAGACGGAGAAAGTATCTTGCATGCATCGTACGATTGTATAGATCGTTAACCCAAATTTATCGACTAATAATGAATGATATAATTAATCGATTTGATTGAATCGATCATCGCCCATACACTCACATTATAAGAGACGATTATCTGTAGAAGATAAGGAATCGCGCCTACTTCAAGAGGGGCTGAATTTGTCGTAAGTCGGGGCGGTGCCTTTTGGTCATGGTTTTAAGAAGTACGCCACAAAGAAAGCGATTTTTGGCAAATATTTCATTTGGGCTACGTTCCGGCTTAAATACATCGCTGTAGGATTAGCTCGAGTCAGCAAAAAATAGCAATATCGCATACAAATAATAAGCTTTCATATTTTTAAAACCATCCGAAAATAAATTTTAGAAGCCGTAGTACACGTACATTTAAGACTGGTCACCGAAATGAGCTCTTAATTATCTATTAAGGCACTTATAAAATTACCGATAAATAAGCCGATACGTGTTAACAAGATAGTCATCGAGCTGTTAATGTTTAACGTACAACTTTATCGTTCATTAAATCTTTCAAAGTACAATAATGTACGAACGATCAAGATTCTAGATGCGAAGATAGCTTTGAGACACGCTCAAGTAATCTGATATTGTCTAAGCCGTTCACCTCGAACTTGTCTTATTTACAGCGGGTAAATTAATATTATTCATTTGGAATTGGTGTACATATATCGAAGAAAGCATAAAGATTGTAAATCCTACTCTGTATATAATTATCTAGATTAAATTGAATTGGCGACAACTTAACGTTTTAAGGAGTACAATCGCGTATTTGCGATCTAATTCCAATTATTCAGAAAGAGCATTCTTGCACGTTGAGTTCGGAGACTGTGAATGGGAGACAGAGACAGAAATAGTGACTTGCGTACATTTTATAGATAAATATAGTGTTTTTTTTAATTTATATACAAGCTTAATACACACAGCGTAGTCCTGAGATTGTGGTGGATTTGTACGGACATACAAATATAGCATCTACGTTTGAGTAATTTTAAAATTGACTCACTATTCAAAGGGTTAAGTCATTTACATAATGTATAAAATAATATAAAATGTAAGATATTTAAATTAGTATAGGAATGTCAACACCTCTTGAAATTTTCAATAAATTGGTAGATCAAAAAATTTGTGTTTTACACTTGTGATTTAATGTATTTTAGGTGAATTTTTGAGAGGTTAAAAATGCACATAGGGTTTGCATTGCTGTATGCCATGTACTTTATAGCATCAGGAGACAGTTGAAAAACGAGTTTATAAGGTCAAAAGCAAAGTTCAGGACATCGTTAAAAGATTCAAGAGCTCGAAATGGCAATGGGCAGGGCATGTGAAACAACTTATTAACCATCGATAGTCATACGAAGTCATCCATTCCGCTTTTTATTATATCTTGACGAGAGGATATCCTCATGCAGTAAGCAAAGACGACCGATTTGATAAAAAAAATAACGACCACACTCTGATTTATCCGGTGATGAAATTATAGCAATGACCATTTTAACAATTTCCGTAAAAGTCAAGCACATTCAAATGAAAACATGCAATGATTCGTATATTAAATGTTTTTTAATCAAATGCGGCCATTTTTTCTTGATTTCATCCCTCAAATGTTGCAATAAGTTCGCATAATACTCGCCGATGATTGTTTTCCCTTTTTGAAGATAATCAATGAAAATTATTCCAAAAATCTGAGGCCATGACCTCGCTTACTAAGGGAATTATCATCGCCTTCTTTGGAGCTGATTCTCCCCTTTCAGACAATCGTTTTGACTGGTCCTTTGTCTCAGATATAAAGTGATGGACCCATGTTTCATCTATGATTATGAATCGACGCAAAAACTGGGCTTTATTGCTGTGACACATCGCCAAATACTCGATTGAAACATCCTCACAGCGCTGTTTTTGTTTCACTATGAGTAAACGCGGCATCCATTTTGTGCACAGCTTTCTCATGTTCAAATTTTCAGTCAATATGCGATGTACAGCACATTTTGAAGCGCCTGCCGTGTCTGCTAGCTCGCGAACTTTCATTATTTTGATGCTTTTCGGGCTTTGCGTCCGCCTGGGTTGCCCGCAAGCGATAGGGGTATATCCTGAGGGTTGCACTGTCTATTCTCTCTGGAGAGCCATGCGGACTGGTCGTATTTAATTGTTGGCGTGCAAACTTCATTTGCGCCATCATGTTTTAATGTCGATTCAATTTCGCATCGAATCCAGAAGCCTTATTAAAAGTTCACGTTTTAATTGTTTCCCTTTCTTTTTGAGGATCCTCCTTTTCGATGCTGTCTGATGAGCGGCCGGAGATAAAGAACCGCCCCCTCTACGGGGGTTAAAAATAAGGATTTCCGTCGTATACTGCGAGACCGTGTCGAAGCTGCGGAGCCCTATCGATACAGAGGGGTGGATGCCTCATTCTTTCTCGTCGAAACCCTTCAGGCTAAGATGAGAGCCGCACGGATGCGTTCGGCCCTCGGACTGCCCCGCGAATGGTAGCTCCACGAGGCAAC
Organism: Stenopsyche tienmushanensis; assembly: GCA_008973525.1. Lineage (NCBI taxonomy): Eukaryota > Metazoa > Arthropoda > Insecta > Trichoptera > Stenopsychidae > Stenopsyche > Stenopsyche tienmushanensis. The sequence continues at coordinate 899,463 of WACJ01000526.1, forward strand.
CGTGACGAAGATTGGACGACGAGGATTCTATTTGACGGCGAAGGGGGCCAAAAAACGCAACAGTACTTTCTAGCATAGTGAATTTATGAATATTGTTTTAAACAACAATCATCGAAGTCGGATTGAATTAGACAGTCGCAATGAAGATGATATGGCCTGGAGAAGACAGTGATGGGCTCCACGTATTTTTTTTAACCGCATATCATAATTTCGACGTGTGATTCGAGAGCCAAGTGGATTCTAAAATAACTATTGGAGATGGGATACATATACCGGAAATTCATCCTGTAATGTTGTGTATGCGACATTGGGTTTTCCTTCACTTTCTCTAGAATAATGAGACTATTTTTAATTTCCTTGGCGTCTCAGTATGCTTAAGATTTTACGATCAAACAGTTTTTAAGTGAGGTTCGATAGGTTTATATCCGGCAATCTTATGAATCATCTGCAAGGTTGTAGCTCGCCAATAGCGGAAAGAAAGGGCCTCGTCCAATGACCTACGATCGCTTCTTCATCCGCTCCGAAGGACTGGAATGTGCTTGAGAAAATCACGCGTTACTTTCCAAATAAAAAAGTGGAGCAGATGATAATAAGTAGTGATGTAATAGTTAATCGTTATTCTCTTATTACATTGGATGCTTGCGTTCTCCGTGGTCGCATACAGTTCAAGTATATAATTGTTCCACTTACGGATCGTGCCGTTCCGAACCCATGGAGAGTGTGAGAGATTCCGACGCAACACGTCTGCAAGAAATGCCTTTTGTTTTGTTGCCACAACCGGCAGAGTTCCGCTGGCAAAAAAACCTGCTTTTAATTAGGCTTTCGGTACCATTAACCCAAGCTCTGCAAGAACTAAAAATACACCGGGTCGTAGCTCCAAAAACACTGAAACGAATCGAGATTACGTAATGCAAAAAGCGTGTACTGACCACCAAAAACAGGTAGCGCAAGTTCGTCTGCCCAAATCCAACCAATGCTTGTGTCAGCACTTCGATATCCTCAAAGCTTGGAGCAAATGCGGAAATCATCCGTCGATTCATCTTGAATGTCAAAATAATCAGGATTCAAGCACTACCATTAAATCATTCGTACTCAATGTCCTAGATATGCAAAATAAGATTGTCGACATCGTTTTTTATGTATATTTAGTTTTATTTATTATTTGAATAAGTATACATCGTCAACCAGGTCGAAACTTAAGGTAAGCGACTATAGACAACGCCGTGTGTTTGTTGATTTGGGTTCTGGAGCAGTTGTAAGTTGACCCAAATATCGCCAAAAAATCATATTCAGTGACGAGACCCATTTTTGGATGAATGGATATGTGAACAAGCAATATAGTTGGATTTAGGATGATACCGATCCACATGAGATACATTAACACAAAATGCATTCCGAGAAAACGATTGTTTGGTGCAGATTTTGCTCTGTACTTTTTCCAAAACGAAATTAGCATTGCCATAAAATCATCAATATCGAGCGCTGTAGATCAATAATAAGCAACTTCTTGTGGTCTAAACTGGATGATATGGATACCGATGACACGTGGTTCTTAAAGCACGGCGCTACGTGCTACACAGTGCATGCCATGATAGACATTCTGCACGAGCGATTTGAGAGGCGACGTGAACTGGCTACCGAGATCGTGCAATTTAACACATATCAACTTCTTCTTTAGGTCAGACCTATGCATATAAGCCACAAACCTCAAAGTCAACATAACAAACGCCATTCAGTAAATTCAGCCATTTAATGGGAGAGTCAATCTGATAGAGGAAGTTTCCCAGTCTTTAATTCGCTTGGGTAAGTTGCACGTGGGCTGGAGACACCCTCAGTTGGTGTAGAAGTGCACTTAAGCGTCACGCATGAATATGTCTTCACTTCGACTTGGCAACGTCCTTGCGAAAAAAAGAAGGAAAACGAGAAAGCGCCCTTCGATACGTTCACCCAAATGACCCACTGTGTTCCAAATGAAACTCAGAGATTATGCTACCTCCAATATTGAACGAACGAGGAAGTGAACATAGGATACAGATGAGATGGATGTAACCCTTTACTGTGAATGGATATTAATGAGGCCCTAATCCTGCAGTTAACCGTTGTTAGCTGCATTAGATGGTCAAACTGCAAGAAATATCGTAAACTACAACTATTCCTGACCACCAGTAAAGCATCGTTGAAAAGTCTCGGGGAAATAAAAATGTAGTGAATTTGGGTACGACACGAATTTTCACTAAAAGCTTTGTAACAAAAAATAACTAATTAATTTTATATGATTGAAATCTGGTCAAAAAGTTACGTAGTCATAAAGACCAAGCAGGAAATATCAGGTTGCTTGATTAAAAAGGTTTCGGAAAATCTTTTTTTTCTAGTCATTGGATCATTGAATTAGAAATATTTATCAGTTGAAGACGTATACAATATAGATTTACGAGGTTTTCATGTGCGCAATTGATGCAATCGTGTCATCACCGCCATTGCAGCGACATTTCGCAATCACCAATTTTTCCTAGTCCCCCTCGATTGAAAATCTAATCTCATTTGAATCCAATAGTTATCTTGTATAATGATCAGGAAGCAACAAGACTCAACGATTTGGAATTGCATAATTTATTTGGCTGTGATTGAAAATTATTGAGAATAGGCGGTTCAGGATTCGATTAACAGCCTCCCACTCGTTTATCGATGACGCAATCGTATCTCTCGCAAACTGCAAACTGTTACTTATTCTGAATATTTAATATGGAATAGTTCCTAAATATCGATCGGCAGAATAAAATTCAAAACGTGGATGAATTTTGTTGGTATATTCAAGTCGAAGTAATCGTCAAGAGTTTGGTATATCCCGATGGATTGTAGAATTACTGCAGATGCTGCTTCGACAGCATCGCATAGAAAGTAGCTATACAATTCCATTGAATGCCTATTACCATTCGGATCACAATCGGAACGCGTATTTAAACATTCAACATTCGAACATTATCTTTTTATTGCTGTTATTGTGCTATATCCTATATTATTATATAATAAAATCTATTTTGATCAATATTTGACCAAGAAATGTTTGTATAAGTTCAATGTATGTTTTTCAATAGGGTTATAGTGGTCATATTGTTAAGGAAACTGTTGTTATTGTAAATTGTTCAGTAGCGTACGACAAATTATCATAGAAGGTTATAGCGTTGAACAACGCGTGAAAATCATTTCCGCGCATTACATGATTTTTATCCTCGTCCTGTCGAGTCGACTATTTGACGTTTAGTGGCCAAATTCGAGTCAACCTGTTCGATAAATAATTAGCTAATATCCGTACATTACTGAAATGCAAGATCTGCTGTAAACATCGCCGCTGTGCATAAGAGTGTACGGGAAACCCCAAGGCAGTAAATTTCTCGTCGTTCACAAGAACTTTGCAAAATTCGCATCGGGATTGGGGTCTGTACCCGTATAAAACCCAACTGATCCAGAAACTTAAGGTAAACTACCATAGACAACGTCGCGTGCTCGCGAATCAGACTCTGGAACAGTTGGAAGTTGACCCGAGTTTCGACCAAAATAAATCTTCCTTGGCGAAGAGATCCATTTTTGATGAATGGAAGTGTACAAGCAAAATTTTCTGATTTGGGACCATACCAATCCACACGAGATACACCAGCACCAAGTGCATCCCGAGAAAGTCACTGTTTGGTACGGATTTTTGTTCGTACTTCTTCCAAAACGAAATTAGTATGCAAGCTTGTTGTCGGTAGCGTATATCAAAATTTCTTCAATGGCAGAGATATGGCGAATTTAAGTGAAATATAACGGAAAATAGTATATCGTAACTTGAAGCTGCATTATGAATTATAAATAACAGAGAACATTTATATTTGCAGCCGAATTTTGTTGACCCTTGACATGAAGAATCTAGATCACGTTGAGTACAAATCAAGCGTGCAAGCAATATGTGGCATTATTTTTCGAGTTTATCGTAATATTTTACCTTTAACGCTTTGGCGCATAACATGCAGACATGTCCGCCAATGCGTTAACAACAACAAAACTGATTCCGCCATTTTTTACAATCATTAGGTGGAATGGATGTCTTCTATCGGGCCACATGCGACCTCGTTAATATTCCGTTGCATTACGCACGCTACTAATGAGTGTTCTATTTTCGACTCTTCGGTTTTATCTACCATTTTATTGTCGACCTTTATTACAAACAAAGACGCGGATTCAGCAGCCTCCATCACGATGTACGCATTTATTATATTCCAAATGCAAAGATCGAGATTTAGCAACGACGTCACTGTTGATTTCTCAACTGATTGAATGAGATGTAGAGAAAATTACCAAGATGGTGCGACGCGAATCGCACACATCCATTTGAATGCGAAAATCGCGCGAGGAAAATTTGAACGTCAGTTAAGTTGACAGTGAGGTCAATATATCTTAGAGTGGTTACATTTTTAAGACACATAAACCAACATGAACAACCCTAGCTAAATATTATACTGCCTCCAAACATTTAGCATAAGGCAATAGTAATACAGGCAAAAAAGTATCCGCGAAAAAAGTTCTTCAATGTTTGACTCTCAATTTTAAGTTCAGCCTTTCCAATTGCTGACAATACGTATCTGCAGTTATTTTTTCCTCACGTTTCATAAATTTATAATAAATAATTCCTTGAATATCTCACCAAAGGCACAAAAGAATCTAGCGGGTCGTCAATCCAGTCGGAAATGGTCTCAGCGAAATAAATTGACGTTTACGACTTATGTTCTCATAAACAACCCATTTTTCATCCCCAGTCAAAATTTGATGCAAAAAGGGACGAACTTTTTGTCTTGACAACAAAACTTTGTACATGTTTCGTCGCTCTTCTTTGTTATCTTCGAACAGTTCGTGCGGCATCCAAACCCTCATTCGTTACGTCTTCCCGATACATTTTAAATGATCTTGAGCTGTCGATCACAGTGAATGCATCCACTGCAGTAGTTCTTCGATTCCTTTTTCCGATATGGCTCTCAAATATGTCATCTAAATTTGAGGGTTTTCCAGTTCTAGGGGCGTTTTTCAACACGTCGTAATGGTTTCAGCATAATTTTAATTTATGGATTTTGTGGTTATGGTGGTGTTCAACCCCTGGTCGAAAAACAGCAACATATAGTACCAAATGTGATGTTGATAGATTTCGGACATTATTGTTAACATTTTATTATTTACCCTTAAAAAAAATAATATTTTTCATTCATTAATATTACTATACAATAGTTCTTTAAAAAAAAAGACTTACGACGATGCTGTCTTCACCGTGTCTGGATACAAACAGAGTTCAAAGAGACGTCTATCAAAACCTAATAGTTTCATCTTTGTCATGTTTACATAATATTAGAAAATATTTGTGTTTTATGAATCCCATTATTTAATTTATAATCGCCTTTATTCTGAACGAGTTCACTGACTATGGAATCAAAAAAAAATTACACTGATGAATATGAAGGCTACTGTTATCTATGGGAACAATCTTTATTTTTACGAGCAAAATTTTATATTGTTAAATAATTATATTTAAATATTTTACAAATACCAATTACTTTGGCATATATATAAATGATTTTAATGAACACACCAATAAAAAGATTTTTGGTTTACGCACAAACTACACCGAATATACTACATATTTAACTCCGATGGAAAAAGTCTTAAAAATTGCATGTTATAAAATATTCAATATTCTTAATTACTTACTAATTGACGCTTTTGGTGCTAAAATCGGTTCACTTAAATTACCTGAAATGAATAAAAAAAAACATACTTTAATTGCAAGCAAAAAATAGGATGATTTTGATTAGATTATCAATTAGAGCTTGCACAAATATATTATATGGTGTTTAATAAAAATATGATCCAATACACTGGTACATATTTCCATTATGATTGTAAAAACATTTAAACTGTGATTGTAAAGTTGTACAATATAAACATAATATATACCACTAGTAGTGATCAATTAATACCATTATAGTGTGTCATGCGAGTGTCAAATGAAGATCATTTTAATTGAAGACAATTCAGATAGGAGAGAATGTATGACAAAAACCTTCATATTAAACTTTTTATTTTATTTATTAATAAGCATTAAAATGATATAAATAGTATACATATACACGACAGGATAAAGATCTCGATCAGATATATACTATGAATGATATCGATTAACAATTTAACTTATTGGGAGGCAGTATTCTTAATTAAGCACGTCAATATTGTTAATAGTTAGTGACACAGCAACTAAGTAGGTCCTACCAGAATTTAATCTTTTAACGCGTTTTTCTATCTCGCGCCCCTATCAGATGTATGCTATTTTTAACGCCATTTTAAAAATAATTTAATAGGTGAAAAAGTAAAGCCAAAAAAATGACTTTTTTAATCAGTCGCCATAATTTTTTTGTTCTTCTTTGAAGTAAGGGCTATATCCACATCTTTACTACCGTGAATGTGTTTTTTTGTATAAAATGGTGACAATGAAGTGGTTATAATTGTGTATAAATTCAGACATGATTAAAAACGATACCTTAAAAACGACACGGTGAAAGGAGGTCTTCTTGTATGAATGGATACAAATTTAACTAAGAACAGTATTTAGCACAATTGGCTCCTTGGAGCCCTGGTTTGACACTGAAGATGTCTAAGATGTGGAGGAATTTATATATGCTGAGAGCCCTTTCAGACACCGTGTGGCGGCAAAACCTCAATGAAAGATCGTCATAAAAGATTACGATTTTTCGCAGCAACTTCCGACCACACATCGCCAAGTTTTTCGTCTTGAGATAATACCACGGAGATATATTTAAATACGCTTGAGTTATTCTGCCGTGCCTTATGTATAAACCTCGTGAATGCTCGTCAACTTTCGATTTTGTGTACATTAGTTTTGATAGGAATCAATTGATGCCAATTGAGATCAGACGTTCTAATCAAAACTATATTGAAATGCTCGTCTAATTTACGTTTAATGTTATCTATCCATTAGACAAGGTCACAGTGTTAATTCTTTCACTTAATATTTATTTTTTTAAAAATATATTTTCATTTGTATATCGACCGCAACGCACGTATCAGGCCGTGTCAGTCATCGGTGACTGACATCGAACACCAGAACTGAAAGTACTCGACTTATTGAAGTAATTAGGATCAACATTTATAATCCTTATATATAATACAGAATCAAATTTATATAATGGCCTGGTGGGTCAATTAATAAAAAGTGTTCCCGGCCTGATACGTGTTAAGACTAGGTTGACAGCACCAGTTAATTTGAGCTTTATGAGCGAAATTATAAAAATCCTCGTTATTATTTCTAAGTATTTTTGCTGATTATTATTTAAGAAATAATATTAACACGTTCCCATCGGGTTTTTTTTTAAGCCAATGAATCAGAGCTACAAATTTCGAAGACAGCCAAATCGAAATGTGCCAAAGCGAAGGTGAAAATAATATTCCTGAATCTGAAGAGGGAATCTTGAAAAGAAAAAATCTGATCAAGAAGGAGTCGCAGACCCTATTTCAACCCTGGCCAAAATAGATCTTACGTTTTCTATAAATTATTCCACAAAAATATCTTGTTCAAGTATAGATAATTGTTTTTTTTTTATATTTTCGCGAACCCCTGGTAATAGCTTCGCGGACCCCAGTTTAAGAGCCGCTACACTAGATAATGAAAAGACAAAAGATTAATTTTCGATCGAAAAAAAATGGGGTTCATCTTTCTTTCAAACGCCATGCCAATGAGATAAATTTATGGTAATTCTTATATTCGTATGTTTTGACAAGAAAGCACAACAATCTGAATGCTTACATAAAATAAGTTTGCCTTAACGCTTTATAGACCGCAAAAAAACAGTAAAACTTCCACGTAGGACCGAACGTTTTTTAAGAAATTCACACTTTTTTGCATGCTTTAGTAAAATGATCGTATCATGATCGTTAATGGTTGGATTAATTTTTAACTTATGGTAAATCTTCTTCATAGTTTTTTATACCAAACTGCATTTATTATTTAGTGATTCTGCATCTGTGGATAATAGGCCGGGGGAATTGAAGCAGGAGCAAATGAATCGATTTTTTGTGTATTGTTTATGTAAAGAAATGCTGTGGTCTTGTATGCTATCAATAGTGTTTATTGATAATTGACTTTGCCTCGAATTGAAAATTATCTTACGCTGATAACTGACAGAAAGTAATCGATGTAAAGCGATTACGACATCAACGACTGGAATCGACATATGGTATCAATCAGACATTTTCAGGAAAAATGACTATTGATGTATTGTAGAAAACACGTTAAAAGAAACGGAATTAAATTGACTTTTCTGTTCGAGATGGAAACGACGTAAAAAATTGGGCTACGACATCCAATCATTCAACAAGACCATTCGGATACAAAAAATATGTTTGACCTAATAATGCAAATAAAATCACTTTGTAATTGATATTCTACTGTATAAAGCATTGCGTTAATTATAATCAAAAGTTCATTAAGAAGAGATGTGAAAATATTGCATTGATATAGCCAATTACATGCACAAATACATTTTTTAATTAACTTAAAATATTCTCAACACACAGATTGCGCAGTTTATGCAGAAAATGATTATCGCTGTTCTATACAATATTATTACTATAGAAAATAAATTGGATATATACAGGCTTAATATATATATGAAACCAAACACGATTTTTCTTTTATAAACATCAGCATATAAACATTTTATTTTTGAAGAGTACAGACGCTTATTTGCGATCAAATTCCGGTGATTCAGAAAGGTCATTCGTACACGTTGATTTCGTAGAGAAATGTAGTATCTTGCGTACATCGTACGATTGTATAAATCGATATCCAGATTTATCGACTAATAATGATGACCCAAATGAATCGATTTCAAGTGTATTCAACAGTGTTTACTTATTGATATACAAGCTTTATACACGCTGCGCGATCCTGACAGATTAGTGGATTTGTACTGATGATAAGTGGCGGACATACAAATATAGCATCTATGTTAACGTCATTTTAAAATTAACTCACTACTCAAAGTGTTAACTAATAAGGTTCAAAGAATGGGTATCCCGAAAGGACAGCCCCAAACTTATACATAAAAATACATAAGACGAAGCGATACTCTATTTTTTCCGTTTATTCTGGAGTCGGAAAAGGGCAAACGTTTCACTTTTCGTGACGTTCAAGTCGATTTGATTTACCTCGCCATTTCACTTCAAAAATAAAAAAAAACGAATTCTAGCTCCTACTTTAGTACAAATAATTGAGTGCAAAAGAGCTAGATGTGGCAATTTTTGTATGCATTACATCGTCGCCCGTCGAATGATCAAATTTCGCTTAGGCGGTTAAAGATTGAGTTTATTCCACCCATGTTCCCGATCGTTTATGTCCAATACGGTGGAGGTATTGTTCGACTGTGTGGCTTTTAAATGTGGGATTTTTATAGTTCATTGTTGTTGTATTTAGATGGCTCAGTGCGGAGAGTGGCTTAGCTCATAAAACGCGCCAAAAATGGGATGATCCATTGAACGGTCTCGGTTCTGCTGCACGCAGACTTGACGAGGACCAGTTCTACAACCGACCGGTCACTTCCCTTGGACCCCGCAAAAAACCTCGACAAAAACTTGCCTTTTTCAATCCACTCCGCCAAATCATGTGTCCATTCGATTCGCAGCGGATCGGACGAGGCGTTGCTTCGGCTATTGGTCGACCGCAACACCGATCAGTCTAAATAAACATTTTGAAAGCGTCGCTGTGGACCGGTGTGACCAGAAGCACCGTAGATGAGCTGGCCGAAAGTTGGCTGATCTTTGATCCACTATGAGATCACGATGAGATGTTTATCTGCGCTTTTCGCACGCATCGCGAGATGAAGGCCGGTCAAAGACAGAGACGCGGACGTGATGTGAAAATCTTCCAAATCATTTTGCATTGCACCGACGACGGATACGTGACAATGTTTTGATGAAGATGCAACGCGACCGTCAAATCGAACGTGACACGGCGATGAAATCCTCCAGCATCACAAAGACCACTGTACCGACTCGATTTCTCGCTTCTATGTCTTTTTACTATTTCGACAATGGCTATTCGTAAAATTCGTAATCTGTAAATGTGCAAATGTAACCATTCCGCCATACGAAAAGGTGTTGAACTTGATAATATCTTTAGTTTCGCGGCAGGAGAATTTCCGCTTCATATATTAGATTATCTCGAATGCATCTCGAGCACGCGCTCCGTCAAAGCACATTATTAATAATTCTCAATGTTTTAATTTAACAGAGCCATTTTTTTGTAGCGTTGTGGACACATTCCGTCTGCAATTCCGATACAGATCGCTTTATGCGCGTGCACCATTGCCACTGGAGTCGTCGGATAGCCTTGGCTGCGGGAGGACGTCCTTCCCCCAGCCAGATCGCTCTCTCGTGGCTAATAAAGGAGTATCTAAAGAACAGAGTTTCTCTGTTCGACGCTCTTCTACCATCATCCCATCTTTTTTATACGATTGCACAGATAAACCAAATTAATCAATTTTTTGAAGTTTCATTTTTTTATTATATTCAAAACAATTTCTTCAGCGTTTTCTTTCTAATTCATATTATACAGATTTGGTCGCAAAAATATTTTCAAAAGAATTATTGCGATTATATTCATATTTTTATTATTAACGTTTCGATCATTGATTACTTTATATTCATTGACAATCCCAAAACTTTCGGTTCGAGCAGTTTGTCTAAATGTATATAGGCTATATGCAATAATTTATTTTATAACATTTTTGCAAATAAGAGTTATTACTATTATATTGTTGTTGTAAAATCAAATCAGTTTCCATAATGTAAAGTCCACTTGTTCTGATCATATGCGGCAAAAAACGTACAAATGTGATGCAAGGTTTGATTTTTTTTTGTCCGAGAGAAATTTGTTCCTACATTTTGAACATAGCCTCCAGAAGAAATAATTGAACTAATAGCGTAAGCAGGAAACAAATCGTTTTTATGTCGAAATCGTTGCTATTGGCAAAAGTCACGAACTTTGAAATTGAACATGCTTAAGCGGAAAGGTCCAGCGATTCTCAAACCGAATGCCATCTACGAATATAAATGATCTGAATGTATTATTCGAATCCGGGATCGAAGTTTTCGCACATTTATTTTGATATCTGGGCATAATGGCGCTTTTTATTGGCGTTGCTCATGGCTATCGACATTACATCATGTCATGCTACATATAAAATATTGGTTTTTTTCTTGGGCATGAGGTGACCTCGAATTGATTTCACACACAGAAAAACAATAAATAATCACATGTATCGCAAAAGTTACATGTGAGAATAATTTTTATACAATATGAATACATTCAAAACGACATTTGAAAGTGGCGCGTGTACACATGGCGCTTTGGTTTAGCCGGCTATGAAATGTGGCAATAAAATGTTCATAATTTATGAAACCTGCCCGGTTAAAACTGAGCATGATTCGAGCTGACTTTATAGAATGCAGTATATAAATGTATCATAGTCAATAAATTCTCTAAGAGTATCAAGATCGAGTGATCCTGGATTCTTATTGGCAGGTGGTTAAAAAAAATCACGCCGCCGATATATTTGGGAGATTAATCATCATGATCCAGATTTGCTCAAATTTTATATGAAATCCATCCTTGAAGGAAAATATTGCAATAAGTTTTTCAAAGAAATTTTCTGATTTCTCGCAATATTCTTGAAAACAATTTTTATTGTATAAAATAAAATTTGTACGAATAAAAAGAGAACTAGGGTGCCCGATTTTACTTCAGATAGCATGTGTTTTTGAGCTTTATTTGAAAAACAATAATAAGTAATGTAATTGATAAATATATTAATAATGGTATGTCGACATTATGTCCCTATAAGAATATATTCGAATAAGTGTTCCATATATTATAATAAAAAGCTTACAGTTAAGATATTCAAGTGGACGCGATACCAATGCGAAAAAAAGCTCAATATATATTTGGCCTTCAAATACATATTTTTCTTAAAATGCTATATCCGTTTTTAGATTTATGCAATCTCCGCAATAATTTTGGAGATAAAATATTACCATGTAGTGATTTCCCATCGTCTTCTACAAATGGTTAAATTAGGATAAGGCTATTTGAATAATTGTAAATAATAATATGTAGTTCCAATCTCCTAAAGCTGTAGGAATTGCGAAACTCGGATCATCACTTGTGTGAAGAAGTAACATACTTCAAATATTATAGCAAATATAACTGTATATATAAAGACACCGATCGCTTCTTGGGCGTGCACCGCTGCCACATGAGTCGTCGGATAGCCTTGGCTGCGGAAGAACGTCCTTCCAGCGGCCAGATCTCTCGCTCTCGTTATAAGATAAGAGAGTCATTTTGTTGCACGCCCCCCTCCCCCACTCATCCGGCCTGAGAAACTGAAAATCATGTCGCGAGAAAACATACTAATTGAATTCGAATTTTTGAGAACCGTAAACACAAACTTAAGAGGATTAGGCATTGAATAACAAGGAAAATATTTTTACACTTTATCCATATATTTTTAGATTTATTTTCATATCCTAAATAAGAATGTATGAATAACGCCTAATACAATTTGGCACATCATTTCAAGTCTATTCATTAATTTCACTGGCTGTAATAGACGATGCTAAGAAGATGAAAGCGTTTTGGATGTGCTTATAATAACAAGAAAACGATATTTAAAATTCATAAAATTTAAAATTTAAATTCGTTTATAAAATTGAAATATGTACAATTGCCTGGGATGCTATGATGGATACAAAGATCCAAGCTATTTCATCAGATTTGGAAAGTCCTCAATCACATTTTATATCCTGATCTCACTGATGATTTATCTAACATAATATCATCTCACTAGGACGTCGCTCTTATTGAGTTTCTCTTTATGACTGACAGAAATGCATGACATAGTCGTGGTGAGGCGAAGCCACAAAGATACCAGAATGGACATATGCTAAAAGATATCACTTGCGCAGGTTTTAGCCACACTCGAAGATCAATGGCATTGCAAATTCTATTCGATACGGACCTGTAACAATAGAAAAAATGCAGGCAAACACATTGAATGTGATGAAAAATAAATAATGGAACATCATGTAGATACATTTCCATTAAAGCCTTTGCCAAAAAATCAATATTTTTCTATCGAAGCGAGTCAAGTGTTTACATGCGATAAATGTGATATCATTTTGAACGTCGCGACGTTTATATATTGTTATGTAACTCATTAATGACCGATATGCACGAATTTTGATATTATTTTTAAAATTGCAAATTTATACCAGATCCTAAATATATTCATATTTTAAATTGAATCAATGAGTTTACTTCAATAATATTCCACTATGGGTAAATTCAGTGTATGTGCTGCATATGACGTAGAATAAACATCTTTATAAAATACTTTTTCCTAGCTTCAATTTTGATTGATAGTTCTGTTTTAAAGGTTAAATTTTAAGTCCCCAAACTGACTAAAATCCTCTCAGACATTGCATAGAGATTTTACAAAAATAAGTCTGCTAAAATAATTAAAGGTGAAGTGATAATTGTATAAATGTAAATGGTAGATCATATAGTGTTATATAGTGCACGAATTAGTTAGAATTCATCAAATCGTAACCGATGATGAGAATTTCATAGTTTACGATAGTATTTCGTGAGAAATTCACAATATAATCATTTTACCATTTTCGGATCGGACCGAGACCGGAGCGAGATCGAACCGTCAACGGCACCATAGTGTGAATCGGGCCTAAGATATTCAGGATTATAGTTGAAATTCGTGGTGCACTTATTTGAAAAGCACCTTCGAAAAACAGTTGAATTATAAGGTATGTTAGGGTGATCGTGTCTTTAATGGCGTGCCATATTGCTGATCATCAGGAGGAAGTTCTTCGGTTTTGCCTATTCGCGCCATTCCCTACGAACTAGTTTGTCAGGGTTCAACCGACCTCCAGTGCTCGGCTAATGCCACAGACAAGTTTCTCAGAATGTTGCTCACAATATAAACCACTTTGTGCCGTAATTGAAGATCGGTATGCAACAGCTGCCTATTGCACATGACGACGCGAAACGTAGCAATCTAGCCGATTCCAAGATATGACAAACCAATCTAGAGTTTTGGGGCCATTATAAGAAGCTGCTATAATGCTAATGGAATCATTAGTCAATACGCTTGGTGGTTTTTTGCATAAATACCAATGATTTGCATTCAGACCCAGAGGAAAATGACATTCGTTAAAGAACGGAAATCGTAAAAATTCGAAACTATTACCCTCTATCATAATTGATAGACCAACATTCTACATCATCAATGGTCGTTTCGTTTTGTAAAAATGCAGATGTCCTTGGAAAATAAATATCTTATTTAGCCGGCAATGAATAAGCGACTTTAACATCGATTGTCATGCCATGTTTCAAAATCAGGGAGGAAAAATAGCTGAACAAAGAGTCTTAAGCAAGTATGGCTGTATCTATTTCTAAAAAAAAAAAATTAACAATATCCGGAGGTTTTAATAATCAATAAGATATTTATGTTTATCAGTATAGCTGTGTAGGAAGACATGCTCTCATGGTAAAAAATCGCTGGATCTTTTGGCTATTATGTTATGGTATATCCGCTCATTCTCGTGTAGGCTTCATTTATGTCGGTATTTTTGCAATGGAAGCAAGTCCTTGAACCTGCACATGATTAGTATAGTCGCTATAAGAATGAAGTCGGACTGCGGTATAATTGCGCCGGTAAAAACTAGCCCAATAGGAAAAGTGAACCGGAGACCAAGGTATGAGACAATAATCTCATTCACTGAGCTGCAGCATTATTCACGTCCATTAGCGAGCTATCTACAATCAACATTTCTTCTGTCTTCCCCTGATCGAATCCCGATAAAACGGTCAGAAATTCTTTTGCAGCGATATGTGGTTGTTACCACCGTGCGGGACCATCAAACGGTTAACCGCCACCGATAAGTCCAATAATCTATAAATCCAGTTCGGATATTTTCCTTGCGAACGAACGAATGCGACTTTGAAAAAAAATGCATGCCTATCTAAAATCGATACAAATGCATGAATAATTTCTAATCTCCATGTTTGTTACAAAGCGATGCAATTTTAAAAAGGTTATTTTCCAGTAAGTCTTGAAAAATGCAATCAATGAATTTTTAATTTTCGGTTGCGTATTTCGACTACTATGCTATGAAATTCGATATTTCTTTATGATATCCAAATCCTGGTCTAAAAGAGCAACTATCGTTTTTAGACACGTTCCAAACATCAATTTAACCCCTAAATGAGTACTATCCCAGGGCCTGGGATCCCCCTCTACTGAGCTTGAAGACAGACAAAAATAAAGAGAGAACGTAGCACAGATCGGAAGACAGAGACGGAGAGCTTCCCAGCATACATCGCACGGTTGTATAGATCGTTAGCTCAAATTTATCGACTAATAATGATTTCGATTTTATGCTTGTTATTTGTTTACGCACATAAATTATCGAATATTGTGTTCTATCGATAGTATTTATTTATTTAATTTCTTAAATAGATAAACAATAAGTTTCTTAACAGTGACATTTATAATCTTTTTCTAACACCAAAACAACCGAAAAATGTAATTATACTTTCTTGATTTAGGATATATTCGGAATGTGTCATCAAGGTTGCCACAAACAGAAATTGTCACAAAATATCAAATTTATTCAAAAACATATATTATACATTTTTAATAGATTGTAAATAATCTTAAAAAAAAGTGTATAATGCGAATAATCATAATTATTTTTTCATGTTTTGAATGGAAAAAAATTTAATTTCCTAGACTTAATACAGAGCAAGTATGTGTTTTTCAGGACTTCGGATTAATATTTTTTTCGTTTCGTTTAGGACATTATTTGGACCACAAATGCGCAAATTACTCGGTAGCCTTAACTCAGAGATGGCCATGTGAAATTTTTTAAACAATATTGAATATTTGTTCCTTAAATGGATTTATACTTTGGTCGAAGTCTCGAACTCTGAAAACCTACGAATAGGAACAAATATATTAAAAAAATAGGTTTTGACATGGAACCAGCATTTATACTACATCGTAAAACAGGGAATGCAATTTTTTCCATCGATTTAAAGAGAAAAATTGATAATGTTTTTAATGTTATTTTCATTCTAAATATGTGGGTATTGCTTGTCAAAAAGTATTAATACTGAAACATGATATTTTCAGTCGCCTAGAAAATATTTTGATCTTCATTGCCATTTTTTTTTAGTTATAAGCTGATCTCATGAGATTTTTTGTTATTGTTATTTAGAGGATATGAGAAGTATAATTGATTATTTTTTGTTTGAGTTTATTCATCAAAAGTATAACCAAAAAGTGTGAAAAAATCAGGTTAGGTACTTATTTATGTATTATACTTGTTAATTTTTAAAGACATTAAACTTAAAATACGATAGGTTAGTAGAAAATGTTTATTTAATTTCACCCCCATCCATATTTATGCAAATAATTAAAAAAAAAGTGTGTAACGACTGATTTTTCTGGTGAGGGTCAAATAAGACCCACGAAGCTTGTAGTGTGCCCAAAAATAGCGATACCAGTTAAGGGTTAAAGACTGAGCAACTTTTCTTGGAAGGTGGCGAAAAACAATTAAATACAACCATGTTACAGCATAATTAAATGAAATACATCACATACTCGTCTATTTGGTTTTTTTCCCTGAGTTCATTTACATTTATATACGTGTAAGCTAAATGTCAATTCCAAGTACTAAAAACTGCAACGTTTTCTGCAAGCCTTGTTTGCCAATTTCTTGCACCTGTAAAAATAACCAAAATGGCGGAAGCCATTGAGGACAATAGATTTCAATTACAGATGTGCATATACACATCGATTAACATATTTGCAAAAGGCAGTGTTGATGACATTACCGAAACGTTTATGAAAACGACAAAATATATTCATACCCCGATTTACGCGGTAGATACATTCTTCAGGCATATTCAAGGCAAGGAATTCATACAAAAATATAAAAAAAAACCGCGTAAGCCGTGCTCGTTAAAGTGAAACCGTGCAAATCGGGGGATGAGTGTATAAGCATAACGTAGACAATTTTCATGATAACGATCGTTTAAACGAATTGTTTAATTAAATAATGACCTTTGCCTTTGAAGTGTGATTCAACGATAAGTGCCCGCATAACAATTCACAATGGAATAATTTTACAATAAAAATTAACACGTAGGTGTAGTGAGCCATGGGTTAAATTAAGTCGGTGGGAGAAAAAAAAAATAACTTCGTTACTCTTTGAACGTATTACACAAAGGTCTATAGAGAATATTTATTGTTGGTTCGATGCTTCTAATTGGTTCATTTACAAGGATCAGTAAACAAAATTTGAATAAACATCAGCCTTCATACAGTAGAGAAGCAATGGAGGATTAAATCTATATCTATTTCTCGTTACACACATATAAATTTTGTTTTCTATTATTCTCCGAACAATTACATTTTTACTTCATATATGATCCTTATCTTGAGTACAAAGAATATTTTAAGGCTTTATAAAAATATGAATTCAAATGTTACTTTTAATTTTATTTCGTTGTGGTTCTTAAATCTCAGTAGTCATCTAAATAATTATTTTATGCAATTGGTTTAAAAAAAATACTTTTGATCTTTCAAAGTCATATAAAATGTGCAAACAAATTACAATAGAAGTGTCTAAATTCTTTAAACAAAAACTAACAATAAATTGGAATTTAGTTTAGTTTTAAAATGTTTTCTATTTTACATCCTTTCCAACGATATGCTAGATGTCAGACAAATCATTCAATAAGTCGTTAAACTTGAAAAGTTACCAGTTTGCCAGGGTCACGGTTAAGAAAATACTTTTTATGCATAACCCCTAAAGGAGTACCATCCCAGGGCCTGTGACCCCTCCTCTACTATTCAGAAAGAGCACTCTTGTGCATTGAGCTCGGAGACCGACAGAGACAGAAAGAGAACGTAGCGCAGTTCGTGAAACAGAGACGGAGAGCTTTCTCGCATACATCGTACGGTTGTATAGATCGTTAGCATCGATTATTATAATAAGTATTATATTTTAATCTCTTATATTATCGACGCAATTTGAATTGTCTCTTTTATGTGGAATAATTTAAAATTAATACTGAAAAAGTTCTTTGTGTCATTTATAAACATATGATTTACTTAATCTGTATACATTTAGTTTTAATAATAAGTACGCCATTAAGTAGAGATTATAGGGCTGTAAATAAGTAAGTAAATAGAGATGAGTTAATGTGTCTTATATTCATGGACCGCAGTAAAATTTCATAATTTAAATTAAAAGCTAAAGGTAATTCTAGAACTTCACAATTCAATGATAACAAGTTTTCACAGGTAGATCATATTGAACTCAACCTTTTGGAATTCCGGATGTCGGTCAGGTTTGAATCTAGTTCAGGTGGTTTGATAATATTTTGTCACACTTTAATAAGATATTTAATTTCATGAAAATATGCAGTCGAAGGGACATGAAGCTTGTTGCATTTCTGCAAAGGCGCGTTCGTGCGAAATTGATTAGGTATGATTTAAACAAATACACATGGACTATCATTGGATAATACACATTATGAAGCATTTTTATAGTCAATCGTAGTTAAGAGCCAAATTAACGAGGACCAATATAACTATAAACATCACATTTACGATAATTTACAAAGATGAATGCGTTGCAAGCTATATGCTTAAAATGAATCGTTAAATATTTTATAGTTATGGAAAGACATTAAGAATGACTGTAAAGTGAATAGATTGCATAGATTGCTCTGTAGAAAGCGAGATTGAAACCGATAGCAACTACACGATACAAAGACCGAATGCAGTTTGTAAATTGAAGAGGATGAAAATAAAAGATCGATATTGAATATTTTCGATGGTTAACCGCAGAGAGCTTTCGCTTACAATTAATATGAGAGTCACATGTCTCGATTTTCTCCGATTCGTTTTATGGTGCATTGTGAGAAACAGAAATTAAATGAGAAATCCTGTGACGGTTATTAAAAGCAAACAACAAAATCAAAGATCTCTTCTGGGAGGTCACCAATAACTTATTATACAATGGACATTTTAAAATGAATTGTCTTAAAATAAAAGTGTTTCTTATGCTGGGATTCTCTTCGATGCCAGAAAATTGGACGAAGAAGATTTAAAACCAATAATGATAATAAACGACCAAACAACTAATTAGAAATGATAGTGGCTTTCAAATTTTCATTTAAAATTGGTATTCTACTCGATAATCGATTATTTTATTGACGTACTTGATACCTGTTTAATATTAGCTGCATCGAAGCACAGTTTGTGTGCAGACACGGTGAAGTAAGTTTTTTTTTTAAAGAACTATTGGTCAGTGAGTATAAAAAATGTTATTTTTGTTAATGGTAAATAATAAATAATTATGATATTAAACATTCAACAAATGCTCTCACTGTTCTACAAATTCTACAAATTCTCAACGCTGTTATTTTCCACGTTCATGAAATAGGGGTAAATATGACATCGACCCCAGGATAATTTGCATTGATGTCATAGAATGATAAAAAAATCATCAGCGATAGTTTCCCATTGTAATTCTCATTGCCTCAAATTATTGATGGACGTGTGTTGTCTTGCCTTTGTTCTTTTAAATTGCATTTTATTTTGCTTCTCCATTTAGTTGCATTAAAATATATTGTATTTTTTCCCCATTTGTATATAAATTTGATTATTAACAATCCAATCAAATATTAAAGCATACTAGCGAATACCCGGCATACGTTGCAATGCCACATTTAAAGATATAAAGTGTATTTATTTTAATTCAGTTTATTGGAATGGTTTTATATATTTTTAATTACACTGAAAAACCGATATACGATCGCGCTTAGTAATTATTTGAGAGGTACCTGATGTCAAAATTTTCGACGGTTGCTATGGTTTTTGTACCATCAAAATTGATATGATGATCGTTCTTCATAACATATTCAAGTACTGTGGATTTGTTCAATATACGACATGATGCTGGCTGAGCATTAAATCACGTAAGCTCCCTGAATTTCGTTTTTCACTTTGTTCTTTTTATTGGACAGGAGACTTCTCATATTTTCTCCCATCCCAATAACATGTAAGGTAGAGATTTAAATATTTTCCCGAAAACATTTTTATTTTATTGCATATCTTTCAGAACCTTTGCCAAGCTAAAGCTCGTAACTAACAATTGCCAATAAACTAACACAGCACAATAAACTAAAGCCTGACGGAGATTAAATAGCACCATGATTGTGTGCCATAAAGGCTCGAGGAAGTAATTTGAGTTTTTACATTCCTTGTAGATGTGGAGAGCCTGTATTAACCTTCCTTCACCATGTTGTATTAGGTTGACCCATAAGTTTCTTTCGCAAATGAACACAGATCTAATCATAGCCATGGCTGAAGAAAACCCGCGATATACTGTTCGCGAAATAGCTAACAAGTTAGAAATTCCACGAACATCCGTCCATGATCATCTGACAAAATTAGGCTACATCAATCGTTCAGATGTGTGGCTTTCTCATAAACTTCAACGTATTTCAACATGCGATCTTCTTCTCCAACGACATAATAGCCATGCTTTTTTGAAGAGACTTTTCATTGGAAATGAATGTTTGATACTATGAGAATATCCAACGTAAACGGTCTTGGACCAAGGGTACAGAAGCTTTAACTGTAGCTAAACCTGGCCTACATCCAAAAAAAGTTTTGCTATGCATTTGGTTGAACTGGAAGGGGGTAGTTTATTATGAGCTACTTCAGCAAGGTGAAACGACCAATTCAACAAAATATTGTTTCTAACTAGACAATCTAAAGGATATTATTCAATAAATTTTGATGTAATACAAATTATTGTTTATTTTTTTCTTAATATGAAAACGAAAGAAACTTATGGGACACCCTAATATTTACTACAACTCAACTCTAATAATGGGAATATCGATATGAAATATAAGATACGGGGTTAAGATTTTTTAGAATTTCATATAGTGTACCAAATACATGATGGCACGTGGGTGTTTTTAGCACGGTAAAGGAAATAGCAAATGGTTAATAGCGAACTTACACTTTCATAGCAATATATCTTCGACTTACACCCACTACATATTTATGTTCATACCATTAGTAGTCAATGATTTTAGAAGGATCTTTTACTGGTATAATATATTTTGATAAAAAATATAATCAATTTGTTAGTGTGTGTGGGTTAAATTTGCCACTAGAGGGGCTAATTCAATTCGCATTCCATCCAAATGATTGCACCTTGTCGCATGTTGTACCCCCAAGCTATAATTGAAGGTCAATTTTACGAGCACATGTAAATGTTAAACACCTTTACACCTAAATTGAAAATTAAAGCATTAAAAATGTTTCTTAAGTAAGTCTTGAGAGCAAAATTCCTGCATCGGACTTGTTAAGTCAATATGTAAATAAAATGCACTCACGCAGTCTTGATGAAATACTACGCAGCCTGATCAATAAATCCAGGGACAGTAAAAGTTCGAAATCTTTTAATATTCTGAAGGAATCGCTGTGGCTTGTTCGGTTCAATTTTTAATTAACGTCCCTTGTATCGGAATTTCTTAAGGTGCCTCGCATACGAGTTATTTATAAATTGAATGGGGTCATATTTTGGACATTGAGTCTGAATAAAATTCGATTTCATCCCTATTAGGATCCCATTCCGAGTTCGAAACCTTCGCATACACGCGTACTGCGACAGGCTAAAAAGGCTCCTTCCATCATAAGCCTTCGAGGGTTTTTTTTGTTGTTCTGAAGTCGAGATTAATTTGAATGGCAGCCAGTGGCAAGCGATAGCCAGGGGCCGATCCAGGTACGAACCTGTTACCTGTTTAGCAGTACTACATGAAAATCACTACTGTCCCTTTTTTTTTCAATCACTATCACGATTTGTCGGTCTTTGTCTTCCCGTGAAGCCTGCCGACTTGCCGAGTCGCCTCTGGGAGATAAAATACCATAAATTCAAATCAATAAATTTTTCTAAACGTTACTAGAAACTGACAATATAGGGCAGGGGTGGCGAACTTATGACACTCACCCACGAAAGCTTTTTTGATAAAAGAGAAAACAGACCATAAAAAAAGTATTAAAAGTGCGTTTGCGTACTGAAATTCGGAGACTGAGACGAGTGTCTTGCATCTCATCATACATTCGTACATCTATGGCAAAGGCGTGCTATAAAGGTACATCTAAATATTCTCAAATATATTTTTATTTTTTCCATATAAAACCATTTGTTGATCTTTTAGAGAAGATTTTGAAAGTGAGAACCAAAAAAGAATAGACTAATACATTTTCTGCATTTGTGGCGCAATGATATGCTGATAATTTATAAAAATGCAATATAACTAAAACCCATTAATAATACGATGAAATAGCATTTATTGCATTTTACATGTATTAATCAAAACATAATAATGTACGAAATGCGAAGAGGATTGCTGAAAAATAATTAATTTGGTTTATGAATAAATCCATCTGTAATTTGGATCAACTAGAGACCGAATATGAGAAATCGAAGAACAATTCTGGTCATACATTCGGTGGCAGCGACTATTGAAGATCGTTTTGTTTTTTATCAAATTTTGATGTAGGTTATAATGTTTATAGAATAAATTTGCTTTTTCTTCTGAAAATTGGTCATTAAAATGAATCCGTAACATCTAAGGAAATTGATGATGTGCTTATATCGCCGATATAAGCACATTTCATCAATATAGTAATATACTAAATATGAAGTGTATTTAAAAAAAATCTGAATTTAATCTGTGTTTTCTAAATGTTGGGTTTTCTTGTGAAAAAGTATGACTCTAAGGATTTTCAGGCGTTTGATAAAACAGGATGAATCCTATTTCTTGGACCATAGTGCATCCGTTTACCGACTTGAAAGACATTTAGAAAAAAAATCTATTTCACTGTGTATAGATTCCCCAAACTCTTTATTTTCAGATTGTCTTCAGAATTTGTAGCACAGCGATCTCGATGTGGTGTATTGATATTTGATTCGACATATTTGAAAGAAGAGTATCATATCGAGCTATTGCCGAATATAATATTGCTTCAATGTGGCTTACATTCTCAAATATGATTCGGCACTGTTGAATTCAGAGCAAAACTTTGTTATATTGTAGAACAGAAGACAATGACCCTGAATATAATTTATGTATTTATTGAATGTGATGAATCAGATGTAGTTCAGACAAAACCAATCATTCTCCAACTGATTAATGACGCATTTCTCCCTTTTACCCGTTATTAAAAGGCCGAATATCTAATCGCTCTAAAAGAACGGTATATGGCGTGATGATATTGGCCTTGGCCGGCCAACGACCAACTTTTAAAACGAGCGGTCGCCACTTTTGTCCAATGCAGAAACTCATACTGGTAGGTATTAAATGCAATTATGATAGTTTTTGCTTTCAAATCGAGAAATTATGTACGCACTCATGGAAAAATATTAAAATTACATCGTTAAACAACGCAATTTATTATGCACACGTCCCACGAATGCGTTTATCAAGATTTATACCCACTAAAATGCTCGATAAAGGGCACAAAATATAATGACCACGAACAAAGATCTGTGGATAGCTGATAGGGGATCACAATTTGGGATACAGCCACGAATGCGAGCAAAAAACGAGGAATTTTCGAAAGGACGGGCAATGTTTTCCTCGTTCTATCGTTCGTCTCGGTATCGAGAATTGGAGCTTAGTCATCTGTATTTTTCTTCGTCGATTCGCGAAATGTCCACGATTTTTTGTGGCTTTGTTAAGTATGTATGTCTGACACAGTCATAATTGACGGAATGTACCAAATTCTTTTTTTCATTTAAAGAATCGCAATATAATTCAAATGTATTTGAATTATATCAAATTTGCTTCAAAAAGTCTGTAATTTGATTGCACTTCCACTTGCGTAAATTCAAAAAATTATGCAAGCTTAACTCTTTCAAACCGGAAAACATACACGCTACGCTCTAGGGGGAATAATAAAATTGGTCAATGATAAGAATGATGCTAGTATCTTAATTATCAAAACAAACGCCTGCTATCAAGACAACACGAACGAAAGTCATCTTATCTTTGTTAAAGCTTATCCGACGATAGCGATTTCAGGTAATCATACCTAAATTTTATGACGGTTAAAAGATTCTTTAAAATTAAAATATATTGGGAATGTTTAGACGAATAGGGGCACTACTTTGCCATCGATGCACGAGTGTATGATGAGACGCAAGACACCCGTCTCTGTTTCACGATTTCCGATCCGAGAGAGTTAATTGAATTTATAAGCTTCTTTGTGTCTATAAGTTTATCACCATTCACGAAATCCATATTTGACTTGTTGTTTGAGATAATAGATCGATACGTAGAATATTTTGTAAGAACGAAATTTTTGCAGTTCATCGAAATAAATGATGTTCTAGCAACGGTTTTTAACAAAACACATTATTTCACATAATTAACATCTATAACGACCATTTGACTTCTCAATAGTACAATGAAACTGGGCATACAAGTTCAATTGAAGTAGTTTTAAAATGTTTATTTCTCGTTCTTGAACTGTTTTGCCTGGTTGTGTTGAAAACTGTTGGCAATCGAGAAATGTGACTAGGCGTTTGACTTGGTAATTAAAACAAAAGGATTAACCTTATCGTTCTGAGGAGTTTTGTTTCTTTGATCTTGACCGGTGTTTATGTTACACCTCGTGCACTGTCCGGGAGTGGCGTCATCATCCAAATGTCAACGTTTGGATATTTATTAGTATTGTGTTCGCTTTTTTGGCTGGGTCGCAAAAATATTCGTTGGGGTCGCATGCGGGCCGCTGGCCGTGAGTTTGAAATCTCTTATATACAAGTGAGATACTCGATGATTAAGCATACAATGCAGCGTTTCTCAAACGGTTTGAATTCTGAGAATTGGTGATAAGGGCGTAAAAAACAATTATCGAAAGAATATAATTTGATTTTATTCATCTTGTTTTTGTATAGGGCTTTTACAGTTTTTATCGTATTTAAAAAGACTATTCTTTTTTTTATCAGTACTTGAGATAAGAGTCGACTGTCAATCATCGACTTTTCTTCATATATTTTTCTTCTGAAGCTAATCATTTCGCATAGTTTGATACTTATTTATATTTGCAACATTAGCTTACTATGAAAAAAGACTTCTTTGGTATATTTAAATGTCAGTTGACAATTGCTTCAGTATGCAATTTGTATGAATATCTGTATAACAAGTTCCATTGATCGGTAACATTTTGATTTATGCAAGGAATTAAATAATCTTCCCAGTAGAGTCAAAAAGGTCGTCTAGAGTAGTTTTCCATTTTCTCCCTAAGAAAACTACTGTCTTTACAAACCTCCCACACTCTATATCGAGATGGTCGCGAAAGCGTTCGTCAATACGTTCATTCAGGATACCCGCTGAGTGAGCGTTTGAAATAAAACTCGCTACCTTCAATATCGAGCGAATGAGGAGGTGAATGTATGATACATACGAGATGGATGTAACCCCTTCCTGTGAATGGATATTGAAGAGGCCCATAGTTCTGCAGTGGACTGTTTGTGGCTGCACTATGATGATGATGATATTATTTAAAGAACTGCGCAAATATTAAGTGATGAAATATGTGTCAGAAAATGGAGATTGTTGGTGGGAATCCAATTTTATTAGTCTCAACCCACATGCAGTAATTTTACAGCGTAGGTTAATAATATGGTTGTTCAATTTATTTTTAAAAAAAGTCCGTTAAGTTCAGTATGTTCCAAAATGGACTACATTCGCGCATAGGAATTAAGCTCTAATCAAGACGACTGGGTGATAATGGCGTGCTGGATCATTAAAATTATTCCACAAAACGGTGTAACTTTCTCATTACACTCAACAATTACGTTTAAGAAGCGTTGGTGTAGCAAATTAAATTGCTCGTTACGAAACGTTAAATCTGGAATTAAATTCATAACATATTCTCAAGCAAGGCTTTTGTGACTCATCATGTTGAGGAAAATAAAGTAAATTTGTAATAGAAACAGGTCCGGTTTTTTAATCATTCATACCGTACACAAAACCAACTTTGTGTAAATTTATCAGTGTGCCAGCCTTCGACATAAGATGAAGTCACTTCCAACGACGATCTTGGACATAATTCCCCAAGAGTTGTGGGCAAACTTTTCATCATCGCGCCCACAACGATCCCACAATTGAAAACGACTCGTGAGGCATCGCGTAAAAATATGCAGCGAATTCAATAAAATATCGAAGGCAATTCATTTCTTGTCTTACTTCAATAAGCATATAAATATCATTTGAATGTAGTAATGAATATACATTTGAATAGCGGACTTCCATCTCAATTTTTCTCTTCATCAACGAAACTTGTCGACGTCAGTGCATGAAGTAAGTCTTTCGGGCAACAAATATATACCTGAGAAGTTCCAAGAAGCTGATCGTAACCAGTCACGTGTGGAATCAGATGGTGTTTTGAAGGACTTAATTGATAATGAAATAGAAAAATAGATGGTCACGACCTGTTAGGATATAAATTCTTCATTGCTGCAATCAACCATGCATTTGATAAAACACTTCGAATCATTCACTATATGTAACGTACAGTATAGTAAATAACCCATTTCATCAGTGGTTTAATATTTTAGAGTAATTTTATTTTCCTCGTTAGACTTCCAATAAACTGAGAATTCACCGTTATTGACATTAGTTTATTGTGGGGTAGAAACAATGTTAGTATTTAGAGAGAATTTATTTCTCTTATTCAGGCCAATTTTCTGCTCAATTAAATCAATAATGATGCCAATTGAATAATAAGCAAGATTCGTCTTATTTATACGTCGAATATGAGAATAATAAATTAATTAATTAATCAATTTATACTAGACCAATTTCAGGTGATCTGTCATGATTTGCACTCAATTTTTAATCGACAAATTAGGTAATTTTCGATTGTATTTTGCAGTGGTTCGCATCGGAACTGAACCGAATACCGTTATTTTTGAAGGAACTAAAACAGAAACTGAACCGGTTCGGTACACGTCTCAACCGAAAGAAAAAAATGTTTTATTTTGTGTCAAGTTCAAGCAACAAAAGTTAGGACCTTCTCTGATTTATTCCACGACAATAGAAATTGTTTAAATGAAAATACATTTTAATAATAGGAGATAAACATTAACATAAACATTTTTTTTTAATCCTTATGACGACCATCAAAGCATGAATCTTTGATGTGTCATATCCGATAACGGATATAGGGGATCTCCATAGGAGATCTTACTTGGGAGATGATTTAATGTGGTGGTTTCCCGTTGCCTTCCACACGTGGTAAAGTAAGGATAGGATTATTTGGAAAGGTAGGAGATGAGAGAATCTATGAGTGAATAGCGAAATTATCATTATATATATAAATGATAATTTAATTATTGTTGCATTTTCAATTACTCACTCATGGGCGTCCCTGCACGAATTTATTAATCGCATCAAAATTTACTTTTTCTAATCCAGGAAATCAGGGTAAACCTGGATCGAGACGATCGATCAGTAATATTAATATTTCCGATCTCCCAAATTTGTTGGTACGGTGAAAAATTTTTCCACAATCTGGATTTGAACCCGAACCTTTTGCAACAAGAGTCCAGGATCTAAGCCACTATACCAACACTTGGTAGGTTCTAATTATTAACCTTTAATTAACCATTTATATTATGTTGGTCGCCTATACAATAACTCTAAAATTCTTAAACTCTGAAATATCCATTATATCACACGTTTGTATATTTGTTTATAAATATGAATAATTTCTATATGCTTTTTAAAAACAAATTTATTATTAAAAAAAATTTAATAAAAGATTTATTTTCACGAAAAACGGCACGAACTTATTCACACACCCGATAGCTAGCATACGATGTATGTATCAACTTGCTGTAAATCAAATAATAATTTATGGGTATTGTTTAATTTGACCTTATCACGCATTCATGAGTATTTTGACCTTATTGAGGTTCAATAGGATATAACAAAGCAGAAAAATGTTAGGTCAAGTTTGAAATTTGGATGATCAAATTCTTACATTTTGCAATCAATTTTTAGCTAAATATTATTAATTATGATAAAAATGTAAATTTATTATGTGTAGAGAAGATATAGCAATTTTAAATATGTAGAATAAATCGATGAGACGATATTGAATATCTTTATGGCATGATATAAATTCATATAAAAATCAACAAACCTGCCATAAATGTATTTTCCTACTTAACTTGATACTGATAATATTATCTATTTTCGCAATACAGAAGATTTATTGACATGGGAAAAAATATTTCAAATGTTTAAAGCAAATTCGTCTGTTTGTAGTATTATTGTTTCGAGGAAAACATAGATATAGCGAGCAATCGTAAAAGCGTTTGGAAGGTTACGTCTTATAGCAAGACTATTTCTTAAAAGTTTGGGTTCAAATGCAGATAATTAAAGGAAAAAAAGTCGAACTAATAAATTCTGATTGCCAGAAATATCAATATTTATAATGTCAAATAATCTTAGCTTAACCCTATGTGGAAGATAATGAAAAACTACTATATGAAAAACTTTGCCCTAGAAAAGTCTCCAGACGAGATTTCCGATTGTTTATATGGCTCTTTAAGTAAAACCGATTTATAGAAGAGCAAAAAAATGATGGCCTGATGGTAATGTTAAGTTGACATTCTTGGCAAAGATCTTTATTTTCTACAGGGGGAGGCATCTACGGATACGATGAAAGCAATCGGTTCACTTCTTTGCTCTTCTCTGCGTGTCCACATTCCAACGTCGCGTGTATGCGAAGATCAACAAGGATTTAGCGGCTGGTGAGTTTTACCCCCAATCTACAGGACCAATTCGAGAAATGTGAAATGGTATTTACGAGTAATTTATATCCGAAAAGTGAAAAGCCGTAAAATGGAAAAGCTGAAACTAAACAGAAGGTCGCTCACAGTATAGCATTATTTACATTGAAAAAGTGCCATAATTAACGCGCGTCGTGTCGTGACACCCACCGGTGACTGCCATCAATTTTTACCAATACGCCATGGCGGCAATTTGTGACTGCCAATGATTGCCTCGAAGAAAAGGTCCCCAAGCGCCCATCAATCACTCGCTAATAACGGAATTTTAACACGAAATCTGACTGCCACGGCATTCCTGCGTAAAATGCACAGCAAAACGTTTAAAAAATATATTAAATATACAAATATCGGATTTTTCTGTACAAATTCGTCACTTATGTACGATGCAAAAAATACAAATGGAGTAACTTATTTTACTACACAGTTCCCTTCATTATAAATACATTTATTTCATCGGATAGGAAGTTTCTTGGTCCCATCATTGAAGAAATAAGGCGAGAAGTAGTAGTTTTATTCAGTGACGGGATTAAGATTAAAAAAGAAACAAGATCAAGTCGGGACCTTTTTTCGACAAAAATCTGGGTTATACTTGAGTCCATCTCGTAAAACAGATTGGTAGCTGTTCGCAGTTAGTACTCTTTGGCTATAATCATCGACAGGAAGATTTTTCATTCAGTTCCCTTTGATGATCGAGATTTCTTTGCTTTCCCAATCACCAAAAGTTTCATTTTACGACCACCTGCTAATGCGTTTCCACAACACATGACATTTATCTTTTCTTTGGATGATTTATGTCCAGGAGTAGACTTTTTTCTCATTGAAGCCAAGGTTATTGTCAGCAAGCACTTTCAGCACAGCTCTGTCTCATTTGCATTATAGATTTTAGCGGGTTGCAAATGTTCTCTTTGTAAATATTCTCGAAATTCGATTCAGAATTCATCAGTAGTTTGTAGTGTGCTTGTAGTTGCTTGAATCTAGTCAACCAGCTAGATGAAGCATTAAAATTGTCTTCTAATCCTAATTTCTTATGGAAAAACTTAGCTGTTTCCATACACATTTGACATCTTTGCGTCATTACATTGTGTGTTTACGGTCGCAATTAGGGAACCGCAATTAGGGTCCCGGGATCCCGGACAGTTTTAGGTACTTAAGAATCCCGGGATTAGTAAACGTAATCCCGAAAAATCCCGGGATTGAAATTTTTATCTAACAGAAATCGTACACCTTACCAACACGATGAAGGCTACTAAATCGAGACATTCCCGACAAAATTTGGACGCTTGGAAACAATGGTGTAATTACTAATTGGCGAACTTAGGCGACGCCTAGGAGCAGTGACGTACATTTTGAAAAACATATAGCGTAAATGTATGTTTTTCAAATTGTTTCAAATTGGAAATCGGGAATTTTGCGAGATTTAGTCCGTGTCTCAGCAGAAAGGAATTTTATCAGTCACATTGATGGTGTTATACGAAAATAAGGACTCACGCTATCATCAACTGGAACTAGCATTTAAATATCTTATGACGATACCACCAACGAGTGTGGAAGCTGAGCGTGCGTTTTCAGCAGCAAGTTGCCTGACTTCCAAAATCAAATCCGGATTAAATGACGAAACACTCGATGGTTTAATGTTACTTCGGGCATATTTACAAAATAATATTTGAATTTTTTAGTGTTTTATTTATCTTTTTTTAAATTGTATTTTTATCTTTTCTTAAATAAATAAAATTCTTTGGCCTTCAAGTTATTTTTTATATTGAACAAATGGACTTATTAGTAATTTTTGGTCAAATTTATCAATGAAATTTCTTAAAATATTGAAAATCCCAATCCCGGGATTCCGGGACTGATCTAATGAAATCCCGAAATCCCGGGATCGAAATTTTGGCTCGGGATTGGATTCCCTAGTCGCAATCAATCGGTGCGCCTCATAATCATATAAAAGATATTTTTTTTAATGTAATATTTTTCAACCACGGATAATCCGCAAACCAGAAAATCGAGAGTATACTGTATTTAATTTCAATTTGTAGATCGTAGATCAACTATTCTACTAGAAATTTCACAAATGTGATTCGTTCGAATAGAAAATATTTAGTAGACAAATCTATGGTCTTTCTCCAGGCATCTGATCAATGCACGCTCGATTGCCGTATTATGGGACAGACAAGTTTTTGATGCGACCTATGATTAATTGTTATTTTAAAATATGGTCGTAGAACAGAACCGACTTAAGTCTGAAAAGAGGTCTTATCGCATATATGCATATATATATACGTTGTTGGAAATACTGAGTAGACAGTGGCTCCGGGCCATGTACGGTATATTGAACCGTTGTATTCGAAGCTGAGGTCCGTTCGTTCAGCCAGTACGGAGTGGTTACCAATTCGGCTACATTCAATTAACAATGTCAACGTCTTGGCGTTGTTGCATTACCAGCGGTCATCAGACCACGAAGTGATTTCGGCCACGGCCGCACATGACCGGCGGCTCAATCCACACACCCATACCCATATCCATGCTGCGCCAACTATTTTGGTATGGATGCTGAAACCATTCTACATAATTTGACGCAACAGTTATAAACCTCGTGGTGGGTAATCGATGCCTGCCATTGAACAACCTATCTGCTCAGCTTCGATTTTTTCGGGCTCATTATGCGGAAGGCCCCGACGATCGCTAAGAGCTTGGATGACAACTGATCTTATTACAACAGGTTTACTGTTTGGAGGAATTAAACATATTTTATGACAAGGGTCGAGATCGGGTCTGAAACCACATTCAGACGTCGTTTGGCATTCACCACAAACGCGCAATCTACAATCCGATCTGGAATAAGTAATCTACCCATCGAATTACAACAAAAAAAAAATCGATCGAGATATTTACAGTCGTGTATACATCACCATACATTTAGTGCATAAATTAATAAGGATACATACATCCTTCTTCCAATTAAAAATTACTCACTAATTTCTAAATATTCTTCAGTTGATTTTTATGCAAATTCATCAAGTAAAAAAACTCGTTTTTGTAACTCTCTTAGTGCCGGACAACGACATATCATCGTTAGCAACTTTTGCACAAAGTGCTAACGACGATATATCGTTGGTAATATGATGACCCCCTATCATTTCCACAATGCACAATTGCGACAGCAAGTCAAAGTCTATGTGCCCATGCAAGAAGCGTGTTAAATGATGATAATTATGGTATTCGACTTGATATTCATTTACGAGGGTGGACAATATTTGGGTAGCCTGGATGAATAGATATGTGACTGCAATATGGTTAGGATGATAATAATTCTTCAAAGTATTTTATACTTCATGTTTTATATTAAACTATGACCGAACGACCTTGCAATTACGGTTTTAAAAATAAATTTAGCTTCGCCATTCGCCTTTATTTCGTAACATATTCACTAACTTTTTTATTGTTTATTTTATGACTTTTTTCTCAAATCTTTCGCTAAATTGGTTCGGCATTATTTGATTAGGTGCATGGTGTGATCAGACAACAGCGACTTGCCAGTATTTCGGTCTTCTGATACAGAGACTATGCCCCCGGTCTAGTCACACAGTGTCTTTTATCAGTATTTTAGCCCCCGGGGGACGCGCTATGTGCAGGGTTTTAGAAACTACAGAACAGTTTGTTGCACTTGAGATATCCTTGGCGCAATTTCAGTTTGAGACCTCTGAACCCATTCGGCCATCAATAAACGCAGTTTCCTATTACGATTTTCCTATTATGCGGAATCAAGGCGGAAAAAGACATAGTATTTCAATCACGATTTCTACACGCGGCATAAAAACGAACATATCTTTCTTTAGCATACATTTCTTAGATCCCTTGTATTACGCGATAAATTTAATCGTATCGATAATTGTTTCGATCTTATTATCCCTCGTAATTTTACACTTGTGATATTTGTCTCGTATAGCGAACTTTCTTAACCTTTTGAGGAGTGAGCAAATTTAAAATCGATGAAGTTGATGCCATAATCGCTTTACATCGATTACTTTCTTTCAGCTCCTATCAGCGTAAGACAATATTCGATTCGAGTCAAAGTCAATTGTAAATAAGCACTGTTGATAGCATACAAGACCACATCATTTTTTCACATAAATATTACACAAGAAATCGATTAATTTGCTCCTGCTTTAAAAGGAAATGATAATCGAACAAAGATTTATTCAACAGGTAGCGACGAACAGGAAACAATTAAATAAATCAACACTGTCGATAGCACAAAATATTTGGTTATTTCTTTGCATAAAAAAATATCACACTTGAAATCATTATTAGTCGATAAATTTAGGCTAATGATCTATACAATCGTGCGATGTATGCGGGAAAGCTCTCCGTCTCTGTCTGTCTCCGAGCTCAATGTACAAGAGTACTCTTTCTGAAAAGTGGAAGGGGGATGTCAGGCCCTGGCACAGTACTCCTTCAGGGGTCAAAATAAACAAATGCATACTTATTCTATTTTTAAATAAAGGATTACAAATCGGCAGTAACCGAACATATCATCACATATATTTTGCTGGTACAAAAATCATAGGGAACTGTTAAAAACTTAAGTATCAGAATTGTGAAAAAAACGATAGAAATCGAAAAACAAAGAAATAACAGGCGCAATCAACAAACGAGACGACGGCACTAGTATACCCAGAATTTGACTTCCAATTTTATTGAAAATTAAAGCACCAATAACCAAGCAAAAAAATATGAAAGTGCAAACAAACATGAATGAAATGACGATAATGCATGGTTTAACATCGCGCATTGACAGCAGCACTGGACGAAGGATGCTCACAAGGAGCATAATCAAGGCGCCGGCAGTCATTCCGCGTCCATGAGTCCGACAGGAGATTCGAAATATTGAAAACAGGTACATTTCCTCTCAAATAATTACTGAGCGCGATTGTATACCCCCTTTTTTTAGCGTAATTACAAATATATGAAAGGACTTCAATAAATAGAATCAAAACATAAAAACTTTATTTCTTTATGTGGCATT
Source organism: Stenopsyche tienmushanensis (assembly GCA_008973525.1). NCBI lineage: Eukaryota > Metazoa > Arthropoda > Insecta > Trichoptera > Stenopsychidae > Stenopsyche > Stenopsyche tienmushanensis. The sequence goes on from WACJ01000526.1 coordinate 933,562, forward strand.
GCAACGCATGCCGAGTAATCACTAGTATAATAATAAAAGTCAATATGTAATCATGCTCAACATATTTAAATAGAGGATGATAAATGTCAAAATGTTAAATTAACGAGACTAGGCAATTTAGTTAATAAAGATTGATCCTCTTCGATCCATTTCTAGGTACATTTGACCAGATTGCCTTTCGCGGAAAAAATTTCCAACTCATTCATGGCGTATAATTATTTTAATGAAACAGAAGCTCTAATACAATGGCGCAATACTTTACTTTCATTGTTGAAACGTCTGCACATTATGACGGAAAACGTCTACGGAAACGGACCAAGAATTAACATCTCAACAAAGGAAAAGAAAAAACAAACCGACAGATTTACAGTAGAAATCCGATGTGATTCCCGCGACCTTGAAATTAGCATAATCTTAAAAAAGGCGCTAACAGTAAATTCTATACAATGATAATTGCAACTGCTCTTGGATCTTGACGAGAATTACAATGCGGAAAGATAAAGCTCCGAATACATTAAGATCTGGAAATCGATCCACTTACATCCACTGCCTGTTTGTTTACTCACATTATTTACAACGATAAATGGCAGGGATGTATAATGATAGATATCATGATGTGCCATTCAATCGTTTTATAATAACTACACGAAGAATCCTAGCGTATTCCATGTGTTCAGTAAATGAAATATGTATGTACATCCATTCCTCGCTTAATTGCCTAAGGTCATTTTAGTTCTGAAAAGCTAAGGTCATTTTCATATCGATCATAATAGCATTGACATTTCACTCTATGTCACGCATTACAGTCGATAAGAAGTCATTGTCTTTCTATTTATCACACGAATAACACAATTTAATGAAAATTATAGCATAATAATTTTCTATTTCAGTGTATTCATGTCTATAGTCATTCAACGCTATATTTATCGATTTAATGTCTGAATACGAATCTATTTGTATGACATCATTGATGAGCAATTGCATGATCGTTTGGGAAGTCGGCGATTGATTTTAAGATGAAGCTATATAGTTGAACTTCGAAACGCGCAATGTTTGCACTATGAACAGATTTGGAGCGAAAAGACAAGAAGCATGTTAGCAAGATGCTCGTAAACTTCATGTAAAAATTTGAAATCTGCACTAAATCATCTCGCGGGAATAACAATCATGACATTGACTCTATCCGGCGATTTTATGATTTTAAAAAATGTCAAACGTAAATCCATGTTGACGAATGAGTATCGGTAGCCATAAATTTAAAAAAATCAGTTATCGATAAGGAATATCGATAGTCATCGTCAATATTTCATTGTAAGAAATATAGTGAAAATCTGAAAAATCATTAGAATTTATCATATTATTTTAAATTGAAGGCAGCTTAATATTGACCATCCTTGTGCATACAAATAGAGATTTTGCATATAATTAATATCATAATCATGTTATGTCAGTCGCTTGTGCCTCCATGGGAACGGTGGGAACATCCAAAGCGAAATTCAGCGCTCTATAAGTGAGCTACTTTGATAGCGAATATTTAAATGTTCGTATAGAATAAATTTAATTATTTACAAAACACTTTAAATTTCACTCGAAAAGTTGTCATTTGATTGAGTGATCATTATTAGTAATAAGTCCGCAAAAAAATAAAGACAACAATACTTGTAAAATTTAAATGTGCGGGATATGTTCGGGCATGATGTCCGATCGCGAGGCGCTTATTCGTCGTGCCAGCGACACGAAAAGCGGACCGGTTGGATACACAGACCTCGTGGTCACTCCGTCCTCTTTTATTTAATATATTAAATTTATAAAAGTAGTATTTAACTTTTAAAAAAACTAGATACTTGGCACGGGTGCTTCATACCCTCGTTACGGCTCTGTTAAAAATCTACGCTATAATACAAGCTTTATCAATAGAACTACTGAAGTTCAACTAATGTTCAACGAAGTATCGATTAGTCTATATCAGCTGTTATGCCAATAGATGTAATCGTCATTATTGAGAAACAATCGTTCGCGAGCTACATCACGTACATCAGTGAAATTCTCAATTTTAAAAGTGAACTTCACTGCGGAGGAGCTACATATTCACACTCCACGGACAATATTGACTTTCACAAGTATCGCCATTTGACTCCCTCGTCGTGTGCAACTTCAATTTACGATCGAAAATGAAATTACATCATTATGATGATGGGATGGATGAGTCAGCTCACGCGTATAAAAATGGAAATGAACTGTCACGTTTTCCTTATCTGCTCCCCACATTATTTGAAACCAGCTGTTCAATAATCAACGAAAGAAACGCTCTTGAATACATCACAAGTTTATGCCGGAAATTAAAAAAATACAATATATAATGACAACTCTCAGGGACAGAAAAAATCATATGAATTCTACTACGATAAATACAATTTTTTTAAAAATATTATTCACACCTAGGTTGATACAAGTATATGGTCAACCCGTAGTGACATGTTATGATAAAGGACGGATACTAAAAATAGTATCCGTTCAAGGTGCATTTGGCTCCGAAACTATGGTAGAAGGGCTGGCTATCAAATCCCTGTGACCAAGAGGTCCAGAAAAAGGACCTCTGATACAGCACAGGAGCGCCTCTCTCTCGGCCGACATGCCCGAACACGATCACAGAACGTGATCCGCGTCCATGAAAGGATCCCCGCACACACAGTTCGAACTATCTTTTATTTTCATTCTTGCCAGGTATGCGGCAAAACGGCTGTGCTCCGTCAGGAACTGGGAAGTCCAGTGATCGGGGTCAAATCGGGTTGAAAATCTTAAATGGCTTACGATTGATAAAATAAAATTCATAATTGCATGCAAATTACTATATTTCTGCAGACTCGCGATAATCCGACTCCGGGCCAATCCGGCGCCCCTTCTAGTCCGACATCCCAATACAAATATAGTACATATGCACGGTAAATGCTCGCTCTATAGTCCAACAAATTCGACAATCCGACACTGCCTTGCAAAACATTTGTCGGATTACCGCGGGTCTGCTGTACCTTTAAAAAGTCAAGTGTGGCTCGTCAACTTGCATGTTCATGATTAGCATGTAATGCGCCGAGCTCCAATGAAATATCAGCATATAATACAAACATCGGCAAGATAAATGATCTGCAAATATTTACAGCATGATTTGTGAATATAAAACATCAAGCGATATAAAACTGTTTAGACAATATTTTATGAGCGAATCACAATGGACATTAAAAAAATAAACGATACATGATGTTTATGAATTGGTTTTTCGCCATCTTTCACACATGCAAATGAACCAGGATAAGGTTGTTTTAATGGAGCTTAATTAAGGATCGATTGGTCCGCCCCCACTACCTCAATCATCTCATTGTATACTTTTTCAAAACCAAAAAAAACTATATATTATAATATTAAATAATGAAAACATTTATCGCTATCTATTTAACGTTATAATACTGGAAGATTAACTATGCACATGTGCATGACATTAACTGATGGAAATGAAGTGACATTTCGACATGTAGATATAAACGTCAATATTTTGCAATCTATACATAAAATCATATTTCAATTGATTTTCGATCAAATTTGTTGTTTTGGTTATTATTGAGAATGTAAAAATATTATACATGAGACTGAAATGTGTCGTTTTAATAATATTATTACCATATAAATCGAAATGGAAAATTGTATTACAGATGAATCTGAATTATCCGGAAAAGATTGCCGACGGCGTAAAAATTCATATATTCTGAAATATTTCAATGCTTAGTTGTTTGGATGGATCGAAACAGGAATAATGTAACTCGAGATGTATATATGTCCAGACGGTTTTAGCCCTTTGATGAGTACAGTCGCGTATTGGCGATCGAATTCCAATGAATCAGAAAGAGCATTATTGCAGGTTGAGTTCGGAGATTGTGAATGGAAGACAGAGACGGAGAGAGTGTCTTGCGTACATCATACGATTGTATAGATAACCCAAATTAATCGATTTCAAGTGTATTGTTTATGTTTACGCAAAGAAATAAAACGAATATTGTGTACCATCAACAGTGCTTATTTATTGATATACAAGCTTTATACACGCTGTGCTGTGCTAGGAGTCCCAAATATTTGTAAAATCAATTATTCGAATAACGAATATGAAGTGTTTGGCATATGGACTAACACAATTGTTTAGGGAGTTATGGGATCTTTTGCTAGGATGTGGTCGTAATACCACGAAATAAATGTTTTTCTATTTACAATATATTTTTTATCTAAATAAATCATAATCCTGACAGATAAGCAGAATTTCCAACTGAGACAGGAAAAAATAATTTATCTCAGTTGGCCTCGAATCAATGATTTCGAGCAACATTGTCCGGATGTTTTTAGGAATTATTCGATAAATGGGCAGAGAAAGCATCCAGATAAGACGTTGATTTTTCCAGGTTCAGTTTATCAGGTTACTTTATTGTGCATTGCTATAAAATATCGCATAGGTTATCATATGGAACGCCGATTGTTGTTCCCAGAGGTTCTTGACTCACAGAGTTCGTTCGCGATGTAAAATACCATTTCCGAGATAACGCATCGCCATATGCATAATCTGCAGACATGTTATGATGCCCAAGCAGATAGCCTGTCGATGGTTCATAGATAGGCGATTATGAACCTTGACCAACTATCGGTCAAAATATTTTTACTACACGAAATTATATTTCTGAGCTTATCGATCAACATTTGAGAGTCGATCCGGAGGAGCAAGCACACGATAGATTCACCGTTGATGAAGATTGGGAGCCGGCGAAGCATGATGAGCGAGAACCGTTGTGGAGGCGCTGATATAAAGGCAAACGACTCTTGTCTAAGGTAGAACACAAAAGAAAACGAAGACATAACGGGACCATGCAACAATGTACGTTAAATTTTGATTTTAAAATAATCTCCAGTTGGATGGCCTTTATCGAAAATAAAGTGATGTCCGACATTATTTTCCTTTCTACTCCATTTTATGATTGTTTTGTATCGCTTTGTTCCATTTAGTCCAAGTCCGCTATGCAAATCTCCAAGTGTTCTCGTGTGCGCACTAACAATTTACACCACTCCTTTAGCGCACTAGGAACTACTATCAATCCAAAATACTATGCAAATACTCGTTATACTTTATTAAATATTCAATATAATATGAAAATACGAGCGACACTCAAATATTACCCGGAATTTTGCTTTTTTGAATCACATGAGCAGCGCAGTGCGTGAAAGAATTAGTAGAAGAATAAATGCGTACGTACGCAAACTGTATTATTAAATGACGCAGAGTTGAAAGAATTTCCACGCAACTTTGCATCTGTATAATTCTCATCATAGTGCAGTCGTTCACGGTCGACTGCAGGATTAGGATCTCTTCAATATCTATTCATAGGAAAAGGTTACCTTCATATCGTACGTGGAATAAGTTCACCTCCTCGTTCCCTCGATATTGAAGGTAGCATGACATCCGAGTTTCATTTAGAGCACTCATCCAGCGGGTCATCTTTGCGAAGGGAAATTTTGCAACCATCTCGATTGGGAGCGTGAGGGATTTGTAAAGACTGAGAGTTTTCCTCAGAAGGTTGCGAAAAACTACTTGAAAAACCTTGTTAATTATTTTTTTTATGAAAAACACTGCCGAACTAAGTTGAAGATGCACGTGATGCTTAAGTGCTTATAACAGCGGTTCTTAAACAGGGGTCCGCGGACCCCTGGGGGTACGCGAAGCTATTTCCGGGGGTCCGCGAAGATATAAAACAAACATTTATCTGTAGTTGAATAAGATATTTTCGTGAAATTATTTACAGAAAACATTATAAGAAGCTCTATTTTGGCCAGGAAATGTTTGTTTGTTTGAAAAATTAAGTCACAAGGGTTGGGATGAGGTTCACCAAAAAAAAAATTGTTCAAAAGGGGGTCCGCGAGAAAAAATTTGCTCAAGAGGGGGTCCGCGAAGGAAATTTTGCTCCAAGAGGGGGTCCGCGGACTACATAAGTTTAAGAAGCGCTGGCTTATAATATTCGTTCTACACCAACTGAGGTCGTCTCTCCGTCCACGTACAACTTACCCAAGCGAATTTGATGAATATAATCGCATATTGGCGATCAGTTTAAGTCATACAGAAAAAACTTTATTGCACGTTGAGTTTACAAAGAGAGAAAGAGATGGAGAGAGTATTTTGCACATTGAGTTCAGACGGACATAGTATCTTGCGTACAACGTACGATTTTATAGATAACCCAAATGAATCGTTTACAAATGTGTTTTGTTTATGTTTACGCGAAGAAATGAAAGAATATAGTGTGCCATCAATAGTCTTTATTTATTGATATACAAGCTTTATACACACTGCGCGGATCTGAGAGATAAGTAGATTTGTATAGACGATAAAAGGCGGACATATAACCATAGCATCTACGTTTAAGTCATTTTAAAATTAACTCAATACTCAAAGGTTTAAGCATTCCTTGATCTGTACCGGCAAAGATCTATAAGCTGTATATTATTGGGCACTGTAGGTTATGCAAAAGATAGCTGACGTGTTTAATAAATTCTATCAATATTATGACAAAAATGCGAATTGAATTGAAAAATGGCAATTGAATCGCATTGATTTTATACCGGGTCCGATATTATTCTGCTGTTTCTACAGGTGCTTCAACAGTGCCGTTACTAACATATAATCTTTACTTGGAACTCATTTTTTTCAATCTACTAAGAAGGATACAATCCAGTCGAAAAAAATATTCTTAAAGGTTCCATTCTTTGAAATAAACGATCCTCATCCAGCGATACGCCTACAATAAATAAAAATATGTCCGAGCTAATGAATGTCCTGAGCCATGTAGTGTTATGTACAGTGGACTTAAATGAATGGAACCATAAAAACGCAAGAACTTATAAAAGTACTCCGATGAACCTAAAAAGGGAATAATAAAGGTTGTCCAGTTCATGAGCGGAATAAATTTATGCTGTACAACGAAAAGTAATTACGCGAAGTGCGAAGCGATATAAAATTATACATCAGATAAGAGTCACTATTTCAATGAAGTCATAAATTTTATATCCTTTTTGGGCATAATGAATTCTTATATTTATCTATATGATAATATCGATTGAAAAGGGTGCAGATTAATTTAATAACCACTATATGGAAAATCACAAAACATCAATCAATGCATGGTTGAATGCATATTTATGCGCACACGGGTTGATATCTTGCTGTTTTTACGTTTTTACGTTTGCCTCAGTAAGATGATGATTTTCTGAGATTATTTAATCGCAGAGCTATTTTGGAATGCCGCGAAGCATCAAAAAGTCGTCAAACCCCAAAAGTTAGGCCACCCAACAGGCAACTTGGCCTAACAGCGTTTTCGATAACGAAATTATCGCACCCGAGCTTGTTGTTTCTGCTGTCGAAGGTAAAGACGTGTCGAAAATAAATAGACAAGATAGTGGATGGGTGCAAAGAGATTATACCTGCGAAGTATTCTTCGACAACAATAATCCGTGACGGGTCCTTTTGAAAAAAAAGGTCGACGGTAAGCGGTGCATCCAAGGACGTTCTTATCTTTCAATTTGTATAATGAAACAGGAGGGACTGTCTGGCTAGCTTTTATGATTGTAGCCAATTTTTGCTCGAACAACAGACAGGTGAGAGATAGTGAGATAATGGACGTCGGTGTGACGTTGGAACAACGCAAATGAACATGAACAATCGCAGTATTTCTGACGATAAGACTAATTGCTTTAGATAGTTCATTCGTTGGTAATGCAGATTTACTTGAATTCGATAACTTTCTTTCGCAGCAATAACATCAATAAAAAATACTATCTATTCAACCCTTCACGATCCTGACTAGGGAATCCAATCCCGGGATCCCGAACACTTTTAGGTACTTAAGAATCTCGGGATTAGAAAACGTAATCCCGTAAATTTCGGGATTGAGATTTTTATCTAACAGAAATCGTATATCTCACCAACACGATGATGGCTACTAAATCGAGACATTCCCGACGAAATCTGGACGCTTGGAAACAGGGGCGTAATTACTAATTGGCTAACTTAGGCGACGCCTAGGGGCAGTGACTGTCTTATCTATATATACATATATAGCGTACATGTATGTTTTTCAAATTGTTATATTAACCTTCCCTACCGGTGATGTATTTACTACACTTCGACTCTAATAATGGGAATATCTATATGAAATATAATAGATACGGGGTTCAAAATTTTTGTATTCCTTCGTAATATAATTACGAATCACATCAAAGTATTATAGTATATACGTATTCATCTACAGCGGCTGAAATAAATAATTTGTCGGGAAATCGGGAATTTTGCGAGTTTTGGTCCGCGTCTCAGCAGAAAGGAGTTTTATCAGTCAAATTGATGGTGTTATACGAAAATGGGGACTCAAATTCACAGGTAATGTTATTTTATCACAAGCACAAGGGAGGTGTTGACGTTATGGAGCAAATGCTTGGGGAGTATACATACAAACGGCAGACTAATGCCCGGTGCACACGAGGCTGTTTTTCAAACTAGTATATAAATACTGTTAATATAGTTTATAAATACTGAAGTAATTATTTACCTTTATTAAAAATGGTACTGGTCCTAATTCAGATTGTTGTAAAAAAATTGATTGAGATTCAGTTTGAGAAGGTAAATATTGAGAATTTTAAAATTGCATAGTACCACCTATCAATAACTAATTTTTAACAATCGTCAAATTGTACGCTGTAATCCCAGAAAAATGAAAAAAAAAGGGTCAATAATATCTTTTAAACTTATTCAATGACGAAAGGGACCAAAAGGTAACAGCGCATAAAAACTCGACATAAAGGACTCCTCGGATGTTAACGAGACTTAAATGATGACCCGCAATCTATCAAAAGAGTGGTTGATTTGAAAAATGACGACCTCCCCATTATATTAAATGAATATAAATTAAGGGCCAAAGCCAGAAGCGACCACGAAATGATAATTATCTATTTTTTTACGCTCGATTCTTTAGTGCGTTTTTAAAGTAATACATTTGATTACGAATTTAAACAGTGCTATAAGAACAGGGCTTGTCAACCGTTTTTTTTTAAATAGTTTTATATGCTATTTAAATAATGTATTTTTATGAATGGACAACAATTTTGCTTGACCTTTCCTTCGCCATGATGTATTTACTACAGCTCGACTCTAATAATGGGAATATCAATATGAAATATAATAGATAGGGGGTTCAAAATTTCATATGGTGTACCAAATACATATCATGGTAGCGCGCGGGTGTTTTTTTAGCAGCATAGTGTAAATATTGCTAATGATTGATTTATCAGATATGATATATTTTTAAGATGTTCGAATTCGCAAACAAATATACATCAAACATGATGGGTAATGATGCTGAAATATTTTCAATTGTTTCAACATATAAATTATGATTAAACCATGTCCGAGAAGTTTTAATACTTCGGTTTTATTGATGACTTAACGAATTTCAAAGCGATTTCCAAATCGAAGAAAAACAAATCAGTTCACCGATGGTTAGATAAACTTAGGCCAGATGAAAAATATTCAGAATCGATTAAGATAAATTTAATTGCCGCAACTTATGTCCATATATATCAGACGAGGGTCGACGTCCTCGAAGCGGCCGAAGAGATATGAGGAGGCTTTTGTTCAACGCACTATTAACAACTCACGATTTGTCTAACATTGGCAACATCACCAACAACAAAAAAACAACAGGATGACATAATAAATCTCTGACTGACTAACGGAAAGTTGTCCATCGTCATATTTTTATTCAATAAATTTTCACAATATAAAGAATCCAAGGCAAACGTTTATTGAAAGCCATATGCTTATAAATGCTGGACCATACGCACTGCATTTATTATTTAAGACATTTTCATTCGCGTGTGAGATATTAGACAGATTCTGCGCATGCGCAGATTCAGGCTCATAATCTAATGTAGCCCGTTCATAAACAGAAAGCTGCCGACTCTAACTTAATCAGTTAATCCTTTATAATGATAGGTGGTTCGAAATATCGGACAAAGGTAAAACATAGAGACAGAGACGGAAAGAGTGTCTTGCGTACATCATACGATTGTATAGATAGATAACTCAAATATAACGAATAATGATAACCAAAATGAATCGATTTCAAGTGTAGTGTTAATGAACGAATATCGTGTGCTATCAACAGTGTTTATATTTTATTTATATACAAGCTTCATACGCGCTGCGCTGACTTGCACGGACGATAAATGGCAGAAATACAAATATAGCATCTACATTTAAGTAATTTTAAAATTAGCTCACTACTCAAAGGGTTAATAAGATTTTCTGATATACTGATTGGTACGAAATTCAAAGTAGCGAAGGTCAGTCCTCCGCCTTAATATAGGGATACTCTGCTTTCACATTACGTAAATGTATCGTTGCATGTTGAAAAGCAAATAAATCAACGAGTCCAATCAACGGGCAAGAAGTCGTAAAAATATATCAAATGTAAGTTTCGAGTCAAACGTAGATTTATAATAAGATAACCGGTTTGAAGCACCTCAAACTTGACAGTGACCGCTAATTTAGAGTTCCAATATTACTGATGATGTATCATTTCTATCTAGCATTGAACAAATAAAGGTGATTCAGTAGTAGATTAATTTCTTTGTCCGCTTGTAACTTGTCTACCGAAGCAGTGCCACCGTTTTCTATCGCAAGTCGGCCATCTTCTGTATTTTGAAAACTTCTTGTATGATTTTTATTTCGCATGATTCGATCTAGGATCGAAAGACTCGGTTCATAGGTCGAAGAGCTGAATGCAATCGCAAATCTATCGAATATTGTTAGAAGCATTTTGTTAATGCGGTGAAAACTGGTATGAGATGTATCCTTTTTTTTTCAATAGAAAAGTCGATGAACTCGAACGTGTTCGAAATTAGTATCAGACATCCACGGCATTTGAGTTTCACAGATGATAATAACCATGGCGTCAAATAACCCTGGCGACCTTGAAATAAGAATTAATGGTCCAAGCCAGCTGCGGGAGGCATTAGGAGACGATTTGGAAGTTGGTGTGTTAGATTCGGATGCAAGAACGCCGACTGCGGACACGGTCATCGGCACTGCTAAAACGTTGAGCAAATAGTGGTGTGCACAAGAATCGGTCGGACTGGATTGTTAAATATTGAACAAGGCTTAAAATGCTTATTTGAAGGGTTACCTGAGAAGACGGGGTACAGCGTTTGAATAAGCACTTACATATGAATTTTGTTGACGTGGAACAGAAATACGACGTCGTTTCTTTAAAAGTTATCCATTTTACAACATTTCGTATAACCTTTCATCAAACAAAAATGCCATCGCTTTATAAAGCCATCCAAATGTGACGCCTAGATGTTTTCTCGAGTTGGGTGATGCTGGAAATAGACATCAGACAAATCGATATGTGGCCATAAAAAGTCACTCATTCACAGTAACAGTACTTCTTGCATCATCTTCGAAGAAATTGATTCCAATGGTTCCATTTGCCCAAAATGCAAACAGTAACTTTTTTGTGTGTAGAAAACAAAATGGCTTATGCGTTGAAAAGACAAAGTCAAAAGTACCCGACCAGACCCATGATGGTAAGCGTGGAAAATATTGGTTATCGTTAAGTGAGGCAATACTTTTATTTGAAAGGCCTTAGTCCAGCTAATATCAAAGCCGAGTTACTCCCCTAGAGTAGAATCTGCTTCTTCGTTTACAACAGTAAGAGTTTGGGTGGCAGAATTTAAACATGCTGCGCAGTGGTCGACCATATTTTATTTTATTAAAGAAAATTTGAGAAAGCTTTGCGCAAAATGGATGTCGCGTTTGCTCACAATGGCTCCGAGTGCGCATTTATCACCATATCTTCAATCGGTCAGCGGTCCGCTTTTCGGACCGTTGTCACAACGATTGAGCGCCTCGCGAACCTGAAAAGCGAAGCCATACACCACGCAATGAGCTTTAATTTAAATATATAGATGATCTTATATTTATCCATTTAACTTAACGTCGAGATTTCCGAGCTCCGACGCTCTTAAGTTCCAACATTAGTATTTCATCGAAACGATAGCTCGGAATGTTATAAACGTGCGGAATACGTGCCATAACATTTGAATGCAAATCGAAATGGATTTCTGCAACAAATTTCAATTAAAAAATAATCACAAATTATTGACGAATCAACAAATTATGATAAAAGTGGATTGATAATTTGAAATGAGAATCTTTTAATCGTCTATTGATGTATGCAATTATAATTACGCGGTAATTGAATGCATTGTGCATAAATAGCGTTCATAAATTTGGACGGTTAATTTTCCGGTGTTTCGTGGATGTTATGGAGGAAATCATTGGAAACATTGTCATCTAATATTATTAATAATTGTTGGAGTTGTTTTTTTGGTGTATTTGTAAACATTCATACTTTGTTGCATTGCTAAAACATGTTTAACGCAATTTGATTTGCCATTATGAGCGATGGTGATTGATCACATTCAATCGAATCTAATGATTATTGGAGCAAATTTTGGTATGGTTGGGTTGGACTCTTATTATAAAGGTTCGAGTTGAAATTCAGAATATTTTGTTATACTAATTTAACCATATGTGAAAGGCGATTAGAGAATGAGAAAAGATCGTCTATGTCCGATAAAGAATGTGGTAACCTAACACTTTGTATGCGGGGTTGTTGGCTCGGCCATCCATCGAAAGCATCAAGGTCACACAACGTGATTTTTTTGGATTGCTGTGCATAATCGATTATGTATTTTTAAATTCTCAAATTAAACACAGTGTACGAAATAAGACGAGATTAATTTCATCCAGATACATATGTGTTTAAATCACGCCTTGAAATCGCCGGAAAAAATATTTAAACATTAAAAATGGGCTGTCTAAAACACAAAATATGGGTACGAAGTACATTATTGTAAATTTGTCTCATCTTCCCTCGCATTCAGTAAGTTATAGCAAATTAGGGCTATAGTTAACAAAAAAAAATCGATTATTTAATAATAGATCGTCTAAAGTATTTTGGGTATTAAAATCAAAGATTTTGGATTTTGATATCTAGCTGCTTTGATGGTTTTGAAAGAGCCGGCCTCGTTAAAGATCTCTTCTAGCCGCATTGACCAGATGAGTTTATTTTAAGCGCAGAAAAAAATTACAAGCAATCTGCAAGTCTCGTTCGTGAATACAAACATCAATGGATTGACTAGTAAGACTGGTTTTGGTATTCACATTTGGCTGTAAGAGTCATCACCCTCTTTTGTGCACACGGAACACGATGTACTCGGATTATGTATGTTAGAACTCCATTGGACAACGAAACGCTCGAGTGTCTCCGCGAGAAGACATAATACGTCATTAGTATAATCTTGTCATAATGCAGACAAATGCATAAAAGGGCTGGCATAAATGCGAAAAGGAAGTAATAAAAATGATTTGACCTGTGGTGTTTTGCAATTGCGAACATGAACGATGGATGTGTGTGACGCCGCGTCGAAGTCGCCTGGGCTATTGTTGGTTGACGAGCTTAATTTTGAGAAAAGGAATGGCTAACCCCTTAGCGGCAACTGTCATGCATACGTATGGTGCACAATGTAGCAACCAGAATGTCAATTAAATGGAGAGATTCATGGCGAAGATATGCGGGAATAGTTGACAAAGATGAAGGAAGTCAATACAAATAAATTCAGCATCGAAGCACGTTCTTTGGGCGAACTTTTTTTTCTTTCCCTTACCGTGCTAAAAACCACCCGCTCGCTACAATAATATGTATTTGGTACCCCATATGAAATTCTGAACACTGTATCTATTATATTTTATATCGATATTCCCATTATTAGAGTCGAATGGTTAACAATATAATATGATTATAATACGCCGTGCGATGTGCCGTGCAATACGCCGTGCTATATGTGATACAAATTCCACTTTCTTTCGTTAGATCAGTCATTTCTAAAGTGATCTAGATCGATCCCCAGGGGTTGATTCCTACCTGCAAGGAATTCATGTCAGTGAAAATATATGTACACCTATCCATGTGTCTTTTATGCAACTAAGTATTAAACAATGACACTAAAACAGCCTAAGCTGGATGATCTTGCTTGCAATTCAGTGCGTCATCCATCGACAACATTAAGTTGCATATTATTGGCAGATTGTATCAATCTCTTCAAATCGTCATACGCGCAGTAAACAAAATTCAGATCAACGCATTGAATGCTATGATATTTGCGCAGATGTGTGAAGAAAATGAACTTTGTATAAAGTATGCTGGTTGTCAAAAGGCTTAAGTTTGACAAGTCGTTTTTCACTTTTCGATGCTGTTTTACAGTTTTCTGATGTTAAAGATCCAAGGAGTGGAAACAAAACATTGCTTATTTAACAGATTTGATTGCTAAATTTGACCAAGTCAACGTTAAGTTACAAATTGACAGTCTAAATTTGATAATAACATCAAATTGGGAAACTCAGTCATAAGATGAGGACGTGTCAGCCTACGTTTAAAAATTTAAATGTCTTTCATGCAGAGTTTACAACGATGTTTGAAGATGTATTGACTATATTTAAATATCACAGTGGACTGTCATACGGCCATATTGAAGAAAGGAACAGTTTAGAAAGGGATATCAGCAATTCAGGCTTCAGAGAGATATATCCTGCATCATGAACTATCGTAAGAAAGCTTTAAGATCTTCATACCTCGTGGAAATGGATTTCAACACGGTTGCTAATTTCTTTACAAAAATGAGAAACAGATTGGAAATCATTCGCTGAGATTTAACGTTAAACCTCGCTAAATTGAAGCCAAATATTGTAATTTTGCTATCAATGCATCAGGTTCATCCTTACAGTTTTATGCGCAAATGCTACTAGATATGCGTTTGTTGATGTTTTAAAACATATTATGCTTACATGCCGCGTAATAGTGAAATCTTAATAGGGAACATATTCAAAAAAAGGTTAGATAACGCTGAATATTGATCGTACTAATAAATGTATGAACAAGCCCAAAGTAATATTTTTGATGAACAGATACGACTTCCCGATATCCAGATTGATACAAAAGTAACGCTAACCCCTATTTTTCTGCTATAATGGAAATAAAGTTGGGCAACCCGTTTGCAATACCCAAGTCTTAGGAGGGAAGTCTTCAAATGCGCAAATATATGGGAATTCTAGCGTCTTCTATCTTTATGAAATCGGTTGGTTAAAGAGTTTGTAATGGAGCTTGGATACGTCACAGTGATCCATTTTTAAAGACATCGATCTTACAAAATGATTGCTGTGGCGCAATCAATTAAGAAACGGCTAGTGTATGTAAAATCACGAGGTCCTCGATGCCCCGGGCGATTTTTTCTGAAACGAACACATTTTAACCATATGAAAAATACTTGGTACTGAAGTTATTTGGATAATAACGTTTACATTCTACGCAGATTAAAAGGCAATATGGAAATTATTAAATTGCGTCCATGAAAGGTTTAAACCGCATCAATTGACGTCATGATTGCATTACCATGTCAATATTTTTAGATCATCCTTTATGAGTAATACAAGCAATGATCACGTCTTATACATTATTGTGACCCATTTTCATGTATAGACTTAACAAATTAATTATCTGCACACACGGAACGTTAGCCATCACATCAGGACAGGGGCTTTCAAATTCTATCGCCTTCGGTTCCATTGTTGTAAAAATATAATTTAATTACAATCCTTGTATTTATTATATTACGTGTGCGTAGGTTGCTTACTATACACGCAATATTGCATCACAAATCGTATTGGAGCGAAACTGATTAAGATGAAAGTCGTTCAATAAGACATTACAAAACAAATATAATACAATAATGATTTCATACGTTGGTGATCATACATCGCAATTGAAGTAAAAATACAACGATATCTAGATTAATTAAAAAGTACGAGGCATATCGTCCATATATTTGATCCATTTAATAAGTCAATAAATCAGTCAGAGGGTTAAAATCATATATATATAGAAAATTGCCCTGTAATTGTAATAAGGCTAAATATTCTTGAGATAAATTGATGACAGGTGTTGAAAGGTGGGACGATCATCATTATGACTCGAATGTAAATCCCCAAGCATGCAATTGAAACCCTCCAAAGAAAATTACACCCATAAATTTGTTGTTAAAGACTAATATTTAGATAAAATTGAGGTGTTATTCAGGTCGCATACCCCAGGATGGATTTATAAGACTACAAGGAACAATGGGAAAATTGACACTATGAAAGCATTGTACGCAGGCATGTTTCAGTTTTTATTTCGCTTAGTTACTATATTAAAATTTACAGCGCTGCAAAAGAATATGAAGGACTCAATTCAACCCTTCTGTCAATAAGATGGTCAGGCTAGACCTTTTTGCTTTTGCGGTGAGTTTTTTTAATAGTAGCTATGTATATCTTACCAAATCTCTCTGACGTTGTCAATTGAAAGGTTTTACAAAATTTATCAATGAAAGTTTATAGAATTTGTATGAGAAATCACGTTTTTTCACAAGTATGATATTTTTCTTTTAGCTGTGCTCCAGAAAATGTTTTTGCATCATATGTTTATAAAAACCAGATGGTGGGTCTGTGATTTAGGAAATAGATATCGATGTAAAGATATCTTATATAATGGAAAAGGAGAAAAAGGCTAAGGAGCAGTCAACTTAGGTGAAAAGGTACTATTGGAATTAACTGACAGGTACGAAGGAAGTGGGAGGATAGTTATTGCTGATAACTATTTCACAACTTTCTATGACATGGAAAATTTCAGAAAGCTGAGCTTGCTTTTGTTAAGACTATCCATTGAGATAAAAAATGTATTCTGAAAGAAAGGTTGCCAAAACGTCGTCGTCCAATATATACATCCATGTTCGGATTTACAGACAGTTTTGCAGTTGCTTCATACGTTCCGAAAAAATCAAAAACTGTCATCCCATTTTCAACTGTTGAAGTTGTTGGAGAAGCCCAAAATCCACAGGTAATTTTATTAGGTTGTCCCATAAGTTTCTTTCGCAAATGAACACAGATCTAATCATAGCCATGGTTGAAAAAAACCCGCGTTATACTGTTCGCGAAATAGCTAACAAGTTAGAAATTCCACGAACATCCGTCCATGATCATCTGACAAAATTAGGCTACATCAATCGTTCAGATGTGTGGCTTTCTCATGAACTGACTGACTCGAATAAACTTCAGCGTATTTCAACATGCGATCTTCTTCTCCAACGGCATAATAGCCAACCTTTTTTGAAGAGACTTGTCACTGGAGATGAAATTTGGATACGCTATGAGAATATCCAACGTAAACGCTCTTGAACCTAGGGTACAGAAGCTTTACCTGTAGCTAAACTTGGCCTACATCCAAAAAAAGTTTTGCTATGCATTTGGTGGGACTGGAAGGGGGTAGTTTATTATGAGCTACTTCAGCAAGGTGAAACGACCATTTCAACAAAATATTGTTTCTAACTAGACAATCTAAAGGATATTATTCAATAAATTTTGATGTAATACAAATTATTATTTATTTTTTTCTTAATATAAAAACGAAAGAAACTTATAGGACACCCTAATATTTACTACAACTCAACTCTAATAATGAGAATATCGATATGAAATATAAGATACGGGGTTAAAAATGTACCTTGACCAATATTTTGCCAACAAACTTGGGGAATTTTGGCAAGAAGGCATTTTTCTTAATATGAAAACCAAATAAACTTATGGGACGCCCATATATATTGTCAACCATTGTTAAGGGTATTTCAGCTTTGGCATCATACAAGGTTTATAAGAATTTGAACCAGGGAATTAAACATCGCACCGATTTACGCCAAAAATGTTTATAAACTCTAACGGTGACTCCAAATTTAGAAGAAAAGATGAACATAGAAATTAATATATTAGAAATGGTTATGCAGAATTTGTGGGGTGAACGACAAGCTTCAAAGAAAATTCAGATTTGTATGTAAGAAATGCAAGGAGCCAGTTTGTCAAGTCGTCTACAATTGGTCGAAAATCACCTCAGAATAATGATTTATACCTTTGTTTAGCTTATGATGATGATCTTCTCGTTACCTTTATATTATAATTGATTACAATTAATGCATAAATTTAGTTTATTATGATGATGATTAAATTTATAAAATTTACAGCGCTCATTAATAGATATTCTACAGGTCATACAACATATCCATTGGATCAATCTTTAATTAAATTTTATTAATCTATCGATTATCGAAATATAATATTGAATCATCTTGTAATGTGAATATATTTAAATAACAAATTAAGCATTCAAAATTGTATAGCATTGATCCTATGGGACTTAGATATATCATGTTACATTAAGTCTATATTTAAATTGCAAAAAAATCGCATGTATGAGAAGACCATGACGCATAGCCTTATCTGTTCAGGACGTGCAGACTTCCCGGATTTTTTCCACAAATAGAACACAAACCTAATCTGGTATCTCCACAGGAAATTATTAGTACTTTGCGCGTATTTTACGGAGGCAGGGTAAAATGATCATGCAAGTATTGCGATGTATTCGGCTCAATAAAATTATAAGTTGAGTGTCCATCGATGACGCTCGATTGAAAATTGTACATATATAAAGAAATAACCATTTGAGTGATGGTGCCGTGTTCCGGTGTGGCGAAAAAAGCATATTTTTAACAGCTCACTCTGCGCCTCATCAATATTAATGGCTTCGAAAAGCGCATCCGTTTCTCATAAAACGTACCGAAAGGTATTTGCAGTCAAAGAAAGCGATGCATTCAACATTTGAATCCGCAAATCACCGGAAGCTCATTGCTGAAATGCCCAAAATTAGAAGATCCTCGACTGTCATGTCCTTTCTTTGTCGTCTGCTGGTGGTTCTTCTTCGATCATAAATTTTGTCCGCAGACGGCGATTCATGCGAAGGACACTGTGCACATATTAACCGACTGATTTGTGTACATTTTATTTATATTTGCACAAATTTATGCCATTTGTAACGTATCAACAGTGGCCCCTCTTTGAAAGGCAGCCGGAAGCGCATTTGAGTTCCCCATAAGATTTTTCTAGGGAAAGCATTTTACATGTGAAGGTTTCCACATTCCACAACTATACGTGGGTCTTCCACTTGCCCTTTGAGTGGTGAGTTAATTTTAAAATGACGTAAACGTGCTGTATTCGTATGTGCACCGTTTATCGTCAACAAATATCCATTTTCTTTCAGTACCGCGCAGCGTGAGTCAATCTTGTATTTCAATAGATAAATCTTAACTGAAAGGGGTCAAATTTTACCCAGAGCATACAATTTCGGTTCTTGTATGCACAAATATTATTTTTAAACTATGGCCGAAGTAATATTAAAGCATCGAGTGTTTCGTCATTCAGTCTGGATCTGATTTTGGAAGCCAGGTAACTTGTTGCTGAAAATGCACGCTCAGCCTACACAATCATTGGAGGTATCATCTTCAAATATTTAAATGCTAATTCGAGTTGATGACCGTGTAACATTTTCGTATAACACCATCCATTTGACTGATAAAATTCCTTTCTGCTGAGACACGGATTAAAACTTGCAAAATTCCCGATTTCCCGACAAATTATTTATCTCCGCCACTGCAGATGAATACTTATATATTTTAATACTTCGATGTGATTCGTACTTATATTACGGAGGAATACAAAAATTCTGAACCCCGTATTTATTATATTTCATATAGATATTCCCATTATTAGAGTCGAGGTGTAGTAAATACATCACCGGTATGGAAGGTTGATATAACAATTTGAAAAACATATATGTACTGTATATATATACATAGATTAGACAGTTATTGTCCCTAGGCGTCGCCTAAGCTCATCAATTATTAGTTACGCCACTGTTTCCAAGCGTCCAGATTTCGTCGGGAATGTCTCGATTTAGTAGCCTTCATCGTGCTGTTGAGGTATACGATTTTTTTTTAGATAAAAAATTCAATCCCGAATTTTTCGGGATTACGTTAACTAATCCCGGGATTCATGAGCATTTAAAACTGTCCGGGATCCCGGGATGTGATTGGATTCCCTACACACAACATTCGTTCATTTTTTCGCGCAAACATAAACAATACACATGTGTGTCTTCATTTTAATAACATAAAAATGTATTTGTTGAAGCTTGAAATCGATAAATTTGGGTTATCGTTATCGATCGATATTATCGTACGATGTACGAGTGTATCGATCGATGTACGCCAATGCGCGAAGATACTCATCAAATGGTTAAGATAAGATGATTTAAATAGCAACTTTTAATAAATATAATTTATCTCGTTATTCTTTGAACAGACTATTATTTAAAGACGATTGATCGGAAATTTGAATAATATCAAACAAAATTATTGGTGAGGTGAAAGTTTTAGCATTTGGAGAGCGTTGTTTGGGAGTTCCCAGCTTAACGCTTTGATATCCAGATCCACGTTTTTGTGTGATAGCAGAACAGATATTTTAACGGCATTTTTAAGACGCATAATGTATTACCCCTGTGAATAAACATATAAAATTGCATTTCTATATTTATAACAATGAATATTTACATTTTAACAGCAATATCAGGCATCGCAAATTTTTCTCTAGTCAAGTTTTGAATGAAACTTTTGGCAATGAAAGTCCAACATATAAAATATTTTGTGTGGACGCAATTCGCAAAAAAAAGACATCTATCGATAAACATGTTTGTTTGCATGCACATCTTTATGATAAAGTCATCTTCGGACGGACCATCGATAACCTCGTCCGTCAAAAATGTTAGGACGTTTTTTAATTAGGCTTATTTTAATCATCAATGTAAGCTTTAAAATGTCACTAGCAATCTTATCTATAAATCATGTCAATGTTCTGATAGTTTATTCGATTATAAACAGCGAAACATATCAGTTGATGGCCAGTTAAAATTATAAATTTCTCATGTCGAAAATATTGGCTATGACGATTTTCAATCGAATTTATGTATGTTTTAAATAAATTAAATGGCAGTTGAAGTAAGCGTTAACCTTTCTTGATCGTGATATATTTACTACAACTCGTCTCTAATGATGGGAATATCGATATGAAATATGTACAATAGATACGAGGCTCAGAATTTCATAAGGTGTACCAAATACATATCATGGGAGCGCGCGGGTGTTTTTTTTAGTACGGTAAGGGAAATGTTAATTTATTCCCTAATGTAGGCTGTGCAACAATGTGTATCACATGTGTATTTGAATAATTTCATCCATCGTTTTAAACTGTTGCTTTTAATATTTAAGGAAGGTTCTGTCGAGAGTGGTTAAAATGCCGTTTAAATACAATTTTCAAGATTTAAGTATTAGCAGATTGGTCATATGGTCGTATGCGAAGGTTTTTGTCTTAAATGTGGTGAATAATTTTACGAGCTCACCTACCTGCAATGAGTAGCTCACCCGCCAGATCAGGTTCTGTGCATATTGGGCAACCTCGCCAAGGGTGGGCTATATAGCCTCCAGTAAACTCCTACGGTGTTGCACTGTAACACAACTCGCCTATGCGATCAAAAGAAAAAAACTTGAACTGATCCGCGTGGGCCGTGTGCAATAAACCCGGCGAAATACATATACAACTTGCAAGTTTTAAAAAGTCGCTTTTGCAACTAAAGAAATTGTTTTTAGCGGTGTGTTTTTTCACAGGGCCGGTTTTTTTCCGGAGTTGAGGCGCGCGGTCCGGTTCACATTGTCACTGGTTAACGAGATGCACGTCGAAGAGAGGGGGGAACGCGCATACGCGTCTAACACAAAGCAACTCGCGACTAACAGTGGGGTTTCTTCAACGGTGTGGCGCACTTTGAGGAGGGAGAGCTCGGGTACCGTCGGCAACGATCGGTTATCTTCGGTTCCAGGTGTAGTGCAAGCCTGAGGGGCGATCGCCAATGCGAAATCGCGATGGGGTACACCCATATCGAAGGTATCCTCGATTTCAGATATGGTAATGCTAAGGGCGCGGTCATCATCATTTATTTTATTTCATATTTTTTTGCATATCATTTTAACACGTATCGCGCCGCGTCGGGCACCGGTGCCCGATGACGATTGTTACCAGTACGCCGTGGCAGGCACCGGTGACTGATGGCACTCGATTTAGTAAAATAGTCTCTGTGCGCCGTCAGTTACACATTTAATAGTTTTTAATATATAATCTGATAGACATGGTGTTCCTGAACAAGCGGAACACCCGAACTTTTTTTTTAAAAAAACCATATCCAAAAAAACGGTAGGTATATTCCATGTTCTTCTTCTACGAGATTTTTATAATTAAACATTTACAATATACTAATTTAGATGAATGTATGCATATTTTATCATGTTATAAATACGTTTTAGGTTAAAAAAGAATTAAAAAAGTTTTTTAACTCTTTTTTAACCTAAAACTTTTTAACTTTTTTTTTTCGACACACACATTATTAGATCATGAACATTTTTTGATAGTTTTATAATACAAAACAATAGAATAATAAATTTAAAATAATATATGATTAAAAAAATAGGCTCTATGTATAAGATACTGTATAAATGAATTAAATATTTCTATGTACTATATTGAAACACGCTAAACATAGATGTTGAAAACCATTACACCCCCCATAATACGTTACTGTTTGGTTTTATTCCTTGCAAATTTTCTTCCAATGTTGCAATTTAATTTATAGCACCTGGTGCAGCAACTCATTGGTCACCTCTTTCGGCAATTATTTTCTGCCTATTCTAATTGTACCGACAAGGTGCGTTTGCTTAGCTAATAGTTTATTAGCTAAGTCTAAACTTGTATACCAATTGTCGGTACAAACCGTACGACCCTTCTAAAATGATAAGAAATGATATCTAAAGTCATAAGGGTCATCACGACGTGTGATGGCAGTTTGAAAATTTTCAAGGCATATCGGTGCTTTTTGGATTTCATATATTGCCGAAAAGAGATTCTTCCTCGAAAAGGTATCATGCTTTCGTCAACACAGACATGTTCTTGTGGTTCATAATATTTTTTATAATTGATATTGAGATTATCGAAAATATTGTGAATTTTTGCTAACCGATCTTCTGGGTTTGCAGTGGAATTATCCGCAAAATGTATCATTTGGAGCAAAATCATTATACTTTGTGGAAATTTCTGCCTGAAATGAATGTCTTTGCTCCAATATAAATAAATACTGTGTAGTTTGACGATCCAAATAATTAAATAAAAAAACCTCTTCATTTCCAACTTATTTGTCGGCGATCAAGAACGTGATCTGGATGATATTCGTTGAGTTTTTCCTTCAATCACTTGATCAGCATATCGATTTGATTGACATTAAATGAACCGTGATCAATATGCCAATAAGTCATGTGCAAAGAGTAAGGCCCGATCCACACTATGGTGCCGGTAACAGTTCGATCTCGGTCTCGGTCCCGTCAAACATTTTCATACAAAAAACGGGATTAGAACGATCCGATAGTGTGAATACTCGGATTGTTTCTTGTGTAAGAATATTTGATCGGACCGAGACCGGAGCGAGATCTAACCGTCAACGGCATCATAGTGTGGATCAGGCCTAAGTATGACTTATACTTTGAAAGCATGATATTTTGAACCAATAATATTGGTTAGAATAAGACCAATAGAAAACGTCTCTTTATTTTGGGGGATGAACAGAAAAAAGTAAAAACAATCGTTTCTATTGAATAAATAGTGAAAAAATGGAATTATCTTCTCTATTGTTTATAGTATTTAAAATAAATGTTCTAAAAAGCAATAAAAAAGAGTCTTCTCAATTGCATTGTCTTAGACTAAAATCTTTTCAAACATTTAATTCCATTCATCGTTAAAATAAACTTGTCACAGATGACATATTTCATGTAATAAAAAAAGGTCGATGTAATTTATTACAATATAGACATATCAAAAAATATATCTGAATAGTTATGTGCCGTTTGACTTTTGTGTTTTTCATAATGAAAAAGTAAATTTGAATCATAGAATAAATAATCTGTACGCGAAGTAATACGCTACGTCAACCGTCAGTGATTGATACCACAAATAAGATGTAATCTATCCAAAAAAATATATAAACCATCATGTATCATTACAATGTATTATTCAAAAAGATATGTACAAAAAAAATTAAAAAAAAATATGCGTTGCATCCCATATGGACCACACAGGCCGCGTCGGGCACCGGTGACTGATGGCCTAAAATAGGTTCTATTTAATTTTTTTTTTTAATTTTGACCACAATTTATAATCCTTATATATAAATATATAATATAGAACTAAATTTGTATGATGGCCTGGTGGGTCATTTTTGAAAAATGTCCTTGGCACGATACGTGTTAATACCGATCGAAAAGCCTTTTGTACATTAGCGAACAGTACCGAGCCAATTTGATAAGATTTGAAAAAAAAAATGTATTTACGAAATTCAAAAAGGAACATATTCCTAAATAAATCCATTCCATTATTGGTTAAAAATTATACAAATACATATAATAATAGTCCATTCATCCCGACTAGCCAAATCCTTATCCTTGTCCATCCTCGTAAATTAATGCGAATTCGAAATATTATTTTAGTAAATGCCAAAATCGGTAATCCGACAAACGTTTTGCAAGCCAGTGTCGGATTGTCCAATTTGTCATTCTTAGATCTACTGATCGGTATATATTAGGTTGTCTCATAAGTTTCTTTCGCAAATGAACACAGATCTGATCTAAGCTATGGTTGAAGAAAACCCGCGATATACTGTTCGCGAAATAGCTAACAAGTTAGAAATTCCACGAACATCCGTCCATAATCATCTGACAAAATTGGGCTACATAGCCAACCTTTTTTGAAGAGACTTGTCACCAGAGATGAAAGTTGGATACTCTATGAGAATATCCAACGTAAACGGTCTTGAACGAAGGGTACAGAAGCTTTAACTGTAGCTAAACCTGGCCTACATCAAAAAAAAGTTTTGCTATGCATTTGGTGGGACTGGAAGGGGGTAATTTATTATGAGCTACTTCAGGAGGGTAAAACGATGAATTCTAAAAAATACTGTTCCCAACTATTATTATAATTTGACTGGGATGTTTTACCTCATCCTCCATACTCTCTGGATATTGCCCCTTCAGATGATTATTTATTTCTTTAATTGAAAAATTCTTCACGTGATAAAAATTTTAATACAAAAAATGATTTAAAATGCACCTTGATCAATATTTTGCCAACAAACCTGGAAAATTTTGGCAAGAAGGCATTATGAGGCTTCCGGAAAGATGGAGAAAGGTAGTAGAACATAATGGATAATATATTATTCAATAAATTTTGATGTAATACAAATTATTGTTTATTTTTTTCTTAATATGAAAACGAAAGAAATTTATGGGACATCCTAATATATAGGTATCTTATATTGTGACAGATAAACCACTATAACTAAAAACTATACAAAGAAGAGCCTGATTTTTTTTTTTCAACAAATTAATACAAAAGCTGCTGTTGCCTCTTTGCTAATATATTGGATATTCTTGGCTGCAGTGCTCAAATAAGTTGTTGAAAATGGCATTAATACATTTATAGCATACAGCTTAACCCTTTGAGTAGTGACCCGCCCGTTGTAAATAACTTACATGCGCCCGTTGTAAGTAACTTACATGCGCCCCCACCCCCTGGATTTTTTTTTAAAAAAGCTAAATAATTCTATTATAATAATATTTAATATATATAATGTCTACCTTATAAAGCTTAATTTTAAAGTTTATAGACGCTACATTGATTAATATTTATCCCCGAAAATGAGTGGTCACAAAGTCTATGTGTCCACCGGTCCGCTTTTCAGACCGCTGACATGACGAAGCGCCTTGCGATCAGACGCCATACCCGAACATGTCTACAGAACGATTACGAAATCTCATTACAAAACGAAGTTGTTCGAAGAAGACTGACCGGATGCGATGTTTAGATTTTACAATCGATTGAAAATATTGTTGCCTTTATTTTATTTCGGGCTCATGCCGGCTCGGTCGGCCCAATGTTTAAGCAATAACGAAGAAAAGATGGATTAGAATCAATCACTGTTGATTCATGTTAAGTAGAATGGTCAAGTAAAGTAAAAATCATGTGCAACTCTCGATCGGGTCGGCATTCTACGTTTTGCGCCCCAAGCCCAGGGCGGGCGACTGATTTGTCACCCCCTTGTTACGGCCCTGTAAATAAACACTATCTGATAGCACACAATATTCAGTAATTTCTTTACGTAAATAATATTTCTTGACAAAATATGTTTGAGCTTACTCATTCATTCTTTATCCAAAAAATGTTGTAGTATGGCCGAGTTTCTCTCTCTCTCTCTCATAAAATATTTTGTATCTTCCCTTAAATCAGAGAAAAGTGAGAGAACCTTTCCGGTTGATAGCCTCTGCTTGGAAAAGGAGATATTATGATTTAATATTTTTGGATGGTGAATTTGTAATTGAATAGATAACCGGTTGGGGAAAACTGCTAGAGTATAGAGTATTATCCCGGACCCCTTGTAGTCCGGAACTTTTTGGAAAGAAGTACTTATAATCCGAAAAATTGTGTAAATTATGAGGTTTTATATTATAGAATTACTGCCATAAACACACACAGCAGTTATAAAATAATAATATTAACTTTTCCTAGAAACTTGGAAGTTTCGTTTCCACCGCGCGAGTCTATCAAGCGTTTTTTGTTGTTGTTAAAAACAACAGTTTTATCGGTTTTCGATTCAGTTTCAATTGATAAATTTGTTTTTTTTTTAATACAAAATTTATTTTCCACTTTAATTAAAAACACTTTACTTCTTAGTTGGCGAATTAAAGAATTGCAATAGGTTTGAGTTAGAAGAACAACTCTCAACAAAATAAATTTATAAATTATGAATTTTAATAATGGACTTAATTATTACAAATGAATCTAAATTGTCCTCCAAGGCAGTACATATATTTAGATTTTCGTTTTAATTTTGCATACAATAACATGAGGGATATAAAAAATATATGACACTTATTGTATAGCATGTAAAGATATTCTGGAACATGCACGAGCACACATAATTTGTCATAAATGTCACTCAACCAAGAAGCAATACCTTGTAAAATACTTGGTATACATTTACTTAGTTTATTGTTGAAAACCCTTGCTATTTTAGATTTACTAGTTTCAGATCTTTCTTAGAAAAATTATATTTTGTAATGGGCGCCCCAACAAAGGGAACTGTTTTCCAGAAAATGCTTACAGACCCAATGCACAAATTCAATTCAATGATTCATGTGTATCTAAAAACCTTCTTAGATACACGCCCAATAACTCACCAAAGTATTATCTCAATCGGGTGAATGGTATAAGAATGTATACCCCGCAAGTAAACAAATAAATTAATTTATAAACAATATAATTAAATTTGATCTGCAATTGTATGATGCGAATTATTCATAAAGAAAATAAACTTCACATAAAGCCCTGCATGATCTAAAATATATAAAATTTTATTGAAATACTAAAGCACGCAAGCAGCCCCTGCAGCATAATTATCTTGGATGAACAGATCATGTCGTTAAAAGTAATTATTTAAAGCTATAGCGTTGCACATTAGTAGTATTTGGTCTGACAGATTATGTGTACTCATATATTGAAAATACATCATTTTTACATGTTGATTGTCATATATTTTCCATATATAATTAATTCAGAATGACACCGTTTGATTGGATTTTTTTTTGATAGAAGAGGAAGAATGAGTGGCAAAATTATAATTGTCGCAGTTGAACTCTAACTTTTATAGTCTGTATCCAGGATCTAACCCAATATCAAAACATGGTACATTTGATTTACTACATAAAAAGATCGAATATCACATTTTAGCCATGTCTGATACGTTGCATCCTTTTTTCGGTGGCACAGTTTTAGTATACAGTCAAGCATAAAATATGAATTAACATAATCAGCAGTTTTGAATCTAAGGTTTCGGCTTGTACTTTTAAAGCTCTCCAAGCGTAAAATACACTTAACTACTGAAATAAAAAAATATCGCCAAAATGAACAACAAGGTCTACATCAAACGTTTTCTTTTTTTCGGTAAAATACTTCGTCCTGGAAACAAATGCGGATCCTTCTTTGAATCGATAGCAGCTTGCAAGCGATGAAGCCCTGCAGAGGCTGCATGCTGAGGTTATCTACCTGAAAATTTCGACAACATCCTTTTATCTTCTGTCCGAAATCCTCATCCTTTTGTTAACGTGTCATCAGATATAAAAGGAAGATACAACGATAAATGTTTTCTATTTGAGAGTTTGCACTTCCTTCCAATTCGGTCGATATATCTCTGAGGTGGTCGACAATTCTAGAACATCAGTTATCACTTAGACAGACCACAAAAACTACTTAGTGTTCTCTTTTAGATCTTTAAATCACTTAGGGCTACTGCGATTCTCGATGTAAATTATTGACGCTTGAAATTCCTAACATAAACGATAAACGAACAGTTGAACCCACGAATTAAATATTACAATCAGATTTTTTAATTTAAAGAGAGATAAAAAAGAAATGCTGATACCATCTCATAAAATCTAATATAGTGCAACAGTGTCTCATTTTACAGAGATCTGTGATATATTAGTGTAATCTCCATTGATGACTTTTCTAAGAAATTATTTTTTCATGTGGATTTTTGTGAATATGCATTACAATCATGTTTGTAGAAGTCTGCAAATAGTTTGAAGCAATGAGAAAAGTAGCTCAACATTCGAGATATTAAATGATTCGTTTACACGGTGTTCAAAATTTGGATATGAGATAATATTCCTGAAATATGGTCTTCATGAAATCATGTTTTCATATGCGGAGAGTTATATAGAAAATGCATATTCTCTCAAAGTGTAGAAATCTCAACGCCATTATCCAGATTTATAAAATACAGAATATTTTCTAATATGATCCTGAATTACAAAATTAAAATATCTAAAACTGGCAAGCCTATGACATGATGTAGTGAATGCTTTATACTAATTTATATGCACTAATTTAGATGATATACCAAAGCTGTAACGAGCTTCATACCCGTGGCAAGTATCTAGCTTACACCACCACCCCCTGGAAAAACATTTTTTTAAAAGTCAAATATTACTGTTACAAAAGCAATATATTAAATATTATTATTCTGTGTATTTTAAAATAATACTTTATGGGTGGGAAGAAGTCTATACTCACTCGCGACCCCATTGCTCGTGATTGTACACATCAAAAAAGGCCCCGGGTACGTATTTATCACCGAAAATGCCGCAAAAAGCCCTGATATGCCCAAAAGAGGATGGAATGACTACAAGGTCTGTATGTCCAACCGGTCAGTTTTTCGGATCGCTGGCACGATGAATGAGCGCCTCGCGTCGGACACCATGCCCGAACATGTCCCGCACATTTAAATTATGGCTTGAATATCAGGAGTGAATACAAATTACATAGAAAATGTGGGTGTATTAAAAAAAAAAAATTTCGTTTCAATTCATCATTCAATCAATTCCGTCATAATAAGTTTAGATTCACCTAAATGTATCTGACGTTGATGATTTTGTTAAAAAAAAATGAATCACATAAAGGACATCATTTTGGACATCTTTACACACACATGATGAATAATCGAACCTTTCGTTAGACATGCTCTTTTTAAGAATCCCGCTTCGTCATTCTTAGGCAATAAACTGCAAACAAGAGACCCATTTTTCATTCAGCCCTTCGATCATCCAATAGACACTCAAGATAGTGCATAAACTTTTCTGGAGGTTTCTTTCATGTGCTCAGGCCATAAATAGTGCATAATATTACATAAGCGAGACGATATGGGTTTTGAAAAGCTTGTTCAGTTGTATCTATGCAGGGAACGTAAGTTGTTCTCAACCGGTTTTGGCGGTCGTTTGGCATCTTTAACCCCTTTATGTGTAATTGCTTTAATTGAAGTTAATGATTTAACCATTAAAGAATGTATTTATAATTTGAAAAAAAGGACAGAATCGAAAGACACTCGGAACGAACAAATACGGAAGAACTGCGCTGAAGAATTTTAATACACGTGATGTGTATTGTAAGCTGATAAATAATTGTCAGTGAATTGTTGGTTGCATAAATGATACCAGAGAAACGACCAAATGCCACAAATGGATATAATCAAACCACAATTATTTTTTTTAATAATATTATTGTTTATGACCTCATTAATCATTAAACATGATTAAATCTGTGTTTAATAAATAATGATTTTGTTAAGGGTTGTTCATAAGATAAAAACGTTCCTTCAAACTTTTATGATTTGTTTACTCATTTAGCTGTAGCACTTCATCTATCAACTAGTTATATGACCTGCCCCCTGTCAATACAATGTTTTAATGATCGTTCAAATCTGCAATCGTTAATATGTTCTCTTTCACGTCTTAGAAAAGTCGTTAATACGTTTCGAACAAATCTCTATCTATCTATACAAAAATATTGGAGTAAAATATTTGAGACCTCATTAAAATGAGGGAGATATTTATTTTGGAATTAGTACTTTTTTTTAGTGATATTACACGCATTGTGGATGTTACATATTGTGGTGATTAGTGACAGGTGATGATACGTGCCTTCATCATTATGGGTGACGAATATAAGTGACGTAGCGTGCAAACCATAATCGACGACAACAATTGTAATCATAAAGTTATGGGACATAATCTTAGATAAATCATGCTTTTAAGTTGTCATACTATTG
Source organism: Stenopsyche tienmushanensis (assembly GCA_008973525.1). Classification (NCBI taxonomy): domain Eukaryota; kingdom Metazoa; phylum Arthropoda; class Insecta; order Trichoptera; family Stenopsychidae; genus Stenopsyche; species Stenopsyche tienmushanensis. The sequence goes on from WACJ01000526.1 coordinate 964,422, forward strand.
ATTTATTTTTTAAGTTACAAATTCGTGCACATAAAATATAAAAATATAGAGTTACTCCTGATATATTAAAAAAAATTAAATTCTATTCGCAATGATTAATTAGCATTCATTCATGAAAAATCAATTCAATCATATTGTGTTTGATCCATATAAACAATTACATTATATTTTTGGTAAAGCTATGATAGTATTTTTCATATACTTTTTTTTTTGAGAAAAGGATCTTTGAATGAGTGGCGAAATCAAGCTAAACAATAATAAGAAATATTAATAATTACAATCTTTCAACTTTGTTATTACGGTGATTTTCTCCTACAATCTTCAGTCTACTACTACTACCTTATTTACTACACCAACATTTGGCAAAAACTATCTGTGGCAAATGCTGATTGTTTTGATATATAGTTTTGATATCGTTTTGTCAGTTCATTACAAAAACAATGAATTTATTTCTGTGACTTGTAAGAACGATAATTGTACTGGACTCTTAAATTCCAACTGATAGGAAGAATTGAATATTATTGCTGGTTGTTTTTGACATCTACCAGAAATAAGTCTGAGCAAAGAAATCCTTCTTAGCGTTCTTTAATTAGTGCTTTCCTCTCATACGCCGCTCTTTACTCAAAGATTGGCTGTCGGTCATAAGATGGTCTTTATGATCGAAAATGTGTATAGGAGGTTGAGAATACATCGACGGGCAGCACCCCAGTCAGTTTCGAGTGTCAACTTCTTTTTCTGTGGTCAACATTTTGGAGTGCTGTTTGTGTGCGCGCTATTGACGGTTAACATTCTTAGCATCCACTCGACTGCTACCAGAGCTTAATCGTCTTGTCTCGCCTCGTTTGGTTTCTCCTTGCCCTACCTGTACTCTTGTGGAAGTGTGTTGGTGTTGATCCATGCGTGCATGACTTGCGAACTTGATACATCACTTCTCCCCAAGAGATCTACCATCATCCAGAACCACCGGGTTGCTGCCACCCATGACCTAACGAACCTCTAAAACGCGCCTTGTAAGATTAATATAACGAGTCATAGCAATTGGCACTTCACATCTCGACCTTTTCTTATCACCTACTAAATACACTGCAAAGAGAAGTCAGTTTTGCCACATGGACGATAAATGTATAGCAGACCCGCGGTAATCCGACAAACATTTTGCAAGGCAGTGACCGATTTTCAAAATTATCGGACTGTAGAGTACTGCTTCTGATCCCTTGTGGTCCAGTTTTTTTTTTTGGAAAGGAGCCTTAAATGAAAATTATGAGATATACATAGACAATACATGGTTTCATAGTGTAGAATTAACACCATAAATACAATAGCCTTAACAGTTATAAAAAATAATAACCTGTTGCCGTCATCAAACGTATTCCATGACGATTTTTGAAGCATTTTAACTATCCCTTGCTAGCTATAAAGTTTATATTGTTATCTCCTTTCATGGTTAATATGGGTCCAGAAATAAGTGTATACATGATTCTTTCCTGAACCAATGGTGATGACGAATTTTTGAATATTCTCTCGGCTAACCAACAAAAATGTTAATAACGACTTTGAAAGTTTTTAAAGCAGCACATGGATCAAAATGTTGTTATATCTAATCTGCAGTGTTTTACTTCTTTATTGCATAATCTTAACATTTTAACAATCAGTTTCAGAAAACTTCCCTAAAGTCTAATCGTTAGATGAGTTCAAAAAATGTCAGTTCCCATTCAATATGCAGCAAACTCGCGGTTATCCGGCCCGGTCTAATCCGACGACCTCTATAGTCCGACATCCTAATATAAGTATAGTACATTTGCATGGTAAAGCTTCGTCAATGTAAAAAATGCAAAAGTACGTTCTATGATTGCAGTTTAAAATTTGTACACCCATAATTTCTATACTAATATTTTTCGCATACAAATGTCAATTGTAAAAGATCTCCGTTTTATTATTCATTATTCTAATTTCTTTCCGTTAATCGACTTTAGTATGCAAATTTATCGTTTCTCAAGGCCTTCTAAAGTTATGCCGCAGAAGTTATTGTTTATAGTCTGTCTAAAGTAAACAAGCAGAAAAGTGGAATAATTGCTTAACTAAACTTGAATTGTAGCAATCTACTTTTATCGTAAATTAGAATGGGGATTTTTTTTCCAAAGTCTGGATTTAAACATTAAGCTTATAAATTTTATAATTGATTATTTTTTAAATTTAAAAACTATTATTTTATTGTCGCAAATATCGACACATTTGAAATCAATTGTTGTAAGCGGTACTCCATTTAGTATCAAATTTTGATTATTTGAGCATTCCTACGGAAGCATAGACAATGGACAACAAAATAAGATATTATGTATTTGGATTTAGGCCCGATCCAGATGGGTGGCAAAGTTTACATGAGGCCATACGAGCTGCCAAGACGAACAGCCCAGAGTATCAATAAGCCTTTTTTTAGTCACTCTAAAGTTTCAGCAATGCCTGCCTATATAAGGCGAAATAGCTGTCTTTAATAAATAACGAATAACAGTTTTGAATTTCTATACACATAATCAAGTGTACTATATTCAGCCATAAATAGTCTCTAAATGAAAATCGTATCGTAAAACATTTAAGAACACAAATACGAATAAATACCAATGAAACACAAAAAGTTGTATCATATTCTCTAAATATTTTATTTAACCACAAATGTGTTCATTGTAGACCGTTAAATATATAAATGTCGACTGTTTATCGTAGATATATGCAAAAGAAGTAGTCTTCGAGCTCGCCCTCATTATATTTGCATTATAATAACATTCGGCGACAATCAAAACGAAATGTTTCGATCGCACCAAATAAAATCTTAACACCATAAGTGTCTGATATCCAATAAACGTTATAATATTAGCATAATTCGTATTTATAACCATAGTCGCGTAAGGTTTATTATATTGAACCAAATAAACGACTCTTCACGAAAATAATATATACTTAAATATTAAGCAGAAAATCGAAATCAAATCAAAAGCGCATTTAAATTGCAAGACTATAAGGATGGTCCTTATTTTTCGACTTTTAAAAAATTGTGTGGTCATCCCGTCATATGATTTTCTGCCCTAAAAGAATTAATGTGATTTTTTTTGAAAGGTGTAGAGGTTGCTATCATAAGTCAACATTTAAAGCTTCAGAAAAAAACCCTTAACTATGAATCCGGCTAATTGATCTGGTATGATTTTTAGTCTATTTTGAAGTGGAATAGTATGTAGAAAAACTCACTACTTCCCTACAGTCAACCCCCTTTTCCTTATTTTTTCCTACGGGTACGAATTGAGGTTGATCCCTGCCCAGCACCATCCTAATCACTATAATGATGCATGTGATTTTACTTGGAAATTAAAAATTCACAATGCAAAATCTTTACAATTCAAATCTATAGTTTGGAAAATGTATAGATTTTTCTTGTGATTAATAAAGTTATTCATGAACGTCAATGAGTAAATATTAATTTAAAATAATGATAACTTAGCTACTCACTTATAGAATCTATCATATCAACAAAAAAAAACATGCTATTCAAAATAACCTTATCCTTACATAACTTCGCCACATATCGAAGGCAAATGAAGAACCACCACATGAATTTTTCAATATTCGATTTAAAAATATTTTTTCAACACGTTCATTTTGCTGTTCTGTGGGGTGAGCATTTATAAATAAATAGCTCGAAAGTCAAGCTTATTTCAATATTGAGCACATGGCGAGGTGATTATGCAAATTGGATGACGTGATGATTATGATATGTTGACTATAATGTAACTACAAATTGGCTACAACTAATAGCGTATACACAGTTATCGTGCTGATATTTTAGCACTTAGACATGCATTACTTTAATTTATGAATCGGTCAGTCAGCATGCATTTTGGATATGTTTATCCCGATTGTTAAAGTCGGACAGTGTCGCCTATGTGTAATACTATTTTGGAACTAACCACATATAAAAATCCTTATTTTTTGTATAATATTAGATGTATCGAAAAGGTTTTGGTGATTGTTTAACCATGGAAAAATTAGCTTAATTTTTCACAAGTTTTTCAATTCCTCTTGAAAAATTCTTCTGGTTTTGAGTTGAAATATGTACGAATATGATTTTTGACTTCAGTTGCGTTTCAAAAGCGTTTATCCTTTAGAGCAGAGATGGGCAATCTTTTTGAACTCACTGATTACTTTTACAGGGACTATTTTTATACGGACCGTTTTTATCACAATTTAAATTCAGCTGACCACTAATTGAACTTTTGTGTTAACTATTATACATTGAAATGAGTTTTTCAGGAAATAACTATTAAGAGTCAGTCTGTTCATGAGGAAGCCACACATCTGAACGATTGATGTAGCCCAATTTTATCAGATGATTATGGAGGGATGTTCGTGGAATTTCTAACTTGTTAGCTATTTTGCGAACAGTATATCGCGGGTTTTCTTCAACCATGGCTATGATTAGATCTGTGTTCATTTGCGAAAGACACTTATGGGACAACTTAATATATCTGTAGTTATTGTTTCGTCAGGTTTCATAAATTCATAATGAATATCTCACCAAATGCACAAAAGAATCCTGTGGGTCGTCAATCCGGGCTTAAGAGTCGGAAATGATTTTTTTCTCAACGAAAACCATTGATGTTTACAACACGTTGAAATATTTTATATACAAATTATGGAAATAAATTACTCTGGATGAATCATGCTCATGTATCGTCGAGGTACCGATTATTATAACAGAATATGGTATTAAAAATTAAGCGGGAGACGTGATGATTCATCAGAATTAGGAGTATGGGCATAAAAATTCAAATTATATCAAAATAAGCGAAAATACATGAACAATGGACAAAAGAGATCTTAAGGCTTTAAAAAGGAAACAAAAATCATACTAGTTATTGTAGTAGTAAAAATATGTTTGGGAACATAACATTTTTTTAAGAGCATTTTCATAACTGATAAAGATTTCATAGAAATTAAACGATGCAAGTGTTTGGAAATTTTCTATGCACTTGAGAAAAGCAAAAGTCTAAATTTACACAGTTTAATACTAACCGTTTTATAGTCGTCATATAAAATTTTATAAGGTAATTTATTGAAAACTGTGAGCTTGCAAAGTATCACTCGTGCAATGAGTATATCTGTCATGGGCAATATAAGATGTTTACTTTATTTGGTCGTCATATTTCCTGCTATGCGTAGTTTGCCACATAATATAATACTTAATAAACAGAAGACGATATAAGCTCTTCGCCAGGCAGAATGTATGGTGGAATAACGCTGATGCAAAATGAAATGAGGGATATAACCTGAGCAGGTTGCCACCCAGATAAATATGTAGATTTTACGAGTGTTTCTTTAAATAAACAGAATTTAGATAAAGATCTTGGGTCTTGCATTTTCTTTCATTTAAATAAGGATTTTCATTTGGAGAAAATTGTCACAAAAAATAAAGTGATACAATAATTTAGTATTGAATTGAATTATAGTTATTTCAATAATAACAAGGAAATGAACTGGAACCAAATATAAATGTTTCATTATTATAAACAAAACTACGTAATCTTGGACGGGGTGTAAAACTTTTTTATATTAATGGAAAGTCATATCTTTCTGCCAAGACTTATTCTTAGTATCGAAGATATAACACGAACATTTTATTCAAAATTAGGGAGTACCCGGTATGAGTTGCAATGCCACACAACGAAAGTATTTGTATTATAGTTGTTTATTGAAGTGCTTTAATATTTTTTTAATTACGTTAAAAAACGGGTGTATGATCTTGTTTAGTAATTATTTGAGAGACATATCAAAAATTAAAATCTACTTCTTTCCCTTATTTCGGACTTATGTATGCGGATTAGTTGCCATCGTCTTGATTATGTCTCATGGGACCATCCATTGGACTGTTTGTTTGGAGATTGTTTGCATTTTCGGTTTTTGTTGCTTAGTTATTGATGCTTTAATTTGTAATTTGTAGTGTAGAGTAATGTTCCCCAAACAGTGATTCGCGGTTCAGTGCCGGCCGCAGAGAATTTCCGCCGGCCCACAAACAATATGTCAAATTTCAAGAAATTCTGTCAGTTTCCGTCTTAAAGGAATTATTTTGCAAAAGATTGATGATACTCGGCTAAATAATTCACTCCAAAACGGTCCCACGGTCCAACTCGGCCCTACTAGAACAATTTTTGGGCGATGAATGGATGACTAAACTCGCATATATGGCGGCTATATTTATTCTACTTAATGACATTAACCTTTCTCTCCAGGGGTTTTATATAAATATTTTTAAACTGAGAAATACGGTCGATATATTTACAAAGAAGCTGGTTCTTTGGGTTTGTCGTATACAAAAGGATGATTTAGAAATGTTTCCACTTTTGCGAGAATTTTTAATTGCTGCTGATGTCGATAAGAAAAGTGTTTTAAATGTAATAGATCAACACTTGAAGACACTGGTACTAAAATTGAATCACTATTACCCCGAAAATGAGGACTCTCGCAAAGAAAATATTTGGATTAATAATCCCTTCATGGAGGACATCATTTCACGTACTCTTGCGAGTAGAGAAAAAGAACAATTAATAGAGTTGCCTTCGGATGTCACTCTGATATCCAGACACAAAACAGTTTTGGATATCAGTGGAAGATTAATATCCATCTTTAAGCTAAGAAGGACGTCCTCTCGCAACTAAGGCTGTGCCATTACATGGGGATGATATTTCACCTATGCTACAGTAGCCAAGCTTTGGATACGCTAGTATCCGTTGTCCTTTCTGTTAATGGCGGAGTGTCTTCGTTTTTCGATTTTTATTGTTTCTCTCGCAATCCTGATGGCAAAGTTTTCGACGATTGCTATGGATTTGTACCAGCAAAATTGATCGTTATTTATGACTATAATCTTTTGTTAAAAAGCTGATCCACAGTGAACATGCTCGGACTGATACTGGATTGGGACTCCCCGAGAATTCCCGTCGATAGTCCGATCAGAGTCCTTGCAAATAATTTATAAGCATTATTTAGAAAGAATATATCCTTGTTTTCGTTTTGATTGCTTAAATTCATGGAATTGGCATCGGTTTTTTTGTTTATGAACTTTAACTGCAATTAAAATTATTGGGCTATGAAATTGACATATCTTTTTCTAGAATTTCATTAGGTTATCCCACTTCAATTTTTCAAACATTTACAATATTAATTTTAATGCTAAGATAAATAATCGATATTTTTAAAATTGGATACTATTTATGGCTTGCTTGTAAGTAGAGATTCTTATATCTCGAGAAATGAGAACTATCAATTTCCTCCCTAATCCAAAAATCCTACTGTAAATGTAGATCAAATTTTGTAGATTTATAGACTGCGTGAAATAGGTACTAAAAAAATATGCATATTTACAAAATTTTATTAGAAATAGTTCCCAATGGTGTCGAATCTCCGACCGATCGGTTCTGTATTCCCCTTTATTGGGCGCATCAAAAAATGGTTCTGACACTATTTAACATTTGTGAAGAACTTTCAGTTTGTAATTACATAAGTGAAAATAGTTTGGAGCTGTGTTGGTGGAGTATTAGTGGCCTAAGGTACATCCCACGAGCTTAGTTACTAGATGACCCTGATCGTGTCCCAGAAACGGCCATAACGGGCTTTTGTAACATGTGAAACTTTTCATGTAAGAATCAGTTCTTGAACAAAGTACAAGTAAGTTTTATTGCTAGCAATGATTGTATGATGCATCTATTTATAAAGGAGTTGGTCATAGAATTATTCCATCTGACCATAATATTTTTTATTGAAAACTCCATAAACGTTTTCTGGCATTTGCTCTGCTTGCTGGTTGGTTTTAATTGAATTTCTTAATGTATTATATTTTCAAAAATAAGAACTGCATTCCATTGAAGCTCCTCTTTATTGCAGCTTAGTAATAATATTAGAAGTTTAAACGTGAATTTAATCGCTTATATCTGTAATATTTTACTATCGAACTGATCATTTTAGGTAGGTCTATTTTAATTGCGTTGTATTTAGGACTTTTCTTAGCAAAGTTTGCTTTAATATAAATATAAAATGCTACTATTTGTATATTAGCAACATTTCATTTTTCCTTTTCAAAGGCGGCGATTATTCTTTCAATTAGGATTACTTTTGTGGACAACCCTGGCGGATAATTTAAATTTTTTGCACGTCCCTAGACATAGAAGTCTAGTCTCGAGACTGTGCGAGCCACGGAATAGGGCACATTTTCAGACAAAGAAATCCAGTAGTGTCAAGTCGAGAGACTGTGCGAGCTACGGAATAGGGCACATTTTCAGACAAAGAAATCCAGTAGTGTCAAGTCGAGAGACTGTGCGAGCTACAGAATAGGGCACGCCTCTAGACAAAGGAATCCAGTGGTGTCAGGTCTGAAGACCGTGCGAGTCATAGAATAGGACTGCCGAAAGGATATAAACTAGACAACATTTTAAAACTAAACTAAGTTCAAAATGGTTGTTAGTTTTTTGTTTAGTGAATTTAGAAGTTGACATTTCTCATTAGTTTGTACATTTTATGCTTGGAAGCTCAGAAGTAATTATATTTAAACCAATTGTGCAAAAATACATTGCAAAATACAAATACAGTTATTTCGTACTATTACGACTACAAATTATGACGATCTAAAGGTAAAATTTTGGATTTTTTTTTTTAAATGTTGAAAAATAAATATATTTCGACATTCTTGACATTCAGGGCATAGGGTCTATGTGTAAAATCTAGCAAAAGACTCCCTTCTCCTCAACTCACTAAAAATTGTGCCAAACATCCTATATATAGTAGAAATTGAATTTCCCTGGGTCTATTTTTCGAGGCTGCTGTATTATTTTTTTTTATTAACAATACTAATTTGTCGAGGTTTCTTTTGAAACTTTATTAAATACAGAGTAACATTATTTTAATATCAAATGCCAAGATTTGTGCATGACACATGCTCTTGTCATCAGAGATGAATTGCATGGCTGTAATACAACGAAGATTACAAAAGATGATTTGTTATTCGTTCTACAATTTAAGCTTGGATATTTACAATATCATGCATTTTTTTAAATTGTGTTATAACTTGCAATGTCACATAGGAAAAGTTCGAGTTCTTTAATTTTGCTACAATTGAGGCTATGAATATTTCACATGAGCTTTTTTTGATATGTTGGCGAGTCATACATATTTTTCAAGTCATTTTACTTCATCTGATTGTAATCGAAGTGCATTTATTTTATGCACAAACCGCACACAAAGGCAGAACGAATCGTATTCTAATAACAAATACCAAAAATCTCCTCCATAAATCCTTCAAAATGTCCATTGAAAAAATTGGATGCGGTCTCGACGCTCGTTCAATCAGACCACAAAGGTTAAAATGAATACGAACAATATTTTCATGTAAAAGCTCTTTTGCTGTATTTTTTTCAGTTATTTTTGTCAGACAAAGGCAAGTCGTAAAATTTCATGATTCGTGGTATCGATCCTTTGATTTAAATACTATGAGGTTCGCAACATTCAAGCATAATTATTAAAAATTAGCCTTATTTCTTTTGTGTGTAATTTAAAAAAAAGACATCGATTTTTTGTGTTAATCGAAGATTGTGAAGTTATCTGTTGAGGTTTCGCCTATGACAGCGATTCTTAAACATATGTAGTCCACGGACCTTCTCTTCAACGAGCCCTAGGTCATAGGTTCCTAACTTTTTTCGGATGGCGACCCCTTTTTATAAAAGCCATGTGACCCGTGACACCGATGCATTATAGTTTTGAGTGTTATTTTATTTTAAATTATGTTTAATAATTAATTTAATGCAAAAACTGAAATTGCATGTTATTAACCAGCCTTAAAATTCAAGGGTGAGTTTTTGTCAATGGCAAATTCTACATTTAATTTCTTTCTTCATTTTATTTTTAAACAAAGAAGAGTTAAAAATTGACTTTCACAGAGACACTGTGAAATGGAACTAAAACTCGAAAGGCAAACATCCTCACATTTGGGTGTAAATGATTCATACAACACCAAAATTTTGTGAGCATTTTATATTAAACAAGTCATATGCCGAGGAATCATTCCGCAAGTCCGAGAATTCATCTTGTAATTTATCGGAAATGTTGACTAAATTAAAGGAAGCAAAGAATGAATTTCGTATCAATGTGGTTTCTTCTTTTTTTCAGCTCAGGGAAGAAACGCTGAAGTTCGTTTTCAAGGTATTCCACATGCCCAGCCCTTCTTCAAATTTTCATTTATTTCACCTTCACATGAATCTACTACACAGCAAAGTTTCTCAAATATGGCAATGTGTCCAAGATTGATTTTCCTTAGCCAGTTTTGCATCTTGGATTTGCCCCGAGATAATCGTGAAATTCGATAATATTGGTTTCGTTTCCCTGAAGTTTCAGGTTAAGCCTATTTTGCTGTTATAATATATCTGCTAGATATGCTACTATTTTCAACCAAGCTTTGTCATTAAAGTATACCAAAAAGTCATGTTGTACTTCCAGGAACAACTTGATTTCATCTTTCAATTTAAAGACATGATTTACAACATTTCCTTTCAACAACCAATGTACTGCAGTGTAGATAAGAAAAACTCGTGATTAGAATTCATATCTTTGCACAATTTTCAATATCTTTAACATGCAGGGTTTTATGAGCTTTTCTCCAATTGTATGAGGTGACTTCCAATGCGACTTGATATGATAATTTCAGCAATGCTATGCTCACTTGCTGAAAACTTCCTATTTGATCAAGTTTCTGATGTTTGCAATTAGTTTAATGCCGACGAAAGAATTTTGAAGGTTTCATAGGCTCATGATTGAGAACAACTTTGTTTTCTCTATTCCTAATTAGTAATGTCAATTTTTTCTTATCAAAATAAAAATTGCATTATGGTGAATATTGTTTGTGACCCCAACTGCAGGGTTCCAACTTCAGGGTCGCGACCCATAAGTTGGGAGCCCGTGCCCTAGGCATTTTACGTCTTCAAATTCGACCCTCGATATGCGCGGTGTCCTATTATGATTTCACTATTACACGACATATAGGCAGAGAACGTCCTAGTTTTTCAATTGAATGTTGGTATTTTAACCACGATTTCTACATACCGTGGACCTAAGCCCAAGAACCGCTGGGCTAAAAGATAAGTCTGGAGTTGCTCAATCCATTTACGACTGTTCCTTGTTCACACCTTTCGAGGCTGTCGCCGAATCATACATCTCAATAAGCCGTCCTTCCGAGAGCAGGCTTTATTACTCCTGTCCGACGATAGATGCGTTATAACGGTGCTTCGGCGTATATTTCAATCTCATTGTCTGGTCAATGTTTTGTAAATGAACTTTTGTGAGTCGCGTGAAATGCGGTCAAGAAATAGGGTCGGATTTCAATACATGAGTCAAATCGTTCAGCGCGTCTCTCTTTGTTCCATAATATGGTCCGTAACGTCGATGTGATATAAGATAATGTAATATGGAGACTCTTGTCCGGATGCTATCAACATGCGATCCGGTGTTGGAGTCTGTGATTGATGTGCACACAGTTTCTTCTAACAAAGGAAAAGATTCTGAATCGATCCGCGATCGGTCGTGCCATTTCGATTCTACTAAGAAGCGCAGACTCCGAACTGGTCTGGTTCTAAATCCGTTTCAAGGTCATCTCCGTCTTCAGACGACGCGCTCAACATCGACAGAGATATCATTGTTGTTCTTCAATCAGACTAACGGTCGTCAAAGAAGAACCCTTCTGACAATATCTGGAAACTTTCATCGAAAAACATGTTGCAAAAAATCTTTATCAATCTAAACAATTTATCACTAATCGTCATGGAACAAAAATTATTAGATATATACATAGAATCGACCCATTATTTTATAGAGCAGCAAAATGATACACAAAAGTATCCTATTTACTTGCTATAATTTTTTTTCAATTTTTGAACGTTTTCCAAAGAGCATCCCGAAGGTGTTCATTAAGATTAAGAGATTATGGAGGGCATTTAATGAAAGACGTATCTTGTGATCGAATCATTATCTTACCAAGTTTAAGACGCTTTTAAATGTAATTTTAAACACATCAAATCAACAACTAATTAATTGTTTCGTTAATCAAAATCATATTTACAACCCGATAACAAACGACTAGCAAGTTGACATCATGATTTACAGGGGGTGTAGAGCTTTATTTTTTGAACTCGTTGAAATAAGGGATAGAAAGCCTGTTTTTAATATTAAATTCTACAATTAACATTTGCCATTCGACAACATTAAAAAAATACGGGGATTCGTATCGCACATATGTTGTTTTAACTGATGTACGAAAAAGTATTTTAATTGACATCCCATTTAATCGTTTTGTGGTCCATAAAGAGGAAGACTCAGGAGAAACTGTCAATTACTTTTATTGTGCCCCAATTTGAACTCATACAAAAAGCTAGAGGATTTTGTTGATGCCATTCTGTTGAAAGTCATTGAAAACACACACAAACTCACAAACATTGGTTGTGCTAATATAAAAACCTCCTTGGATATACGCCCAATAACTTACCAAAGTTTCATCTTAATCGGATGAATGGTATAGGAATGTATACCTTGCAAACAAACTAATAAATTAACTTAAAAACAAACAGATATTCATTTTTATATATATATATTTGTTTATGCGAAAATAATTCGTTTCTGTGATACGTTGAGTTCTTTCTGTGACTTGTCGGCACCTCACCGCCGGGGCTGCGCCCTCCGACAGGGCCCCCTCCATCAGTAAGACCGTTTCATCTTGTCCTAACGAAAATTACACGCGAAACATTATAATATAATGCTAAATTTTATTACATCTCATCCTTCGTTATCGCCTAAACACGCGGCTTATGGCAAACATCGAAATTCAAAGAAATGCATTTTTTGTGCCTTTCTTTTCTCTACCTCCAGTGGGCCGTTCCCAATCGACGCTTAACTGTAATAAAATTAAGGACTTAAAAACCTTTCAATAATTGTCAAAGCTTAACATTCAGTCTTCTCCCGATAGTCGGAGGTAAAACGACTCGGCGCTCGATACGCTTTGCGAAAATAATTCGTTTCTGTGATACGTTGAGTTCTTTCTGTGACTTGTCGGCACCCTCAACGCCGGGGACCCCCCCCCCCCCTGCACTCTCCCCCGCGCAAGTTCATTCGTTCGCTCTGACGAAACGCCGACTACACTTGTATATAAAATTCGCGAGTGACGCCGAAAAACATTGTTTTTACGACTTCTGCACAAAAAATGGAACATCTTCACCGCGTCACTTGAGAGGAACTACAACAAGGATAATAACGCAAGTAAGATCATAATAATCCAAGCTTCCAAGGTAAGTGAATTAACAAATACTCGCACACATCCGCCTCCTACTATCACATAAACGCGGGAACACTGGGAGCAAAATGCTTTTTCGACTGCTCCCATAATACAATCTTGACTATAAAACTATTTGATATGGACCTGACTATTTGATATTACTTGATACCTGACTTTAACCTATTCGTTTCAGCTATGTCTATATATTTGTTTCCAGTTACTCCCAGTCTGACCGATTAAATATTATTTGATTGTGCCCGGTAGACACTAAACGTCAAAGTTCGAATACTGTGATGCGACATAACTACCCCTTGCTAATACAATTTGACTAATACTTTTGCGGCCTAACCACATTTGACTACTCCTAACTATTATACTTATACGATTTTATGTATTTTAACTATTGGCCACTTGACTAGTACCTTTTTACAGAGTAGATACTTAAATACTCTTCTAACAGCAAGCTGATACCCAGTTTATATACTATTCATTGCTTTTTATACGAATCTTAACTTGCATGTCGCTCGTTGTCTCTTGCATGATCTTCCCTACTTAGCAGTATGGAACTCGAGGAACCTCACCGGTTCGGATCCGAGAGGCTCTAGGAACGGAGCAGGAACAAGAAGAACACCAAGAAGATGGCCTCGAGGAGATGCATTTGATGATCTTTACTTTGCAACGAAAAACAACATTGTCTTCCGTTGACTTCTATATCGTTTTGTAATCGCCGAACTGAGAGGGGCAACCTGAAAAAATGGCGAAACCACTCAGTTTCGAATTCGCTCGGGTAAGTTGTACGGTGACGGGGAGACACCCTCAGTTGGTGTAGGAGCGAATCCGAGATGCACTTAAGCGTCACGTATGTCTTCACCCTACCCCGGCAGCGCCCTAGCGAGGAAAGGGGGGACTGGACTCCTTGTACTCCAGAAAGCCCTTTCCAGTAGAGTCAAAAAGGTCGTCTAGAGTAGTTTTCCCACCACCTCCCTATGAAAACTACGCAGTCTTTACAAACTCCCCAAACTCCTTATCGAGACGTTCGCGAAAGTGTTCGTCAATACGTTCACTCAGGATACCCGTTGGGTGAGCGTTCAAAATAAAACTCGGTGGTAATGCTACCTTCAATATCGAGCGAATGAGGAGGTGAATGTATGATACAGATGAAATGGATGTAACCCCTTTCCTATGAATGGATATTGAAGAGGCCCATAGTTCTGTAGTGGACTGTTAGTGGCTGCGCTATGATGATGATGATGTGATATTATTGAATACTCATTAAGAAATTCTCCAGCAAATGAATTTAGCATGGGAGTGAATCAAATGGCTATAAATGTTAAGATTATTATCATTATTTAATTGAGACATTATAAATATTAATTGCAATATATTATGGAGACAAATTTTCGCATCGAAATAGCTTTAATCTCGATCGCATCTGTAAAAATTCATTTCGTTATTATTACATTCATTAAGCTCCTATTGAATAAAACGAGTTTTGAAGAATGCGCACATTGAAATACGTACCATTCCCAACAGTATTCTTTACAGACGTGATGCCTTTCAGCAACAGTGACAGTTATTGAAAGTGACGTTGGGTATAATAAACTGAAATTATTCGAGTGTATTATTAATGGAACAATGGTCAATATATTTTATGTAAATACTTCGATGTTGGATGCAAATAGTCCCGATTTATGGATGGAAATATTAAATGACATGATGTTGGTATAGTGGACTAGCTTCTACGCTCTTATTATAAATATTTTAAGGATCTAGATTATGAAAGGATTGCCGATAGATCATCTCGATTCAGTTTTATCCCGATTTTCTAACTGTTAAAAGGTAAATATTGAGATAACCTTCGCCTAATTTAGCCATATGTGAAAGGCAAAGAGAAACAACTATATAAAAATTGTCTATCCCTGAGAAAACCTCCTATGGAAGTCTCTTACGCTCGATAGCTGGTATGGCATTTTAAGAAGAAGAGATATTAAATGAATGCTGCTTTTGAACCATCCAGAATGAAACATGAAACAAGCAGGTACATAAAATATCTATATTTGGATTTGAAAATCTTCAGACAAGGTCAATGAGTATAAAAATAAGAACCAGAATCTTAAAGTTTGGTTTTATTGCGTCCACAATATCGACATACGCTAATCGTAAAAATTTGATACACCCTAGTCAGTGACAAATGCGTTTTAAGGTCATGAAGGTCTTCCTTGCAGAAACCCTTTTCTTAAAGAAGCTCGTTTTTTTCCAAAATTTTATATCAAGTATCAAATTTTATATCCAACGTATGGCGAGATACTTGTTGATATCGCAAATAGATGTGTAGCTAGTATTCTTGTTGGATGATGTAAAGAATTACTCGAGAAAGAAGCAGTTTTAATATTTTTCTTCGACCCATTTAACGATTTTGATTGTCTCAGAATGAAATGCATTTAAAAAATATTTTGAATCATCCCAAATTTAAATTACACCTTCATTGTAAAATGCGAATATAATACAATTTTATTGTTATTATTAATAAACCTTTATTCAGAAAAAAATGGTAAAATGGTGTATCAATATACACATTTACTATCCTTATCCTAATTAAAAATAACAATAAATTTTACATACTATAAGTTTATTTATTCAATAGGGGGACAAATAGGAAATCAGTGTTTTGTATATTAATAATTTATTGAAGACCGAAAGAGCACTGCATCGACGAAAAATGGAATGCAGCGCCCCTATGGCTGTTAATCCGCGAGCTCGAGTCTCCGAGACATAAGTTCCCTAACTCAGTCTTCTACTCTCCAACCTACAAGTATTTTACTTGGGGTTTCCGGGGACCCGACAACTAATGGATCAATTTGACGATGTTTATGTTTTACTTAGTACAGAAAGTAAGCGTAATCGGACTGGAAAATCGGGCGTTAATATATTGGGTCACTGGGGTTCTATATAACTTTCACCCTCACAAATGCATTAAATATTTTTGTCAACTGAATAATAATTAAAAATGGAAGATTTTTAATAACTGTCTATTACGTAAAAACCGGAAGATTTCTTGCTTTTAAGTTTTCTACTTATTTTTAAAGTTGGATGCTATCAGTTTGAATCGATGTGAATATAATTTTAAATACGAATGATAATTTATGCAGATCTATTTTATTTCGAGAATCGATAAATGTTTATATCCAATTTTTAGCCCGAAAAAGTAAACAGTGTCGAATATGCACTTTTTTATCTGACATTTTAAAAATTCGCAAGGACTTTGTATAACTCGATCGTTAGCCGAAAAAAAAAATGGAAGAAACCCTTCTTTATGCAATACAAAGCGCAGATGTTAACACAGTTGGTTAAAAATTATATATAATATTCTATGTAAAAATACGATATTTCTTATGCATCAACCTAAAAAAGAAAGCAGCACTAAGGCAACGCCGGTCACAGTGATTGTTCAATGACAGCTTGGAAGTTTTATTCATCATGCTGGAAGCTTTATTCATATTATATCTTCCTTGGTTCGCTATGGGTTGTTGGATCTTACATTAACGAGTTGCGTACGCATTGTGTTCAGAATATATAAAAGGAAATATGATTTGTGACACAAGGAGTCCTTAGCATCTTTGGATTTTACGCCAATTATCCTTGGAGTATAAAACCCACGCTATTGACTCTTGGTTTTAACGCGATTCAGCATTCAGATCATTTTCTTGACTGACTTCATTTCTTTATAAAGCAAATTTTATGTGCTTCAGAATAAAACATTTTATTTAAAGGATGAGTTATTTTTTTTAATGAATAAGAAGCTCCATTTTTTTAAAAATTGTTTATAATATAAAATGGCAAAAGAAAACTCGTTACATTAATATTGGTTTACAAGCTGACGACGGAGGCTTATACGAATGGTACTCAATCGGAAGATTTATCCAATAAATGTACATTGTATGACTTTTATCCTTGGATGAGCTCTTTTCAAAAGATTCGTACTAAAATAAAAGCGAAAAAATAAATTCAAATGAGTACTGCCGAAATCGTAAAATAATGCAAATTTCACAGTTTATGTGCAGCAAGTGCCAAGTTAAAAGTACGTGTACATGGAAAAAGGTTGTATATCGCGAAGTCGGTTTTTATTGCAAATACCAACTAAGAGTTAAATCGATGTTATTTAATGTGATGCAACAAAGAAATGCATAAAATATTTTTCTTTTCTGTCTCAATGGATGTTGGAGCTTATATCAAAAGCAGAAATGTTCAATGCAGTATTTTATTTAATATTATTTCTTTAAAATAAATAAACTCACTCCTAACATAGGAATGATTCGGATTCAAATCCAGACTGTAGAAAAATTGTTCATCCTACCAAAGCATTTGGGAAATCGTAAGTATATAATTCGATCAACCGTTTAAATTTCAATTCCAATAATTTTATCATAACATAAGCATAAGTCTTAGATATCTTTTATAGGTATATATAATGGCGTATCGTAAGTGGCGGTATTTTAAATTTAGTTACCAGGAAAAGTCATCAATTTTGGTATATTTATAAGTAAATCTTGGAAAAATTCATATTATGTGTAAAAAATATACATAAAAACCTCAGCAAACAACATCTAACACTTAAGACATATCGCTCTTAATTAATCCAATAGTACATATGAATCAAAATACATACTTGATTCATTCATAATTCATATTTACTTAAATACTACATCTTTGTTTCTGAGAAAACAAAAATAGCAGATAGCTTTGTGCATTTGTGCTCATTACATCTGGAAAAACCGAGGAAATTCCTACAGAATTATAGTGTTAGATTTTATACTTTCCAAATGCACAAAAACCTTGTTGAAATTACGATCGATTTCACATCAAGCTCACAGTAAAGGTTTTATTAGGGTTCTAGATATGACAAAAAATATTAATGTCTTACTTTCAAACTCGTCTTATCTTTGTTTAAGAAACGAAATATACGTCCTAAATTTATTACATTTCGCCATAAAAATATCCATATTTTTTCAGAAAGTTGAAAGATCTTAATAGCTTATCTGAAAATAGCTTTTTCGACAAATTGTATGTATATGTTATGACGGTTGAAAAATTTTTTAGAACACGTTTTTATTAAATATTGTAGATTGTTTGTCGGCCATTTTTTTGTAGTTTTTGTAGTTTACTACAAAACTATGAAAAGTAGGATATTAACGCTTTTCGCTCGTATGTCGCCTAAATTATATCTTTAGAAACATAGAACTTCGCGCCTATATATAAGTATTTTACTTGAAAATGTGAGAGTGAAAAGGATTTAATAAATTTAAAATGTTTATCATATTGCTAGTTGTTTTATTTCAATTACACACTAAGATAATAATATTTATATGGAATACTTTACTCTTTTACATAATTTTTTTTATCAAAATTAATCAAGATTTTTCGAAAAATTTGAGAAATTAAATCGAGAACTGTCATTTCTCGAGAATTTATCGAGAAATCAGAATCTACTTATGAACTTAGTATGTATTGTGTAAATTTACATCTCACTTTTGTAAATAATAGTTACTCATCAATAGAGAGTTTCATGATGGACTTTTCTTAAATAATTATATTCCATACATCCTAAATTTGTCAGTTATTAGATGTTGAGTTCACTGTGTCCTGATGAAGTCCAGTTATTAGATGAAGTTGGACGGGCGTCGAACAAAAATACTCTCGTCTTAGACAACGCATTAAACACGAGAGAAAGATGTAGCCGCGGGAAGGACGTCCTCCCGCAGTCAAGGCTATCCGACGACTCCTTTGGCAACGATGCACGCGTAAGAAGCGATCGGTGTCGTTCCTTCAGATGCAATGTGCCTGCGCCACAGAAGATGATGCTGTTAATTTGACATATTGCGCCCAAAGAAAGACGCATAATATCGGTGTTCATCTGGCGAATTAAATCGAATTATTAATTAATAGCGAATTAAATTTAAAAATAAATAATTTCATCTCATTTTCCATCCATTTTACGACTCGAATTTGGCCCATCACTAACAATTTTCATTATTCAAATGCATTCTTGTCGCTTTTAGACAGTAGTCTGTTTCGCTATGCCGCTAAAAGAGGGAAAACCTTCTGAATAGAGAGTTAGCTTATTGAATTGAATTTGTATCATATTTTTATTAATTCCGTTAAGTGATATTTCATATAAAGAGCGCCCGGTATTCTGTTTAACGAAAAATATAGATTCTATTTGCCATGCATTTACATTAGTTTGGTCCTAATTTGAGTAAAAAAAATTTTTTTTCGAATATTTGATCGGTCAATATTTTCCACCCTAAAAAGCTCAGCAATATAAATCACTACTCGCATAGAATGGACCATTTTATTTGCAGCCTTAAAATCAGTGTCCTCCTCCTAAGGATAACATATTTATTCAAAAATTGTGATGTATGTGGAAAATTTGAAAAAAGTTGCTAGTCTCAAAGTCTTCTATACTTTTTTCAGTATTTTCAGTTCGACACCAATGCTTTATCTTTTAGGGTAATCCTCTACATCTTCGATTCTTAGCGTATCTGCTATATCTTTCTATCTTGAACTTTTGACGAAAGGTGTTTTAATTATTGTAAGTCATTTCTCAATGCTGAATATCCAATAGAAGATTAAAATCAGTATTTTGTATATATTATAACTGTGAAAATATATATATCGTTTACTATCTTCTCTTCCTTTTTCGTCGGTTTAAACTGATGTTTAAATAGAAAAATCTTCAAGTTATATATAGCTTTAGCCATCCATTAAGCACAGTGAAGCAAGCCTCCTAAATTAAACTCTTTTTTCAGAAATTCCTCTTAAGTAAATGATGGAAAGATTCAGCAGTTCTTTATAGTAATTTCGAGGTTGATATACTTGAAGTTGTTTTAGAGTAAAATAAATCCTCTCTCCAGCAACGTTTTATAATCACTTTAATCCATTTTGATCCCGTTATTCTTAAACCTTTTAAACAATTGGATATCAGGAGCTCTAGATAGATCGAGTGATTGACTTACTCATCGGTTAGTCGATAAGACAAATATTGGATTTATTTCTAGTTAATAAATTCCCGCCACTGCTTGTGGATACCATGATAAGTTGAAACAAGTACGAATAATTGGGAAAACAAAAATGCGTGTTATCGCTAATGATTGAGATGCGGGACAAGGCTCAACCTCAATACGTACCCGCAGGAAAGAATTAGGAAAGGGGGAAGAGGAGAATTGACTGCAGTGAAGTAGTGAGTCTTTTTGCATGCTATTCCACTTCAAAATAGACTAATAAACACAACAGAATCAATAAACCGAATTAATAGTTAAGTAGCCATACAATGATTTTTATACCGACCTCTAAAACCTTTTTAAAAAATTAAAAACACGTATTCATTTTTTTATGGCAGAAAATTATATGACGGGATGACCACCCATTTTTTTTAAAGTCAAAAAATAAGGACCGCCCTAATATACATTCTAGGCATTATCCAATAGTTGTTCTTGAACCTTATGTTGAAAATATGGCTGAAATTCAGAATATTTCTAGTAAGAATTAGATACCCCTGCTTGCAGGATTGCGAGGTCCGCTCTCAAGGACTCTTAAGGTCGCCAATGCCACTGACCGTCCGCCTCTCTCTCACTCTTCGACAAACTGGAGCCTCTTGGTAATGCATAAAAAACAAAAAAAATGAAGCGAATCGTTTTAAAAATGGTACAAATGCCACTTGGAAATACCGCATGTGTCCACACACACATTGGGAACCTTGCAGAAAAAATCAACTGAACCAGGAAGCGAATAGAATATTGGTTAATTAAACTGAACTTCATAAAGAAGAAAAAAATCATATGTTGCTGGACCTACTGGATACTTGCTGGATTAGTAGATACTTCTCTGGTATGGAGGAAACCAAAAAAAATCGATATTAAAGGCATTTTTTGCTAATTGAGATAAATGCACCTCCTTTCTTATGGCATCCATTACTCAGGAAAGAATCTGTAAGTTTTCAATTTCTATACAACGTATGCATTTGCCTTGTTTAGTGTCGCTAACAATATTGCACACCGCAAAACAGGTTTAACGCCAGAGCACAACGGCTGCAAGGTTTTATCATGCAAATGTGTAAGTTAACATCCAGATAATAAGGGTTAAAATATCGGGCCGAGACATAAACGATGACTTAATTGATCTAATTTCAAACGACTCACTCAAATTTGAAGCTGTTTGCATATCAATATTATATAACACATATGCCGAAAACGTGGAATGGCCATAAATGACGAAATCGCATGTCCCGAATGCCGATGACACATTTATCTTTTTTTTTTTTTGGAGATTTAAAGTCGACAAACGTTGAAATTGACAAAAACAACAGTCATATTGATGGCTGATCTGAAAATATGTATTTAGTGATATTAATTATTTTCAGTTTGGTATGACATGAAATCATCAGAAGACTAAATCATTGATTTTGTCAAAAACGAGTTTTTTAAATAGAAAATTTACACTATATTTATTTCGTGCTATTCAGCAAGACTATATATAAAAGAGACGATGAAAAATTGCGGAATTAGTTTTATTGCAGCAGGGCTAGATATTTTTTTCATAGGATTTGTACAGAATATCGCGCTTTTCTTCATGTTCCGTAAGAAAATTTTAATCCTTTCGCGCCATGTAATATTATATCATATGTCTCATGTTGACCTGCATTTTTACCTATGTAATAAGAAATTCTTTCGCATCATATGGTTGGAAAAATCTACATTTGGTATGATATTTTTTCTTTTACCCGTGCTGTAGAAAATGTTTTTGCACCATATGTCTCTAAAAACCAGATGGTGGATCTGTGATCCGGGAAATGTATATCTTTGTAAAGGTATCCTGTATACTGAAAAAGAAGAAGGAGGCCAGAGAACAATTAACTTAGGTGAAAAGTGCTAATGGAATTAACGGTCCATTGAAGGGTTTTACAATGATTAGAAATTAGAAAAAAAATTCCGTAAAGAAATTTTAATCCTTTCATCCATCATATGTTTGGAAAAACCTATATTTTTGTTTTATCTGAGCTGCAGAAAATGTTTTTGAACCATATAATATATCTGTAAAAACCAGATTAGTATATTTTTTACGATAGTTTGTTTACCTATTTCGTTGATAACATGACTTTCCATGAATAAAAGGGCTAAAGTTTAATTTTGACAAATGTTAATTTTCCCATTAATAAAAATTAATTTAAAATATGAAAAAGGCATATGAAAAATTTGACTTTGCAACGTTAATAGCACTGTCTTCCGTCAACTTCTATATCGTTTTGAAATCGCTGAACTGAGAGGGTCAACCTGAAATAGGAAACCACTCAGTCTTGAATTCGCTCGAGTAAGTTGTAGGAGGACGGGGAGATACTCTCAATTGGTACAGGAGCGAATCCAAGATGCATTTAAGCGTCACGTATAACTTCACTCTAGCCCGGCAACGTCCTAGCGAGGAAAGGAGGGACTGGACTCTTTGCACTCCAGAAAGTCCTTTCTAGTAGAATCAAAAAGGTGGTCTAGAGTAGTTTTTCACTGTCTTCCGAAGAAAACTACTCAGTCTTTACAAACCTCCCACATTCCCTATAGAGACGGTTGCGAAAGCGTTCGTCAATACATTCATTCAGGATACCCGCTGGGTGAACGTTCGAAATGAAATTCGGTAGTATGCTACCTTCAATATCGAGCGAATAAAGAGGTGAACGTATGATACAGACGAGATGGGTGTAACTCCTTTCTGTGAATGGATATTGAAGAGATCCATAGTTCTGCAGTGGATTGTTTGTGGCTGCACTATGATGATGATGATAACATAACGTAATACGTAATAATACTAATTAGAATAGTGTTTTAAAACACATTCTGATTAATACACCCTTAAATAGATTCAGTTATATAGCAATGATCATTCAATGGCAGCCCTGATGACCTCTGAATGGATTAACCAATATGTGACCCTAGCATAATAGTTTTAGGTAATAGAAAATATGTTTCTGTGATGAAAAATAAAAAATCACTGTTGAGCCACTGGCGCTTAAATGGTTAAAGTTTGTCAATTAAATGGTGGTCGACGTCTGGAGTCAGACATGATACAGAAAGATTAATATCAAGAGCCTTGTGGAATTTGATATTGACATTTCAGATTTACATTTTTGATTTTTCTCAGTTAATTATATTCAGAATGTTGTCAGTGAATTTCATTCAGCCTGACACGATCGTATTGTCACATAATAAGAATATCGATTTAATTATTCGAACATCCGCTTCGTAGGCAATTTTGGGGTCAAAATCTGCACGTTAAGTGGATGTTACCTGTTTATAGATGTATATTAATCTTGACACTGGTTATGTCATTGCACATTGTGGCCCCTCTTCGGACCCCAGCCTTACAAAACCTGATTTTTTTCGCGAGATCCATCGATTAATTCCAATCCATTCCTCGTTCATTGAACTGCTCGTTCTGATTATTATTATTGCACATCCTCATGAATTTCATAATGATTAGAGTTGTTTTTTCGTCGGCAATCAGGCAAATTTTTACCATGACCTCCGACGCTATAAATGTGGCTTATTGCATTTATTATCGAAAATGAATCTCAAAACTGGATTTCGATACTCAATGCGTGTATGATTTGTTTGTTTTTTTTTTCTCCATATAATCGCCATTACAATAGATATTATAGCCATAACTTCTTAACTGAATATTATAATTTATTGGGGGCCGAAAGAGCACTGTATCAACGAAAAATTAAGTCCAGCGCCCCCCATAGCTACCACCCTACGGGCTCGAGTGCCAAATACCTACGCTCCTCATTTTAGTTTTTTGTCCAAGTCACCCCCGAGTAATAGATTGTCCCGTTAGGAATGTCGAGTTAAATTCAAACAAAAACATTATTAATTAATTTCATTGATACAAACAGTATGCCAAATTTCAAGAAATTCAGTTAGTTTCCTTCTTAAAGGAAAGGTTCTGCAAAGGAGTGATGATATTCAGCTAAATGACTCATTTAAAAACGATCCCAGAGTTAACTTCGGCCCTACTAGAACATTTTTTGGATGAGGAATGGATGAGTAAGCTCGCATATGCCGTGGACATATTTAGTCTTTTTAATGACCTTAACCTTTCTCTTCATGGGCTTTCTTTAAAAAGAAGCTGGTTCTTTGGGATTGTCGCCTACAAGAGGAGGATTTAAAAATGTTTTTACTCTCGCGAGAATTTTAATTGCTGATGACGTCGATAAGAAAGGTGTTTTAAATGTAATAAGTCAACACTTGAAGACACTGATATTAAAATTTAATCCCTATTACATCGAAAAAATCTTTAGATTATTAATCCCTTCGTGGAGGACATCGTTTCATGTACTCTTACGAGTAGAGAAAAATAACTATTAATAGAGTTGCCTTCGGATGTCACTCTGATATCCATATACAAAACATTAACATTGCCTCAGTTTTAAACAGCAGTAGAAGATGAATATCCATCTTTAAGCCGTAAAGTCATCTGTTATAATATAAGATTAAAAAAATATTACAGAAAATCCCATTTTTATTTCAGTATTATTGGTCCGCGTTTTTCTTGTTATTATTGTATTTAAACAATCGTTGGAAATGTTTGAAACCCACTTATGCATGAGGTATATGAAAGTACGAAATTTTATTATACTTAAGAATAATAGTACTTATCTACCATATTTCATTTAAAGATCATGATATTTCAAGAAACAATTCTCTATGGTCAACATTAGAGTTTTATTGAGCTAGATATATTTGCGAACTCTTTAATGTCCTCATCTTACTAAACATATGCGTTTTATTGCGTGATAATATGGACTCTTTATATGCGAATCGGGTTATTGAAAAGCTTTAGCATGGTCATATTCCAAGCAATATACATTATCCTTTAGAATGTTGATTTCTCCTTTGCAAAACGAAATATGTGTATGTCCGGACACAAAATTCCACCGTAATAATGAATAGTTATTTATAAAATTGATGATATAATCGGGTATGGTAAAAAATTAGACGTTATTTAGTCCTTGATGTTGTGTGCCATGAATAAAGACTTCAAAATATTTCAATGCAATGACAATAACAGAAAATATTATTTCCAGTTTTTTAAAGCCAATAAAGAGCATTTATTATCAAGATGCAGTAATCATCAAAGCTCATCAAGATAGACCTCTCTTTTGTCCGGTGCATACGAGGCTAGTTTTCAATCTAGTAGATCAAGCAAGTGCTGGTAAGCTGGCAGGCTTGGTATCTCTAGTTTATTAGTTGATATTATCAATTTTCATACAATTTAAGGTATTATTTGTATTTTACGAATCTGAGCTTATAATCCGACATAATCGAACAAATGCTATTCTGCATAAATGTAAGTCTTAATAAATACTCTCTTATTCTTATGGTAGATTCACAATTTTTTTTTTTTAGCACTAGCAAAATATTTGAAACGGAAAAGTATTGATCTTTTGCTGTCCTTAGAAAAAATCATATTTTGTAATTACACTCAACCCTTTTATAGCGTCGAGATAGGGACCTATACAAAATTTGTACATGTTTATTAATATATAAAGGGTGTTTTGCATATGAACCGACAAAAGTTTCTTCAAGAAAGAAATAGGCATACACCTATTTCTGGCGTTGTTTTACAAGTAGATAACAAAAATGAAGACCTTTAATTATCTACGTATATCTCAACATTTTCATATTTTTTCGGATTACAAGTACTTCTTTCCAAAAAGTTCTGAATTACATGGGGTCGGTGGCAGTACTCTATAGGTCGACAAATTGGACAATCCGACACTGCATTGCAAAAAGTTTGTCGGATTACCGTGGATCTGCAGTTTAAGCCTTTGTGAAATGATGTAACTTTAATCGAATTGCTTTAGATGCTCAATAATTCGCCTCCAATATGGCTGCAGCCTAATGTTCGATTGCATGTTGAATAACATCTAATTTATGGCAGTAAGGATGCTCACATGTTGCCGGATTCATATCATCCTGAAACGTGTATTTTCTGTATGTTATTATGTCTTCAAAATGCAAATTTTGGAGTTCCAAAAAATAAATATGCAATTTGCGTAAGTGCGCAGACGCTGATAAAATCTTTCACATAACACACCCTGAAGAATTTTTCTTCGTGTTTTTATTGCGATTTTCGAAATTTGTTACTGTGGCATATTATATTGAATTTTACGTGTTTAATGTCGTCACATTTATTAACGCCAGAATTACATATCGATAAATTAAGACTTTTGAAAAATTTGCAGGCAGTTCGGAATTGCCACGATTCGAGCACACCGAAGAACGGCATAAGCACGTTGGAAGCGTTCACCATGCACTCAAAAAATCGAGATAAATAGCCTTAGATCGACAAAATATAGAGCAAAGTAATGCCATAAAGCATGGTGAAAGGTTTATTTGTCGGCCGGTAGTGTCTGAATTATTTTTGAAGCTGGCGGTTCGCTAGATCAGTGAACCGACTACTGGTTTAGTGACTTATCAATCCGGATTGTGAACGGGCGTCAGGCAATTGTAAAGTCTGGCTTCGAACAACTCTGATCATTTATAGTCTGTATTTAATAGCTAAAAGACTTCTTTGTATTGCACTTTAAGCTTACAAAATGAACTATGTGCTCATCTTATAATGCAGAACGTGTTTTTGCGTGTGTTTTATACGGTCAGAGCGCAGCTTCCTAAACACACTAACGCAAAAGAGTCATAGCATCGTGCTTTTCCAATCAAAAATTATATATAGCAATCAAAAAAAGATAATAAAATAATATTAGCGACAAAAATATGAAGGTTTAGGATCGCCCACAAATAATACCACAACACCATGAAGCAGGGGCGCGTCTAGGAGTTTACTACAACACTTTTATTTAACAAAACAACATTTTCATTTGGATGATCTAATATGCCATCATCATCATAGTGCAGCTACAAACAGTCTACTGCAGAACTATGGACCTTTTCAATATCCATTCACAGGAAGGGGTTACATCCATCTCGTCTGTATCATACATTCACCTCCTCATTCGCTCGATATTGAAGGTAGCATTACCACCGAATTTCATTTCGCACGCTCTCCTACCATGTATCCTGAGTGAACGCATTGACGAAAGCTTTCGCGACTGTCTTGATAGGGAGTGTGGGAGGTTTATAAAGATATAAAAAAAATATATATATAAAACATTGCGAATATTTTTATAGGCGGTAATTTGAGAGAGAGAATTACAATATTTCATCAGCTTAAAGTTTAGTTAACATTATATAATTTTTGAAATCAAAATTCAAAATACAAATTTGTGCCCAAAATAAGATGCAACAACATGTTCTTCAAATTTTATAATTTATGCTTTTTTAACAGTAACTGCATTCGAAATGAACTTAATTGCGACGACTATTTGATGACTCTGTAGCCTTATATGGACAAAATTATGTAAATGGCAGAAAATAATTTCCGCTTCGATACAGTATTTAGTAAACAGGTTTTAGAATTTCAGGAAACATAAACTATGCAATCCGTCAGAGCAGATGCTTTCAATTTAAATAAAATATAACGCGTTTGATTGAATAGAGAAGACTGAATAAAAACAAGGACTTGCACAGATGATAATTTCAGTCTTGGTGCCTTTTTATTCGTGCTTTTTACATAATCAATCCACAATTGAATTCCTTAAAGGTGTAAAAAGCTTCGTTAATTTATTTTGGACTACCCATTTTAATTATTGGACATTGCTAGGATCTGATATCGTATGAATGTTTAAAAATTGATTTTAATGACTTATCGTTGGACATAAACAAAATATCACTGACGTTTATTTTAGGCGAAAGTTTGAGAACGCTTGTATTATATGCTGATTCAGAACTAGATCGTCCTCACGAATAAAAGTAAGTTTCGCAGTACGATTACGCTTAAGCGCTTATTGCGCAATTTAGTAATTGAGGGATTTTAGACTAGGCACACACTTACATGCAAACAGACTCAACACCGTACAATTTATTCAATGCATCAGTATGAACTAGGTCAGAAACTAAGCAAGTGAGAATAATATTTATTTGTGGTACAACAAATATTTACCTGAACAATTTTTGTACTTATCAGGTGCACTCCCTTTACAATTTTCAAAAAAATGGATATTTTTTTACATGTTTTTGCATATGAAAAAAAAAGCTTTCTGAAAAAAAATAGCTGCTGCAAGTGGTAGCTATCGCTTTTTTAAAAAAATCCAAAAACTTGAAGATTTTACTTCATTTCTTGGCGACATGATATAACAGCATCTCTTACCAATTTATTAAAGTTTATCCAAGGAAATAGTTCTCAAGCATCTGAATTCTGATCTAAAAATTATTTAAATCTCAACCTAATTGCTATTTATTTGATGAAGCTGAAGATCTATTATATGCACCTGGAATCGCTGATTGATCGGTAATTCACAAAAATTGATAGTTTTTGATCGTATTGAAATATTAAACGAGATTATCTCGAAACGGCATTTTCAAAAACTGTCCAAGTTATGGTCCTAAAAGTAATCGATCGATCTGGTTGAAATTTTGGAAGGTTTCTCACAATAGCATTATTGGAAGAATATACTTAAAGTTTTAAGGTTTTCGCGTAAATAACGACTTCTTGATATCACGAAAAAAGCGCCCAATGGAATACCTTATAACACCGCCATTTTCTTTTTGTTTGAAAAAATAAATGATCACATTAGAGTTGTAATAAAATAACGTCAAAATTTCAAAATAGTTTCAAAATGACGGATCCCCTCTTGAAATAAATTTTAGTCGCAAAACCCTTCTTGAGCAAAGTGTTTTTCGCGGACCCCTCGTAAACATTTTTTTCTGGCGGACACCATCTCAACATTTTACGTTGTTCTTGAAACTTAATTTTTCGAACAGGCAAAATTTTCTTGATCAAAATAGATTTTCTGTAAATAATTCCACGAAAATATTTTGTTCAAATATAGGTAAATGTCTTTTATATTTTCGCGAACCCCCGGCAATGGCTTCACGGATCCCCAGGGGTTCACCAACGCCAATTTAAGAACCGCTGGTCTAAATCAATGTCATAACTTGGGGATGTCAAACGTAAAATTGTCAAATATTGAGGGCCATGGATCCCTGATTACTGAGGGGAGTTTGAAATAATTTACATATCTGCAAAATTTAAATAAGTTTTGTACTTTCTCTGCATTTATTTTGCATCCTTCCTAGATATATTTAGAATGTCATTTGACCCTTGACACGAATCTGTGTTTTTGACAAATATACTTAAGATTAGGACTAACTAAAAATTATATTAATTCAATACTAGTAGCGCTATATACGTGTCAGCCTACGAACTTTTCAGCCCACCTGTTACGATTATATGGATTAATTTCTGGACTCGATTTCTGCCTTCATATGGACATTATGAGTAAATAATCAATTATAAAACATTCTGGATTCTCGTTGTATTAGTTCAAATTAAAATCTAAACTGCAGAAAGAAAATTTGAGGTGTTGATTCAATCAAGATATTGATATTATTAAGGTTTATTGATTATTCACCGTATTGGACGATAAAAATTATCGATATTTATAATCTCGCCTAATCCTTTTTTAATGTTTGATCTACCCCCATAAGTCCACTATTCTGATATTTGCATTCAAAATATCACAAAATAGCTATATGGCGTATCCGAATGTAATTCCTCGAGCGGCGATCATCATTCTTCGATGATTGTTGTCCGTCCTATGATTTTCAAAAGGTCACCTTTTAACTACATTTCACCGTATATACATCCTGTACATAAGTTCGCAATCGTGTAACTCTAAGAACAGCTATCCAATGTACCCATTATCGATGGTTAGAGAAAGGGCTAAGGTAAAGGACAGGCGTGACGTTAGCCTTTCGTTCCATTGTGTCGCGACGCACGCTGGACTAACGACCATTGCACAATATCGTTCCCCATAAGATCCACTCTCTGCTCTAAGTACCGAACATTTTGAAATCACAATCTCCGTTTTTTTACTGTAGTTGATTGACAGCTTGGAGAATTTTAGCAAAAAAACCGATTCCTTTATTTCACAAGCGATTATTTATACGCTTACAAATTTATAATATAGATCGACCATAATACGTTAATGCAGCCATTTTCAACCGATACATTGTTTTATATCTGCTCAAAATCAATGAAAACGTTTAATAAAATTGAACAAAACAAATCTAGAAAGATGATAATGTTGTTATTTAGCAAAATGATGTTAAAGATAATGAGTCAATAAAAAATCGTTCCAATTATGATACAATATTTATGATTATTGAAAAAAAAATAATGAAAATGTTTATACAAATTCAACGAAGGAAATTAATGAAATCGATTTATTTGAAGGAAACTAGGGCAGACTATTTACAAGGATTGCTTCCTTCGTCAATAATTATAAAACATTAGCTAATAATTATTTTTTTATAGATCCATCTTCCCATATATCGTGAAATTTTATATTATGCATTGTTTCTTCTCGAGAAATATACAAAATCGAGAATTCTCATTAATTTCTTATTCAGATCTTATATCCGACGATAGTGATTTTGCCAAATTATACCTACATTTTATGACGGCTTGCTCCTTGTTAGCATCCTTCGTCCAGTACTGTCAATGCGTTATGTTGGACCATTCATTGCTGTTGCTTCATTAGGGATTGTTTGCACTTTCAGATTTTTTTGCTTAGTTGTTGATGCTTTAATTTTCAATAAAATTGGTAGCAAAACTCTAGGTATGTTAAGGCCGTCGTTGAATATGATGATTAATATGCTATTTGAATTGAAATGTATGAAGTTTCCAGTGCGAGCACCAACAAAGTACACGAACACACAGGGCATGCGTGCATGCTTCTCACATGGATAGTTGTACATGGGCTGCTCACGCCCTTCTCATTTATTATCAGACGGTACGCACCACATGGAAAAATATTTTGTTGCGTCCATGCATTCAATGAACTTCATTTCCCGGCATAAGTATAATATTCGGGGCGGGAAAAATATAGGAAGTCTCCTACCCAACAAAAAGAACAAAGTGAAAACGAAAATCAGGGTACTGCTTCATATCGTACACGGAAAAAACCAGTAGATAGATCGCCCACAAAGTGACAGAACATTAGAACGCAGTCTTGCAATTGGATTACAAATCGGCACTGACCGAACATATTATGAAGAACGATCATCACATCTATTTTTCTGGTACAAAAACCATAGCAACCGTCGAAAACTTCGGCATCAGAAATCTAAAAGCGAAGAAATAATAGACACAATCAACAGACGAGAATATATATGTATTTAATTTTATATCTTTAAATTGAAACACATATTTAATTGCAAACGCTATGTAATTGAAATATGTTTTTTTCCTCTGCTACTTTCCATTGTCATTATATCTTATATATAATTTATTGTATTGAATCAGAATTTAGTACATGAAATTGCAAATTGGTCATAATGCATAATCAAACGATATTGTTTAATTAAAATTAAAATATTGAATGGGAGTTACTGGATGATAATCAAAGTTATAATGTAATATGATATGCAACATTACAAAGAGTGATTGAGACTTTCTGAATAGGGAATGCTTTTCATATACTCTATGGAATCTAGTCTTTAGTCTTTAAGAATCACCAACTCTGAGAGCATTGACATACACTGGTATTGTATGATTAAAGTGAAAAGCAACACTGTCTCATCCTTGATGTATTTGTAAAGGCAGTGTACAAAATAATGGAGTTATCGTTAAAAAGCAAATATTCTGAATAAATGAGAGTAACAGAATCAAAAATGAGATGGCAATAAAAAGTGTTTCTTATAAAATGAAAAATATTCCGCGCAGTGAAGACTTCAGCCTGCAATTAAGAATGCGCATTGTATCAAGTTACATTAGACATATAAATGAATACAAGCATTTGAAATGTTACAGGAAAATTTTAAATGTTTATGAGGAGAAAAATACATATCACCGCATCAGAGAAGATTGGAATACTTGAAAATTTTGTGAGAAGAAACGTATATGTCATTCAACTCATTCATTTTAGTTTGAAATTCACAAGAGATATGATTGATGACAATATATTGTAGCATGGAGCAAAGTTTCATAATGATTAAATTAGCGTAAAATAAAGTATTGTACGCCGCAAATTTGCAGATGAGTGAGACGAGAGTTCGTAAGCCCGTTACAATTCGACTTTTACTCGTTCATCTACCGCCGCGATCAATTTTGGTCCATTAAAGCCTGCTCCATACTGAGAACACGCCTAGCGTGTCCACTTTAAATTTTGAATTAATGTATAAAAATAATCGTCAACGTTATGGGGGTGCAATTTATAGAAAAAACATTTAAGAATAAACCTGCATTAGTTTAAAAATAATTATGATTTAAACCTTATGTTAATAAGATGGTCTGGCTAAACCATTTGGCTTTTGCGATGAGTTTTTTTTAATAGTAGTTATGTATAGACCATAAATGTCTGTAAAAACCAGATGGTAGGTCTGTGATTCAAGAAATAGATATCCTTGTAAAAGTATCCTGTACACTGGAAAAGAAGAAAGAGGCCAGAGAGCAGTCAACTTAGATGAAAAGTTGGAATTAAATGACAAGCATAAAGAAAGTGGGAGGACGGTTAATTTTGACAACTATTTCACAACTCTCTATGGCGTAAAAAAAACTTCAGTAGGAAGGGCTTGCTTTTGTTGAGACTATCAAATGTCAAAAGCTGTTATCCCATTGTAAATTATCCATTATGATGCTGAAGTTATTGGAGAAATACAAAAGCTATAGGTATTGCTATTTTACAATAAGCACAAGAGAGGTGTTGACGTTATGGAACAGATACTTGAGGAGTATATATACAAACGCCAGACTAATTTCAGGTGCACACGAGGCTGGTTCTCAAGCTACTAGAGCAAGCAAGTATTGGTAAGCTGAGATGGTGGTATCTCGATTTTTTGAGCTAAATAGCTTAAAGAAGAAGTTAGTTCTGTGTGCACAAAGCTAGAGTTGCTGGTTTGTTAGCACTAGCTTGAAAAATATTTTTTTGTGCACCGGACATAAAATACTGCAGCTTGTTTCTACAATATGCTGGATATTGCAGCATTGTTATCAATCATAGTTTATAAGAAATTGAACCAGAGAAATTGATTTACGCCAAAAATATTTATAAACCCTAACGGAGCAACTGGTGATTCCAAATGTAGAAGAAAATATGAACATAGAAATGGTCATACATAATTGACCGGGTGAACGTCAAGCTTCAAAGAAAACTCCGAAATGCGCCTTTTTAAAGATGTCATAAAAGCTTAAATTAGTGAAAAGTTTTGTATCAATATGAATTTAAAAAATTGTTTAAATAAATTTAAAAAAAATTCAGAAAAACAAAAAAATGCGTAACTTCCATACAAAATGTATGAGGTTTCAGCCAGACTCCTTTCATTGACGGGAGGTAATAGAAACATTCATTGACAGAAGGGTTAAATAATCATGGAATTGCATGATCTTTTACGAGCACTCAGTGATTGCGCAACTTCCATTTTGTTTTTTTTTCAATTTACAACCATGCATCATTCGGTCGTATTATCTACATACAAGGGATGTGTTATCAGCACACACAACTCTCGACGTGCATTTTTGGCAGACAACGTTCTTGTCATGTTCCGCTTGCAAGAGGTACAATCAGGTTGTCGACAGTCGGGCTTATCGCATCAGCCCTCATCCATCCGAGGTCCTCATCTATCACACGACCTTGGCTCCAGAAGACTCGAAAGTACACTCGAAATACCACGGCGGCACAACAACCCGAAAATCGGCATTTTATGCACGAAATGCTCGCAACGATATGTCTTCCGACGAGAACTGGTATCCGTCGTTATTTATGAACGACTCGCTTTTATTGCGTATTCGGATGTGGCGCGAGACAAGGAGACGTGGTGGCCGCCATGTTGTTTTGTTTTGCCTCTCCTGGCTGGTTCGCTCTTTGATTTGCTATTCAGTCCATCGTCAGGTCGTGGGTGCCCAGCTTCGCGGGTTATTGTCCACCGGAGATAACCAACTGCAGGCGCCACGGCTGCACCAACACCCACAGCACCATCTGCTACATTCTTGCTCGATAAATATTACAATATTTCACTTGGCTCACCGATCTCATATTTCATTCCATGCTGACGGCTTGCAGGAATGAGCCTACTTGTTTATTTCTGGGTAGCTATGAAGTACGGCGAAACTCCGCTCGCAAGGACCTTATCGCCAAGATCCCTTTCGGATAATCGAATCATTCTGTTAAAAGTCATAAGATGGCATTAAATTCTGTCTCATTCTTTTAATGCGTCATTAATCTGCAAGACTCGTTTCTGGACGAGCATCGAGTATACAATTCTCTTTTTTGAAGCAAAAAGCGTCAGAATAAATGTTGACCTTATATTCTTATTGCAAAGGCTTATATCAACATTTCTTATCAATCATATCGAACTGAATTTAGCATGACATTTTGGTTCTGAAAAATTAAATACTAAGACATTAAATTAGCACATAGCTTGCAGGAGCAGTGAATCACCATCACTAGCTATAACTTACAGAATATGTGAAAAAGCAAAATCTTTTCTATAGCGTTTCTTTTCGAGAAAAATATACAAAATCGAAAATTTTCATTTGCATGACCTTGATACCAATACTTCAATGCTTGGCGAACAACCCCGCAAGCAAAGTGTTAAGCCAAATAGAATCGCTTATGATTGACTATGATCACAACAATTATTGTAATATAATTAACAAGAATATATTAATATACTTCTAGCATAGTATTAACAGATATTAAGGATATCCTATAAGGATTAAAAAGAAATAGTGGTTGTTTCCAGGACCAATATTATAAAGGAAATCCAGAGTTGTTTTTGATTTTGATCTAGATTTAGATTTAATTTCAATTTTTGAATCTGAAAAAGTAAGCACCGACGCGATTAATTAAGTCGTGTTTAAGAGTGACTGAATTTGCAACAATAAAAAAAATCATCAGATTTTCTACTACCTAAAAAAATATTTTTGATTATATTATCCTGCCTTAATTTTACCACACGCAGAAGGCAAATGGGAACTACCACTAGAAAAAATATTTTCACGTGGTTTTCATAAGTTAACCTTTTTGTGAGTACTTACGGAAATATCCGTTTTGAGCTTCACTATTCAGAAAGAGCACTCTTGTGCATTGAAGCTCCGAGGCGGACAGAGACAAAGAGAACTTAGCGCAGTTCGGGAGACTGAGACGGATAGTTCCTCGCATGATTGTATAGATCGTTAAGTCCAAATTTATCCACTTAAAATGATTTCGATTTCAAGTGTGTTATTTGTTTACGCAAAGAAACGACCGAATATTGTGTGTTATCGAGAGTGTTTGTTTATTTAACTGCTTGCCGTTCTTCGCTGCGTGTTGAATGAGTCTTTGTCCAATTATTATTTCCTTCTAAGGGAGGAGCACTTGAATCGATTTTTTGTGCATTGTTTATGTAAAGAAATGACGAGTGTTCATGACAAGTGGCTCTGCCTCGAGTTGAAGATTGTCTTACGCTGATTAGGAGCTGACAGAAAGTAATCGGTGTAAAGCGATTATGACATCAACGACTTCATCGATTTTAAATTTGCTCACTAACGAAAAGGTTAAAGTAAGATAGTTTCATCATACACTTGTACATATATGGCAAAGTCGTGCTGTAAAGGCACCCTTACACATCTAAATATATTTTTTCAACTTTTTTAAAATTATTTTCAACGTTAGAAGTGCTGAATTCCCTTCATTGAATAAGGCAAAAATCAAAAATGTTGCAACTTCGATTAATTTTAGGCCAAAATGTAGTTGATTTAGAGGCCAATCGCCTCAAACGTCGAGTCGAAACATTCGTTTGCATTTTGCGTGTGACCACCTAAACATTTCTTCAGTAATTTATCTTTCGACAAATCTTATATATACTGAAAGAATTTATTCCTGAAGTTCAGGGGTGCAATGGCAAACAAGCGTTTTGGCTTTTTTTGCTAGCACTTGCATCTTCACTAAAACTTGATTTTACTCTTGGTGTGTCGATTTCCGTGGAAGGATATGTTACGTGGTTTACTACATCGGTCTGTGGTATGCTGTTTTCCTTTCGAATAAGATTATATTTTGACTTCTAACTTTCAACACATACTAGGAAGGCCAAAGCTAAACTGATGATAACCGACGATCGACGAGTATATAAATATTTTTATATTTTTGCGGATCTACGGTACCCCCAGGGGTCCGCGGATCTCAGTTTAATAACCACTATTGCAAAAGCTGTTTTTTTAAGTCCTTTAATAAAAATTAAAATAAAATAAAATACGAACAATATAGACAGTGTAAAGGTTTATTTACACCGGTGTGCCTTGAGCTGATACAGGTGTAACGTATA
The DNA here is from genome assembly GCA_008973525.1 of Stenopsyche tienmushanensis. Classification (NCBI taxonomy): domain Eukaryota; kingdom Metazoa; phylum Arthropoda; class Insecta; order Trichoptera; family Stenopsychidae; genus Stenopsyche; species Stenopsyche tienmushanensis. The sequence continues at coordinate 1,001,232 of WACJ01000526.1, forward strand.
GTATAGTTTATGTATACTTATGAAATAAAAAATGAAAATTTATTGCAAAATTGGTGTATCAAATCAATATCTATGATTTTAGCTTATGATGTTCCCGCGGAATTTATGGAATAATTTTGGTGTGTCGTAGGTGAAAAAAGGTTGCGGAGCATATACAAGCTTTATATACGCTGCGAGGTCCTAAAAGAAAAGTAGATTTACATCAGAGCATAACCTGTATGTTCTCAGTACGGAATGGGTTAAATAGTACATACTTTATGAATGTTCAGTAAAAATATATATTTTTTGCGAGTTTTATTAATCGTGTCAGTATTTCCTTATTCAGTTCCTAAAAATCAGGCTGAACTTATTTGGAGAGATATGGCGTGTGATGAATATTATTGAGTTATTGGATTACTGAATGATATTCCATTAGTTACAAAATACTTACAAATACAAACAATAAATTAATCGGTTTTTATCTGTTCATTGGGTATGTATCAAGAAAATTCAATTAGAAATTTGCATAGTCTATAAATTATACCTAACAAAGTATGGATAATGTATGAAGAAACACGTGCCATTCTTTAACGCCTGCTGCAGTATTTTCAGGACGTTTGCAGGCAGTTAAAGATAATAAATGTGAAACGGACCAAAATTTTATATAACTATACTGCATAAAAAGCTAAGATCAAATTTCAATATCTTTAGCAGCGTTGATATTTCCAAAGTTGTGAGCAGAGCGCTCACGCAAGTGTGATCGCATTTCAACATAAGGTATGAATATTTTCGTATTATTCATACCCATTATGCAGCAAAATCATCTTAACGATTTTTCTGCAATAAAGCACTGAAAATTATAAATTTGCCGCTTTGAGTGTAGCCGCGGACCGCGAATGTACTTATGCGTTTCCTTAAAGCATCGATCGATGAAAGTGCTCCATTTAGACAACATTTCAACGAAAGTAGTTTGAAACCAAAATATATTTATTGTGTTGAAATATATATTTATGTTTGTAGACGGCGAAACACCATTCTATTTTTCGACATGAACGTCTGAAAATACGAACATGTTCATTTTCGTACGAAATCGAATTGTTCATATTGAAATACGAACGAGACCAAGATACAAATGTTATCTTGTTTTGTAACTTAATTTTATAGTATTCGTTTTATTGTCCGTACAAATCCACTTATCTGTCAGGACCACGCAGCGTGTATGAAGCTTGTATATAAATAAATTAACACTGTCGATAGCATACAATATTCGTTCATTTCTTCGCGTAAACATAAATAATACACTTGAAATCGATTCATTTGGATTATCTATACAATCGTGCGATGTGCGCAAGACACTTTCTCCGTCTCTCTCTAAACTTAATGTGCAAGAATGCTCTTTCTGAATAGCTGAAATTCGATCGCAAATACGCGTCTATAATATTATTATTGTCAGGGTCGTAACTAGAGCGTGGCAAAGCAGGCGCCTGCCACGGGCGCAACAGGGATTGGGGCGCAAAACGCAGGATACCGACCCGATTGAGAGAGTTGTACGTGATTTTTATTTTACTTGACCATTTTACTCTAAATGCATTAACACGTAAATTGACATAAGATTCGCAATGAGTCATTTTCGATATCTCTCATGGGGTTCCCGATTCTTCGTTTGGAGATAATATGTACATACTTGCTTCATTACTCATAATTGGCTCGAGATAGATAACACCATCGATGTCATTAATTCAAAGCAACATGATATAATAATTGATTAGCGATGCTTTATCTCCACTTTAGCGGTGATCCAATTTTATGGATAATCAGTGTTCCCGATGAAGCTCGTAAGAATTTTAAGTGTCGACCCGATTAGTCATTTTTGGATACCCGAAAAAAAGTGTTTCGGCGCTCGTTGTATCATCTCCTTATATTGCTTCATCAGCACCAACACCACCTACGCCCTTCGGCCAGTGCGCCCCTCGGCCAGTGCGCCCCTCGGCCAGTGCGCCCCTCGGCCAGTGCGCCCCTCGGCCAGTGCGCCCCTCGGCCAGTGCGCCCCTCGGCCAGTGCGCCCCTCGGCCAGTGCGCCCCTCGGCCAGTGCGCCCCTCGGCCAGTGCGCCCCTGCCTCATTTTCGTCCAAACGAAAAATACACGAGAAACACTAATAAGTAAGTAAATGTAAATTATGTCAATATTAGATGTTCTTACAATTTATTGCGGTTTTTTTCTCAATGCAATTTTTTTCAATTTCGATAACAGAGGTCGCGCGTTATCGTGCTGGAAAATAATGGTGCATCTATTCACCAAAGTTGGCTTCTCTTGATGTAAAGCGTCGGAGCGGGGGCGCTCTCGGGGCAGAGCCCCCGGGCGGCGCCCCGCTCCCACGCGCTCGTCGTGATGGTTGCACTAGCGCGCGAGTATTCTGTTTGAATTGCCTTTATATGACTCAAGATATAGGTGCATTAAAACATAATACATACGTCTAAATTAATAAAAAAAAATCAATAAAAAAATGTTCAATTTCTTATGTCCAACATGCATAGCATCTGCTTGCTGTTGCTTAATTATTTTTGCCTATTATTGTGTTGCGAAAATAAAAGGAATGAGTTGCTGTGCAAATCTGTCAGTTTACTTTTGAAGAAGTAGAAAGGGGGAATAAAAAAATGGTCAGCGATAAGAATGGTGCTCGTTAATTATCAAAATAAATGCCTGACTTCTATGCTCCTTGTGAGCATCCTTCGTCCATTGCCGTTGCTTTGCGGTCTTTATTGGAGATTGTTTACACTTTCAGATCTTTTAGCTGGTCATTGGTGCTTTAATTTTCGGTAAAATTGGTAGCCAAAATCTAGGAATAAGTAAGTAAGTAAGCAAGTAAAATCTAGGAATGCTAGTGCCGTCATATCGTCTGTTGATTGCAGAGTTTCTTCGTTTTTTGATCTCTTGTAATTTTGATGCTGACGTTTTTGACTGTTGCTATAGTTTATGTGCCGCAAAATTGATGTGATGATCATTCTTCGTAACATATTCGGTTATTGCTGATTTGTAATCCAATTGCAAAACTGCTTTCTGATATCCTCTCACCCTGTGGGCGATCTATCTATTGGTTTGTTCAATGTACGACATGATGCAGGCTGCGCATTCGATCTCGTAAACCCCCTGATTTTCGTTTTTCACTTTTTTCTTTTTGTCGAATAGGAGGCTTCCTATCTTTTTTCTCGTCCTAAAGATCGCGTTCATGTCGTGCTAATGAAGTGCTCTTGGATGCTTAAAAAAAATCCGTATGGTGCGTAGCGTCTGGTAATAAATGATTTGGGCGTGAGCAGCCCACATACAGCTGTCCATGTGAGAAGCATGCACGCATGCCCTGTGTTTCCCTGTACTCTGTTGATGCTCGCACCGGAAACTGCACGCGCTTCAATACAAATAGCATATCAGTCGGAATAATTGGGACACATCTTCTTTCCATTTCAAACTGAAGCTTTGATGATATTATTCATCATCTTTTTATCTAAAAGTCTGGTACTGTTGCTACAATTTTAATTTATTTCAATTTAGTTGCCAATTTTCAGTGTTAAAATACACAATTCAAATATAATGTTTAAATAGAACGATGAACTAACTAAATGTTGCCTTTATTTTTTGTTCATGTGTTTGGGTGTCATTTGATAAATGCCTTTTTATATAATTCAAATCAAAAAGTTACTTTTTGCATTTTGTCGCGCTGATACACGCACCATACATTGAAAACCTCTGTTTTGTTTAAATATATCTGTGCAGTAAGCTCTTTTGTAGGCACCACTAAAATTTCGTTTCAATCTATTGGCTGGTTTAAGAATTATATCAATTTTACGAAAGAAGTAGAGTTTCATGAATTTCTTACGAAATCGCCCGGACTTTCAGCGAAGCTTAGCGCGAAACGCACGGACTGTAAAGTATTAATGTTTTGTAAATTTAATTCTTCGTTTTCGCCGATAGTCATTTCTTCCCAAATATATTTTCCCGACAATTTTAGACTTTTTTATGCGTATTAGCATAAAAAAGCTTTGTTCTTTATAGAAAAATGAGGGATAAGTTCCATTATTTTTTAAAATGGCATAATATCAAAATCGCATAAAAAAGATCCGCATAAAAACAGACCAAAGTAAAATATATTGGAAGTAGAATGCGATAAAACTTTTACTACTTTAGTACTTGATGTTTATAATATGTATGTACTTCAAGTCGGTATATCGCAAAAATCCAATTATTTATCAAAATTAATTTATCTTATTTTGAGAAGTTTGAGAATTTTTGAGCCACCTAAGTTTGTTTTCATTTTGATGAGTTTCGTCGGTGTGAGATAAGATTTGAAGTGTCGGCGAAGACGGTATGCATGAACTTATTCTGGCGCAATAAGCAAGTATTATCTGCTAACACATGACGGTATTTGACGGTAACTGTGCATCGATGGGTTAAATGACATTTTCTCGAAACTGCATTTTCAAAAACGGCTGTTTTTGACTGACCCGGCTGAAGTTTTAGGTGGTTTCTCACTATAATATTGTAAAATTGTGGGTAAAATTTGTCAAGAATATATAAAAGTTTAATTAAAAAAACTACTTAGTTTTTAATTATATACTTTTATAGGTATATTCTGCTCCTGCACATAATAAAAATTAAAAAAAATTGTTTTTAGATCAATAGAAGAAATCCGACAAATTCTTGATATCAATAAAAAAAACAGTCTAATGAAATATCTTATAACGACGCCATTTTGTTTATAACTAACATTAGCACTTTTTTTAATGTAGCAATGTTGTAATAAAATAATGTCAAAATATTAAACATTATTTTATCACCTTTAAAAAATGTATTGAAAATATCCGTCCGAAAATGTGGGGGGGGGCGCAATTTTGATTCTTGCCACGGGCGCATCATACCCTAGTTACGGCCCTGATTATTGTTCCCTTAACAGCTTTACACGTGTTACATTCATTGTATTATTACTAAATTATTTATTATAAATTGGAACATCCCCAATTTTTTTTTTAACTTTAAAGTTTGTAAAACTTCAATGAAAAAATTCAGAGAAAAGACTTAGCTATTATTAAAAAAAAATAACGAAAAAGCGAAACGGTCTGGTCAGATCACCTTATTGACAGAAGGGTTAATATGCAAACTATGTTACGTGTAAAAATAATATGCCAAAAATATATGAAAATACTAAAATTTAATTACTTTATAAGCACATATTTATATAAAAAAAAAATCTCATTTAAAATAAATATTTTCAAGTTTGAAGAAAGGAAAAACCTCGAATAAAATTTCCTATAAGGATCATATTAGATGTCGATCTCAGAAAATTTTAAATTGAAAAGTAGCTCCCAAGTCAAAAAGGGTTGATCTAATCGGTACACTTTGTGGCTTTAAACAAATGGAAACTTGTTCGGAAAGTAAAAAAAAACCATATGCACACGACAACATGAAACATTATCCGCTGACTGCTGTTAATATTTTTTTTATGATCTCGAATAACGCAAACGAACGAATAACGCTCAAAATATATAATATTAATTAAATAGTGTTTTCAAAATAACTCTGAATATTTTAAATAAGACTCTCATTAAACTAATAAGTTTGAGGGGTATTTACGATCAAACTCCAGTGATTCGGAAAGACAGACAGAGACGAAGAGAGTGTTTTGCACGTTGAATTTATAGATTATGAATGAAAGACAAAGGCGGAAAAAGTTTCTTGCGTACATCGTACAATTGTATACATAACACAAATGAATCAATAGTGCTTATTTATTGATATACAAGCTTCATACACGCTGCGCGGTCCTGACAGATAAGTGGATTTATACGAAGGATAAGCGGCGGACATACAAATATTGTATCTACGTTTAAGTCATTTTAAAGTTAACTCATTACTCAAAGGGTTAATATTATAGTTTAAATGATCAACAATTGTATGAAATAATAAGTCAAAATATATGTATATTAAATATTAATCGTGTATTTTTAAAATACAAAATATTCCGAGAGTGGTGTCTTGGAAACAACTCTCGACCATAATAAACTGAAAACAAGCAAGCTAATAACTCCAGCCCTGTGTTAAAGGAACTGGCTTCGATTTTAAGTCAGTTTTTAGCCTCAAAAACCAAGCTAGAGCTACCAGCTTCCTAAATTACCAGCACTCGTCTCCCATCTCGAAAACTAGCCTCGTCTGCACAGAGATTTATACGCATATTCTTGTCCATTGATTAGACATTGAAGAGGCCCTAGTTATGTAGTGTTATGTATGTTGCTTCTATATGATGTTGATGACTAATACTGTGTGCGTGGGTCATATCTTTCACTTTCAGAGACATTCGATGACGAAAGACTTAAAGTTTATAGATTCCAAGCACCACCTATGCCTAAGAAGACAGTGTGCATTTTGAAAGATGTCACATTATTTACGATGCGATTATAAATTTCTAACGTGATCATACTTCATCCTCGGGGCCCTCGTGGATCAATGCACTTAGCATCTGTGTCTTCTTTATGGATTTTCTCGAAAGCCATCGCCTTCAAAGCCATTATGACACATTTGGCCCATTTTGGCCCGAACCGTCAGTAATACTGAGAAGAAAGTGGAAAACTATTTTGGTGAACGAATTTAAATTATGAGATGATGCGAATGTGGCCGCACCGGTTATGAAGGTAACACCCACGTGTCCGCCGGTCGTCAGACTTGTCCTGACCTCACCATTGGCCGTTTGTGAATATTAATACATGTTAACTTCTTTGCTTGAGCCAAAAATAATGCATTTGTATTGTATGGTGGATACCTACAGTCATAATTAGGTGACACAGTGTGTTAAGTGACAGCATGCTTCTTGAGCAGATCTGGTACAGGAGGATAAAGTTGTAAGAACAACCATAATATGACATGGAATGTGCAAACTCCAGTTAAAAGATTAATATCAAAATATTGTTGGGCTATATTAATATTTAATTCTTTATAAAACATATTTTATATCTTCGATAAGGAACCACAGTGGATTAAGTGGCCAAGAGGATGATTTTCGTAGGACAGCTTGTCTAGATTTGAATTTAATTTCATTGCAATTTAATTAATTATGTTTTAAAAAAGGGGTTTTGTACGATAGTAATTTAACTAGTAAAATTCAGAACAATAAAATATACAAGTTTGATTGAAATTTTTGGAAGTAATAAATAACATATGAAAAATTCTGGTCAAGTAAAAAGATTACAGAAAATTTATGGGAGTTGAAAGAGGATGTATATACAGGGTGTTTGGCACATGGACCGACACTATTTTTAAGAGGTTAGGGGAGTCTCTTGCTAGGTTTCACACATAGGCCATATGTCCTAAGTGTCAGGGTTGTCGAAATAGAATTTTTTCACAACATTTTGAAAAAATATCCAACATTTCACCTTTAAGTCGTTATAACTTTTTAATATGTGGTCGTACTAGCGCTAAATAACTATATATTCTATATATATATATATATATAAATTCTATATATATAAAAATGAATGTCTCATGTCCAAAGTCCATTTTTATCCGGCGTCCGGTGTCCGATCCGGTTTGCTAAGGTAAAAGAAGAATTTTGTCAACTATGTGTATGAAAGGCGATAATGGCATGCCCGGTTTTAAAGCATTTAGTCAAGTTTGTTCTGGTGAAGTGAGGCGCGGCCACGAGTCGATGACGGTCGCGGGGCGCGGAGAGTTTCGTGGATCGCGGGTCGACAGTCGCTTTTCGAGGTCAGGGAGAGCGCACGCATGATTTTGGATCTTAACCTCTCAGCTCCACAGTAATACATCGCGTAGCATGTAGCGTAAACATAAGGACTACATTTAGTTATTTTATCATTCTATATAAAAATATATTTGAATTGGATATTTTAACACTGAAAATTGGCGTGCCTATAATTCTTCTCTGAAACATAAATCTGCCACGACATGTAGCAACTGTACCAGGTTTTTAGTGAAAAAAAAAAAATGATGAATATTATCATCGGAGCTACAGTTTGAAATGAAAAATTTCAAGAAGAGGTTGTCTCAATAATTCCGACTGGTATGCTATTCGAATTGAAACGTGTGCAGTTTCCAGTACGAGCATCAAAAAAGAAGAGAAACACACAGGGTATGCGTGCATGCTTCTTACATGGACAGCTGTATGTGGGCTGTTCACGCCCAAATCATTTGTTGCCAGACGGTACGCATCATATAGATAAGTATTGTGAATCTAAAAACACTTCATTAGCATAAGCATAATCTTGGGACAAATATAACACCAACATGAGGAGCCTCTTCTGACCCGAGCTGTGTAATAAAAATGCTTAAAAATTAAATAGATGAAAATAATTACATAGATATATGTTGTATAGGGTAAGGAACTCACTTGTGGCCTCGAAAAAAAGGGCGTGAACCAACTAATCGCTATCTGTCGCAAGGAAGGGCCTCTACGACCCGACGGAGATTGTAGAAAGCCCCGGGGATGCGTTTTCCCCCAAAACTTTTACAAAAAGCCCTAAATGCCCTAAAATTAAAGGGAGTGGCCACAATATTTCCATGTCCAAGCGGACTGAATTTCGGATCACTGACACAACGGACGACTACTATTTCTCTCTCATTCACTGAAAGATCCTTTCATACTGAAAAATTCATATTCAATTATGTACCTTATTCTAATTTAGCCATATGTGAAAGGCATTGGGAGACCACCAAATAGAAATTGTTGTTCAATGAAAAAATCTCACATGGATCACGGTTGATGCGTGTTTATGTCACAATACAAAGATTGAATATTAATCGGCAATATTAGAGATGTAATTCTATTCTCGCCAGCAAAACGACATTATTTATAGGGCGCGCCAATATGTATGCATGCTCATTCCGAGGAATCTATTATCTTAATGACGTACGTAGGTCACCACTGCTTTGACCGAGGGGCCCTTATTTATTTAAACAATCAAAGCACAATCTTGGCGACTAACGATGGCGGAAGAGAAGAAACTGTTCTAAGGGCGCTTTGAAACTGTTGCTAGGAGTCATGCACCAGGGCTGTGAGAGGTCGATGCATACGAATAAATAAATTTGCTAGCATATTTTATGATTTAGAGCGAACGATTATAGTGCTTTGGTATTCCAATGAACTTATTATGAAATGAGTGAATCGTTGATGATGAAAGGCAGATGTTAAGAATAATAGCGATAATTTAGTATTTATACGCGTGATTTAAATTATTGTGATTACACGTGAATTAAGATAAATCAATGCTGATTTTTAATATTCCGTGGTAGTTATATTATTAATTCTGGAGAAATCTTCGATTTGCCGCTTGGAGAATGACCTTAATCCGGTACCCGCAAATCTTCAGTTGAAAATTCTTCCTTATTAGTCTCTTACAAATTGTTCATTATCAAATTCTATAGTTCAATATCTCTAAATGATATGAGCTGTTAATATGGTTTATTATTTAAATTCACAATATGTTTTAATTGCAACACATGCATCGGAAATATGCGCTTAATCGCAGATTTTGGATGGACCAATGAGGCAGAAAAAAACTTGTTTTTGATATTCGCCCCGTCTTATTTTCAAGCTCAACAAGCATGGTTTTAATAATTTTCTACACGACTTTAAAATATCAAATATCTTTCCATGAAATAACCTAAAATTATCCCTGCCAATTAATTAATAGTTAATAATAATTTAATATTTGTGTTCTGGCGTGTTTCTGGACTAACTTTATGACAGTCTGGCGACTGAGTGCCGTTGGAATTGGGAGATAAGTTAGTCATCTTAAAAATATTTTTGAAATTAAACTTGTATGGGCATGGTAGGGAAAATTGGCTTCAACGTCACGAAAAATGAAACTCCAAGCGATAGTTGAACAGAAAGAGAGGGAGAATCGCTTGTAGTTTCTCCATCTCCATCGCACACATAATAGATACGCTACGTGTATGCGCGCGCGGACTTTAATATGTACGCAGTATAAAGTAACTAATAGATTAATAGCTTGCCTATTTTATTATATATTACACAAATACAGCTTAATCTTTTAAAAAAGCAATGCATGAAATTAACTTTTCCTAAGACCAAAGAAGACTCACTTTTACAATCTTACGTAATTTTGTTCACAAAACTTATTTTAAATGTATTTTGTAGAACTGTTTGTAAAGTTTAAGTGATTGTAAATTCATAAATCAATAATTCTCCGAAAGCAATGTCATGAATGCTCTGTAACTAATCTAAGTTAGATGTGGATCGTATGCTTCTGATTTGCCACATCTCTTATGTAACTTGCTATTAAAAAAAATGTCGAATGAAAATAATCAAGGATAAGAATGAAATGTTGATTGTTAGCCCTCGGTTTAAAGCTGCGCAGGCGCCATAGATCGATCCCCAACAAACATGGCGACAGGCAGCTGAGCTTCTTAACGAGACGTGCCGAGTAATCACCTTCATCATGGCGCGTTATAAATCTTCCTCCATTATAAATCGCGTCTATTCTTTGTAAACATGTTGGAATAGTTGAAAACTTTGACCGTCTGAAACAAACGATCCCGGTCTGATTACATCGCAGGCAGCTGGATTCTGCAGGCTCGTTTCAAAGCATTTTTAAGGATCACCTATAGAGATTTTCTATTGAGCTCTATGTCGACGGGTTCTTCATCAACGAAAACATCATCGATAGACTAGTTTTTGTTATCTGATATTGCATTGGTGATAAAATTGAAGGAAATTGATTCAATTTTTTTCGAAGACATTATGTTTCGCACTATGTTTCAAAAATGTTAAACATGGAATAATAACCAAAAATTAAAAACCTGCGTTTCATATAATAGAAGAAATTCCATTATATTAAACTCCAACATATTTATTAAACACGAGAGAGATACGTGGCTGCGGGAAGGACGTCCTCCCGCAGTCAAGGCTATCCGATGACTCCTGTGGTAACGGTGCACTTTAAAATGACATTAATTAAGTCAACAAAATCAGCACACATATTAAAATATTTTTCATACGAAAATTACCTTATAATCTTCTTGAAACTTAAGAAAACAAATGTATATTCTGCTTAAATTTATTCTTAACCTTATTTTTAGACCATTAGTTCGCATATGCCGTTCAATGCAAAAAATAAATAAATATCGCATTTCGCTCTATTAGACGGTCAATTCCGCAATATTTCAATGACAATATAAATCACACTAGAATCCTCAATTATGCACATCGTTGATGGAGATAATAACAGTTCGTCGTAATACTTTTCGTAATTTATTGCGCTTAGAAATATAGAACTAAAAAGCTTTTCGTTATAATAATGATATATCGACATGACAAACCATATTGGTCATTTGACCTATTGATTGTGCTGTTAGTCATCGATACGAAGCTGATATTATAGTATGAAATAAAAAACGCTTTTAAAGATCAACTATGCAATAAAAAAAAGACAAACATTCCAAAAGTAATTCGTGTTAAGCATTTGGCTGCTACGGTGCTCTTTGTAAAATTCACAATTCAAATACATTTTTTATATAGAAAATTTTTGAACATATAGAATTTTTATACAGTTTGTGTGTCATTTAATCAATGCCTGTTCTTATAATTCAGGCAACTTCAAAGTCACTTTTTATATTTAATCGATGTTTTGCTATTGTCGCCAAACGAACTGATCAAGGTATGAATTGAAATGATGACGTTTGTGTATTATCGTCTCACGGTATAGTCCACCGAAGACCGAACGCTTGGCAAGTGCATAAAAAATCGACGGTTGCTAATGCTTTGTTTACCTTAGCAACCAAGAGACCAATATGCGCCGAAATGGTGCATCCGTTAAACGTTTCGCAATACAAATTCCGCACACAAACAATGCTTGTGCTAATTTAAAAATCTTCTTGGATACACGCTCGATAACTCACCCGAGTTTGATCTCAACGAACTGAAAACAAACATTCATTTTATATATATAGAATTTTAATTTTCTTAAGGGGAAAAAATAGGAAACTTATAACCCCTTTGCGACATACTTCCTTAAAACCTAACTTACAAATCAACGCCATAACTTTGCATTAAATATAACATTTCAACGGTGCTCCAAAGTTATGTCGGAGAATTTCATTCTATCCTGACCATCCCTCGTTCGAAAAAAAAACCCAACATCGCAGTCCGTATCGCTTTGTCTTCGGGACAACAAATATGTTGGCCACCGCAAAAAACAGTGGTTTTAAAATATACGCTGGCAATTTTCGGCATTAACTTGGACAGCTTTTTAGGAGCTGGCGTCCAGGGCAAGGTTAGTCAAGGTCAGACGAGAATTCAGGACTCCTCCCCTATATGGACAAGCCGGCTTTTGAAACGGGCCGCTTTATTCCGAGGCACGTGTCCTTAAAAAAAGAATGCCCGCGACTCAACAGCTTCGAGGAATATAAATAGTCGCAATCGAGAGCTGATTACATACATTTGATGATTTAACGAAGCTGCCAAATGTTATCATTTATCTTAAATATTTGGCTTGGATGGCTCTAAATTCCATGAATCTTATTCAATTTCATCCCACAGAGGATGAAATGCATTATTAAATGTTTGAAAACCATCGATCTACTACCGTTCCTTCAAAATATAATAATCATTATGTTGATACTGGCATAATATTTTAATAATATTGATTTTTCATGTGGTAATTCCCATTTACCTTCGACACGCGGTTAAGTAAGGATAGGATTTTTTGGAAAGGTAGGAGAGGAGAGAAAAGTATTCACACTATCGGATCGGAACTAGAGCGATCCGATAGTGTAAACACTCTGATTGTTTCTCGTGTAAAAATATTTGACCGGAGCGAGACCGGATCGAGACCGGAGCGAGATCGAACCGTCAATGGCACCATAGTGTGAATCGGGCCTTAAATCCTTCCAATATGCGATCACACTTAAATGTGGAATCATTGTGGTATGATGTGTTTACTTATTGTCAAGGTATGTTCTTTGTTTGCAAACATCGGTAAGTGACATTCGTTTTCTTTTGCTTTTATTGCCTGAAAAGATTAACATGTATGTCCTATTTTTGTTCACAAATATACTTTCAATGAAGGACGCTTAAATTAAAGGAAGTTTTTTTTATCTAATGAGCTACGAGCGAAAATTAAATCAAATTTATTTAATATTCTACATTTATTCATAAATACCATAAATAGCAAGTTTATTTATTATTTCTGTTTGACAAGGGTCAATCAACTTTGACGGCCACAGGCAGCTTCTTCTTTACTTAACACTTTACGGTCCGGACTCGCGTTTTAGCATGATAGCAGTATTTACGCTTTAACATCATTTTTAACACGTACAATGGGCTTTTGCATTATTTTATCATCACACGAAAATGCAGACACGGACTATAATGAGCGAATGACCACACGTTAATAGCAAATGGCATGATGAGAAAAGTTATTCAATTGGACACGCGTTTGTTAAAAAGGTTATGAAAAACGAGAGAATTCTAAATATTTATGAAAATGGACATTGCAAGCCGTATTATAAGGCATACATATTTTTCGCATTAATTATGAGCACATTTTTGTGGATATACCAACATTTTCTCAGCGTGTCATAATTGCATTTGCATATCTTCCATTTAGCATCGAGTGACAAGTTCATGTTTGCGTATAATGATTTAACAAAAGACAACATTACTTTAACGAAAGAGTTGACGTTGGCACTCAACAAGGACAAGAAAAATATTGACTCTGGTCTTATTATTTCTCGTGTTGAATTGAACAAATAGAGGATCATGGAAATCATGCAGTTGACCACAGCTGGAGGTCAAGATTTTTCAGTCAGCTCTTGGAGACTGACATTTTTGTAGTCCTGTTCTGACATTTGCCGATCTCAAGCTGTCTATAGTCCTTCACATATCCTGGTTGTGCTTTGCAGAGCAAACTTTCTCAAATAAACATCAGATTTAGAGAAAAAAATCGATATTTTAAAAAAAAAGATACTAAAATAATTAATGAAGAATAGTCAAGTATGCACATGTATACATATTATTATACCACACCAAATGACAGGGCTGTAATAAAGGGGTAGCAGAGGAGGCTCCCGTCACATGTTTTGAGATTGGGGCACAAAACGCAGAATACCGACCCGGTCGTGAGTTGCACATAGTTTTTTAAATTTTATTTGGCCATTTCACTTTATATGAATCAACACTGATTAACTCTGCCCGTTTTTATAATATAATTTTATTGCTTCTTTATCGCTTAAACACTGAGCCGTTCGGCTTATACCGCTTTCGAATATTAATACATAATATAATATATTATGATTCAAGATTACTGGACGTCCCAGTTCCTCACACGGTACGGGCGGTTTAGGGTTTCACTTTTTAGATTTGGACTTTCCATCTTCTGTGAATATTTTCGCGCATGGCGTCCGGCCGCGAGGCGCTCATTTGTCGTGTCAACGATCCGAAAAGCGGACCGGTTGGACGCACAGCCCTTATGCTCACTCCGTCCTCTTTTAGGACTTTAGGCGGCATTTTTAGTAATAAATGTGTGTTCGAGACCTTCTATGATTTATATGATCACGGAAGTCCCCCACACAGGTTAATTTACATAGATGGCTCACGCCAAATAAGGTCGCGAGCGAGACTAAACTTTCCCCTTTACCGATAAAATCTATATATTTATCTACCTTATTAATTTATTTCGTCTACTTTTAATTTACAATATATATATGTGTATATTATAGCTAGTTTCTCCCCTGCGCTATTCTATATTTTGTACGCAACTATATTTTATACATAACAAACGTTGCTAACAAATGTTTCTAATGAACCAGTGGCGTAATTAGATATTTTAGCTCGTCATGCTCTTAAATCGGACTTTTCCAATTTGCTTGTATTCACCTCTTTTCAGATTTTTTTCCATTAAAGCTAATACATTATGTACTTTATAAATAACGTTATCACTGGCGCTTGTCATCTATTGAATAAAGTACGTCTTGCAACAAGTCCTATCTTTTGAATTTGCCTTTTATGATCCTAAATATCTAAGTAAATGTGGCATAATATGCTGCAAATTGTTTGAAATACTAAATTAATTAAAAACAATTCACTCTCACATTAACTTCTGGAAGCATCTTATGTTCAATGCCAATTGATTGTTGCATGCGGGAAGCATATTTTTATTAATTCCAGTCTTTTTAGTTTTAAAGTCCCTGCGTTTTGTACGCCTTTTTTACATCGACACACAAATTGAATTATGAAGATTTATTGAAACTATTTTTATTTTTAGGGAAAGGATTTTTCATGTTTTGGATTCCCATTTGCTTTCCACACGCGGCCAAGTAAGGAAAGGATTGTTTAGATAGGAATTTTAATTTAGGTAGGAGAGGAGAGAATCTATGTGTGAATAGCGAAATTATTATATTTAAACGATAATTTAATTACCGATAAAATAAAATATTGAATGAAAATAAAAATCAAATTTATTATTATTTATTAAGTATATTTAAAGAAAAAAATACACAGTGACATCTATGAAATTATACAAACACTTTTATATTATCATATCTTCGCACCCAATAAAATACTCTAAAAACATTTTAAATTGGGTTCGCGGACCCCTGGGGATCTGGGAAGCCATTACCGGGAATCCGTGAAAAATAAAAATAACTTTTATCTATGCTTAAACAATATATTTTCGTGGAATTATTCATGGAAACATTACAAGAAGATCTATTTTGACCAAAAAATGTTTCTTTGTTTGAAAAATTAAGTCTTAAGAACGACATAGAGTGTTTGGATGGGATAAAGGGTTAGGATGCGGTCCGCAAATTTATTTTTACTCAAGTGGAGGTCCGCGAAAAAAAATTTGCTCAAGAATTACATAAGTTTAAAAAGCGTTCTTTTAAATAGAATGGATGAATATAACTAATTAGAATAATTTTTAATAATATTAATATAATTGCCCCAAACTATTTTTAATCTATCCTATATCACTACACTATTAAATAAATGGTGCAAAGATATGATAATATATTTTTTTTTAGTAATAGACAGATGTCTCTACAATTATGTCTTAAAAATAATATATTTTAAATTTAAATGATTTATATTGGAACTATAATATAAAGCAACAAATAAATTGTTTAATTCAATATTTAATTGTTCTTTTTGAAATTTTCTGCAATGTTATAATACTTTTTATAAATATATACAATAGTTATTATTGAATTATATATCTATTAAATTATTTTTAAGTATTTCAAACAAATAAATTTGATTGCTCGATCGTAAATTATATCAAAAAATTTTTTCAAGCAATAATATTTCTTTTAAAATTGACCACTAATGAGGATGCGTAGATAAAATAATATGAAAGTGTTGTATAAATTCATAGATGTTTCTTCAAAGGTCTCTCAAAATATATTTAAAATTTAAATAACCAAATAAATTTTATTTTTTTTAGAGCTGAGAAGAAATAATTAAATTGTTTCATTTATTTTTTTATTGCTCGCTTCTAAAATTATTTAAATTTCATTACAAGTAGCTGTTAAAATGAATTTTTTAATTATGCTAATATTTCCATGGCAGAATATTAAAATAGAGAATATTAAAAGTACCATGTAGCGGATAGGGAGTTTATTATTAATATTAAATTAACACATCCAATGACAATTTTTATAAGTTTACCATTTGAAAAAAAATATTATGTGGTAAACTGTTGTTGAGGTGTTTTTTATTGATTGTTTCATAATTATGATATAATTTAAGATCATTTTAATTATTTTCAGTTGTATGTGTGAAACTGTCTACAAGTCGTAATAAGTATTTCATTTTAATTTAATATAAATATTTTGAATATTTAATACGTGACCTAAACAATATTAGTCTAAACAGGATCTTATATAAATATAAGAATATTTGCACATGAAACGGATTCTCTCGAATAATATCTGCAAGAGTGATGAAATATTCATGATGCAATACATTGTCAACAAGGAAATAACTATTTGAAAAAAAGGTAGCATCCATATAGAGTCTGGGGTTGCGATAATTAATAAGATATCCTAACTTCCTGGCAAGGGAAATCTTCTTATCTGTCAAAAACCAATTGCAAAGAACTTATTGCAGTAAGGGTACAATATACGTCCGTTGATTTAACACCATATGCAGCTCATTTACTAAGTCTGATTGGCCTATGTCCTGTTGATTACTATCTGCTTCTTCTCTGCGACATACTATACTTTTTTACAGCCTCAATAAGCCGGTGGAAAGTTCTTAATGATCGTATCAAAGATGATGATTTAGCAATAACAGTAATTTTGAAACCTTTCTTTGAAATCTTTTTGTAAATAGAATAATTCGATTTTCATAAAAAAAAATTAACACACGATAATGCTTAAATAAGTAGTTTATTGTCATCAGAAGTCTCGCAACATGTTGTCATATTTCTAAGACTATCGTGATAGAAAGCAGACGACGTACGTCACTTCAACGTGAATTTCCCGTCTTCTAGGTAGGAGACAGTTCTAGGAATCTCATTGCCCTCATACATTACAGTAAAATTTTATATTGAAGCATCATTAAATGCACGCGTGACTCTTCTCTATTCATTTCTATTGATCGATCTCTTTATAATCGTGTTTAAAACATATATCAGGTCTATCGAAAAGTTGTATCCGTTCCGGTTACAAAAAGTATGCGCATATTCATTTTGGCGCATATTTAGCTCGAAGATGATTCATGTTGATATTAAATGAGACGTGATCGTGTACCCATGGCTACTAATAGATTTCATTTACGCCACTTCTACCTTCCACCTCTAAACCGAAGTTGTGCCTGAGTAAGTTCAAAACGGACGAAAAGCTAAAATCGGAGAGGTACTGTTAGCAATTGGTTAATTTAAAAACGGTACTTCAAGAAATAAGGCCGGCGATGTTCAATAAAAAGGACATCATACTGCTTCATGATTATGCCAAGTCCCCAAAAAATTCCCTGGACAAACTCAGCACCATCCGACTATAATTTGTTCCTGTCCTTACAATTTTTTTTGCAGGGAAATAATATTATTCAATAAAGGTTATTCAAGGTATCCAACATTTATTATTTTGTTTTATTCTAAAAATGACGTTGTGCATTATTTCTGGCAAAAAATTATATTTAATACCGAAAAATTTGTCATCGTCATTTGATCCCTTCCATTTTGGTTAGGTAAATATAGAATGCTGGATTGGTCAATACTAAAAGCATCTGAACCACTAAAACACCCAACGATCTAGGTGACCCACTGGGTGAGCGCTCACAAATGAAATTCAGAAGGAATGTTATATTTATGAGTGAGCATATGAGGAAATAAATGCATGATATGCATTGTATGAATGTACGGATAGCTTAAGTTCACATTTTTCGTATTTCTGCTTATTTGATACTATATCGTTTGAGATAATCTCGAAGTGTACATAGATTAATATGTGTTCACTTTATAATATGTGTTCAGGTTTACGCGTAATTGAAAAACGAATGTTATAGTATGTACCCACATTAACGCGTAATAAGAATGTCGTAACATTTGCTTGAAATAAATGTCATACGAACTGTATATTGATTTAAATATATTTCTACAACAGTTACAAATAAAATTAAAAATTAAGAAAGTTAGAGGCTAGTAAAGTGTAAGGTGTAAAAAAAGGGCGTGTTCAGGTTAACACGATTTGAACCCTTCTAGTCATTTGAAACAAAAAAAGAAAAAAATATTCTTAATAAATAAAAATAATTTTGCAAAATGGTGACTGTTTAAAAAAAGGTAATTTTTTTTATAGTTTTAAATCTTTTCAAAATTAGTTAAAAACTTGACATAAATCTGGTAGGAACGATTGATGGTTATATAGAAAAAGTTTCTCTCAAATTTTAAGTAAATCAGTTAATTAAAATTTGAAACATAATGTCAACTGTGTTAAAAATAAATAGTTTACAGAAAGACTCTGTAGGATCGGCTTAGTTGCCGCGTCATTAAAATAGCTATAACTCCGCAAATCATTATAATTTTGGAAATTTCTTTGCGGAAATTTGGACATGGGTGTTGTACTGACCAGAGGATCTTAAACTGGGGTCCGCGGACTCCTGGGGGTCCACGAAGCCATTACCCGAGGTCTGCGAAAATAAAACCACATTTATCTATACTTGAACAAGATATTTTCGTGGAATTATTTATAGAAAAAATTGTAAGAAGATCTATTTTGACCAAGAAATGTTTGTTTGTTTTTTTAAATTAAGTCACAAGGGTTGGGATTAAGGAATCCAATCCCGGGCCAAAATTTCGATCAAAGTCAATCAGATCAAAAAAAAATTCGGGATTGCATTAGATCATCCCGGGATCAGTCCCGGGATCCCGCGACCGGGATTTTCAATAGTTAGTAAGAAATTATATTGATAAATTTGATCAAAAATTACTAATAAGTTCATTTGTTTAATGTAAAAAATAGTTTGAAGGCGAGATATTTATTTACAAATTATTTATTTCCGTCGCTGCAGATGAATACTTATATACTGTAATACTTTGATGTGATTCGTAATTATATTACGGAGTAATACAAAAATTCTGAACCCCGTATCTATTATATTTCATGTCGATATTTCTATTATTAGAGTCGAGGTGTAGTAAATACATCACCGGTAGGGAAAGGTTAGGTCACTGAATCCACGTACTGACACCATCGACACACGCATCAACTTACTAGCAACACAGATCGACACAAGCCAATCCCTTTCGTGAGGCTATGAAGACTTAGCTGTTCCCGAGAGGTCCGAGATGCGGACCCTGGATACGGTTCAGAGAAATTATCAGAACATCTTATATTTGAATAAAGTCACTTATTGATCTGTAGTTAGGATGTTTAGATTAACATTTATTTTACGATTTAAACAAATATTGTGTACAACGGATCAACCGTTCATATAATTATCGATAAAATCACAAAATATCACTTTTTGTATCATGCTCGTACACGCGCCACTAGGGAATCCAATCTCGAGTCAAAATTTCGATCCCGGGATTTCGGGATTTCATTAGACAATCCCGGGACCAGTCCCGGGATCCCGGGATTGGGGCTTTCAATATTTTAAGAAATTACCTTGATGAATTTGATCAAAAATTACTAATCAGTCCATTTGTTCAATATAAAAAATCACTTGAAGGCCAAAGAATTTTATTTTTTTAAGAAAAGATAATAATACTATTCAAAAATAGATAAATAAAACACTAAAAAATTCAAATATTATTTTGAAAATATGCCCGAAGTAACATTAACATTAAACATTAGTGTTTCGTCATTTAGTCTGGATCTGACTTTGGAAGTCAGACAACTTGCTGCTGAAAATGCACTCAGCCTCCACACTCGTTGGAGGTATCGTCATCAGATATTTAAATGCTAGTTCGAGTTGATGATCTCGTGAGCCCTCATTTTCGTATAACACCATCAATGTGACTGATAAAATTATTTTCTGCTGAGACACGGACTAAAAATCGCAAAATTCCCGATTTCCCGACAAATTATTTATTTCCGTCACTGCAGATGAATACTTATATACTATAATACTTTAATGTGATTTGTAATTATATTACGGAGGAATACAAAAAATCTGAACCCCGTATCTATTATATTTCATATCGATATTCCCATTTTTCATCGAGGTGTAGTAAATACATCACCGGTAGGGAAAGGTTACTATAACAATTTGAAAAACATACATGTACGCTATATATGTATACATAGATTAGACAGTCACTGCTCCTATGCATCGCCTAAGTTTGCCAATTAGTAATTACGCCACTGTTTCCAAGCGTCCAGATTTCGTCGGGAATGTCTCGATTTAGTAGCCTTCATCGCGTTGGTGAGGTGTACGATTTCTGTTAGATAAAAATTTCAATCCCGGGATTTTCGGGATTACGTTTTCTAATCCCGGGATTCTGAAGTACCTAAAACTGTCCGGGATCCCGGGATCCGGGATCCCGGGATTGGATTCCCTACGCGCCACAGATTGAAAACCCACTATGATAATACAAATATTATAGTGGTGTAGCGTGGGCGATTTAAAATACCCATGCAATAGCGCTGTTAACCTTTCCCTTACGATGCTATGTATTTAGTATCCCATATGACATTCTAACGAAACTAGACGAGGAGAGTCGGCGGTTGGCCTTGGTTGCGGGAAGACGTCCTTCTAGCAGCCAAATCTCTCTCTTTCTCTCTCTCATGCTACATAGTGAAGAGAGTCTTTTTGTTCGACGCCCGTCCATACCCATTCATCTGTTCGGCTATACATGATCTGATAGAAGAATGAACCTGTGCATTAGCGCGATCATCCTGACGAGCGCGTGGGAGCGGGCCCGAGGACTCTGGCCCTAGAGCGTCCCTGCTCCCACACAACGCATCAGTGAAAATTCGGCATAATCCATTAGCTGTTTTAATTATTATAACAATTTTAGCAAAGAAAAAAACGTTTTATGCATTGTGTGCGTAACTTGCCAAAACCTTGACTCCAGGCGAAGTTTAGTGCGAAATATCCCGGACTATAAAGTGTTAAGATTGTATTTGAATAAATGGTAGGTAGTGGTGTAGGTAGAGAGGTCTGTTGGATATGCATGTAGAGCTGTCGGTTCGGCATAAAGTAACGGCAGCGCGGCATAATACTTTAGGAACGGTGTGTAGTCTGCCGGTGGATTCTCTCCGCTGTTTGATAAAGTTGTCGGGGACATTCGACCAACACAATTTTATGTAAGCATGTTTATAGCCCCGTGGGTCGTATAAAATGTCCACGTACGTGGAGCGTCCACTATTGGTCAAGACCGCTGTGGAGGTACACGCCACTTTGCCACCACCCTGTCGTTTTGCGCCAACTTGTTTTGGATTTGAACGACACCCTGCAAACAAAAACCATCAAACGCTCCTTTATCGCCGGCACCTTAATCAACATTTCTCCATATAAATTAGTCCATCTTTGTTTAACACCCCCGGTACAGAATGCATCTCATCAATTTTAAAATGTCAACGATATATCCAGCGACATTCACCGCTTATCAAATACGAGCTGAACATTGTAGACAGGCTCTAGTATGGAAATATTATATGCTTAATTATATTTTTCACGAGAATTCTCAAAATGCCACAACAATCGCTGATAATATACAAAAGCTCAAAGTAAAACCCGGATAAAGCGGGTAACAAAGAACAAACGTATTTGAATATCATATGAAATAAAAACGCATGCTTGTCATTGTATGGGGTGTAATTAGACACCAACTGTGATAAAATATTCTCTAAATAAAATAATATGTATAATCAGTAGAACTTTTGAATACATATATAACTGCAAAAGCTGTATTGATAGATATACATGATAGAAAAAAAATATATTTACTTCAATTTTATTCTGTTTCAATGAAAATTTGGCTGTTCTCACTTGCAAACTGCCGATCCCTGAACTAATATCGAATATTCGATGTTATTCGATATTAATCGGATATTATTATTTTTTAGTAATTTTGTTAGTTTATTCTTAATAAACTCAAGCAAATATGATATAACTGCTGAAATCTTGGACTTATTTTTATTTTCAAACTAGTTTTCGAGAGACTCAAGAGAAACACGCGCGGTTCGTGCGGCACCCGCTTATTAAGCATTTTTATCTTTCTTATTTCGACATTATTTTTGCCTTTTTCGATCGATCCTTCTCTGAATGCTTAGTCAAAAAACTAGCAGATTTTATTTATTGACACCATTCTGTTGAAAATCATTGAAAGCAATAGAAATAGCAAACATGACTCAATATTAACCATTTGAGTAGTGAGCAAATTTAAAAATTTCATAGTCTTAGATGCCATATTTGCTTGTCTGCCACTTATCGTCGTACAAATCCACTAACCTGTCAGGACCGCAGCACCACGAATGAAGCTTATATTATATTTAACATTCTCGTCGCCCAACGTGAATCGGTGTTATTTCTCGCAGGGCCCAAATTCGATAGTTGGAGTATAAATAGAAGGAATAGCGATGCGATATTATAGCACACGGGATAAACACGGACGACATGTGGCACATCTTCTCTCGGGTGTTGTTTTATCTTAGATCGATAAGCTTGAATCTGTCATTAGTCAAATTAACAAAAGCAAAGTGAAGATAAGCAAATATGAACAGACAAGGGTAGAAGTGCAAGATTCGAGGTCGACCTCGAAAGATATTTAGGCAGTTGTCATCTGGAAGACATTATGGAAAGACGTTCATAAAGTTAATATGTATTTGCAATTCGTTATAAAAATACGTAACAATGAGACGCTGGATTCGCTTTTCGGAGACTAAGCAACGACGAAATTCAGTAATTTCTTCAAGTAAACATAAACGATACACTTGAAATCGATCATTCACAACATCAACTGTGGATACAGAGAGCGGCGAACCATTACTCGATAGTCAGAAAAACTCAGATATAGTCATGTGTAATTTTTTCAGTAATATTGAATATTTGTTCCTCTGATGGATTTATAATTTATAAATAAGTAATATGAGGTCTCGAATTTGAAAAAAAAACTACTAAACAGGAACAAATATATGAGAAAAATAGGTTTCGACTTGGTGACAACATTTATACTACATTGTAAAGCAAGCTCTTAATTGGATATGACGTATATATCCGTCAAGACCAAAGTCCTAGTAAAGTGGGTATGACGAATATATCCGCATTGTGAAAGTTAAGCAAACCTCAATAGAAAATGACGGATATGTCCGATTGCAGTGTTGTATGCTTTAGGTGTAAGAATGATTCATCTCGGAAACTGATTTGTTCGAACTTGATGATATACTATTTTCGTATACTAGATATGACGTACTTATCTGTTAGCGGTGAAAAGATCGTTATGATAATATGTTGTCGAACGCACCATGATATCTCAAGTTCCAATTGATTGATTGATTTAATTCAAATTTAGTATAATACTTTTTAAATAACCCTCTATTGTTCCAAACAGATTTATTTCAAAAATTTATTTTTAACTGTTTAAAAAAAATCTGTAAAAATAAGACCTGAAACTGACATTTCTTTTATACAGTCGCCATTTTATGATTTTTTTTTCTTCTTTGATGCAGGAAACTATAACGACATCTTTATTTAAATTTTAGTTGATAAGAAGAATAGAAATCGTATCGACCTTTTTTTATCCCTTACACTCTATCAGCTTACAACTTTTTAATTTTTTTTTTAGTATATTCTGAAAATATCAATAAACATTCGGTAAAAATTTACCCCTGGACTAGAATTCCCCTTTAATGGAAAACATGAAACAAAGCATTGGATTGACAAGTGTTATTCGAATTCTGATCCATTGAGAGAATTGCTTGAAAAGTGGTTTGCTGATTTTATATGCGATCGTATAAACACCGATGATGCTAAACACTCTGCTCGACCAAATTCGGCACTTGTTCCAGAAAACATAAAAATGACCACAAAATAGCTTAGATCGATCATAAATTTACATTACACGATGTGTTTACCATTTTGCATCAAAATTTGTCCATGAGAAAGCCTTGTCCGAAGTGAGTACCGCGTGTACTCACAGTCGATCAAAAACAACAACGCATCGATAATTCAGAGCGCTATTTGGATATGTTTCAGGACAATAGTTTTTTTTTATGCGGTGCGTTACAATAGATAAAAAATGGATTCATCACTACACTCTAGAGTCAAATAGGTCGAAAACGACCATAAATGCAAATGTAAGTTGATAAGCATACTTATTGGGTATCAGTATAAGTATGAACTTATTGAGCGATATATTAATGGTTTAACACTCTCAAGAATTTCAAATTAATTTAGCATGGATTTAATATCAAAATGTACGTATTAATCTCAGAATGCATATTTATCATAATATTTTTTGGGGTTTTGTTAATTTTTTTAAAAAATATGCATGTTATTTTTAGAATTTATGAGATAATATGATCGAAGAAAACAAATTTGTAATGCATTACATTTTGCATCAATGCATTCGTATTACCTATACGAGGTTGAAAATATTCTCGAAAGAACCTTTCAAACGATGTTTGGCTTTCTCCATGCCAACTCCCGAAGCTCGTATTTTGTCAGGCTATAGTAATTCGATTTAATAATTTTGTATTGTTGATAAACGGCAAGCTTTTTCTTTAGATTTTTTTTCCTTTCGGCCTCATACTGCTTGTATAATATGAACTTCGATCCAAGAATGCTACTTATTTATTTTGGATTGTAGTCAGTTTTTTCAATCGATTCCAAAATAGATATTGTTCATAAATTTTATAGCACTTTCCGGGTATGATTCTTTAGAATTGAAGAAATATATGACACGTGAACAAAAATCGGACAGAACAAAGGTATCAGAAGAAATAAACAGAGTGCTGCTCTTGGGGATTCGTATTCTAAGCAATCGATTCAAAAAAGTTTTTCAAAATTTTAAGACATTCTGTATGTTAGTCTCTTAGGATTATACTTAAGAATATATAGACTCAATGAGCTCAATGATCTATTTTAAAAATATGTTATCTGATAATTATCTTATTAAGGCGACCTGAAAAATAATAATATTCAAGAACCCACGACCAAAGATTATTGGTTCAATTAAAATCATTCAATTTAGAAAACATACAGAATTGGACTATATATTATTCCAATATAACTGTATAAATACTATTAAAGGACTATCGAAAATATTAATACATGATAATTGTTATTTTAGATATTAGAAAAATAATATATGATCAATCATTGAATTTGCATAGAAAAATCATGTGTAAAATGCCTACAAAATGTGATATAGATCAAGCCAGAAGAGCTCAGGGATGACCATGTGTAATTTTTTCAGCAATATTAAATATTTGTTCCTCTAATAGATTTGTAATCTGGAAAGTCACGAACCCGAAAAAACGAATGCATAGGAACAAATATATTAGAAAAGTAGATTTCAAGCTGGTATCAACATTTATACTACATCGTGAGAATGCAATTTTTCCCATCGATCTAAAGAGAAAAATTGATAATGTTTTGGAGAATATACATGGATAGCCAAAAAATCAGTTACAGCATGAATAATGAGTTGCATCGTCTTATGTCGTTGTTGCTGTTTTAAATCTTAAAAGAATCAGATGCTACTTATACGATTGGGAAAAGAACCTAAAACAGTCTCTAAAATGTAATCAATGTACCAATTTTGATCTTAAGTTCTTAAGAAGATATATTGATTTCGTTGTGATTTATTTTGTTATAAGCTAATCTTATGAAAAAATCTTATGAAAAAGTATTAGGTTGTCCCATAAGTTTCTTTCGCAAATGAACACAAATCTAATAATAGCCATAGTTGAAGAAAACCCGCGATATACTGTTCGCGAAATAGCTAACAAGTTAGAAATTCCACGAACATCCGTCCATAATCATCTGACAAAATTGTGCTACATCAATCGTTCAGATGTGTGGCTTCCTAATGAACTGACTGACTCAAATAAACTTCAGCGTATTTCAACATGCGATCTTCTTCTCCAACGACATAATAGCCAACCTTTTTTGAAGAGACTTGTCACTGGAGATGAAATTTGGATACTCTATGAGAATATCCAACGTAAACGGTTTCGGACCAAGGGTAAAAAAGCTTTGACTGTAGCTAAACCTGGCCTACATCCAAAAAAAGTTTTGATATGCATTTGGTGGGACTTGAAGGGGGTAGTTTATTGTGAGCTATTTCAGCAAGGTGAAACGATCAATTCAACAAAATATTGTTTCCAACTAGACAATCTAAAGAATTTTCATCACGATAACGCCAGGCCTCATGTGTCTTTGCTCGTCAGAAATAAATTATTATCATTTGACTGGGATGTTTTACCTCAATCTCCATACTCTCCGGACATTTCCCCTTCAGATTATTATTTATTTCTTTCATTGAAAAATTCTTTACGTGGTAAAAATTTTAATTCAAAAAATGATATAAAAATGTACCTTGATCAATAATTTGCCAACAAACCTGTGAAATTTTGGCAAGAAGACATTATGAAGATTCCGGAGAGATAGAGAAAGATAATAGAATAGAATAGATAATATACTATTCAATAAATTTTAATGTAATACAAATTATTGTTTATTTTTTTCTTAATATGAAAACGAAAGAAACTTACGGGACACCCTAATATAATCGTTTAGTTTTTTCAATTAAAGCATATTTTTTTACTTTTTAAAGACACACTAACCAAAAAGTGTAAAAATTTTGGTTTAGTTCCTAATTTATGTAAAACCTTTAAATTTTTAAAGATCCTAAAATTAAACTACAATAGTTTAGTAAGAAATGCTTATTTTATTTCACCCTCATCCATATTCATGCAAATAATACAAAAACATGCTTGTAGCGATTGATTTTTAGTGTGTGTTAAATATGACCCACGAAGCTTATAGTGTGGCCAAAAGTAGCGATACCAGTTAAGGATTAAAAATATAATATAATATGTTGTCGAACGCTGCGCGCAATTTACGTGCAATAAATGATTAAATTTTTAATAACTTTTTAATTTGTAAAATCTCATAATATTGTCTACAAATTTTACTGTTAAAGTATTTTTGTATTGTTCGTCAATGAACAAGTGTCATGAACGATGATCGAATTAAATGAATGTGAATAAGAATAGTTCCACGTAAGGATTAGTACGTAAGGATTTATTTTTATGTCAGAGGGCTTTTGATTTGTATTTTTTGTTTAACAATGACTTCAGAATGGTACAAAGATGAGCGTGTAACGCGAGAAGAAGTTATATAAATTGCGGAGCCATATTGTTGCTAAGGCATCGTCTTATATTCTCAAAGTTGGCATATGTAAACGTGGAGGTGTGCAAATATATGAAGCAAAATAAAAATAAGTGCGGTCGGTCGACGGGTAAACGGTTTGCAAAAAGAAATTGGGGTGGTTGGCTTGGGTGGCGATGGGGAGGAGCATGAGGGTCTGTGGAACTAGTGACGGGAGAGGTATGAAAACAAATAAGCATCACAGGCTGTGTAGTGTCTGACCGCGCTGGTGATTTCCCATGAGCTCACTTCCGCTTTTCTTTCGGAGGGCACACTGCTTCCTTGCTCTTTACTTCCTCCGGAACCTCCGTCGGAATGAGTGCCCACCAAATTACACACACACATACACACACATATTCCGCATGTCTAACACCGGTGGAAAATTGCAATTGTACCAATCGAAACGTTTTCAGGGAATACCTATCGACTATTCAAACTTTTAAGTCCTCTTTATTATAGTCCATAAATTCTACGAAAAACTTGATAACATTAAGTTGAAGCTATTATTATGCAGAAAAATTCGACTAAGCATATTGCGTGTAATACATTTAAAATTCATATTAAAATTGCATTTTTTCACCGTATAAAAATATATTAGCGATTAAGATGATTACATTATTGTGATATTGTGGGGGGGGGGGGGGCTAATTTTTTAATAATTTTATAATTTCTAATTTTAAATACCAAACCGTATTTTGGGGTTATAATTTAGCTTAAATGAAAAATTTCGACTTAATATTTGAACACTTGAAAATATTAGGTTGTCCAATAAGTTTCTTTCGCAAATGAACACAGATCTAATCATAGCCATGATTGAAGAACCCCCGCGATATAAAATGTTCGCGAAATAGCTAACAAGTTAGAAATTCCACGAACATCCGTCCATAATCATCTGACAAAATTGGGCTACATCAATCGTTCAGATGTGTGGCTTCCTCATGAACTGACTGAATCAAATAAACTTCAGCGTATTTCAACATGCGATCTTCTTCTCCAACGACATAATAACCAACCTTTTTTGAAGAGACTTGTCACTGGAGATGAAATTTGGATACTCTATGAGAATATCCAACGTAAACGGTCTTGGACCAAGGGCACAGAAGCTTTAACTGTAGCTAAACCTGGCCTACATCCAAAAAAAGTTTTGCTATGCATTTGGTGGGACTGGAAGGGGGTAGTTTATTATGAGCTACTTCAGCAAGGTGAAACGACCAACTCAACAAAATATTGTTTCTAACTAGACAATCTAAAGGATATTATTCAATAAAATTTGATGTAATACAAATTATTGTTTATTTTTTTCTTAATATGAAAACGAATCCTAATACTACATTTTCTTGGATTGATTTTAAATAAATCCTCAATTTTTTCAACTCCAAAGAATTACAAGAATTATATTTCCACCTTCAAGTTAAATTGTAAGCACTGTATACACTTCTGAAGTACGTTTCGATTTTATTCGGCGAATAAAACTTTTCTTGTTGAGCCAAAAAAAATTAAATTTGGTTCTCCAATCAGTAATTGTCCAATTTTCATTTTTTTTTTTGTATCCAGACCAGTCTTCTTAATATTAATGATGAAATTATCTCAATTATTAAATGAACCATAATGAACCTTAACGATATGCTGAAGGAATTAGAGTTGGATATCGTTGATTGTAATTTCGTGAGCTAATTAGTCTATTTAATGCTTAAAAATAACAACGGTACATGCTTTTTAATTATGTTAAAACGATAAAAACGAGTTTCTGATTTGAGGTTCGCAGTTTTTGGCATTTAAGATGCAAAATTAGAGTTATATTTTACCTCTATCCGATATTTTGAACTTCCTGCTGGGTTCATGCTCAAGGATTGAGTCAATTCGCGAACCGGCAATCTGCGTCCAACACAGTCAAACATTGATTCTCTCGGGAATGAACAGATTTCTGGGAATTAGAATAATTCGTTGATTTTATAAGAATTGAATATTACGGAATTCTAGGAATTAGAAAATTTTGCGTATATTTTCGAAACAGCCGTGAAGTTCTTGAATTTGATAATCCCGGCTTTTCCTACAGTCAAAATCTTGAACTTGGCTGTAGTATAATTAATTTTTGTTACTAACATCATGTAAAGCTGTTGGTTTTACACGAATAAAATAAATAATTCTATAAAGTCTATATTATATTCCATACATACAGGGTGTGTTCAAAAAATAATGCATCCAAATTCATAAAATTCAGGTATTGAACGCATTTGTACAATTACTCAAATATTATCGAAATAGAACCCGGTTTCAATCGAGTCTCAATGTTTTCCACTCAGAACTCCTTTTTTAGTAAGGAAACAAAAAAACAAAAAAAAAACTTAGACAGGACTGTAGGGAGACTGGGAAACCAATGGAATGCAGGTCTGGTCAGATTTTTTTACCATTGTTACATACACATCAAAAAGAGGCTCACGGGAGCGCACTCCTTCGCACGCACGACTCAATCTAATTCAGCTCGCATCTGGGAAAACTTGAACGCATCCTGTATGACAGTGATGATGATCCTTTGGTATTTGGGTATTTTAAATCAGAAGTCAAACTTAAATGCTATCGTGGTCTAAAATAAAAATAGGTAACAGAGGCGGGAGTCAGGGGTGAGCCGGCGGTTGGCCTTGGATGCGGGAGCACGTCCTTCCGCAGCCAAATCTCTCTTTCTCTCGTGTCGAATAAAGAGTTATCTAGAGAAGAAAATCGGTCAGTCCAAAGTCAGTCCACCTCTCATACATCCATCCGGCTACATCACGGCAAAGAATAACGGCCGTGGGAGCGGGGAGCTGCCCGGGGGCTCTGCCCCGCGAGCGCCTCAGCTCCAAAGCTTAAAAAAAAAAATGAACTAGAATCAAATTTTTACTTAGCCATTCAAGAATTGAGATGTAATATTAATTCATGCAAGATCAAATCTCAAAAAAAGGTAAAAATGCAGTGCGGAAAATAGTCGGAAGATGTAAATAATTTAAAATACTTTATTTTAATGAATTTACCACAACCATGATATAAATAAGTAAATCACTTACAATGTTCTAAATCAATACAATTTTTTCTAATGCAATTTTGCGAATAGATTTGAGTACTAAGAAAATATTATACCTTTTTATTTTAATATTTAAAATAGAATTTATTACATTTTAAGAGTTGTTTGAGAAAATCTTCTATGCGATATTAAACACTGAAATTTCTCAGAAAAATATGAGACGATACGAACTCTTGAGTGCTCTTATTAATTCTTAATTATTAATGTGTGTAATATATTTTGATATCGGAAGATATTCACAATAAAGTACCATCGTTAAAGCAATTTTTAATGGGAGAAATTACACTAAATTACTATGCCGGAATAAAAACCTTTTTATATGCTATGAAAAGGGGAAAAATTGAATTAAAACAGAACGAAATACAAATGGTTCTTGAAAATATTAGAAATTTCGGGCACTATTAATAATATCGCTATTATGAATTCTCTTCGTCCTCACACTATGGAATCTGAGGGTTACGCGTAACACTAATTTGGAAACACTGCCCAGGAAGGTGATGGTTTGACCCTCAATTAATTATTCAACGCGCACAATCCCTTTTATATCCCTTCATATACATGGCATTATCTTAGGGCTGTAGAAATTGTATATTATTTGGTTCTTAATTGTTAACTGCGATTACAATCAACGGGCGGAACATTCATCGCACAAAAGGCGTCCTGGGAGACGACCACGACCAGCCTCCGAAGATTTGAAACAGAGAAAGAAGCATTCCTGTTTTCTTTGATGACCAAAAATTAAAATCAGCTCTAATCATTTCAATATGAACAATGATGGCCAGCGATCCAAATTTAATATTAACACTTCTAACGAAAATTAGTGTTTCAATTCGACAATATTTACAACAATTCAGAAATTGCAAGTGTCTCAAAAAGAATGCGTTAAAATATCACATGTAATATAGAAGAAATTAATTGCAAGCTAGCACTACTCCTAACCCGAAATAAATGCAAGTGGAAAGAATTAATAAGCTAACCAGGATCTTACTAAAGCTTTTTAACTTTAACTCAATTTTAATAATTATACATATAACGATATTGCAGTCCAAAAGATTACTATTATTTTAAAACACATCATCTAACAGTAAATACTATGAAAAATGGTATTGCACTATTTTTCATATTTTAAAACTCATGAAATGGATCAAAATAATCACTAACAAAGATTCAGTCGAATCAATTTTGATTAATTATTAAGGAAAATCAGATTGTACTCAAAAATGTAGCCTTAAAGTTTATGGACCTATTAAAAAATGATAGCAACGGAGAACTATTTGCTTCCAAGGAGTCCCCCAATTAAGATACTCAAAGAAAAGCTGAAACTACAAATAGTTGTAAAAATATATAAGATTATACATTAAGAGTAAAGCGGCAAATGAAAAATATCAATCGTGTTCTTAATAGTGTTAAGCTCTAAAGAAAATTGTATCACTGATGCAAAAAATATAGTCTTTGATTATCGATTTTGTATATAAATATGCGATTAGTTCCCACAAATTAAAATCGGAAAAATGACTTATAATTTTTGCTACAATCGAGCTATTTAATACCCTGATTGAGTTATTTAATTTTTAATATGCACAAAACATTTTTTTATGTAGTCTGGCTCTCGGGGTTAAGAAAGATATACTGGTCTTCTTTTGCTGATAGTCATTGTTGGATTTTCTTCAATTTTAGATTTTAGGATCACTTCATCCACGCTGTCTTCCTCCAGGTTCATCTTCAAGTTTCCAGATTTTTCTTTCCACCAACGTTGACATTTATCTAAATTTCAATGTCATTATAAAGAGCAAATGTATTATGTACTTGTGGTTTCGTCAGCGTTTTTTTTTCGTATGGAACTATATCAATGCAACTCCGCAAATTTTATCTCGAAAGACACGCCGTTATTGCTAGACTTGTAAAAATGGATATTTTTTAACTCAAAGCATTCTTTGACTAGTATATTGTTTATAAAAGATGCCATCAGAAAATGCGAAATTAATACTGGGTTTAACTAATAAATACAATTAAATATAACAAACGTGTCGTAAAGATTCAATCATACTCGACAGATTTAATGTGAAAAAAACGATGATCGGTATCACATACAAAACACCCTGTTTCTGTGTATACAAATATATCCACATTGAGGGGGTCATAGGATGTTCAGGTCCCGGTTTATTTTATCTACATCCATGCAATAATACTTTGTTTTAAGCGCATAAAACAAGATAAATGCATTTCTCGCGGGATACGAAGTACTTTTCGACGGAAATCTCAAGGGAGGGAGTTCCTCAGGGAGACTCTCGGTCCCGCGCCACTCTATACAACTGTACACAAATAATCGTAAATATAAAATCAAATGGTTACATTCGGCACTTACACACACAGAACCTTCACAGATTAGACTGTTTTCAATTTTGATTAAACATATTCGTTTCAAAACTAAACACAAAGAAAAATGGTTGATTAGGTAAAAGTTTTAAGCATAGCTCCATTTTTATTTCCTATGTCTCCTATGCATAATGAGACCATGTGTTTTTGAATATTATTTTTCATTACTGACTGATTTTTTTATGAGCTCTTGTGTTATTTGTTTGACCAGCTTTCAATCAGTTTTAACCAACTTTTTTAGATATTGAAAAAAAAATCCGTTTTGACAACCCTTGGGCTGTCACTTGGGCTTTAGGGCCTATATTTGAAACGTGATAAAAGACCCCCACTAACCCCCAAAAATTGTGTCGATCCATGTGCCAAACAACCTGTATATAATAAAATATGACAAATGCTATTTTAATTTCGAGTTTTGATGATTAAAGTAATACCTATTAATATTGGCAATACTGATCTTTGATATGTGAATATAATTTTAAGCATTTTTCTATATGAGTCCTTCAAACGAAATCCTAAAACATCATTCTATAAGTTCGTAAGATATTTTGTTAAGGAAAAATATTGAGTCGGAAATTATTGGACAACATTATTTTAGTATAATGTACGTGAGGAACGCTGTTGGATTAATATGTCGTTTGTATATATTTTTTTCAAATTGATTGAAATCATGACCTGAATTGGTAGTACTAAGGTGAATTCAATCAAATTTTGCCATATTCTTTATGGCATGAAGTAACTTTCGCTTTGTTTGAATAGCATGCCTTTTAGTTGGAATGCGTATTCCAGGATCGGCACATAGGAGAATGGGGGGAAGATTCGATACTCCTGGGACGCTAAGCACATAAAAGGGACGAATGTGTTTACAAACATTTTTCTCTTACAACTTTACATGTGACCGGTGACATTTACCAGTCAATAAAGTGCACGAAGGGTGCATTTCGATCTGGGATCGTTCCATTAAAATGGAAAGGCGCCTTCTGGCCGACAGAAGACACTTCTAAGATCCTGAGACGGAGTCACGTCCACGTATTTGAGATACATCGAAACTGAAAGGACCTTCAAATTGAATTTCATTTCAATTACTACTGGGAATTCGAGTAAAACTGTTCATCTCACATTTATTCATAAACGACAATTAATGGCATAGCTTTCTAATCGTATACATTCTGACCACGTATAACACAGCTATATGATTTCACAAAATCGTGTGTTCAGTAATCGGATATAATTAAGGTCCAAAAATATTCTGAAGACATCAACTAAAATGCATTTATACCGTAAGTGCGTATTTAATTTTTATTAAAGATATTGTTTCTTTTATATATTGAACACATTCGTATATAATTTGGAGTAGTAATTTTAAAAAAAATCAGAATATAAACACTTTGAAGACTTTTGGAAAATTTTTCCTAATCTCTTTTATGGGACGATTTTGATATGATTTTTCATAGCATATATATGTTTTTAAACGTGTGTTCACTAGCCACACTACTATAGATTTGAGCCCCATGTGATTATTCGTGTAAATAACCATATTTATTACAAGAAGAAGACCGTATTGGAGATATTGATATATAGACAGATAGTAGATATTGTGACCGAAACTTCGAATTGAGATATCATAGAAATGAGTCTAGTTAAAATCAATATAGGAGACCTTTTAAGGAGATTAAGAAATTTACTTCGGAGAACAAAGCTCATGGATTAAAAAGGAATTTGATACTGTAACGTAGATCTTCTAGCCGAATTTTCGGGTCTTAGTTATTCCTGTCGCACGCTGCTCTTTTACAGCCCTTCTAGTAGGCGATGATATCTTCAGGCCAAAATTTTCCAGATTTACGGCTGCCACGTTATCTATGATGTAGACAAGACCAAGGCTTCAAGACCAGATCTTCATGATTACGTTTATTTTATCCACTTTGGACCGGCGTCAGTTACGAGGCGTAGACGGTTATTCCGAGGGACACCAAACTGAACCACAAGTTAATAAACAAAAAAGTTCATATACGATACGATTCCAGTGATCTAAAATTGGGTTAGCAATAATAACAGCGATCGGAACGTCGAGATTTTTGCGTTTTTCTAGCAATTTTGATTTATGAATCGTTTCATTTACAAATATTAAAACTTTTTTTTGAAAGTATATTAATTTTTACAAAGCAAAGATTATGCGTAATTCTCTCAGAGCATCGCTGAGAGCTTCCAAGAAAAGCGGTCAAAGATTTTTTGTGCTCGATAATTTTCGTCGGTTATCTAAACATAGGGTAAAAATGAAGGGTAGGACGCAAAGGATTTTATATAGAGGAGCGTATATATACGTATGTATACAAACAGGACAACAGGAAGGAAAACGTGAAGAGGGACGCTCGCGGTTGAGAATCTGCGCATGAATAATTGATTTGCCTTTGCGTGGGTGCAAGCAGGATGGCGGGATTGCTTCAGTGTTATGCTTTTGTCTTCCTCTGGAGCAGATTGGATGGGGAGCAGCAATACCAATGGGCTTGCGCACTTCCAACCCTTCCTCCAGGATAACCGCCAACAAATCGCGACCTTTTCGATTTCGAGCCGCTCTCTAGGCTCGGCTTTTCAAAGGCACCATTGAACTTGAATTTTATGAAAATTATTTTGAATATTTCTATACAAAACTAATCAAGAATCATTCATAAAATACATTTATTTATGATATGATAGACGTTTCATTTCTTTCTAATACGAATCAATCAATCAATATTATTAAAGTGCCCCTAATATACATATATTATAACACATTAATAGCTGGCGTCGATATTGTAATAGTACACACAATAAACTATATACATTTAACACTATCCAATAAATATTATAATTACAGACACATACTATTGCATTTTGAAAATATAATGATGAATGAAATGAACGATCATAAATAAAAATATTACAATATGTAATATTAACTCAAAGTTTGCATATACATCGCACTTTTAAATTTCAAATTAAGTATAAATATTTACTGTTCGATATAGTTTCCTTTTATTCGGATGATGGATACCCAAAATATTCCACATGGACAATGCTAAATATGTTTATGCACTTAGTCAACACTTAGTATCTCTTAACGATAGCATTTGAATATTAAATTTACACCCTGGTACAAAAATATAAACGAGGAGCAAACTTCATGCATGCATTAGCAAACTGAATCTTCAGTAAGTGTTGAATATAATCGATTGACACTTTCTGAAAAACGAATAATTTCTCGACACTCTACTTTGGCTTTAGCGAAATATAATCTTTCGCCATTGTTGCGGTTCGTGGTAATGTTTGTGCTATTAAAACGATTTATGGTGATAAATGATCGATCTACTTTGAATCTCATTGTGATTCTCTGTTTTCACAACATTAGAATTAATCAATACAGTCGTAAATGTATAATAGTTTATATTAAAATAAAATAAATGTTTAGTATCATTTATTTTTCTGACATATCAATATCAACAATATATCCTTAGGTTATTAAATATTTGATTTCATAATTTCTAACACAACTCGAGATTTTACTGAAAGATGTTAAAATAGGATTTTAAATGATTTGCTTGTATATTTCAATTTGCTATTTGCATATTTTAAATCGACACTTTTCAAATATGCGTAATCTATATTTTCATTGAAATTGTGTTACATTTTTAAAAAAGGGGAATCAAATAATATTGACAGCATTATTATAATATATTAAAACTAATATTTTAATTAAAATTCATAGAATAATGAGTGGCAAATTAAGAGGATTCATTCAACAGTTGGATCTACGCATCTCAAGCACCACATCCATCGATATAAATTATTCACGAGACTCCATTTTGACGGATAATCCATTGTGATGGTAAGTAGCCTCATACGTGATCGAAAGTCGTATTCGATTTACGGAATAATGTCGAAATAATTAAATATGGAAAGTTGGTCGGTTTGTATGGCCAATGTGAGTAAATCGTCCTCACTGATGAATGCATGGAGTTCATGACTGTCGCGGATTATGTTTAACATGGTGAATAATTTAGATAACAATTAATCAAAATTGTGAAATCGGACTCGGATGGCTTTCAGTGTATTACAAGGATGTGCGGCTGGCGAACCACCCTCCGACGCGCCATTCCAGCACAAACCACCCCCAACCCGTTTGTTCTCGCGGACTTGTCGTTATCTATCCCACAGCGTGTTGCGCCAAGCCGTTCTGTCATAATGAAACATTAATATCTCATGAGAAGGCAGTTAACTTCATATACAGACGCTCCTCTATAAACTACGCCTATCCATCTCTGGGTATCTACCTAACCCACAATCGATGCTACTGAGATATATCACGCCTCAGACATGCCCTAAATCTTTCATTACTTCAAACTACATACTTTTTAAAAGGTTTCAAAACCAAACATTATAGACCAGATTAAAATAACCATACAATTGCTTGGAATTTAATCACTAAACTAGGAAATAATGATGTTACGGAGTTTATAATTATGTATGCATGACGGAATTTGCAGAGCTAAATAATACCAAACTTGCTTCTTTAAAATCTATTTTAATTAATCGGATTGATCAGAAGACAATGTGATTGTATGAAAAAACAAAGATACAATAAAAAACGATGATTATATTAGGGAAATAATGGATTTTTCAGGTCAACCTTAAGGTTATAGGATACAAATATAATTGAAGAAAGAGTTTGTT
The DNA here is from genome assembly GCA_008973525.1 of Stenopsyche tienmushanensis. Taxonomy (NCBI): domain Eukaryota; kingdom Metazoa; phylum Arthropoda; class Insecta; order Trichoptera; family Stenopsychidae; genus Stenopsyche; species Stenopsyche tienmushanensis. The sequence goes on from WACJ01000526.1 coordinate 1,039,185, forward strand.
GCATTTTAAATATTGATTACATTAAGTTCGTAATTTAAACTTATGACATATTTAACATTCATCGGTATAACCGTTTTATTAAGTCTTATAATTTATGTTTATAGCAAAAAGAGTACAAGAATTTCTGGGGATGAGTGACTTGAATGCGATACTTTTCTGTGTAATTTTCGTAGAAGCTCTTCTATCAATCGGCTTATTTTTGCAAGCGAATTTAAAGCGTAAATACTACATTTAATGTGGTTAATTTAAAGTAATGCCATTGTATTAAATTTTTTGGTAGTAGAGAATCGTTGTAAATCGGGTAGATAGTCTTGATCTATTAGGGTAAATTTAGGCAGATTTATCCGATATACGAAATTAGAGAACGATAGGATTGAGACGATTAATTAAAAATGAACCTGGTAATAATATTTTGGTGTCCACCATTGTATTTAAATTGAATAAATATTAAACATTGAAAGAGATTCAGTCAGTCAAATTAAATCGATTTCAATTATTGGATATCAATTGAAGTAATTTCGCTCAGGTCGGCGAAATAAATTGACGTCCAGACATTTGACGGTCATCAAACTTTCCTCCTTGACGTATGTCATAGCCATCTGTAGATCGAGCTTCTCTCCTACAGGACCATTCTTCTAGGTGCTGGACGATGCTCACTCCAAAATGGCGGCATTCAAATGAAGCCAGGCAGAAGAAGTGTTTATCAGCAGTCTATTTGATGGTTAGTCATAAATTTAATGCTCACGGTTCATCCCCTGGCACACTCGCTCCAACCCTTCAATGATTAGGGCCGCCATGTCGTAACATCACATCGCTGACACAAATGTAAATGGGCGCAAAAGGGTGCAGTCGCATATTTAGTTTTAAAATTATTTTTCAATATGATCTATTTATTCTAACAATATTTCATCCAGACAGTGGAATATAATTTTAAATATAAATAGAAAAATATCGGATAGAAGTAAAAAAATCATTCTCATTTTGCAACGTAAAAAAACACCATCGGAAACCCGTTTCAATCGTTTTAACGTGATTAAAAAACGTATAAACATAATTCGCGCAAATTTTAAAGACTTAAATATTTTGTTGAATATATACATTTATATAAAAATAATAATTTACATACAAAAAAAGTCGTACAAAAATTAGTACAATACATATTAATCCTGTTGGATCAAGTTGGATCAGGTACTGATAACTCATATAACAGTGAAACAAAAATAATTTTAAAAGAATAATAAAAATATGTGCTGTGAAGTGGTTTTTATGTGACGTATAGATACGTCCAACCCGAATAACAGATTAAGAAAACTTTCTATAGCGTTTGTCTATGAGCAATAGAGAACAACATGTTAAGAAGTCGAAGAGATCTCTGTCTTGGAAAGCAGTAAGTATATTTGCTTGTGAGCATTAATATATTAAAAATATATTTATCAGCATTAAGCTCGGTGCTTATTAAAAACTAGATTATGATTGTGAAGCGGCTGAATAATAAAGGGTGATATCAAATTACTGGTAGTGGTAGGCGGCACACAATCGTGTAATCCACGGTCCAAAGGTTCAGAATGCGCCCTGTACAAAGTGGCTGAGGGTAGCTACGCTGTGAAAGGGTTACGGGTTTATTATGATTGCGCGCATTAATATTTCACAGCTCATTATGTGTTTGAGCGTAAGAAAGCCATATCCAACTACACAGATTATAGCCAAACATCACAGGTTATAGTTTTTGTACGCACTCTCCATCCCCCTGTGCTTACACACTCATTTCACAAACCCGTTGAGACAAACCGACTGCATTAATGCACATTTTTATTTGATGCTAGGTTGTTGAAAATGCTATAATCCCATATGTGAAGGAGATGTTATTTTTATCGCAACAAAAAATAAGCTTTTATGCAAAATAATTACCTCAACTGACTTGACGCATTCCACGTCCCGTCCACCGTATACGGTGGACATTTTGTTCCTCCATTTAAATACTATTTAACAAGTTATTTATTTTCTATTTAATGGAATTAGCACATGAAAATATAACATAAACAGAATATAAAAATATATGTTTATATATAACATATAAAGGCATAAAATTAAAATAACTAAAATATACATATACTATGCATAAAATTATGTTTTGAGCCAAATATGCAGGGATAATTGGCTCCAATGAAAAATTCTTTTTGAGATCAATGATAAATCGTTCTAAAATAAGACATCAAGCCCGATTTCGAAAGGCAAGGTTAGAATTTGCCATAACTAACTCCGTATTGGCTGTGGAGGACTGAAAATAAATTATATTCTCTGATGAGACCAATATTAAATGAATTTGTTCTGATGGGGCATTACTGTAATAAGCGTAAAAGAACTGGCCTTACCGATAAGCAAGTCACCGGCACTGTAAAACACAAAGGAGGATCAATCATGATTTGGAGCTGTTTTACGTCTCAAGGAATTTGATACGAAACTCTTATCGATGGAAGTATGAACTCTGATGATTGAATCTGTATTCTGTGGCAGGACTAATTAGAAACATTGAAGTTTTACAACTTAAACGTTGAGTCAACCGACTTCTAGCATGACAATGACCCTAAACACACCTCCAAGAAAACAAAGCAATGGCTTCAATAAAACGACATTCAAATTTTCTTCTGGCCACACACAGTCTCCGTATCTTAATCTCATTAAAGTGTTCCAACTTGTGGCATCGAGTAAAATGTGAATTGGGCAAACTTCATCCTCGATCGACCTCTTCGAAAGACCTATTTGACAAGTTCTCGGAGCTGTGTGAAGCAATCACACTCGAGAAAAGCTTGTTTCAAGCATGCCAAATCGCATCTCAAGTACTAATCAAAATCGATAACCCAAATGCAGTTTCTCTTCATTCTCATTCCTACAATAAACTCTAATATTCAAGCTTTGAAATAGCAGGAACACAATTTTTTCTTAATTTTCCCGCCATTAATCTATGGAGAAAAAAACGAATTGGTGAAATATATTTGCAGTATTCGTCAATATGTTCATTCAGAATATCCGTTGGGTGAGCGTTCGAAACAAAACTCGGTGGTAATACTACTTTCAATATCGAGCGAATGAAGAGGTGAATGTATGGTATAGACGAGATGGATGTAACCCCTTCCTGTGAATGGATATTGAAGAAGCCTATAGTTCTGCAGTTGACTGATGATGATTTTAAAATCAGCAAAAGAGCTAGCCAAGGACTAATACAATATTTTTCAAGGAAGAAAAAGACATGCTAAATACAATTTTGTAAAAAAAATATAACAGTTAACAGCAGTATGATTTGATAAAAAACATGTATGAATTATATAAAGAATAAAGCTATCATCTGCAATTAAGAAAATAAAATTATCTGTTATATTTTTAAATGAAGTTACCGATACTGCAACAATCTCCTGTTTGTGACTGCGTATGGTATGGTTATGTAGGTATGAAATGCTGGTACGTTTAATGTTAAGAGCTTTTTTTTACAAGAATTGCAAGTAGTTACATAGCTACCAAAAGCTTTTGACATGTTGAGATTGAAATATGAAAACCGAGTCTTTTCACGGAAATCGATTAAAACCTATGAAGTATCAAATATGTTTCAAATACAATTTATAAGTAGTACTTTCTTACCATCCAATGAGGCTATTCTTCCAGACTCTCGTTGTCGTTTCGTATGCGGTAGGGGCTTAAAATTTGTTTGCAAAATGATGTTCCAATTCAAAAATATAAAAGTACAGCGAATGGTGAATAAGAATAAGTTAACATGGGAGATAAATCGTATAAGAAAATTGTACCGTGAGCTATAATATCTTCCCCGCCCTTTACGATCAAATAAACTTGGAATAAAAATATGCCTCTCACAACTGGCGAGGGGATCTATTTTATCCGATCTACAAGCCCCATTCTAAGTTTTAAGTAAAAATCTTTTGCCTCCCCTCAGCTCCAACTGATGGTTCCCTAAATTTTCATTCGTCTACACCCCGACGCGCTTAAAGCCCGGCTCTATATTCCTACTTAGGTTTATTTGAACCTGTACTTAATTCTCTTGTTATAACATAACTTGGAACCGAGAAAGTTTTAAAGAAGCAGCTGCTGTCGTCTAAGCGGTACGTGGAGGGTTGAGAAAATATTTAAATTATGTAATTTCATATGTTGATTTTTTTGGATTATCTACAAACAATTTATAACAATACAGCTAAAATTAGTCATAGAAAACACATACAAAAAAATGGTTAAATTAATATTATTACTATTACTAAAATATTTAGTGTGATCTATTCATACAAACCCTCCTGAGAAATACTAAACCATTTTTGTGCAGTAGATGCGTTCCGCGGAAAAGAACACAAAAAAAGTTTTAAAATAAAAAAATAGCATTTTTGGTAACATTTAAAGGACGTCTTACATCATTAGTAAAATTTTAAAGATGTCTGAAATGTGGCATCTCTTTTTTTTAGTGGAGAAAAACTAATTATTTTAATTACAAACTATCGCTATAAGATAATCTTCGTTGCGATTTTCGATATGACTCAAAATAGTATGCCCAGTGTCAATGTCATCATTGTTCTGTGTACATTTTCTCTTTCCAACAATATAATTCATAATTAGTAAAGATGCCACTATAGTCCCTAACTCAAAAAATAAATAAATCACAAAATGGCAACTGTTCAAATAAAATTCAGACAAATCATTTTTTGGCCTTATTTTATCACAGTTTTATTTATTTTTTAAATAGTTAAAAAATAAATTTTAACATAGATCTGGTAGGAGTAATAGAAGATTATATAGAAAATATTCGTACCCAGTTTGAAGTTAATTAATTGATTAAAACTTGAGATATGATGTCAACCATATTGAAAAATGTAGTTTCGATAAAAACGCGTTAAAAAAAAAATCCGCATAACTTCGAAATCGTTATTAAAATGCTACCGATTTTATATATGCTCAAATACCACAGATATAACAGGCAATTAGGTTATTATAACTATATAATATGATATTGGTTTCAATTATTTTTACGCGATGTACTCAAATACCGCATAAATATGTTTGCACACATCAATAGACACAACGTGAGAGTTTTAGTATTAATATGAATAAGAATTTGCTTATAATTCAAAGTAAATTTTATATTGCTACCTAAAAGTAATAAATTGATGAGAACTTATATACTAACTGTTATTTAAACATTTCTGAATGGGAGCGAAGCATTTTCTTTCCAAGGAGGAATGACATTTTGACAATTGACAAGAGAACGCTTTTTGAGTAAACTGCTCGACATTTTTTTTATATTTAACAATAATTTAGTGCGTATAGTTAACTCAATTACGAAAGCGAATATTATATTAGATATTGCTCTTGATTTTTATAAAATATTCTCGCAAAAGTCACCCGACGCCGCTGGTTCAGCAGAATTGTTACGAAGTGCAAGATATTTTATGAAAGGGTATCTCACTATCTGAAGTAGAAACTTCCGATACCGTATTGTGTTTATGAGATAACATCATCGTAAAGTGGAAATTCCAAAAATTTACATCATTTCCTCACAATAAAATTTGTCTATTGTTAGGGGAGCCAACTTTCATCTAATCGTATTGAAATACAAATTGTATTATATTAAAAATATTCTCATCTGTTTCATATTAAAGACTTTTCAAATATGATATAATACTATACATATGGAGTATAATGTTATGCGTATTGATTTAAGTATTAATCTTAGCCATATTTTTCAAACCTATAAATAAATGAACAGAAATATCTCGCTATTCTCACAAAAAACATATAATTGGATGTATGATAGATAGATGGCAGACATAATAGATATATTTTGCAGCGTTTAAAATATTGGAAATATCAAAAAGCAACTACTTTTCTTATAAATTGAAGCATAAGGCTCAAAATGTTTTCCTTCACTTTTAATAGTAGTCCTTGTATTTTTTCTATGTTTTTAATTATTTTTTTAAAAAAGTTTTTTGAATCCCTATTTTGAATTCATTTATCTTGAATAAATGCTGTACAATTTGTGTAGGCGGATATAATAAACTTGTGAAGGCGGTGATGCCAGGCCTAGAAGGTATCTTGGAAGACCTTCTCCGAGATGTCTTTTAAAGCTGATGTAACATGAGGTTTGATGGTTTAAATCATATCCCAATGTTTTAATTTCAGGACTCTTCTTAAGGGATGGTGAACTAATGGAGTGCGGGTTCTGGCTAGGAAATCGTTGATAACGAAGGCACTGTGTCTTGGTGCGTTGTCGTAATGAAATTTCCATGCGTCATTGTGTTTAAATCTTCAATTACAATGCGATATATGTTTGTTTTTTATTATGTTTAGGGTTTCTGCCATCCATTAAAGGTGCAACCGTTGGTCAGAGCACACACGTACATTTTTCATCTATACAGAAGCTGATGGACATCCACTGCAGGGTTCGTCGGCGACCGCCTGTCGTCCCTTTAACTTTTTAACTGCCAATGACTCATCAGCGCGTACAAAGGCGACGCGCCGGTGAGTCGTTGGCAGTTAAAAGGTTAAACAGTTTGTGCCATCGGAAACTTGTGACATGGACAAGCGATCACTCCCAAAGGCCTGCTGAATTAATAGAAACGTTTCGGTGGCACACTTCCCAAATTTAACTCAAAATATAATAGCGATCTATAGAACGATGCATTGCATGGTGTTACATTTCCTCAAAAAGAAGTTCACTGGAACGCATACCTTGACTTTTAGATAGCTCGGAGACGACTTTTAAAGGGTTTTAAAACTAACATTCCTTTCTATCTAATCTAACAGTTTATAACGCGTTGCGGTGTATCATCGCGTCTGTGAAAAATTGGACGCATTACTTTTTGAACGCATCCAAGTGACTATCTATCTAAAATAGCCATTTTTCAGAGGTTCATTTTTTATTACCAATTATTATAGTTTCTTGTCATCAATAGATTTTCACATTCATCATTCTTCAATATTGTTGCCACCAGAGTCGTTGAATACCCTTGGCCGCGGGAAGACGTCCTTCCTACAGCCAGATCTCTCTCTCTCATGTTTAACAAAGAAGTTATCTAAGACGAGAGACTTTCTATTCGACGTCCGTCTACATCCATCCTATCCACTCAGCTTCATAACGGTTCGAAAACAGAATGGACCCACGTGGGATCGCGGTCTTCTCGATAGACGAGAGCGGGGCACGGCCCGAGGAATCTGCCCCGAGAGCGCCCCCGCTCTTACGCTTCAGTTTAATGATGGAAAAGTATTAATTTCACCACAAAAAATCTTAATGTGTCAAAAAACAATATTTTTTGGATCATTTGTATTGCTTATATTTGAAATATGTACATTTAGATCTTCTAAGCACAATTCTATTTGTTTTTTTACTAGTGCGCAAGATAAAATTTGATTTTCACTAATTTTATCAACGTGTTTAAACAAACAATACAAAGCTACATTCCAAATTTGATTTTTAGACGTTGGCTTGTTAAAGAATTTGTCGAAATTTTCGTCGAGCTTCTTTAAAATTCCAGTACATAGTATTGTATGTTAGTGGAATTGTTTTTGGAATTCAAGCTTATTTATCAAACAAGGCATTAACTGAAGATCTAAATGTGCTTAAAGATTGGAATTGGAGTGATTTATTGTTGTGTGAATAATGGTTGAATTATGCAGAGACTCACTTAGTGAATCGACGCCGGGTGAATGACGGGCAACACGATAAGTGAGTCTGTTCGTTCGGATAATATTGCGTATAAGGTTAACACATAAGTCAAAAAGGTGAACCCTTTGGAACCCATAATTGACATTGGGCTCTTGATTCTCAGAAGGAACAAATTTCTGACAGTTGACGTTAAAATAAAAGCGAATCAAATTTCACAAACGTAAGAAGAGCAAATTGATTTAGATTTGACCGCAAAGTTTCCTGTGCGAGAAGACGAGAGTCCGCAAAAAATAATCAGAAAATTATGAAATTAATAATTCATGCTATCCAAAAATCCTTAAATTTGCTACAATTATATTTTACCATAAAATAATAACGGTTCGTGTAATTTTGAGACGCACAAAAAATTAATGTTACAGTATGAAATAACTTCCATTTGGCGCTAATTTGGAGCAATTTTCGATTCTCCGAAGTTCAGCTATCTATTTGTAGGTATAAAATCTATGACCGAACGACACCGAGGGTTGAAAACTAAGAGAAACGAAGAAAAATTTCATCCACGTAAGATGATATCTGTCATAAACGTCTAACTGTCAAACTTTTTCAGACGCTGTACTTGCGATATAAAGAGTTGCCAGTTTTGCGCGAATCTCACCACCATTTCTTTATGAATTAAATTATTTCTCAAATAAAAATCCGATTTAAGCGTAAAATAATATTGTGAATTTATTTGCGTAATAGTGTACTAATATATACGCAAAGATGAATCATGCATTTGGAAAGCAATTGAGCTAAAGTTAATTTAAATCAATAATCAATCCAAACGTGATGCTTAGATGTTTATTCAATCAATGTTGTATGACATATAGCGCTGTTTTGCTTGGAAATAGACTTCAAATACATTATGATTCTATTATGGCCATAAAAATTTACATTGATTGGTGTCGCTCAGCATTTCATAACAGTAACAGCATTTCATTTGCCCAAAATACAATGCTTTTTTTTAGGATATAGGCATCTTTCCTGAATAACACGAAGATTTTTATAACCTCAGATGTGACAATTGTGCTTATTGACGGAATCATCCATTGTGAAATGAGCTTCATCGCTATATAAAATTTTGCTTGAAAGCAATTAATCTTTCGTTCGTTGTTCAATATAATGTAAATGCGTTGTTGAAATTGTACTATCGTCTACTAAAACAAAATGGCTTATATCATTTGAAAAGACATTATGTGTAAACATTACCCAGCGTTATTCGAATAACGAATATGAAATTGGTAAAATATTCGAATATACGAGTATTCGTTAAAACGTTAGAAATGGGTTTCTGATTGCGGTTTTTGGCATTAAAGAGGAAAAATTAGAGTTAAAATTTTATCTCTATCCGACATTTCGAACCTCCTGTCGGGTTCATGTTCACGGATTGAGTCAATCCGCCAATCGGCAATCCGGTAATCCACGTCCACACAGTGGAAATGAGTAATTTGGATTTCTTGGAATTGGAATACTTCGCTGATTTATAATTAGTAAAATTTTCGGAAATAAGCCTTTTGGAATTCTAGAAATGAGAAATATTCCTTGAAATTACTGCCGCATTTTGGAATTCTTGTACTTGGTTTTCCCAGATTTCCTAAGGTCCAATTTTTGGAGTTGAATTTTTTGTAAAAGAGAAGTGTACCACGTTTTTTTAATTAGCCAAAGATCAACCGTAATTGAGAAAGGTAGAAGTTCGACTGTTAAATTTGATAAAGGTAATATATTATTCGATTGATTTTTAATATCGAGTCATTTTTGCTATTTCTATTATTTTCAATTACTTTCAACAGAATGTCATCAACAAATAAAATCTGCTAGTTTTCTGTATGAGTTCAAATTGGAGCACAATGCAGCGAAAGCAGGTGGAAATATTAACTAAGCATTCAGAGAAAGATCGATCGAAAAAGGCAAAAATAATGTCAAAATAGGAAAGATAAAAATGCTGTATGTACAGTCGCGTATTTGCGATCGAATTTCAGTGATTCAAAAAGAGCACTCTTGCACGTTAAACTCGGAAAGAGACAGAGACGAACAAAGCATTTTGCATCTTAATTTTTGGAGAGAAAGAGACGAAGAGAGTGTCTTTGGTTCATCATACGCTTGTGTAGATAACTAAAATGAATCTATTTCAAGTGTATTGTGGGAGAACATACAAATATAGCATCTACGTTTGTGTCATTTTAAAATTAGCTCACTACTCAAAGGGTTAACAAACTAGTTTAGCCCAAAATGATCATCAGTCGGATAATTAAATATATACTTGGATATTTTTTTATGGAAAGCTGTGCAAGATCATGTGTCATTCCTCCCTAAAATATACACAGATTTAAAAGGGTTCCACAGTATACAAATAATAGGTGATAAATTGAAGACTTGTTTCGAAATATTATGTTGTGTATGATTTAGGAGGAGGAGGTTGTGTGGTTGTGGGGTCCAGGAGAAGAGCCTGGGCTTATTCGGTTGACACGTCAGCTAACAGTCACTCCAACGACGGTCGCTTGGGTCCTAACCTGCACGGGCTTCTTTAATTATTCAAAAACTCGTTTGCAACTTTGGACCGCATTGCAAACCTTTGTGTCGTGGTCAAACCCTTGCCACTTTGACACTTGATTGTCATTAAGGTTTTTCAATGCCCTCGGCGAATCTGCGCAAAATAATATCGAGGATTTTATAAAAGCGAATGTCTTTGTTGGCATCATGACGGGTCGTTTGGGTAAAACAATTTTAAATCAGAAATGGCGTTTGGATTCTTAGAACTGGGTATATTTTATAAAAAAATGTAAAAACATCTTATTATATATTATAATTATTATCAAATATTATTTTGGTATACTATCGATTTCTTACAACTGTTGGCCTTTAAGCTTAACATTCAAGCAACCGCGATTTTCGGAGTGGTAAAATTAAAACCAAAGTTAGTTCTCCTTTCAGTTATGTCAATGAAATCTAGTAATGTTTAAAGATCAATTTTAAACATAGCATTATTTAAATGCAAAAAAATACATTGAGCCATAAATAATACTAAATTGAGTCAAAACACTTAACTGGATAAGAGTTTGTTGTCTTGTTCTTGAGTTTACGCATTAAAAAAAGATTATCCCATCTCCTAAAATAACTAATATGGAAAAATCAAACTGTTTTTGAGTTTTTAAAATTGATTGACGTATTATTTCAACTATTTTTTTTAAAAATGATGACTTTGCTGCTAAAGTTCATGATGTAGGAAGACTACATAACAAAATAGAGGAATTTATAACTTAAACGCGATCGAATACCCAGTTTTTTCTGAATTAATATTTTATATATATATATATATATATATATATATGCATTCACCCCTTGATTTTCGCGGTAGATACATTCCGAGAGAAAACGTGTAAATCGAAACCGCGTAAATCGAGACTTCAAGTTCATATAAATTAGGGAGATAGGTTCCAAAAAATCGCGTAAAATGAGTACATTGTATATACACATATATCTGCATAAAAAAGAGAATTTTATTAATATATTTAATAGCTCGAAATAAATTTATAACATGTTTATAATTAAAAGCATATTTTTTTATTCTACCCCCTCGCTGCTGTATTCTAAACATATTTTACTCAGTGTAGAAGCTGTGTAAAATATGTTTAAAAAAATAATCAAATGATGTAACTTTGTTAAATTGATGTCGGATGCTGATGAGCGATTTCTCTGAAGGCTAATTTGATTTGTTTCGTCTGTGAAGATTGATGATGGAGCATATCTCAATGGAGACTAGAGTTATTACTCATTTACTTAACAATTTTAATTAATTTAACACGATTGCTGTGATAATGAAGACGTTCGTCCCCGAAGTGTTGTGCAATTAATCTTTCCGCCAAGTTTCACCAGGAGGGCACCCTTACAAAATTGTAATTTACGACCATTATTCATCTTAAATTAGTACACCGGGACAGCGAAGATGGACTACTTTGTAACGCTGTATTGTCTATTTATCAAATTTTATGCCGGCATTTTAGAACAACAAATTATTAAGAAAAAGATTTGCAAATGATGCAATAAAGATATAATTTTGCTCAAGGACTTATTCAATGAGTTGTCATTAAGGTTATTAATAATAATTTTGAAATATTAATAACATTTTTTTATCATTTAATAGATGATAATTTGGATAGCAATTTTAAATATTGAAATTTGAATAAGGTATGGAATTTTTTTAAGAATAACCCTAGAAGTAGTTTTTTGACAACAAAATCGCAAAGGATTTTGTTAAAAGCCCGTTTGCAAACAGAAGACTTTTTTCAGCTTACAAATAACGGTTGAATTAATTTTGTTAATCAAATAAAATGCCTTCACATAGATTTGATTGAATTTGACTGCAAATACCGTTCATATTTAAATTTGGTTGTAATATTTTCAATTTCTTGTAAGCAATGGAATTAGCTTATTTTATAATATACGGTTGCAATGTATTAAAATTAATAATCTTTGATCGTGTGAATTATATGCAAAACGATATTTCTTTTTGATCTTTATTTATAACATCGAATTTTTTCATTGTTTACAGTCTGTTCTATTATATATTTTTATTGAACTATATCTTTTAGTGTTTGATTGCTAAATTTTTCTTCTTGTTTTAATTTAAAACATAAAGCGCTTACTTGGTTTTATATGAAGTATTCAAGGCACTCGTAAAACCAAAAAAAATATAGACGGGTTTTTAGAAGTGGAATCGAAATTTGCTACCCCATTTTTGCAAGGTAAAAAGACACTGCGAAAAGGGTGGACAGGAACAGCCGTGAGCTGGTGGCCGGGGGAGGAGATTAGGAGCGGGACACGAACAGGTGAAAAAAGAGAGAAAGCAGAAGGGGGGGCAGGTTTCAAGGCTTACTTATGAAACTTTTATCAGATCTCCTCATTACTGGTTTTTTCCTTTGAAAGTTTTATGAGCCAAGCCTCTGATTTTTTCCGGCAGTTTTGCAGAAAGGTGAACAGTGACAGCCCAAGTAATAGGCGATGAACTCGGCAAAATAAATTTTTATTTGGCACCGTGTGACGTGTAGTCATATACTATAAGATCATGTGACACGTGCATAGCATGTACACGTGGAAATAGCCTCGTCCTTCATGTCGGAGACGCCTCACCGCAAAGCTCAAAATATGTAATAATTATTAAACGTGGAAGCAACCCTCTCAAGGAAACCACAACCCCTTATCACAATTTACGTCATTTGCTAACCCATATTAAATTCATCTTTATGAGCAATACTGGCCTTATTTTGTTGAAAGAATTAGTTTCATTGAACCAAACAGACTGTAACTTTTAAATATTCACACGCTTCAAGCCTATAACGAAAGCTTATAGTTTAATAGCTTCAATTTGTAACATATTTAATAAAGTTCGGAGTAATCATAAATGCTAAATAATTTTATCTATATTCAATTCATTTTAATAAAACAGTTTAAATATCATTATTCAAGTTAAGCCAAACTTAAGAGTTGGAATGGGTATTTAATTTTGAAGCAATTACTGTTTTTTCTATTTTAAATAATCATAATCTATCCCCTTTTTGTTTTCGGTTATAATCTGAGGATTCATAAACAGAAACTGTATGTATCAATACCCTGTTATTTTGTTGGCCATGGGTAGTTCATACGATATCCAGCCACACATTCTGTTCAACTTGTCAATACATTTTTCAAAATAATACATTTCTGTGCCATGTGGCCAATAATACCCTTGTGTGAAGTCGTTGTTAATCAGAATAGGCGAAATTCGCTATATTAACCCTCCTACCTCTTTGAACGTACGTGATACGCACGCTGTTATTTAGCCATAGCGTACTAACTCGTATCACGTACGCTCTCTAGGAAAACAAACCCGATGTCTACAAAACGAACGTGACACGCAATGGATTTATAATATGGTCAGATATGATGAGGAATAATATTGTTTTCGTAATACAAAGAAAGAAAAAGGTACCTTGAAAGAGTGCGTTGAACACGTCAAAAAGCGAATGAGACCAAGATTAAGATTCGAAAAGAAGACGAAAGGGGTTGATAGCAAACGTAGGGGCAAATTGACGAATAAATTGATTTGTGAATTCATCAAGGGTTTGGCAATTATCAGAAACTCAGATTCTGCGATTGCTATGAAAAATGCTATTTGGTCGACTTTCCATTACAAATGTTCGACGGATTCGAAGCCAAAGTACGACAGTTGTTACCCGGGTCTGACTTGTGGCGCAAATAAAGACGCGCAAAGGTAGACAACAAATTAATTGATTTAAAACACGAACAACCACTTGCAACTGGGCTTTAGAAGCTTCTGAGAAAAAAGACGACAAATAAAAGAAGATCTGTTGCAATGCTTTTTGATACTGTTTTCATCATGTTCCATTACTAGAATATCCATTGGTTTGGTGTTGGGAGCATCAATTTAACCTTACTATGATGACAAACAAAAAAGAAAAGACAGACCAGTTAGCGAAAACAATATAAATATAAAATTACATAATAATTGAAATAAATGCTTTTCTTTGAAACATGCGATCATGCAATTTACGTTTTTGATCCCGTCTTTTCCCAAAAAAATACAAGGCTATTCTTAGGATGGACCAGAGTCGATAAGTACGAAATTACGAATTAGTTTACAAAATTAACATAATTCTGTTGGAACATCCTATTCGTTTCGTGTGTATTGCTTTGTTTATTAGATTTTTGATTGTTGATTTATTGAGCTGTACCATGTTGTAAAAATCTGTTCGTGAAATGTCATCGAGTTAACAGCATTTAAATGCACAGAAAATTACGACAAACCGAACATATTAAATTTGCAACTGAATCAGTTTATGATACACATGGAACGCGAATCATGAATAATAACAAGTGAGTTAAAGCGATAAAAGTTCATCTGAATGTCAGTCTTATCGATTATCTTATTCAATTAGAATTATTAGATAGCTTGAATACACGCCCTTAAAAAGATCCATGAGAATGAATCTTGAATGCATTGGTAAGATTGAAATATCTTTATGTGAATTTAAAAAAAAGACATGTTGCATCTTCGATTATATATGAAAGTTCGTTAATATAAAATTTCATTTTTCACCCAACAAGATATTTTAATATAATAATGAAAAAACGACGTCGAGTAGTAGTACCATAACGGTACTTCATATTGAAATTTCTAGAAACATGTTCAATCAGGCTGTTCAATTGTTGGGATTCCTACGAAAACCGAACTGCTCATCATTAATAATATTTATACTGAGTTCATCTAGTCTATTTGGAATATGTTTTTCGGGTATCTTATTAAACGCAGAAAGTAAGCTAATCGGTTGGTAATTTGTTGGTTTACTTTCGTTTTTGTCTGGCTTGGGCAATGAGACGAATTTCGCCGATTTCCAAATAGATGGGAAGTACCATTAGTGCCAATAGATGGGGGACTTTTGTCAGCGGGAGACTATTTTAAAGTTTCGATGGATATTTTTTGTTTAAAATGATTTATATAATGTGCCCAACTATTGAGAGATAATTGATTCGATACTAATTAGAAAAATATGATTTTTTAAGGTCACATTGATGATAATTTGTAGTTATTAACATATTTATAAATTGGACGACAATGGTTTTTTGAAACACGTTTCTCTTAAATCAGAACGTTAATATATTATTTAGTAAAATATTCTTACATTTTTCTTCTTATATTGTTATCCCTAAAATACGTTTGAATATTTTTATATAATTGTTGTTTTATAGTTGAAATTTGACAAACATCAAGGATCTTATTTGTATTGCGAGTCTTGTCTATTTCTTCGCTGGGAATATACGCACAACAATAAAAAAGCTCTTTCCACCGCCTTCGGTTAAGTGTTTTATTTTGTATTTAATGGCGAGTTACACGTCTATAAAAAGATCTTATTAAAAAAGTCCTGGCCCCCTGGATGAAAAGTCGTAATGAAAAAATATTCCTATAAAGAGAGAGAGTACAAGTCCACCGTCGAGGACAATAAATCTCTTTATAATGGCGACGGAATATTTGTTAAAATGGCAAGACTAATTTCTTTAGCGCTATGTGCTTTTCGGGGGGCGGCCCCCAGCCCCCTTTTGTATTCCAGGAGGGAAGCTGCGGTATGACGCCCACTTAAACATATTCAAACATTACGCTTTTTATTTTTAATTTGAAGCAACCGAGCGAGCGAGATTAAGTAATAAAAAACTTCTCTAAGTACCGACTCAAAATGTTGTCCCTAAGTAAAAAAAAACGACGGCTTTACCAGGGGCGGCTCAACTGTTACCACCCTGCAGTTTTTGCATCTGATTATCTAAGGGGGCCCCATTAGACTAGACGGTCCGACTTAAAGTCAACGAATAATAAAAACACGATAATACAAAAAAATACGAAAAAAAACAGATATACTAAAATGAAGCATTTAAAAGCAATTATGATTAAATTTATTTTACAGTAAATCTTTCATCTAATTAATATTCCATATCTATTATCAAACATAGATGATCTTAAGAAAAATGTTTTTAATGTGGTGGTCAATATGTGATACGTATAAGATTGAATAGGAAAAAATAATTTAACCTTCGTTACAAATCAGTCATTTTATGAATCATCACATTGTTAATTTTTTAAATCTATATCAGAACAAATTTGGATCACGTTTACTTACACCACCATCATATTAAAACATCCTTCATCATTAGAAAATCTTTATTTAGAATTCCATAAGTGCATCTAATCGTAACAAAACTGTAACAAGTTTCGGAATCGCATACTCAAATTGTTAATGTATAATTTCGTCGAATTCAAATTATGATAATAAATTGTATCAAAAAATTTGGGATATAGGAAGTGTTAATATTTCAGTCGTATATATTTTGGATATAAAAAGGTAAATATTGCAGTGATTCATAATTAAAAATCATTTATGAGGTACTGATTTGCAACAAAAATGAAAATATGATTTTAAAATTGCGATCGTTTCTTATCGTAAATCTTCTATTCTAATATTATTTAAATAAGAATTCAAGGCAATAACTATCGATTTTACAGTGTAATGTTTTAAGTCGTACAGTTGCTTGCTAGCCTCGTGTATTAGGAATTGCAAACATGATTAAGTTGGCCGTTTTTCTACATATTTTTTTTGAAAAATAAAAAATGAATGTAGCATTAAAATGAGGCAAGTTTAAAAAGGTGTTGAGAATCGTTTGCAGGCGGGAGAGCGCTATAAGCTCCCCACTTGCGGCAGCGACCACGTCGCCTCGTTAGCGAGTTTTATGAGCTTTTTTAATGGCTCGCGAAAGCTCATTAAGACGGTGTTGGCAGTATTTATATGTATCGCCTGGGAAATATGTTCCACCAGCTACTTGCTGCATGACCGCTTTCCTTGTTCACGCCTTTTCAACCTAAATATACACCCATATTACATAATTCGGCAATTTAAAAAAAATAATAATCACACTTGACACTTGCAAAAAGTAAATAACAAAAAAGTACTTTTTAATCAACATACTCTTATATATAGCTATTTACATCCTGGACTCTTTTTATAATGATTCAGGTTCAAATCCAGAATTTGGAGAAAAGATTCACCAATAGATTTGGGAGATTGGAAATGTTGATATTTCCATCCAAACTTAGCATGATTTCTCGGATCTGAAAAAAATAAATTCTGAGATGTATTAATAATTCTATCTTTACTTTGCCATGCTTGTAAAACAAATGGGAAAATATAAAATCTTTTTCATAGAAAAGTTTCTTGTGGAAAAAGCTTACGTCTGATATAAGATTTGGCACTTTAATATAATGCTTGCGGGAACAGAAAGTCACCATCATTCGTTGCAACTTTACGCAATACGGAAGACGGTAATTTATTATTTGTAAATGTTATACAATAAAAACGAAAGACAAATATTACGTTATTACATTTTGTTTCCCGATGTTGTGTTTCGCACAACCATCCATTAGATGTATTGAAAAGCCTTTGCCGATTGATTAACCTTTTCGTTAGTGAGCAAATTTAAAATCGATGAAGTCGTTGATGTCATAATCGCTTTACGCCGATTACTTTCTGTCAGCTCCTAATAAGCCTAAGACAATCTTCAATTCGAGGTAGAGTCAATTGTAAATAAACATTTGATAACATACAAGATCGCGTCATTTCTTTACATAAACAATGCACAAAAAATCGATTCATTTGCTCCTCCTTTAGAAGGAAATGATAATTGAACAAAGACTCATTCAACACGCAGCGAAGAACAGCAAGCAGTTAAATAAACAAACACTCTCGATAACACACAATATTCGGTCGTTTATTTGCGTAAACAAATAACACACTTGAAATCGAAATCATTTTAAGTGGATAAATTTGGGCTTAACGATCTATACAATCATGCGATGCATATGAAGAAGCTCTCCGTCTCAGTCTCCCGAACTGCGCTAAGTTCTCTCTGTCTCTGTCCGCCTCGGAGCTTCAATGCACAAGAGTGCCCTTTCTGAATAGTGAAGGTCAAAACGGATATTTCCGTGAGTACTCATGAAATGGTTGACATTAAAAGAATTTATTTGGTTTTTTCATTTCCAAAATATTACAAAACATAACTTCTTTCATTAATACCTAATATTTTCCACTGGTTTTCAAGTTTTTCAAAATCCCCGTTTTGTAAAATTCTTCCAGTTTTGAATCGAAATATGATTTTGGACTTCATTTGCGTTTATCCTTTAAAGAATATGCTAAAGATCGACGAAGATAGTCGGAGCCAGGTTTGGTGAATTTAGAGGTTGTGGAATATAGTTTTTACCATTTTAATTCCCTGATTATTTCAGTTGTCTTCTTCGTTTTATATTGCCGTGTTGCAGAATCACTAAATTGCTTCTGATTAATTTGAGCTGTCAGCCACAGCGAATGCATCCTGTTCCAATAATCTGTTTCCTCTATGTTTCTCAAATATGTGTTCATCAAAATTAAGGAGCTTACGGTTCTAGGGGCGTCTTTCAAACATCGATTTAAATTTTGAAAACTAAAATTGAGACCTCGTAATTATAACATTTAACGTAAATTTCATTTATGGCTTTTATAGCCTTGGTAATGTTCAACCCCTGGTCGAAAAACAGCAGCTAATAATGCCGAATGTAATTTTGATACAATTTTGATCTAATATTAATTGGAATGTAAATATTTTAAACTTAAATATTTTTTCTGTACATTAATATCTTGGTATTTTAATTTAATAGAAGACTCAAACACTTATTTGGTTATCATGCACTTTATAATTGCATTGTTTTCAACTTTAGCTTTCGTTCTAGAGCTACATGACAATTAATATTTTACGATTTTAGTCTTTCAGAATGTTCATATTATTTTAGTTTTTTTTTATGATGGTTACACAAAATATACTCCCACCGCTGGGAGAGCATTTAAAATGAAACTCAGATATTATGGTACCTTCATTATCAATCGCACGAGGAGGTAAATATATGATATAGATGAGATGGATGTAACCCTTCCCTATGAATGGATATTGAAGAGCCCATGAAACAAATGGAGTGTATGTGATTGCACTATGATGATGACACAAGATACTTCTGTTTCTGTTATAAAGTTTCATTAGACTAGTTTATTAAGCGTATAATAGAAATGTTAATTGTCATGGATCATAAATTTGTTTGAAATTTGAAAGAAAAATAAATTTGAAAGGGTTATTTTCGATAAATTAAACGAAGAAATCAAAATGCTCAATGATTCGGCTCTGTATAATATATAAAAAAAACATTTTTTTAAGTTAATAATACATACAGAATAAAGCAATAAAAAACAAATATACTTAGATCAAGTCATAGTTTGTTGGCAAATATCGTTGGCAGGAAGAATAAATTCCTTAGCGGAACCAGCAGTATGTTGACACCGATAGTAATTTACTTTCCGCTTATAGTCTAATAGTATAAGAGCTATAAATTAGTCCATTACGTGGTCGCAATACATTATAATTTAAGAGCCACTTCCTCTCAGTTAGACCGTGGTGGGTGGGTGTTGGGAAGATGCCCCAACGGGGGTAGCTTGAGCTTAGTAGAGGGGTCCTGCTAAGGTTTCTAATAAAGTACCTGTTGTTTTGCTGCGACAGCAAGCTTCAATCGATAAAAAAAACAGGCATACATATCATTTTTTTAAAATAATAATTAGCAAAAAAGAACCAAATTGCAGTTATGAGACTTGGATTTTATCATAGGCTGAAATTACTTGCATCATGTATATTTACGATAATATTAATACATTTATGTACTCATTCATTATTTTATACAGTCTCAAAATTAAGAGTACTTATTTAATTATGCTAGCTATAGCTTCGTTGTGTGAATTTTACGCTTTCAAAGTAGATCATAATACTTATGTGCTTTTCTTTAAATTTCCAAAATACAAAATTATAAATGCTCGTGTGTATGAGTGTGTTTGGAATATTTAATTTAGAGTAACCGGAAAATATCCAGCTTAAGTAAAAGCGGAATTTTCCTTTTGCTAACATTCGTGGAATACACCTTCCGGCTAAAGTTATGGTAAGGGATGATTGTAATGCGAATACCTTATTTTCATCATACATACGCGCATACAAGCAAATATATTTTGAATATACAATATATTTCGTGAATATTTAAACGTTAATTATTATGTGTTTTCGGATCCGATTTTTGAAGTTGTCGAATATTCACGATGTTAATCCTTTTGATTTCATCGTATAATTTAATACCTTGACAATATCAACAACTAATTCATTAACTAATTTTAAATGACCAAAATTTGTACCAAAAATGTCCCTTTTACACAGCTTAAAAATTGTACGTGTATATTTTTCTGTACAAATGATATTTATGCATATAAATGTCAGCCTACATAAAATGACCCTTTATTTAAACGTTTCCTTTTTATTGACCATTATTTTAATTTCTTGTCATTAATCGAACATTTTTCAAGGTCATTTGAGGTTTCTTCGCAAATGTTGCTTACAATTTGTCTAAAGAAAGTAAGTGTTACATATGAGAGTGCGGGGGCTGCATCCCTATCTGATGCTTCAGCATGGTAGCAATACGGGCTTTGTTCCATATCAGACTGAAATCCCTTTTCAGAAGAAAAGCTTACACATTGCTTAATATTTCTTTCAGAAGAATTCTATTTATATTCGACTTAAGTGGATCGGCGACGGTTACGGGGTGTAAAAGGAGACTTTTCTACAGATGTTACGAGAACCAACTGAAATCTGCATCCAGTGTTGTTTCTCTGCGAGATGTTTATTTTATGTATACTGTCGCTGTTGTCTATCATGTATCTGCTTTATTTTTCTAAGCTTGGCCGATCCCAATCGGTCAATCTAACCTCTCTAAAATAAGATCTCCAAATAGTAATGCAATCCTTTAAAAGTTGTCTCTGAGTTATCAAAGAGTCAGGACGTCCGTTCACGTGAACCTCATTTTGTTTAACACAATGCAATAGTAATTTTGCGTTAAACTTGGGAAGTCCGACACCAAAAGGTTTCTATTAATTAAGCAGGCCTTTGGGAGTTATTTCTGGTCCATATCACAACTTCTCCGATAGCATAAGCTGTTTAAGGATGGCCGAGAGGAGATCGAAGATGAATCCTGTAGTGGCCATCCATCAACCTCCTGAATATATGAAAATATGACATGCGTGCATAATTATTTGAACTCTGACCGACAGTTGAGTCTTTAATGGATAGCAAAAACTCTAAACCAAAAAAAATGGAACGCATGGAAACTTCAACAGGATAACGCGCCAAGACACAGCACATTCGTTGTTAATAATTTCTTGGCCAGGACCCGCATCCCATCGGTTCCCCAGCCTTCTTACATCCCTGACCTGGCTCGCTTAGGATTTTTGAAGAGTCCCAAAAGGGAAATATTGGGACACGATTAAAACCATCCAACCTTATGTCACAAATCGGAGAAAGCCTACAGAGCCTAGACAAATTTTAAGCTCTTAGATTTAAATCTTTAAAGTTTTTCGTTTAAATGAGAAACTGTTAATCTGTTTGTAATTAAATTTCCCACAGTATAACACAAGTAAAAAATGAGATGATTTATGGTCAATGTTTCGAATCATATAATATGACTGCATTTACTGTTGTAAAGGAATGTTGGCAAAGTTTAAGTTTGATTTTCATTAATTTTACCATTATAAAATTCTGATTCAAACTACACAAAACTACAATACAAATATGGTTTTAATTAATTGACTTGTTAAAGAGTCGTAATATTTTAAACAATATTTTCGTTCAAAAAATTTTTATTAATCAATTAATTTAATAAAGTTCTTAATCTTTAAAGTGGCATTTATAGGGTTAACAAAGAATCAATAATAAAGATTTACGACTATTTTAAAAATAATAATTTAAAAACTGCCCTTGTTACAAAATGATTAAGCAATGATCACAATAACTTCGTTGACCATTTTCAATTATTTTCTTTATGATTGACCAATTTAATGAATCTTTTTCAGATTTATGGTAAATATAATATATAGTTTGTATGTTTAGCATATTGACTGTCTATACTGGATCTTGTGTTGATTGCAAGTTGTGACCTTAGGACCAATGCTTCCCTGAATCTGCTTTGGTTTGTCGGTGTCATCTAAGTATAAGTTTGTACAAAATTTGTACTTAGATGACAAATAAAGTGTTTTGATAATGTAAAATTATGATTTTGATATTTGCCAAATAATTTTTAGATAATAATTATACAAACAAGTATTGGCTATGATAAAAATAAGGACATTATTTGAAAGGTAAGATACCATTCGTATTATCTTTTAGATTCTTCACCCTCGAATTTTTGTCTGAATGAAAAAAATACTAGATGAAGAAAAAATCAAAAGGCAGATAAAGGGGAAAAAACAATGCCTAAAACGTTTAGGGCTGGAGTGAAAAAAAATTATAATGTCTTAAGATCTTAAAACGATACTTAAAATGAGATAAATATGTTACAAATTTGATGGGGGTGAATTTCTTCAGAATCGGTTCAAGGTGTATTCGTTTTAGGCGGGTTATTTTTTAGTCGATTGAGGAGTCGTTGTTCGGATGGCTTTGGCACAGGGCCGTATCGGTTTCCGATTCTTAGCCCCTTGGCCACTATTATTTATTATTAGGTTGCTCCTTTATAGTTATTAGTGTGTAGTTGGGCCGCGTGTAGTTTTTCTCGTCGACCGGTACGGCAGGCAGGTTGTGAGTAATGCTCCGGTCGAGCAATACATCACCACGCCGGCTGCTCCGTGGTCAGTCTCCGGGGACTTGACCACCCTGGACCACCCCAAGCTACCACCCCAAGGATCCCCATAGTGTTCATACTAGCCGGTCGCTACTATCCAGGAGTGCTTTCACCCATTACCACCGAAACGTAACAGCGCCTGCCGCGTAATAGCGTTCATTTTAGTTGATTAAGAATAACGCGTGCTTCGGTTTACAAAGATCACTTTATTATTCGGGAAAGCACCGATCGGCGACTTATCAATTTTTCAGTCACTACTGAAAACCGGATCGCCCCCTTCGATACGATTACCTTCCATCTCTCCTCTTGTTTTTGTACATAACTCTATTTCAACGACAAACTTCCAATCGAGTGCATTACGCACGTGGCATTCTTACTTCTATTAAAATACCTAAAAAATAAACCAATTATACGCCCAACAAACCAAATAAGTCAAAAAAATATTTGAAATAAGCTTTAACGAAAATTTGAT
Organism: Stenopsyche tienmushanensis; assembly: GCA_008973525.1. NCBI lineage: Eukaryota > Metazoa > Arthropoda > Insecta > Trichoptera > Stenopsychidae > Stenopsyche > Stenopsyche tienmushanensis. The sequence goes on from WACJ01000526.1 coordinate 1,062,612, forward strand.
TAACATAAGTACAGAAATTTTTTTTTAAACGACCTAAGACATTAAAAATTCTCTACTGTGCCTATGTTAGAAGCAAGCTTGAATATGCGTCACAAATCTGGAGCCCCAGGTATCAAAAATATGTGGATCGAATTGAAAGAGTTCAAATGAAATTTATAAAATTCCTATGCTTCAAAATGGGGAAAGCGTATAATTCGTCAGAATATGAGCGTATCTGCTCAGATCAACACTTAGTAGCCCTTAATAAGCGCCGTACAATAGCAGACATTATATACTTACTCAAAATTACAAACGGCATAATTGACTGTCCTGAACTGCTGAGTAGTATTAACTTCAATATACCTAGTAGATCTATGAGATTTTACCAACCAATCGCGGTTCCGTTGGCCTCTACCAACTATAGAAAGAATGCCTTCTTGAGTAGAGCCATAATAAACCTTAATGATGTGCTAAGGGATCTTGAGTTGGATATTTTCAATTGTAATCTAATCGATGTCAAACGTCAGCTAATCAATCTTTTAATTGATGAATAAAGTAAATCAGTAGTAATAACAGCAATAATAAAAATAATAAAAAAAAAAAAAAAAAAAAAAAAAAAAAAAAAAACGAAATAACTACAAGGTTACGAACTTTTAAATTTTAAATTTGAGTACATGTTATAATTTTACCTTTAATCTTAACTAATTCTATATGTGAAATCCTATTATTGGCTTGTAATATTTCTAATCTACAGCTAATTATATATGTAAAGCTGTTGGGTTTCCACAAATAAATAAATAAATAAATAAATAAAATGTCGATGATAAATAATCGCCAATCAAACGATTACGGATGCATTTTCAAACGTTCATTCCAGATTTACATTTATTTAACACACGGGTTCCCAAGTTATGGGTCGCCAACTTATATAGTCAACCAAAAAAATATTTACTATATTGCAATTTCTATTTTTATTAGAAAAAAACGCAAATATTCAGAATAATATTTGAAATTTGGCTTTACTAACTTAACTAGAAATGGGATAGATAAACCACGATGCGTATTGTGTAAAATTGTTCTCAGTCTATGAAACTCTCAAAACTCAAACGTCACTTAGAAACGAAGCATTCAGAACATATTAAAAAGTTCTTTCGTCAGTATGAAACTAGTTGCGAATATCAGAGACTTGATCGAACAGAAAGTTTTCAGTAAGTAAGCATAACATTAGTGCAAGCATCACATCAAGTCGCATTGAAAGTCACCTCACACAATTGGAGAAACGGTCATCAAACCTTGCACGTTGAAGATGGTGAAATTAATTCTTGGAGATTCCAATAAAGTAAACGAAATCAAATATTTTATAAATATACATTTACCTACCATCTGTTCAAAAAATAAAAAGGGATATTTTAGCAACACTCATTTATTGTTTATTGTGCTAAAAATATATTTTTTACAACACAATGGCGTTTCAATTACATGGTTATCTGGATTATGAAATGATTAGAGAGTAGCATATCATCCGTGATGCGATGACGGAATACAGACGTCGAGTAGAATAGACTAATTTATTCAAAGAATACAGATACAGGTTCGAGTCTAATCCGGCGCCCCTTGTACTCCGACATTCTTCTAAATTATAATGATTTTTTTTTGTAAGTTGGCAAGTGAATACGGCGTAGGACGATCCAGAATTTATGGCACAAAAAATAACTGCAAAAACATTAAAAAGTTCGTCTCCACCATTGATTGTGGGCCAGGCAAGAGGTAAATATTTAAGAAAGATTTTTATCAATAGATTAAAGAAATTTAGTATATGTGGTTTTTTCATGGAAAAAAACCAGTCATTCACCTATTTCTGGGTCCATACTGGCTGTTTTACAAGGAGATAACAAAAAATAATATTTTGTAGTTAGCAAGGGATTAACACATTAAGGCTATTCTCGTAGTATTGTGAATATAATAAACCACGCGAAGGCACGTTTTTCACAGCTTTTTTTGGGATTTTTGACGAATTAAATAAACTTAGAACTGCGAAATTTTTACTATATATTTATTCATATTTTAAGCACACCATACATTTGTTTCAGATCGAAATCTTTGCTCATTGCTGAATTATACGGCAACTTAGCCACTCACTAAAAAAAAATATTTGCGATGACGCAAATCGATTTTTGAAGATGACATGTTGTTATTAAGAATGGATCGCGACCTTGCGTACAATTACCAAATAACACATTACTCGAAAAGTGTATAGGATGACTACTAAAGCAACTCCTTTTAGGCAAAATTCGACTCTATTCATCAACATAGTCTTCTTCAATAGTGATTCAAATATTCCAACGCTTCTCTAATAATTCAATACCTTTTTTGTACAATAAATTATCTTTGGTCTCAAAATAGGCTTCAGTTTTATTGGCGCCAAATTTTCCGTGAGCATTCTTTAGATTTACAAACAGGTTTGCTGCGATCCAGATCCGAAGAATACGATAGATGAGAAAGCAGTTCAAAGTGCAATTCATGCAATTTTAAGAATGTCAGTGCATTTTCTCGGTGGAAGAACACTCTGTTCTTATTAATTTGGGGTCGTTTCTTGACAATTTGTCACATCAAACGCACCATTAGTGCCATATAATATTCGCTATTGATGGTTCTTCTTTTCTTCTACGTAATCTTATAAGCATATTGTGTGGTGTGTTATTTATGCAACGTAAATATATTCACACATTATAATGAGATTTACATGTTTATATGTAATGTCACAAATTATCGTTTGTCCGTTAGATCGATAAATAACGACCACCCTCTGCGGATGAGAAATGCCATTAAAAATATTTCTGCACATATGCGATGTAATACATTTTTTGTTTATATTGTTATTATATTGGCAATGAATAGGCACAACAAGACCATAAATTATATAAGTGATTCTATTTATATGTGTAAAATTACAACGTGCGCCAGGGGGATGCTAGGGTGACTCCATAGGGTGGTTGAAAATATTATTGCCTCATACGCAACAACGGAACTATCATTATCATGTTTATTCGTCTGTAAATTATTAGGGGCGGCTTGTATCGAGAAAGGGTTGTAATTATTTTGATCGCAAGAACGCCGTCGTTAATTTATCAATATTTCAAGGGTTGTTTGTTGTTTTGTGTTCAGAAATCGTTCTTCTACTGGAGTGTACTGGGATCTTAGAGACCGCAGCCATATATTAAAACGAAGCCCGTCCACCTTAAACGGCTTCCCAGAATATATGAATATGTGAGGTCTAACAATTAAGTTCTCGGAATAGCTGTGTAAACCAGATCTGCTGTTACTTTCAGTCACGCTGCCACTTATGGCACATTATGTGTATATAATCGTACATTTAAAGTTGCAAGATTTGTATTGGCATATAATTTAAATTTCAAATCGAGGTACATATTCTGAGACAAAAGCTGCGGTGTATTTTAACTCTTAAAAACTGAAAAATTCTACTCTGAAATAAACACGAGATAGAACTTTTAAATTTGAATATTACATGATTCACTTACGTAACAGTTGAAGGACTTAAATCCTACTTTATCACTGAATAAGGAAGTAAAGAATATTTTCTCGGAACTTAAAATTGTGGGAACAATAAGAAATTGGCGTCATTTTGCAAATAATTAGACAACTAGAATGAAAACATATAAAAATCTAGCAATTTATCAAATAAAATAAAATATTTGTGTTTGCTTGAAAGGTAGTCCGTTATTAATTTGAATCATTGAGTGATCATAATAAAGCAATGCTTTTGCTCAGGTCATGATTTAGTTAGCGGTGACAATCGAAAATCTTTATTTTTCATACGGTTACAATCGTTATGACTGGAACATTATATGCAACAAACCAATACGTTTTTTTCTGATAATAAATTCTATCTCATGCGAGATATTTTAAATGTAAATTTTGAGTATCAGCTCGAAGGCAGGGCTACCACTTTTGCTCAATAATAATATTACGAATTAATAAAAAAAATTATCCATCTACGAATATGAATTTGAAGTGAGATTTTGATCATTATATAAAAAAGACCAAGAAGATTTACGATCAATTAGCGTATTGTGCTGAATTTGGTATTTTTTATTTTCGGTTGAATCCATAATGTTCTTAAATCTCAAATTCATCCTCAACGTTTTCGTAATCAACGTCTTTTAATGCCTAAACCAATGTTGATTTGTATTTAGTACAGAAATTCTCATAATTCTTGTGTAGTCATATTAGTTCACTGCAAGAAAAGCTTCCCTTCAATATGTATTCATGTGAAAGGATCACGTCCATATCGTGTATATGTTTGTCACTTTTCATCCATACAAATCTACTTATCTGTTAAGACCGTCGCAGCGTGTATGAAGCTTGTACATAAATAAATAAACATTTCGATAGCACCAGGTATGATATATTTCTCTTTTTAATTTTTGTCAGCAGCTCTTTCTTGGTTCCGGCTCTCCTAAGTACGTCTGTGTTAGTGGTCATGACAGTCCAGGGTATACGAAGCATTCTTCTGTGTATCCACATTTCAAATGCTTCTAGCTGATTTATAATGTTCACTTTCAGATACTATGTTTCACAGCCATACAGAAGAACTGACCATATGTTCATATTGTCTTCACAGAAGAAGGCTCTCATTTTATTAAATGCAGCACGTGTAACTTCTATTCGGCACCTTACTTTTATATCTGGGTCGAGCGCCTTTGTTAGGATGCTGCCAAGGTATTTGAATCAATCAACCATTTCGACATCCACTCCATTTAGCTGCAAAGATGCTCCAGAATAATCAAGTCTCCCAAATGGGATCCATTTGGTTTTAGAGACGTTGATTGTCAAACCTAACCTTTCTCCGGCGACATTAATCATATCTAGGAAGTTTTGAAGATCATTTAAATTTTCTAGCATATCTGATATTATTTATTACGACTCCATTGATCTTTACTCCCAGATTCGAGTTTTCCAGAGTCTTTTGGAAAACTTTATTGGAATACAGGTTAAATAATAGGTGTGACCAAATACAACCTTGTCCAACTTTTTGTTTTTATCATTCACACATCATTATTAGTCGATAAATTTGGGTCAACGATCTATACAATCGTACGATGTACGCACGATACTCTCTCCGTCTCTGTCTCCCATTTACAATCTTCGACCTGCAAGATACTTTATCCGCCTCTGTTTCTCTCTTAACTCAACGTGCAAGACACTCTCCGTCTCTATCTGCCTCCGAACGTGAAAAAATGATCTTTCTGGATCACTGGAATTCGGATACAACTTTTTGACTTACCTCTTTAAGGGGTTAGACACAATAAAAGATCTTTAAAATAGTAACTATAAATTCTAGATAAAAAACCGAACGCATTCATTGATACGTTTAATATATAGTCGGGCCCTGAAAGGATTAAAATTTTCATGGAATGGGATAGCTAAAGTATGAAAAAACACTATCTATCTATTTATATTTTTTTATTAATTATATCTGAATGATTTGGTTTAACATGACATGAATATTACTGAATACTAAATTACAATAACATTTATTATGAATTCCATAGTTATATAAATAAAATTAACTATATTACAAATCTCTTTTTTTCCTCTTTTTTACAAATGTATCCGAAATATAATAGTTGACATTAGGCGGGTTGACATTATTCAAACTCGAAAAACAATAATGTTTGTGTACCGAAAATTTTAGAGAATTTTCGCTACAATAATGAACTGTGTCTAATAATGATAAGCTCTAAGAGATAGGTCCTACAATTTTTTTATATTGTTATTCTATAATACAAAGGCTTATCAGAAATATGAGTGTTTATAAACTAGTTGCGTGTTTTTTCAATTTATTTTAATGTTCTAGTAGAAACTACCGATCTAAGTGCAATTTCTAATTTTTTTGTGTGATATGTGGTCTTTTACCCTGTGTAATTGTTAGCATAATTAAATATACGATTATATTTTTTAAAATATGCGTTAAATGAATGATTTATTAAAGCATCACAATTTTATCAGACCAAAAAAAAATATTAAAAATAAAAATTAATGAATCTGTACATTTATTTCTAACGGTACATTTAAGATTTTTTTAAAAAACCTAGAAATCACAATATTCGATTAGCAATTCCATGGTTTGTATATAGCAAGAAATAAATATCATAACTTCAAATAAAATCTTTAACATTCAATGGAAAATAACTATCAAATCCAAATCATTGAAAAATTAATTTTATCAAATTTCGATTGTCTTTTAGTTTTAATTAGCCATACTATAAGACCTTATATTACAATATTAAGACATAACTATTTATTTACAAAAAATAAAAACGTTGTATTCAAAAATAATAACAAAAATTATATAATAAAAAAAACTTAATTTCGTTTAACATTTTTTTTAATGTACAGAGTCTCAAAAATATTATTTTTTATCCGTATCTTTTTTTAGATTTAAAATAATAATTTAGAGATATTAAAAAAGCAACAATTTTTAATAATAATATTAAAAAATATTCATATTTACAACATTTTGAAAATTAATTTGAAACATACAATAAATAAATTTTAATTCAATTTTAATTGCAACCCAATTATTCAATAATGTGCAATGTATAAAAATAAATATTGTGTAGTGTTTTTGATTTTTTTTTTTTAGATTAAGTCATTTCCTCGTGGCCTTAGATTATTTATCGATACGAAATAAAAATATTAAAAAAATCTCATCAACTTCTATGAATTTCTTTACAAATAATACTGAATGCGGTAATGCCTTCCTATAATTAAGAAATCAAAATTCACAACTTAAAATATCGTTCCAGCAGAAAAGCTTCATGGCTGTAGGATCTCAATTGATCTGATTGCACAACCGCATTTTATAATACATCAGTAGAAGCCAAAAAATAATTTTATTACCAAAATCACACAAAACGATTAGAGTGTCAATTGATAGTCAAATTTACAAGCTCTCAAAAAAACTTTATTATATCAATATTTTGAATTAAAAATTTATTTCAAGTGCAAAAAAGTTATTGGTGATACGCCGTGAAGCGACGTTTTAAATCTGGACGCGATTGAATTTCTTGATTGAAGCTTATCAAATCAAATGTTCGTTTCCAATTTTTTTTAATAAGCAAATTATTATTCCTTCAATATATATTCATACGGATTCAATTTATTTTTTTGCATACACTTTAATTGAATTTAAAATAATGCGTGGTTTCAGCCCTTTTGGCACACTTTCATCGCGATCAACTGAAATCATCGGTCGATTTCAATTCCATTTGAAGCCCCAGTTTGGGTTGTAAAAACAAATAAATGATCGAATTTTCTTTGATAGAATCGATATTTTAGGTAGTTTTACGTCTCTATTTATAACGAGTATAATAATCTTCAGATCGACGCTTCGAAAACGTCGATTCTAATTTACAATCGCTACGAAAAATGTCAAAAAAGACCGATAGAAAATGCTGTTCGTGTCACTCGAAAGCATGTTTATTAATTAATTTATTAGAATTATTTAAAAATCGTGCATGAAAAATCGGTCCTTATTCGAAATGGCGTTAAAAACTGACGTGAGAACATAACTTTACTTACACAACATTTGTATCGCAATGTTTCATTTTATTCTTCATAGTTTGACGCTAACATTAGAATAATAAAAATATTACTTTATTGCTTATTTATACTATGCTTACGATACTGATTTTTTTCCTGGGAACAAAATAATATTGAGCGACTTATTTATAATTAATTTATATCGATCTATGTAACTTAATATTGCACTTATTCGTGTTAGTTACACATATTGGCACGTCATCGTACGCAACATGTAAATTTTTTTAAAACCACTTTTCATCCTCTTTGAAAATTTCATACAAATATTACAAGCATCTTATAATCTTAGAAATCACATATTTACATTAGAAAATCTAAATTGTTAACTCCGAGCTAATTTTTTTTTAAAGTACTAAGTGTCGATTTTTTAAGCCTGTGACGCTTTTCGGCGCACGCTCCACAATGTTTGTCTGTATCTTCGGTTCAGTGCCTAAATTAAGCACGCGCCGATAATGATTTAATATATGCATAACGTCTCAAAATTATTGAAGGCATTCTAAATATTTATGTTAAAAAAAAATGGCGATGCCTGTTTTGCAATCGTGACGTTACGTATAGATTTAATCAGCCTTTTTAAAAAAATTGTTTAATAAGTATTTAATTTTAATATTGTACCATTCTCAATAATTTTACACGATTCATTTTTAATATTACAACATTCATAAGCAAATTTTGCTCATTTTTTTTTGTATAAAAACTTATTCTAAATTTCTCTTAATCTTCAGCCAGAGGTTCTAATTTTTTGGCGCGTGAGCCATCATATCACTTAAAACGGGATTTATACTAAAAGGTACGGAGTGTCGAATTGCTATGTAACTTTCACTTGTCAGACTCTACAATGAAGTAAATTCTAAAAATGTCGTTTTACATTTTTTTTTGGAAAATATTTTAAAATGGTCATTTTATTCTGTCGTGAGAAGAACAATTACCTAATAATTATATCCCGATCCAGGGTAGGCCAAAATGGCGCCCCCGTTGTTGCCTGGTCAGTGCTGCGCGGCGAACTTCATCCTCTTTTGTTTTTGACGTTGATTGCAGAACCACACCCGGACGACGTTCTTTTTGAGGTCCAATTTTTCAGCTATCGCTGCTATTTTCTCCCCCGAAGGACGAGGCTGTACTGCAAAATAAGCCTCTAAACTGCGTTTTTCCGGCGCTGCTATGGATGTCCTTTTGCGCTTCTTCTCCCCGGCTGGTAAAACGCTCGGAGCATCTGGGTCTCTGCGTTTGTTTTTTGCTTGCGCTTCCGCTTCCTCTAACCATGCTTGTAGAATGGGTTTCAACGCGATCATGTTGTTATGCGATAATGTGAGGCTTTCAAATCTACAAATGGTGCTTTGTGATAGTGCTCCTACGCCGGGTAATTTGAGATTTGCTAGTGCTTTGCCTACATCCGCTTGAGTCACTCCAAGTTTGATGCGTCTCTGCTTGAATCGCTCTGCAAATGCTTCCAGCTCTCGAGGGTCTGTGTCGGTATCAGGATGTAGTCCAGCAGCCACCGCCGGATGATGTCCTGCATGATGTGCGGGATGGTGTCCAGCAGCACCAGCCAAACCAGCACTATGATGGTGATGGGACATCATATGATTCATGGCACCGTATCCGTGGAGCTGATGATGCGGTCCACTGCCTTCGGACATGGGTGCTAGAGTAGTCATCGAAGAAGAAGTTATTGGATCCAACATCTCCAGACCTTCCATGCCATGATGTGCCATCTGCAAGAAAACCAAACACATTCAATAAAATAAAAGTATTCATACACAACTCAAATAATGACTGATATAATTGCTAATTAAAACATAGCCCTTTGCATTCGTAAAATTAACTTGACTCAATATATTTTGGGTATTTATTAGAACAATTTGGGATTTTTGTAAGCAAAGCTTAAATTCTAAGGGGCTTTAAATGAAAAATTTAATTAGGCTAAATCGCTGACTTTTACTAATATATGAAACTATTATATTTCTTCACATTAATAATATTTTTGGTCTGAAATCAACTTTCGTCGTTATTTGATTATCGTGCGTTCTTGGTAAGATTTTATGATCTATATTAGCGGTTCTTAAACTGGAGATCCACGTCAAGTAAAAATTGTTGTTAAAATACCAACCCTCAATAGAAAAACTAAAGCATTCTTTGCATAAATGTCATAAAATAAATAAATAAGTGAAATCGTAATAGGAAACCTCACATATCGAAGGCATAACGTGTGTTTACTATATCTCGACTCTAAGAATTTGAATATCGATATGAAATATAATATACACGGGAATCAGAATTTCATAAGGTGTATCAAATACATATCATAGTAGCGCGCGGGTGTTTTTTTTTTCAACACGGTAAAGGTTAAAATACCTAGGGTTAGGATGAGGTCCGCAAAAAAAATGTTATACAAGGGGTCCGCGGATTACATAAGTTTAAGAATCGCTGATCTATATTACTCCACAAAGCATTATTTTGCTTTATAGAAATAAAAATGAAAATCAAATAAAAAGATACTCTTAACGAAAAGAAAGGTTAACCTTTTAAATGCCAACGATTCACCGACGATTCACATTTGTACGCGCTCATTACGCTCTGGCAGTTAAAAGGTTAAGAATCTAGAACATTTGATAGAAATGTGATATGGCAGAGTCCTCAAGCGCAATTTAAATTTGAGACCCACCCCAAGATCAAGTGGCAATTAATATTAAAAACCGTTCTTAATTTCATGTCGGGAATCGTTTCGAGGCATGCCCACATTGTTTACGGTGTCTAGTAAGTGTTGTTAAATGTTTCATTTCTTTTTAAGCACCTCTTCATTGTTTTTCCCGTTTTATACCTGCCGTATATTTTAAGGGATGATAATGTCCCTTGAAATACGCGGTAAGTCGAATTATCGAGTTGCACAAGCGTTCTATGTTTGGCAGCTAGAAATCACGCTCTGAATAAAATCTCACTAATGTTGACAGAATTTGAACATCTTTGGCAAAATTACAAAAATCCTTATTATTATTTCCTGTTTTTTTTTTTTGCTGATCATGTAATAATACTAATATATATCCATTTATGTCTTCTCGAAAATTTCTCGAGAAATATGCAAAATCGAGAGTTCTTATATCTTGTGAAATTTTCTGATTTCTCGAAATCTGTAAAATGCACAAAGTTAATTACAAGCTACCCTTACCAATTTTTTAAAAATAAATTTTAATTGTGTACCATATTTTGATAATAAATACCCCTACGTGTTTATGGCCATATCATTATTGAAAACTATGTATGAGGCAATGTGTGACGAATTATAGTTGTTAAGTGTCTAATAAGCTTACTCATATTTTAAAACATTTCGTTTCATTTATAAGTATTTCTTTACTTATATTCAAAAGAATATAATACTTTTAGGAAGGAGCTTCAACGGTTCTATTAATTGTTAAGGGTTAGTTTAGATTGACAAATTCGAAACACCATAAAGTAATAAGGCGGAACGAATTGAAATGGGGGCCGAATGAACTGTCATGTTTCATTGATAAAGTGATCTGCAAAGTTTGTAATCTTATTAAAGGCAGGTTTAAACAATTATGTTAGTTTTTAGGGGAGGGGTAGGAAGTTTAAATGATAAGTCACTCAAGTGGTACAGAGCCGACTATTGGTGAGACACGTGTCTCGTCCCCCGGGTTGCTTCTATGGGATTCGGTTCAACGCCACTTTTGTTATATTGGAATATTGTCGAGTCTCGAACAATACCATGGATATGATAATGTAAATACTCATTTTCAGACATTGTACTACGGCGATGTTTATTTTCGATGATAGAAGCAAAAATACATTTTATTATTGGGGTTTAATTCTATTAAATATAATTTCATTCACAACCATTCTAATTCATCAAAAAAATATTTAAGACTATAATTTGAATTTCCAGAGGTTCGCGAAAAATTGGATGTGTCTAAGTATGCTATTACTAAAACAAGGGATCATATTGTGTGTAAGATCCTGGACCTTTGTTATAAAAATTTGAGCTCCTTCTTTCTTCCAAATTGAAAAAAAAATCTCCGCTTAAAAAAAACTGTTTTTATTACTCTGAAGAGATTTGTGTCAATCATCTCGATCCAAGTGTATCCAAATTTCTTTTAAATTAAATACCGGAGGGTTGACTCAGGCTTGGGTTGGCAGGACTAAAGTAAACGTAAGGTGAAGTTGTTATTATAAATGGATGGCAGCAAACAAGAGCTGAATATCTAGACTATATCAAACTTATTTATTAAATACGCAATTAATCAGATTAAATAAGAAATTAAAGAAATTTATAGAAATCTTTGTCCAAAATAGTTCCAATTTAGCAAAAAACACACGTTGAACTCAAAATTGCATTTAAATATAAACTGGTGTTATTCTATATACAGTGGTGGATTTACCTATAGTCGCGTACCTATACCTTGATCAATATTTGACCAACAAACCTGGGAAATTTTGGCAAGAAGGCATTATGAGGCTTCCGGAGAGATGGAGAAAGGTAATAGAACAGAATGGATAATATATTATTGATGTAATACAAATTATTGTTTATTTTTTTTTCTTAATATGCAAACGAAAGAAACTTACGAGACACCCCAATACATCCAAGGGGGCTTCAAAGCTCAGCTCCCAACATGGAAAAAAATACGCGTGAATTCGCGTTAAAGTGGAATGAAAACTATATTAAAATGTCGCTATGAAAACCATGTCAAAATGATTGGCAATTGTCCCAACTAGAACTTCTAAACATATATGCTTTCATTGGATGGAAATAACTGCCCATCAATAGTATTGTATGCACTGGATTTTTAACTATTATGCAAATTCTCAATAAATCTCCTCTCATATTTCAGATATCAAAGCATATTTATTGATAAGTAAACGCTGGCTTCTTTCGTTCTTCTTTTCAAATCGTATAAACATAATCACTGCAGTAACTACATTATATTCTGCTCATGGATTCATTATTCCATAAATATAATTTTTAGCTCAAAAATGCAACTAGAGATAAGAGCCTGCCAGTTTACCAACATTTGCTTGCCTCGTATAAAAAGCGATATATTTAAAACCGGTTTTCGATTTTCGAACAAAACTGGTTTCCACCGGTTTTCGGTTTTAAAAAATATAAAATTAAAAAGAACATTTAAAAACAGTTGTTTTCACTTGTCGATGAAAGACTGAAAACACATTAATTCACAATATCGAGCTAATTTGATATCCCACTTTTTTATGGTTTAGATGGTAATAGTGAATGGTGTCATCGTGAAAGTTTCCAAAAACCGGTTTTGAAAACTCGGCTTTTAGACAAAAATTGTGACATTCGAGAGCCGATTTTTTTAATCCTAAAAATCCGGTTTTGAATACAAAAATTATATTTTCATTATCTTAGAATTTCAGACTAAAAATATTAGAATGCATTTTTATTGATTATTTTGTTCCAATAACTTCTCTCAACGACGACTAGAAATAATGATATATTTTTATTGCTGTTTTTTTTTTTTGCAATAATAACTACATATTTTTTTATGATTATTAAATGTTCAGATAATTTCAAATTTGGCATAAATGTATTTGATTGCATGTGGCAATGATTGTATTTTATTGATTATTATATTATATTTAATAATGTTCAAATGTAAATTGAAATTGATGATTTTATGTTTTAAAATCTGTGTAACGTTTATAACATTGAATAAAATTCGAATAACCTTAATATATCTGTTATTTTAATTTTATATTCAACATATTTTTTAAACCGAAAACCGGTGAAAACTTGTTTTGTTTGAAAAACCGAAAACCGGTTTTGAATAATGTCGGTTTTTGTTAGAACGTGCTACAGTGTATCATTGCATTTGGGAAAAAAATTGATGCATTACGGTATTTATAGTTATAATATTTATAAAGAGGTGTTAAAATTAAATTGCAACTGGAATCTCTTAAGTGAAAATATCTAGAAGGGGGTGGACTTCAATATTGAATTTCATCAATATATTTATATAAATAATTCAAATATCTGTTGCTTCAAAATTGATCCAAACTCTATGCAATCAATCTCTCTTTATTGGCGATGCTCTTTTAATGAAGATGTATTTTCTGTATCAATATTTTTGTATGTTAAAATATAATAATGAAACCATAAAATAAAAATTTAAAATGAATATCCACACCCAAACAAGCGCCACAATTTCATGGCGCTTCCTAAAAAGCATATCGCAATCGTTGAATCTCATCGTTCGTTCAGTGGACTAATTTCTGTCGTTCATTTATTACGCCGATAACAAGCGGCTGACCGGGGGATATAAAAATAAAATTATTTTGTCAGGGGCGGAACGGGTGGCGGGTGGGTGGCTGCTGGGGGCCCAGTGGAGTCGGCCCTTTATTTATGACGGTGCACTCCATGAGCGGAAAACCATTCTGTGAGCACTTTTAACAATGTTGCGTGTGCCGTATAGACACTCGGGCAGTCCCTCATGGGCCATATTTCATCATTAGCCCTGTGTCGCCTCTCCTCCGACTCACCGGTGCTCTTCAGCTCTCCCAAATATCCAGCCAGTTATATCAGGCCATTAGTTACTCTTCGGGACCTTATTTGGCTCATATGAACTAATTTCAGCTAAATGTTAGCTACAGTCGAAAGAAATTTTCATTTTCACAATACCAACCCTTCATGAAAACAGAAAAAATGTCTTTAGTAAAGAATTGTAAATTTAACACTATCACATTTCATACAAAAATACGAATTTCCACCTTCAATGCATAGCGAACCAAATCAATAGGGCTGTATATGAATTACTAATTTGTATTAATTATTAAAGAGACGTTCAAAACTCACTCATAAATTTACCCAAAATGTTACTCAAAATTTTCAAATAATTTATTCTAATTTAACCATATTTCTATAATAATCTTTATAAGATTGAGTACTAAGACAAGAAAAGATCTTTTCGCTTTGTCTTTGGAATATTTGATTAACCTGTATAAAGGATTACTCAAGTTAACCACAAGGTAACGAATACTCAAAGAACTATGTAATATGGATTGATTGCAATAGTCAAGTCGACAAAAAATGTCGAAATTCGTAAAATCTCTCATGAATCATTTAATATCAATAGAAACAAGTCCAAAAAGTATTTATCCTACAATGGACTGAATTGGCGTTTATAATAATTGTGGTTAATAATTCATGCGATCCTTACGAGATTCCCCTTAAAATACATATGTATGGAGTTCTCCCAATTTGGAAATGTCTGCAAGCCCAAACATTGTTGTTAATATGAGTAATAAGTTATTCCATGGGAATTCGAACATCGGTATATGAGGTGCAAGAACCGTCTGTTTTGTTTGATGTCGAGACATTTGTTCTCTAAAGTGGATGTGTTTTCCTGCTAAGCTCCATTAAACAGGAGTCGAAAATTGCAACCCCCGTATGATGATGTTTTTTTTTCAAAATTTAAACATGCTTTTTAAATATATCTGAAATATTGTAGCATACATACTAAACTTTTTAAACATTTTAAAAAAAATGTGCGAAAAATCAGTTTTTATAGATTAATTAAAATGTATATTATTAGGACGTATTAAAAATATTTGTTTAAAATTTAAATCCTATTTAATCATCGATTCAATCACCAATGGTTGCCCATATA
Source organism: Stenopsyche tienmushanensis (assembly GCA_008973525.1). Classification (NCBI taxonomy): domain Eukaryota; kingdom Metazoa; phylum Arthropoda; class Insecta; order Trichoptera; family Stenopsychidae; genus Stenopsyche; species Stenopsyche tienmushanensis. The sequence goes on from WACJ01000526.1 coordinate 1,077,857, forward strand.
AATTTTTATAAAACGTTCACACCTTATTGTCGGCTCAGTATGAATGAAAATCGGATGCTGTTATTATTATTTGTCTATTTATTAGATTTCCTCGATGTAAAACTATATTTATGCTTTAAGAAGAAAAAGAAACACGTCTGCAGATATTTGACTATGTGATAAAAATTATTTGTATAAACAGTGGAAGCAACGATTTTTAACCATTATAAGATCTAAAAAGTAAAATTAAGTAGTGTTTCGGGAATTCTCATTTCTTGAGAAATGTTCTGAGATTTGACATTTTTTCGTTTATCAAAATTTTCTGAGATTTTTCGAGAAATTTCAGGAATGAAATCAAGAATTCTCATTTCTCGAGAAATAAAAATCATTAAGGAACTAGAATTTCTAATTATTAGACAGTGAATAAGAATAAATACACTGAAATACTGGCATACACTTAAAAAAAAACTACAAAAAAATTTGGGAGCAAAAAAATTCACTAAAATTACCAAAGAGGTTGAAGAAGAAATCTCGATAAGAATATTAGTGCTTTTAGTGTTCTTTCATTGTGTGAAAAATGATATTTGATAATTTGTTACTAATTGTTTGCCAATATTCACTTTTTATAACGTGAGTTTTATAATGGATATTCCAAGAAAATGATGGCCATACTACGATACTAGCGAAAGAAAATCTGCTCTCATCTCGGTTAAAATGCTTAAAAATTCTTAAAAACATCATATTTAAATTGGTTTAAGAAAATAACTTTCAAAATAAAAATATTTAGTGCCGACCAAAAAAACAGTACTTACATATACACATATTTGCTTACATAATGATTACAAAATTCAAAATGGAACGTATTGAGAAATGAAGGAAGAATTTATTAATGCAATCGTATTTCAGTATTTGTCGAAAAACACACAAATAACATTAATTGAAAATTAATATTATAAAAAAGGTAGAAATCATTTTTTTGTTTAAGCCTTTGATGAGTACCTTCGCGTATTTGCGTTCGGATTCAAGCGATACAGAAAGGGGCGATAAACGGTGCACATATGAATACAGCATCTACGTTTACGTAATTTTTAAATTAACTCACTACTCAAAGGATTAATCCCTATTTGCTAGTGAAAAGAATATTCATTTGGCCATAATTTGATTCGGAACATGTATGCTATTTTAACGCATTTTGAAGAATTTATAACAAAATGAATGTTGAAATGAAATAATTTGACAAAAGTAAATGATAACATCATAAAACGCTATCCGCTACAGCAGTTAACCTGTATGGGAGTACTATCGGAAATATCCGTTTTGACCTTCACTATTCAGAAAGAGCACTCTTGTGCATTGAAGCTCCGAGGCGGACAGAGACAGAGGGAACTTAGCGCAGTTCGGGAGACTGAGACGGAGAGCTTCTTCATATGCATCGCATGATTGTATAGATCGTTAAGCCTAAATTTATCGACTTATAATGATTTCGATTTCAAGTGTGTTATTTGTTTACGCAAAGAAATTACCGAATATTGTATGCTATCGACTTTTCGACGTTCTTCGCTGCGCGTTGAATGAGTCTTTGTCCAATTATCATTTCCTTCTAAAGGAGGAGCAAATTAATCGATTTTTTGTGCATTGTTTATGTAAAGAAAGGAAGTGCTCTTGTATGTATGTAGTGTTCATTTACAATTGACTCTGCCTCGAATTGAAGATTGTCTTACGCTGATTAGGAGCTCACAGTAAGTAATCGGTGTAAAGCGATTATGACATCAACGACTTCATCGATTTTAAATTTGCTCACTAACGAAAAGGCTAATTGTTTGATATCAGAAGATGAAAGCTCAGAGCGAAAAGTTATGAAAAAAAAACAGGAAATACAGAAGTTGAAGAATGTATTTTTATGTCGTTCATCCAAAGACGATCAACTGGACAGCCAATATCTGATCCATTGGTGTGTGAAAAAGCAATATTTTTCAATACAAAATTAAATGGAGATTCCATCTTTAAAGCAAATTTGAGCCAGCTTGAAAAATTCAAAAGATGACATGATATCAGAGAGCTTTAAATTCATAGGAAAAAGCTTTCTTCAGCAAACACATTAATTCACAAATTTGAGATAATAATGGAGATGAAAGTATTCGACGAAGAGTTTATATAAAATACTGATAAGACAGTCTTAAATAGGAAAAAACTACCCAACAATTCTTTAGCTTCAAGACGTGAAAATACTTCACCTGGGTACAAAACTAGTAAAGAACGTGTCACTATAATGGTATGTGCAAATGCATCAGGCAGACACAGACTATCATTACTTGTCGTTAGAAAATCAAAGAACCCCAAATGCTTATTAGATCATTAGAAAAAAAATCTGGATGAATGGTGAAGTTCTTAAACGATGATATTAAAAACAGTTCATACCAGAACTGAAAAATTATTACAACTCCGTAGATAAAAGAAGGAAAACATTATTATCAGTAGACAATATACCGTCCCACTCATATATAGGAAGTTTAAACCAGATCGTTGAAATGTTTAGGGTAAAATTTCATCCACTAAATGGCACATCGGTAATACAACCGATGGATCAGGGTGTAATATAAGCATTCAAACGTTTACATAGAAATCAGATGCTTCGACGATTATTGCTTGCAGACGAAAATAACGCAGAAAAAGTTATCAGCTCCTATAAGAAAATAAATTTAAAAGGTTATTGCTTTTGGCTACATTACAACAGATGGATTTTTTTAGATTTGTCTACTTTGAAAAAAAATCATGAAACAGAAAAAAAAATTAAATATTTGCCTCAGATGAACAAGATCGATAAGACAATGAAGAGATCTGCGAAGGCGGAGATATAAGTCCTACACATTATGAAGCTTTTTAGGGTTTAAGCGTCTCGATGAAATGGCTTGAGAACTAAAAAGTGAGTGTAATTTAGGACATCTTATTTGAGTATTCGCGATTCGAGAGCTTCTAAAAGACGAACCAAAATCGATCACTGATTATTTTAATAAAAAATTATTTATTATATGTATGTGTGTAAATCTAGATAAATAAAAATGAGTCGTATTTTTTCTGTCAATTTTGATTATTTTTTTGTCTTTTGACTTTCTGAGAAAGCATGAATACATTTATGGTTGAACGAATAAGAACGTATCTTTTGTTTCTTAGACAAATATAAGACGACTTGTGAAAATATTTTGTCATTTCTTGAACCCCATATTGACAGAAAACCAATCAAACGCAGTGCGACGTTTAAAATATCTCGAGAAATCAGAAAATTTCTCAAGAAAGGGTAATTAATGATTTTACGTATTTTTTGAGAAATTCTTGAGAAATAATTATAGTAAAGAAACACTAATTAAAACATCTTGTTCGTTTGGATACTTATTGTGTATGAATGTCGGATCTAAGTTGTATATAATTTTACATACCGCCTGACCCCCTATTTGAAAATATAATTTGGCTTTGCCAAGAGAGCATTGACAGAGTATAGTAGCGCGCATGTTTACAGGTGCATGTGAGTAGCACATGCGCTGCTTCTGAATGCGAGGGTCGCGTAGCACACTCAAGTGGTCATTTCGTCAAGTGCACACACAACACTCGAACGGAAATGAAAACACGCGCGTGCTAGCACTCGTTAAATGCATCACTTATGCACATGTTTAGCCGACGATGTTTTGCATATTTTTTCCCATCAATGCATCCATTATATCGCGCATTTGTTTTGTAATAAGAAATCTGTCCGAGAGTAAACACAGTCATCATGAAGAGACTCCACTGAAGGGAACTCCTTCACAGTCACTTCACTGTAATAGCCGTTTATTGTCTTTGTGCAGACTCAAATGTAGAGTGCATATTTACAGTATGAGCTCATATCGTAAAATACTAGATGTCAATCCTACATTGGTAGGTATTATTTGCAAGTCTTTGACATTTTTATCTCAAAAATTTTAAAAGACAGTTATCAAAAATTTAACCTTTTCGTTAGCGAGCAAATTTAAAATCGATGAAGTCATAGTCGCTTTACATCGATTACTTTCTGTCAACTCCTATCAGCGTAAGACAATCTTCAATTCGAAACAGGGTCAGTTGTAAATAAACATTTGATAGCATACAAGATCACGTCATTTATTTACATAAACAATGCACAAAAATCCATTCATTTGCTCCTCCTTTAGAAGGAAATGATAATTGGACAAAGACTCATTCAACACGCAGCGAAGAACGTCGAGAAGTCGATAGCACACAATATTCGGTCATTTCTTTGCGTAAACAAATAACACACTTGAAATCGAAATCATTATAAGTCGATAAATTTGGGCTTAACGATCTATACAATCATGCGATGCATGCAAGGAAGCTCTCCGTCTCAGTCTCCCGAACTGCGCTAAGTTCTCTCTGTCTCTGTCTGTCTCCGAGCTTCAATTTGCAAGAGTGCTCTTTCTGAATAGTGGAGGGGGTTACGGAGGGTCTCCGATAGTACTCCCGTGGGGGTTAAGATACCGACGTTAAAATGTTTAATCATGAACTATTTTACCATTTAACACTAAAGTACAACAACAATCAAAATTATTAGTTATTAGTAATATCAGAAGGGTGAATCAGGTGCATCAGAAGTTTTATTCCATATTTTCTTTTTAAGTATTAAACATTTGAAGGCTATCTTTAGGTGGCAAATTTAAGGGGGGGGGGGCATTTTTCTCCCTTCATAAATATTAGGTCGAATATTTGATACAGCTATACTTAATTCTTCGTCTAAATTCGTAAGTCTTTCTCGTTATTTAGTTTTCATATTAGTTATTTTTGAGAAACCAAGCTCACACAAATATTATGTCGAAAACTGTAACAAAATTTTCAGTGTCTTCGTGTGAAGAGCTGAATATTCCTCTTGGACAGAAATCCAAAAGTCCTCCATGATCATTTTGGATAATTTAGTACGATCAATCGACAATGAGACCAATTCTTCTTCTTCGGCGTATGAAAATTCACAATGCGATGTATCAATCGTAAGTAATGGATTTCTTATCCAGTCATAATTTTCTATATTTAAGGAAGGAAAATAATGTGCAATTTTTCTTCCAATAAAGTAAAATGTCTTATTATTTCGGAAATAATTCCCTCGGGAATGTTTTCGTTAAGTGAAGGAAACATATCTGCTTTTTTTATGTTATTCGATTTTTCCAAAGAGTTATTTTTTCCGAAATCCTGTCATTTTGTTAAAAATCGTTTTTTCCTTGAATGCTTGTATTAACTCTATTTAAATAATTAAAAATATCTGCTAAATATGCCAATCATTATTCTGAAGACATTTTACAAAATCTTCACCTTCATTTCAAAAAAGTAAACACTTCCACAGAAATGCAAAGATTTTTAAACATGCATGTTTTTAAAGGTTTTGATTTTATGAATTCACCATATTTACAACTTGGTCTAGTACAGGTTTTAGTGCTGCTAGTAATGTTTTCGAAACTAAAGATTCTCTTTGCAAAAAACAGTGCGTAGTTATAATATTAGGGTTTCTTGTGTTTGCAAGGTAACAAGTCTACCTTTGAATGACCACCATCTGTACAAATTCCTACACATAACTCCCATATTTCAAATTGTTTTAAATACGAAGAAATAGAATCAAAAACATTTTGACCTGTCGTATGCTCGGTAAGTTAGACTTTGTTGACTTTCATAATTTCGTCAACGATTTTTTCGGTTTTCATTATTTTACAGAATTCATCGTTTTTAGCAATTCTTTCGCGGTGCACTTGCAATAAGCTCGCGCTGTTTGAGAATCACTTTTTTAATTAGCTCTCTACTCAAAAGGTTAAACCAGTTATATCACGTTGATGCATAAGAAACGTTATATTTTCACATAGGTTATGATATATTATTTTTAACCAAATGTATTAATATCTGTGCTTAATGTTGTTTTTCTTCCAACATTTTATTCAATCTATCGTCAGCGGTCGAGTTATCCAATGTTTATTTTTTAAATGTAATAAAAGCTATATTGCAACAGTGGCAACCTAAAATATCGGGATGTGTACGGCAGAAGTGCTGTTAATATTCGAAATAATCAACGATGGTTTATTTAATTCAGATCTGGAAATTTATCAATAGCGGATGAAGAAAAATCGATGATGATGTACTGAAAGCCATTCTTGAAGCTAATTCCCGTCAAAATATCTGGGACATCGCAATAAAGAGGTTAATCAATCAATTTACGGTGGTGAGGCATCTGAATCGCATTGGAATCGATTCCAAGTACGACGTTTGAGTCCAGCACAACTTTCGTCAACCGAAAACCTGCTAGACCGAGTTTCTGTGTATGCAAGTGTTTCTTTGTATGTAAATTTTGAATCTTTTTTGCATGCACTAGAAACAGAGGATGAAAAATGGGTTGTCTATAAGAACTTCATTAAAAAAAATGCTCATTCTGCAATTATGATACTAAAGAGCTCAATTGGGATGTTTTAAAGCATCCACCTTATTCTCCTGACGTATCCCTTTCTGATTTTTACTTCTTTTAATCTCTACAAAATTGTTAATATATAATTTAAAAGGAAAATATTTAATACAAAAGAAGAGGTGAAAACAGCACAAAACAAGTTCTTTGCATCGAAACCCGAAAGTTTTCATTCTAATTGGATTAAAAAGTTAACATAACGATGTTAAAAAGTTAGCAAAACAGTCATTAGCAATAATGAGAATTATGTAATTGATTGATGTAATAATTTTTTTCTAAAAATAATAACTTTTGTTATCTTAAAAAATCGATGTTATTTATGTATTAAATTAATAGATTTATTCAATATTTGCCGAACAAACATAATTAATTTGTTATTAAATTTTCACTGAGATCTGATGTTCGACATAAGTAAATAGTTTCCTTATTTAGGAAACACATCACAACCTGTAAGTGAACTTATAATAGAGAATAGAGAAACAAAATATTCTATTATAATAAGTATTTTTAAGAAGAATCGGTTTTAGTAAGAGTAGCTTTGACTAAGCCACTATTTCAACTTTTAAAGAAGATAACAGAGAAGTGTCTATAAATTACCTAAATGATTGATTGAAACATATTTGGGTAACCAAAAACGCATTTCTCTTCCTTACGTTTTTCAATAAAATATTCAAATATTTTACCAGTTTCGTATTCGTTTTTCGAGTAATTGATTTAACAAATATTTCGGACTATATTATAATGAATGAACTTTTAAGAACTTATTATAAATAATGAAAATGAGCTTCATCGTTGAGCGACACAACGGTGTTGAAAAGTACGCCTCTAAGGCGAACACGAGCTAATCCTTCATCCATTGTATGATCGTTACTATATGACAGAAAACTGAAGGGCCCGCTCTTCCGAATGAGCGCCATCCAACTCTTCTCAGAATAACTGTCGCTTCAGGGCACACGTTTCAAATAAGGAAGTTTCCTTACAAAAGGGAACCTACCATCAGAGCATATTCCAGTTAGCTTGCAATATTTAAAGAACGATATGGAGTTAACAGATTTGATATTTATGGAAGTTTTGTGCAAACATACCTACAACAAGCAATCTAGCAGAAGTATTGAACACTATTCGTGAGAATTGTGGATATGGTGAAGGACTTATTTATTTTGTTGCTATAATCTATATCAGAGTGGTCAAACTCAAATACTCGCACCAGGCCAAAATAAAATGCTTAGGTTTAGGGCAAAAAAATAATTTTTCATAGCAACACATAGTTTGTTTGCGGATTTGGCAATTGAAAGTCACTTGGCGCAATTTCAGTTCGAAGCCCCTGAATCCATTCGGCCCTCAATAAATACGGTTTCCTATTACGATTTTCTCTATTACGCGACATCAGGGCAAATAAAGGCCAAGTTTTTCAAATAAAGGTTGTTATTTCAATCACGATTTCTACACACCTGTCGACTGTCCATGGGCTCTTCGCACCTCTTTTCTACCCGACTTAATCCCTAAAGGAGTACTATCGGAAACCCTGCGCCCAAATTTATCGATTAATTTTCGATTTTAAGTTTGTTATTTGTTTACGGAAAGAAATTATCGAATATTTTGTGCTATCGATAATGTTTATTTATTTAATTGCTTCCTGTTTGTCACTGCGTGTTGAATGAGTCTTTGTCCAATTATCATTTCCTTCTAAAGCAGGAGCAAATTAATGGATTTTTTGTGTATTGTTTTATATAAAGAAATAGCGTGGTCTTGTATGATATCAACAGTGTTTATTTACAATTGACTCTGCCTCGAATTGAAGATTGTCTTACGCTGATAAGAGCTGACAGAAAGTAATTAGTGTAAAGCGATTATGGGATCAAAGACTTCATCAATTTTAAATTTATTCACTCCTCAAAAGGTTAATATTTTAGACATAAAAGCCATAATTTTATACTTGTCTTGTGATATCTGTCTCGTATAGTGGGTTTTCTTAAACTCCTTTGTCCGGTTATTTTGAAAGTCATGGTAATTAAGGTATGAGAGTAGGCGTTTGTCTTAATATTATATATAGTTAAGACACAAGCATCATGCTTATCGCTCTGAAGAATTTTGTTTCTTTGATTTTGACCTGTGTTTATGTAACACCTCATGTACTGTTTGAGAGTGGCACAATCATCCAAATATCTACATATCTTTTATTAGTATTGTATTCGTTTTCTTATTGAAATTATTGAATCAATCGGATATGTATTTGGAGTTCGTATATTTGAATATCGGATATATAGAATTTATATATTGATGAAAAAATGTAATCATATACATTATTAAATCAAATAAGCCTACAGAGTTATATGTAATATGAAATAGTTTATTAACCAATCTGAAAGTGTAACGTTTTCAGAGTATACTTATTGCTAATAACATTAACAAATATTTTTTTTATATACACTTTTATTCTATGTATGTACGGGATAATAGGCACAATAACTAACATAGTGCATTGCTAAATAAGGAGATCTTATTAAGAAAAGTGCCAGTCTCTACTATCCAATTCATACATTCACTTTTCAAGTGTATGTATTTCGAAAAGGATTTGACCTATAAGTATAAATCCATAAAATCAATGAAAATAATGCATTGCTGTATTGATTCGAAAATATTTCTATATATAAAAGGTCTCTACTACACACATTTCCATTTCCAAACAAATATGCTAATGTATTTTCGATCAATTATTTCCTTTTGATTACCCATTGTGATACATGTTTTCCTTTCATTGGATAATTTTATTATACGTATTTTGTAGTCGTAGACTCTACTGCAGTTGTATTCCCAAGTATTGCTTAGCAATGCAATAAGATTTTCTAAAGGATCAATCAATGTTTTATTTTTTTATGTATGCAAGATAATGTTTCTTAATCTTTTGAGCTCCTGGATTTATAATCATTATTATCAAATAAATCTGGATATTTCGAAGTATGCATTATACTGTATAATGAAATTTAATGTGGTCCCTGACCTTACAGGTTTTAATAGTCAGCGAACCAAGCAGACACGTTAATAAAAGTCACAGTCAGACAAATTCTAGTGGTTATCTAAAGTGGTGGATGATATTCCTACGTAATAAAAGTTTATACCATGAAGGTATTCAATTTATGAGATTTTTTAGAAAATTATGATTTTACTGTTCTAAGATATAATTTATTTACATTTGGCCGCTACTAAATTTTTTGCGATAAATGTTTGCATGATTTAATAACTAACACATTCCCGTCGGGTTACGCATAGAATTGTCTTTCACCTGATGCGGGGTATATTTGCGAAATATTAGAAAAAATGCTCTAACTCTTTAACTAGTAAGTAGTTTTTAGTAAATGTTTACGACATCAGATTATTTAGATTCATCGACATCAGATTTCACTCTATACGTTTGTAGTATTTATTTCACTTTAAACTTTTTTCTTCTTCATTTGGAGTCATTTTTTCGCAATTCTACTAAAATTATCCTACGAACTTATCTAGTGATATATTATAATGACTAAATACGCATAGATAGTACTAGAAAGACGCACATATGCGTAATACGCATTTCCGTCGAGTTACATATATGTGGGTCATTAGAGTACCTGTGCGTCTTTGTATAAGAACCAAATCCAAATTGTTTAGCCAAATTATCGTGTGGGCTAACATGTGTGTGTAGAGACATCTGTTACCAGAAAATGAAATATATATTGCGTTAGACCCGGTCAATCGTGATCGATCGGTCGACCCCGAAAACGATTGCGATCGACCGGTCGATCGCGAAAACTTTCGCGAGTTTTGAAAAATATATTTTATTTTAAATAAATATATTTACGGCCGACGATGAAAAACAAATTACCGGCCATCGAACTATTTGGCTTGACTTGATTCGTGATTATCTGCTAATTTAGGGTATTATCGAATGGTCATAGTAAGACCGTGGTCACGCCATTCTTTGTCAACGGTTCTCGGGATTTTTTTGTAAACATTTCAATAATGCATTTCTTTAGAATATTTAACATCAGCTTTATTTTTAGCGAAGAAATCAAAAACATATAATTTTAATAACGCCTGGGAAGAAGAATTTTTCTTCATAATTAAAAAAAAACATGTGTTTGTGCTCATTATGGTTCGCTGATATTTCGTAATACTGCTGTATTCCGCAATTTTTATTTAAACAAGCCAATATTACGTACGGATTTCGGGTAAAATTTTCACAAAAACACAGCATATGTGTTGGCGGTTATAATGAGTTAATATTTAAACTAATTGTCGCTCTACCAAAAAGACTTAACTTAAATTGACATTTTAGCATCGAGCATGAACTTTATAATGTTATTATTATTATATACATATTAGAACTAGTGCAAAAGTTGAAAGGTGAACTACATTCACAGCAAGCATTCTTATACATGACTTTTATGATGATACCTTAAATAAGAATCATACTAGAAGTCGATCCCAAAAACTTTTAAATCGAAAAGTAGCTCTCAAGGCAAAAAATAGTTAGGCACCCTTGCTCACAGTTGTCTCCCGCATCTGTCCATAGTATTCGAAAGACATACGTATGCGTAACCCGACGGGAATGTGTTAATGGCATTAATAACAATGAAACTTTACGACGATTTAACTCGTTGAAGTTTTGAATATCTAGTGTACTATTGACGATAATCAATCATAAGTAATGAAATTGTGATTATACATGCCCTTTAATATCCATGATATTTTAATTGCTCGTGTTCTAAAATCCTCAAGTGTAAAATTTTCATGAACGCAAAATGTTTTTGCCTTGAAAAATATATAGTCTTAAATAAAAAAAGAAAGCAACAAAGTCATGATTTATTTATCGCTCAGTTATTTCATATTCAACTTTGCCATTGGACTAACTTTTATCTGAACCCAAATCAGTAATTTTCAAACGAGATTGATGTAAATGGGATCAGCTTATATTTATGCGGATATCCATTAACCGGATTTGATCTCATCACCGCCCGAATATCCGTGATTATTTGTGTTCCCATGTCTATGATATATGTATATCAAAGATCGCTTTTGAATATCCCCCGTCCACTATCGTCGGTGATTCTCCCGAATAAGTCGAGTATATCTGCAAATTTATGTGGTAAGGGCGACGACGAGGGTGAGGGTTGCGCTCCAGTTTATGATTGCTCTTGCATCATGCCTCAGCGGGTGTTACGTTACAATATTTTCATATTTATTGACCCGTAAAATTGCCTGAAATAAAAATTTCGCGGTGTTTTATGCGTTTGTTATCGCATTACCAACATGGGGTGCTGCTTGATGGTCTCTGATACCCCCATGAAATCCAGTCTTGTGCGGATTCGAGTCCCCTCCCTATTTTTTTCATCATCTTTGATAATATCGCAGAGATGTATAGAATTTATAAGCATTACGTACGAAACTATGTTTTTATATGATAATAATAATGGCGTTTAAATCCATAAATGGGCAATTTAAAATATTTATGAAATGAAATAAATTCAATCATTCAGTTATTTTGCCATCTATTTCGGTAACTATAAAAGGCAGGCATTAATAAAATACTTTCAAATCGTCACAAATTAACGATTTTACAATACTTATAGTATTGATTTTAAAGCAATATTTTTGAATTCACTCTGAATTCTTCCACACACTCAATTCCCGATCATCCGATAGTGCGAAATGTCAACGAAGGGTTGAATAAAAATATGTTTTATTCGAAAAATAGATACCCGAGGGTAATACATAGCTTTTATGATGATATATATGGCCAAACCGGAAGGGGAGTGATTCTTTATGAAGTACGAACATGTGTAACATATGTATGGATCGGTACCAAATTTTTGATCTTCGTACTTCAATATGTTGATTATAACTCGAGTGAAAAATGTATTCTTAATCACATGCCATTAAAAAATTGCTTTTAACCGTTTCAATAACATATGGCAGCAAGGATTAAAGACATTGGTAAAATATTTGTCATGTTCTAAATTTTAAATTGATGTAATAAATTGTATTTTTGCTTAGATTTTTATTAATTGAACAATTATGCCAAAACTTTCTTTTGTAAATTTTTTATAGAATTTTTGCCAAATTCCTAAAACCTACATAATATTTTTAATTGTATAATATTTACAATAACTTACCATTATATGATTTTCTGAAGAGATAAACCAAAGATTCTCTTTGGTGAATTTATTATTATTCTCTTAAAAAAATTAAATCACAAATTAATGGCGTGTCATTTCATTCTACATGTAAAAAATGCGATTTTAGCATTCATAATATTGTTGAAAGAATCTATTGAATATGTGTAATTTAACATTTGTATAGCATAACTGTCTATAGGTAATTGTTGGCAACTAAACTATTTTATTCCTGCTGTGTTCAAGTTCGCCAATTGACTGTAGTATGTGAACCCGGCAGGGGGTTCGAAATATCGGATATATATATATATAGACAACAGATCTGCGGTAATCCGAAAAACGTTTTGTCCAATTTGTCGAACTATAGAGTACTGCCCCCGACCCCTTGTAATCCGGAATTTTGTAGAATCCGTTCTTCTTGTAATCCGAAAAAAATCGAGATACGCATATACAATACAAGGTTTCATATTGTAGAATTAACATCATAAACACAGTGATCATAGCAGTTATAAAAATAAAAATCCGCTACCGTTATCAAACGTATTCCATGACGATATTTGAAGCGTTTTAACTATCCCTTGTTAGCTACAAAGTCTTCTTTTTTGTTGTCTCCTTGTTAAAAAGTTTTACTTTTATAACTAATATGCGCCCAGTATGTATGCCTGTTTCTCTCCTGAAGAAACCACATATACAAAGCTTCCTCTATCTTTGAATGTTTAGCTTTCAATTTTAAGTTTTGAATATTCTCACAGTTATTTTTTGTATCATGAATTATGGATCATCTTACGCCGTTCTTACTTGCCAGCTTACAAAGAGATTCATTATAGTTTGGGCGATCAAGAATCACATTTTTGCATTTTTGTATTGGAATGTCGGACTACAGGGGGCGCCGGTTTAGACCGGGGCCGAGTTACTACGGATCTGCAGTATAAATGTATTTTAACTACGTTAAAACTTTAGAAGCGGGTTTCCGATCGCTTTTTTTGCGTTTAAGAGGCAAAATTTGAATCAAAATTTACCTCCATCCGATATTTCGAACATCCTGACAGGATCATATTCAGTCAATCTTAGGTTTCCTTGGTATCTCGAGCTATTTCAAGTTTTTTTAATTGCTTTCTCAATCACCAAAAGTTTAATTTTATAAATTCCTGATGCGTTCCTGTAATACATGATAGTTATCTTTTTTTAGGAGGATTTGTTTCCAAGAACGAACTTTTCATATTATTAAATTAAATTGATTTTAAAAAATAATTAATGTCTTTCAAGCAAGCATTAGTTTCGAAATGCATTTACGATGATGATATTACAAACTTTTGTGTTTATCACATATTTTTGCTAATAAGATCATTCAATCACTTGGATTCAAAAATAAAATTACAATAACATAGATTTGCTGTATTTTTCTAAAAATATTCCAAAATTGCATTTGTGATTGATTAGATTAATAACGTATTAATTGCAATGTATCATTCTATGATTCATCAAATGACAACTGTCAAACTAATGCTATTGTAAACGATTTCATAACACTTAAATACTTAAGCTAACCCACATACAATAAATGAATTTTTAAAATGATTACCTGATGGGGTCGGGCGTTGTGAGGGGGTGCTGCCATTCCATGGTGGTACATCATGTCATGCTTAAGTTGTGGAAGTGCTGCAGGGCTAGGTTGAGCCCCTTGATGTTTTCCCATATCCACAGCTGCCAGGGCCTCCGCTCTTGACAGCAGCCCATCATTCAGCCCAGAGAAAATGTCGCCCTGTAACACGCGCTACACTTTAACAACCATTGGTTTTGCATCATGCTAGGATTTGTTTGCACGCAGCAATTTGTCGATTTACATATATTAATATCTGAAGATCAGCCAAAGCGGAATCGATCGGAAATAATCGAATATTCGAATGGTTCACTTAATATTTCACAAGATCAAGAGCTTAAATTTTGCAGCTTAGCGGATATGGTTTACTATACAATACCCCATTGACGATCATATTAAATATTCATGGACAATATCCACGAGCTATTATCTACATATAGCCAATTAGGGCGTATTAAAAAGGCAGTTTAATTCCATAAAAATCTGTTCGTATAATGACCATATGTTTATGACATTCGAGTATGTTGTAATGGTATATATTTAAATTGGGGATATTCTTTGAGATTTTCAATGATACACATGGACGTACGATAATGGGTGGAAAATGTATGTCAAAATTATAGCCAATTTATAAAAAATATATTTTTAACAAATACATTCCCTTAGGTTATATCTACAAGATGTTTGTTCTACACTTTAGAAATTATTAGAATTGCTTATCTGGATTGTACGAAATATTCAATTCAATTCAATTCAAGGTCTTAATTCCATGTTCAAATAATATTTGTATTATACTTTGACTCGGTGTATAGTAAAGTGAAACGATGTATAAAGTGTTTAGTATATAATAGAAAAATCATTCTCACAAATTAACATAATTTATACTGGACTTTGTAAACGTTTTTACAAATGGAATATGTAATAAAAATTATATTTTATTCACTATATATTTTTGATGAACCCCCATAAATTAATGCATGACAAATTGCATCAATCTAATATAATCGTGGATAAGAAGCAAACAGATCATATGGCTGCAAAATGCTAAGAATTTACTCTAAAGGTATATAAGGATGATCTTTAAATACATCTTCTGTAATAAATATTTCTTAAAAATTCAGAAATTACATTTATTTGAATGACTTCAGTAATGAAGATAATACAAATATTTGAAACGTCATAATGATATTATTTTTAATCTGGTTGATTGTCACACATTTTGTCGAAATTAAATATATTTCATCCAATTTAGGCACGTGTATATGAAAATTTTCTGCGTTAAAATGATTCTATATGTACATAATATAATTTTTTGTAAAGGTAATGCCATAAAATATTCAACAGGGGTTGTTATATGTTCTGTTTCTCTCTTTGCCTCATTTCCCCCAATGGTACGTCCTGTCCAGGAAGTGGACTGAGAAAGCGGCCGGACATGCAAGTCCCAAAGCAAACGTACAGAACGGCCCTATGAGAATTTTATTTCATATTGTTTGTGTTTGTATGTGTATTTTGGAGTTGGACACGTGTGTTTGTCCAAGTCTTCCTCCGGGTGACATTACCCGAATACTCTGATTCATCCGACCTGAATATTACATTGCGCATATGTTTTAGAACTTATTTTCGGCGCTCTGGAATTTTCAGGAGCATTTCTATTAATTGTGCTCGTTCAAACATCACGAAAAAGCAACAACACACTAGGTGTTTGATAATAACGACGTGATGATATTTCATACTATCAAAATCTATTACATTTTCGAGGATTGTGTTTTAGACGCAATGAAGCTAAGATTGGTCATTGATTTTAAATGACCACATATCGTGAAATAGTAGAACAATTATTACAAGAATGGAAACCCATCAATGTTGGGTCAGGTAGCATTTGTACACCTGTTCAAGTGGCATATGGTAATAAAAACACACACGCAAACCAATACGTCATAATAACACTGTTTGGTTTTTTTAAAAACATATGACAACAAAGGGATTTTGATGGCATTAAGCAAGGGGTGGTTTTTGAAGGCTACATGTAGGCTTGAAAATGATCGTGCGCATTTAAATTGTACCTCGAAGATATATCTCAGAATGTAAAAACATCGATGCTAATAGAACTATCTAAATATTCACACTTGTTACAATTTTGTATGTTCTTAAATGACTTTATTAATTTTCAATCCATCTTATTAAATATTAACTGATATTGGTATAGAAAATTCGTTCTTTGGCTCTTGATATAAAATAAATCGGATTAAAGTCCAGATTGTGTAAAAATATCATAGGTATAACCTGCTTTCTTAGTTTTAGTAATATATATATACTGAGATTAACATTGATTGATTTGCAAGAATTATTCAAATACTATTTAAAAATAATGATAATTTTGCCTTACCCTTCAGCAAATCATTATTCTTTGTTGATTTTATTAAAATGACTATAAATGACGACGCCTAGGGATACAAACATCTCGAATAAGATGATAAGATATGCCACTCCAATAATATAATCGTTATAGCATTTTTCCTGATTTTTTCAAATAACATTACTTAGAGACAAATCCTAGATCTATATTATTTGTTGGAGTTCATATCTACAACTTTTACACGACATTAAGGATAATCCTAAACAAAAACATGACTATTCGAACATTTTCGTCGTATATTTGTATGAAATTTGTCTATCACTTTTGAATCTGTCCTGATGCGACATGCCATATATTAATTATATTTTTTGATTGATATTTTTTCCGAATGATAGTAGTAGTATTGGGGTGGAAAGTTAGGCATATGATATCAGATTTGTATCTCCATTTTATATAAACAGCTTCATAAACGCTATTTAATTATTCATTCTTAAAAATAAATCTGCTGAGAGTTAATGATTTATCATGTCAACCTTTATGCGATTCTTAAGATATTTTAAATTACTTAATTTTTGGAAGTCTTTATTAAAATAAAACGCCTTTGTATTTTTCTACGATCATAATTAATTCTGATTCAAACAGGTTTTTGTTCACATTTTTGCAGATTTAGTAAAAAAAAAACAGATTTTCTTTAATTATCTGGTATTATAGTTCATTAAATACTTCTTGCCAGGATGTTTTTGATATAGATTTTTAAACTCTTTGTTTGGGGACGAATTTTTTCCTCTAGCATTAAAATGGATGTACATTTTAGCATACGTGTACGTAATTTCAAAAATATAAAATTCTCGTCGCACGCAATGATGGACTATTTTTTTACTTATTCATAAAAATAAATATTAAGTTTGCTCTTTTAGGCAAGCTCTATATAAAGGAGGGGCATTAAAGATTATTATTCAAGACTCTTTAGTCGCATAATACATTTATCCTGGCAAATGTGAAGGGCCCAGTATATTTTCCGTATAGGGCTTATAAGTCTCAGTATGTGTGGGTTAGGCCAGAGCCAGGGCCGGATCCAACTGTTCATAATTTATGAGGCAGACGCCCCATAGGTAAATACAATTTTCACCTTTAACAACATTTTTATTTTATTCATTAACCCGAAAATTATTAACACACACACATTTATTGTGACCCTCACCGCTCATGTGCTCGACGACACTGTAAAACTGTGAAAGGTTGAAATATTTAAGTAGCCCAAACTGTAGACTCGCTGATAAGGTTTCATGTAATATTTATGAAGTAGACTTGTCGCTTTGACTTTTTTCTTCTCTTCATTTTTGTTTTATCATCTTTAGGGAGCTGGTTAAAAGTCAACCTAATAGGTACTTTAAGGGAAGGCTATTGTTCAAACTTGCATTACTCTTTAATGTGCCACTAAAACGCAACTGAACCACGGACAACTAAAAGCAAACATTTTGACACGCCAGTTTGATAAGTGAAACATGTTTGAATAAATACGACCAAAAAGAGACAAACTGAGCGACAATTGTATCAAACGACTCAATTTAAAACAAGATTTACATAATTCAATTAAACTATAAAAATGAGCGATATGCATAATTTTAATAATAGCGCGCACAGCAAAACGAACGGTGTTAATGTTTCAAATAACCCAAAATTCGAGATGAATAAAATAACCATTATCCATGAAATACTTTTATTTCGACGTTAAATTACTATAGATTGGAATATTTTGGTTTATAAGCCGATTGATCCACATGTTGCATACTGCGCGCCCGAAATTCCCGGGAATAATGCATCGACGAAGTATATTAATATCCCGTATTGCATAATTTTGTTTCAGGCTTCATGATCAGAGCCAAAATATCTTGCATTGAACTTATGCAATGGCCCGAGTGATGATGGACTATGTTTGGTTCAAATTTATAAAAGCTTTTAGCGTAAATAAACAAGCTTATATCGACGATGCGAGTATAGCAAAAATTCGAAATGAAATCATACATAGGCTAATTTTTTTGATGTGTCGATGTGCAAAAAGCCTTACCGTTTTTGTCGAATAAAATAAAATAATGTATTAAATGGTAATAGCACTTTTTGTTTAAAGTGCTTTTTTTATATTCTCGTAATTGTGAATTGACAAATTTAATATTTGCTCACTTTATGAATATATCTGAATTTTCTCTAAAGGATTAATGGCAAAAATCGACTTTTTTGGAATCTTCAGAGATTTTGAAAGGAATAACCGAAATGTACATTCAAAAATTTTGTGTTGCATGCTTAGCAACAAAATTGGCGATGTTAATGTTGGAAGTTCCATAAAAAATTGAATATTTGGGTAATAACCTATTCAAGAATGAAGTATTATCGAAGTGTATTCTGACACTGAAAAAATCGAGACGCTTGATATTGGATCCATTTAACTAATCCATTTAACTAATTCGGCATTGGAGTAACAAAGACCGCATGCCGCGTGCCAGATTGACAGAAATCGTGATGGGAGAATCCAGGTCTGTGAATTTGCATATAGAACTGTCAGTTAGATTCATTTGGAGTAAATGGGGAAGAAAAGGGAGCATTCGCCATTATTCACCACCCTAAATCAATGATTCAGGCGGTAAGTATTATTGGCTGTTCTGGAAGAGTTTTGGAACCGAGTTTCCCGCTGTAAATCGCTGTTCGAAATCTTAATCTCCAATCAAATAATTCAAATGCGAAATCTTTGCTTCTGGAGCAAAAGGAGAAATCGGAAATGAATTGCAAGAGCGTTGACCTTTTCAACGAATAAAAGCCTACTTTTCAAACATATACTAAATTTATATACACGAGAGTGAACATTAATATGATAATGGCGTGGATTTAAATCTTAATTTTATCATAAAAGATTTTTTAAATCTAAATGCCTATCAAAGGGAAAAGGATCTAATTTTCTTCAGTAAATATTTAATGATTATTGAATTGATTTACAATCAAATGTCTATCATGTTTATATTTTCAAATAGCACATAAGACTTCTCATTGAAGACAATGCCACAGAACATGTTAAATTTCACCCTACAGTTATATTTTTTGATATTGGCAAATGGTATTTTTTGATAGAAATTAAAATTTATAATTAAACGTTTTATATTTGGAATGGTTTTCGTTTTTGACGATATAAAATATTTCATACATATTATCTTTACGATACTTATGCATTAAATTTATTGGCTATCTCTTAGCAGATATTTAACTAAATACATTTTGAATTCAAATGGCGCAACAGCGTCAATATTTAAAATTCAGCATATTCAAACAAATCTGTTGTTAATGTTTAATGTGTGCATTTTAATTCCGCGAATTTAATCACTAGTTGACTAAAGATTTGAGTCTTTTGAAGTTGACATAAAAGATACAATTTGCAGAAAGGTCGATTCATATAAGCAGAAATAGTTCCGCTGCAAGAGCGGACAGCCTTGTTGCAAATTTTCTAATCTGCATTACAAATTGACTAATCATTTTCAGCATGCTCTCCACCTTTTAACCCGCCAGTTCTCTAATAGTGAAAGGTGAAAAGGTGACCGCTTTCAAACGAATAACATGCAAATTTACATGCCAATTTAAATTACAAATTATATTGTTGTAAATATTGATGAATCTACAAGTATATTGTCGACCAAGAAGGGGGTCGACTCGAATGATGAAACCAACCCCGTTAGACGGCACTCAATAGACCTGACTTATTAAGCACCATACAGTGTATTCGTACTAGACAAAAATGATCGATAAACTAGACTTTCGAATGGACGAATTTAAGATTGATAGCAGAGGAAATTCTCTTATGGATATGAGCAACCAAATAACCATTCCTTTAAATTGTATTTTGATTGCAAATCAATCACTCATAAGCGGTCCCGACCGACTTTATTAATCACCCAAGTATTTGTTTTTTCAGAAACACAAAGTCAGGCTAACAGAGTTAAAAATGTCCCTCAATCTGGATTTGAATCTAAAACTTTAAAACAAGAATCTAGGTATCTTGGTCGAAATTATTTTAAAAAAAAGCTCTACATTTTGTGGCCTTATACGGTCTCTTGTATGGGACACTTTAATGCGGTTTTCATAGCGCATTTTAAACATTTTTATATATAATAAATATATAAAACAAAGTCTTTTCTAGCTCAAATAAAGATTATCGAATTTATTTCAATCGCTAATGATTGTTTTGTCTAATAGATTGTTTTTTTGACAATCTGCACGTCTGCAAAAGCCAAGATAAATGGGGATGAACAAGTTATTTTTTCCAACATTTTCAATCTAACATGCAGACGACTCATTTGAATCGATGGGGTATTTAATTGTAAATATGTTTTTAAAAATGTTGTTTGTTTCTTGATGAAGATTTTTAGAGGAAGCTTTGAAGTTTGAGCAAAACAAATTGTGTTCTCCAAGCCGTTTGGTTTAATTAAAAAGGGTTAAATGAAATTCTAATACTTACACAATCGTACGATGCCGAGTAGAAGGGAAAGGTCGATAACTGGAAATTGAAAAAAAATCTCTAGTTTTTTTAAGTAAAATATTTCATATACAATAATATCGTTAGACAATAAATAACAAATTGAAAAACGATCTCGTTTGACGATCAACTATTTTATTTTTATTTATTAACTTTTATTTTTTAAGTATTTATAGATCATTTTTAACCGATTTTTTTGTCGTTGTTTATCCATGGTTTTGAGCCGCATGTGATAGTTTAAACAAAATAATTTATTCACTTGAGAGCCTATTGACAGCAAATTAACGAATCATTAGGAATGCTCTAATGTATCGAAATGGTTGTTTCATTTTATTAAACGGTTATTAAATATGAAATACGACCCAGAATATTTAATTATGTACGTCTCAAAGTATTTGTTTCTCGACATGTTTTTTGGTTCAATTCACAAATAAATATAAACAACGGCATTTATACTATTGACTTGGAATGTTTCGATTGTATATGATCCACCAGCTATCTTTGAATAGTCGAAATATAGTATATAGAAATAATATATGCCGATGTAAATTTATAGACAATGCGTAATTAATTTGAGCGATTTGAGGAAACGCTTATTGTTGTATTATTTCAATCTTATGTCACTTTGTCTTCGAGGGGATAATCGCCTTAGATTGTTTTCTAAAAGTGTTGCCCACGCATAAAAATGTCTTCGCCTGGAGAAGGCCATCCCGATGGGTATACAGTGTAAATTTATTTTTAATTTATCTGCTAGATTAAAAATAAGGGTGGAATAGTGTCGGGGATGGTGCTTGCAGGTGGTGCCGGTGGTAGCATCGGCCCAACTAAGTTACTGCTTACAGCTCATTAATAATTCACTCTCCTCCCGTTTTCAACATGCGTATTTATAAAAGGCTATACTTATTTATATACGTGAAATATATGTGCGTATAAATGGTGAGCTTATACAGGGGAGGATTGGGTAGAGAGAGGCGAATTATTGGATACAGCTGGGAAAATAGTCACGCAGGTATTGTCTGGACTAGGTATATTTTAAAGAATTAAATTGGATCAGGACGACTTATCTGTTGCGGTCAGAGGACCAACGTGACGAAAAAGAATTTCAAAAACAATCCTTGATTTTTAAATTATTTTAGCAAACAATTACATTGAAGCCCTTTAATCTTATATCGAATCCAAACAACATCAAAATTATTTACATATATTATGCAATTATCATAAATATGCAAATGGTCGTTTTTACTCGATGCTCCGAAATGAAGTACAAAATATTATGAATGACACATAAAAACTTTTCTAAATCGATATCAAGGAAGCAATTAAAATATTTTTTAACGTGCATATTTGATGTAAATTTTCGACTTGTATTCGATGTTGTAATTATGCATTATATGCTGTATTCAGTATCTTATAATTATTTGTGATTGCAAAAAAAAAACAAAACAATCAACGTCTTTACTGTTTTGTTGTGATTTTTGTTAGTCCTGTATTTGATTTTCTTCTGAAATGAGGATAAGAAGGTTCCTTGGCTATACGAAAGGCTTTTTCCATATACTCAAATCTACCCACTTTTGCCTGTTTCAGGCGTGAAATCTACCTACTTATGTACCCATTTACTTACACACGTCCGTGTTTCCCTTTTTCTATCCTTATCCACCAAGCTTTACCTTCAATTTAAGATAAATTTGCGCACATTGATTTATTACCGCGTATTTTTTAATCCAATCCCTTCCGATTCTGGCAGATCTTCAGATTTATTTTAAATTTCGAACATAGTCGAAGATTCGATTACATGCAATCATGCATAAATTGGTCGAAATATCGCCCATTATTAATACTTACGTTTTACTTCGGACCTGTTCGTGGGTGAATTTGAACCGCGCTATGTAAAGATCAGCATTTCAATTAAACTAATAGATGGAAAATATATATCAATCGTGGAAAAATATTCGGGAGAGCAGTAATTGTTTGAATAATAAATACACGTGAGCATTACACGTGGAAAATGCACGCTTTGTACGTACGCCAACATACAGACGTCAATTTGCTAATGTAATAACATCATAAAGCTTTCATTTTGAATTATAAAATATACACAGTCCATTGTGTCAATGAAATAATCTTTTTTATGTGCAATATATATAATTTTTTTAAAAACGAAAGCAATTGTATGCTCAATTCGCCAGCCATTTTATGCGAAATAATATATTACCGCAAAAATTTTCGCTTTTGAAATACAGTATAAAACACAAACAAAATTTTGGCAATTTTTTTAATAAACCCATAAAAATCTAATATACTTATGAATATTATACATCTACACAATAATGAGAATTTTTATGAAGAACAAAATCAACCTTATTGTTTACCATATATTTTTTCAAATTAAAAATGATAAAAATGCAAATTGTTTGAATACTTTTTGACGTATTAAAATTTCGGCCGATACGATATAGACGTGGGTACATAGTAAAAGCGCTGCAAAATAAAAGTAACATAATGGTCACACGACGGGACGAGCGAATCAATACTTCAAAAATTCACACTGAGTTGAGCGTTTTATTAGCTTTAAATGCGTCACAGGTCAGGTTGCAATCGCACAATTAAAAATTGCATATTCATCACGCAAAATGCACTTTGTAAAAAAACATGTTCATGTACTCACATTGTGCCGCGGTGACCACGAGTTGCACATCAATGATGCATCTTCTAATATACGCGTCTGAAAGTCAAAAATAAAAAGATATTTTATACAAAATGCACACATCTCAACACTATGATATATTTAGTTTTCAACCCATCTACATCCGCATCCGAAAGCTATCATATGTAAGAGTGCATTCATTCGCAACCGAAATTTTATTCCAACTTTATCTAAAAATTATCCATGTTTAAATCATAATGTCGAGTCACATTTACTAATAAAGATAAGCACTTTAAATAAATATGATTCAAAACTTACACACGGTGAGATCATGTACATCAATTATACTATAAATACACTTTAATTATTTGTAATTATTAATTAATCTCTAACATAAAACTTTCAAAATATAGCTCTCTATCCTACATATCTTAAAGTATTGAATTAGGTTTTATAAAAGTTTTAGTTCAACCCTTTACTGGATTCGTTATTTTTGGTCACACTACAAGCTTCATGGATGAAATTTGCACCACACCAGAAAATCAGTCGTTATAAGCATATTTTTTTATTGAACTGACAATACCACAAGTTTCAATATTTATAATTTTTGACAATCTGTACACATAATATTCGGGACGGAATGTGTCTTACAATTAAAATTGGAACATTTATTGTATTATAGAGACCGTTTTCGGTCATTTTTCCATTTACATAAATAGAATCGATTTGGAATAGCAACAACGACAAAAGACGATGTAACGGCTTTTCATGTATTTCCTCCAAAACATCACATTTTCTTCTTCTTTAGATCGACGGAAAAAATTACATGCTCTATTTTACGGGTATAAATGGTGTTACCAGGCCCAAATCTATTTTTCTGGTATATTTGTTTCCTGTTCAGTCGTTTTTCAGAATTCGAGGCTTTCCAAAGTACAAATCCATTAGAGGAAAAATATTCAATATCGCTGAAAAAAATTACACATGGCCATCTCTAAATTCTTCTGACTACCGAATAATTTGCGCATTTTTGGTTCAAATAATCAGCTCCACCTTTAGTACTATTATAAAAATGAATTTGTGTCACACAGATCCATTATGGGCATAATCTCGTCATTATTGTTGAAACAGGAACAAGTAAATAGTATCATGGGTTAAATTTGATCAAGACGGCTGCATTCTGTTTTCAGTTTTCGTACAAAACCGGTTTCTACCGGTTTTCGGTTTTAAGAGATATATGGAGTATTTAATTAATCTAACGGATGTACAAAATTATACAAGGTTTATTAAATATTAAAAGCATTGTACAGACTTTAATATATGAAAGATGACAAGCAGTCAGTGAATCCTGTCGCCTAATGGCGAGATTTCTTAGAAGGTTCGCATTTTACTCCAGCCATATAAGAATTAATTACGAAAAAGGTTGAAAACTAGTTAAAAACTCTTTTGAGAAGAACCCTTTCTTATCTAGTGTGTCGTCACCCCGAGTACAAGAGCACTGTGTGTAGTGAACGATTCAATATTTTTTTCGTACAAATTTATTAAATAATGAAAAACTATTTTTTTTAATTAAAAACCGCATTTCAAGATCAATAAACCGGTTTTCAAAGGTCACAATTTTTGGCTAAAAACTCGGTTTTTCAAAACAAGATTTGAAACCGTAATTGCTAGTATAGTTGTTATAAAATTTGCAACGTCGAAAGCTCATATTATACTGAACCTAATCAACACGAAGAAATTTAAATATTAATTAAAATGTAATATATCGATTACAAATAGTGGTTCTAATCGAATATATTGGCTCATTTTCCAATATTCTTAAATTCAAATATTTATAAAACGAATCGGATATTATGTTTTATTATTGCGTAATTTAGAAGATTCATTGGTAAAAAAAATTGTCTACCTCAGTATATTTGTTTGGGATGCATGACGAATTAGACATTAATGGAGATGGAAGTGAAGGGATAGAAAAACGACTAGAATCGAGACAAAAGATAAGCACTTTGTATCCGGTTTTTGTATTATACTTTGCTGATTCTATAAAGTGTATTGAATAACTATTCAAATCACGCCAAAAAAGGTTTTAAATTAAATTTTAGATATTATTTACGATTTTCTACAGTAGATGATGGTATCATCGACGACAATTGGAAGGATTTTATCAGCAGCAGGATCAACAAAAATGAAATCACGGTCAAGTATAAAAGAAGAAACGCTCAATGCACTTTGTTTTTAAAATATGCATTTTTGAAATGTAAATGAAATTCGGATATAATTCACCAGAATAACAGCGACATCTTCCATCTCTCTTTAGGCACAATTTATAAATTTAAAAGCGGCATCTTCTATGACGTTGCGGACACATTTTGCTAAAAGAACGACACAGGAGTCATTGGATAGCCTTGGCTCCTGGAGGACGTCCTTCCCGCAGCCAAATTTCTCATCGTGTTTAATAAATACAAAGACGAGGGATTTGCATGCGAGCGCGGCTATCTAGGCGAGTGCGTAGAAGCGGGTCACCACCCGGGGACTCTACCCTGAGAGCACCCCTGCTCCTACCCTACAATGCTTTTGTTGTATATTCAAGCTTTCTAATTTTAATTTAAAAATATATTATATTCTCATTACTAAGGTCATTAAGCCGTATAAGTATCGATTTTATTTTTATATTACTTCTATTTAATTTTTTTAAAAAAACCTATATATTCTGTCATCAACCAAAAAATAATGAATCATTCATATTAATATAAATATTTAATATCCAGCTGTCATTTTTCTCTCTATGACCGTTGCGTGTATACATAGTAATTGGATTTTTTACATAATAAAATCCAACATATAATTTAAAATGTCGTTAGTGTTGAATTGTCCAATTTTTCGGATTATAGATTACTGCCTCTGACTCCTTGTAGTCCGGAACTTTTTCGAAAGAAATACTCGTAATCCGAATAAATATGAAAATGGTGAGATATACATAGACAACGCAAGGTTTTATATTATAGAATTAACGTCATAAACACAATGGACATACCAGTTATAAAAAATAAAAACCTGTTACAGTCATCATACGTATTCTATACCAATTTTTGAAGCGTTTTAATCACCTCTTGCTAGCTATAAAGTCTTTTTGTTATCTCATTATTAAGCATTTTGCTTTTATGACCAATATGAACTCAGAAATAGATGTATGCCTGTTTCTTGAGGAAACCACATATGCAAAGCTTCCTCCACCTCTATCATGTTTAACTTTCTTGAAAGTTCGCCTCTTGCCTAGCTCATGAGCAATGGTGACGACGAATTTTTGAATGTTTTTCTTCAAATGATTCATTATGATTTAGGCGATCCAGAATCACACATCGATGAAGCTTCACCGTCCATATATATTATTAGATGTCGGAGTACAAAGGGCGCCGGATTAGACTGGGTTCTATATCTGTATTATTTGAATAAATGAGTCTATTCTACTCGACGTCTGTATTCCGTCATCTCTGATGATGTGCTACTCTCTAATCATTTTAAAACATACTTTTTTTTATTATTCACTATGATAATCTAGATAACCATGTAACTGAAACGCCATATTGGAATATTTTGTTGTAAAAAATATATTTTTTAACACAATAAACAATAAATGAATTAATGAATGTCGCTAAAATATCCCTTTATTTTTTGAACAGATGTTTAAAATTTATTGTATAATATTACAAGTCATCATCATCATCATAGTGCAGCCACAAAATTCTATCCAATTTTTTTGCCTCTCAAACGATAGAAAAATACGATTGGATACTCGTTTTTAACGAAATTAAAAATATATAAACATGACATATATAAAATTTATATAAAATGCTATAAAATCTATCTATATTGTCTATCATTACACAGTGTCTTATTATATAAGCATACGAGAAGATCACGCGCAGCCAATAACGTTACCACCTTCGTTAAATGAAACAAACATTTATTTTAAAACTGGCGACGATGTAAAATGTATGGAACCGAAATTAGATAGTGTAATTTTATAAAAAGAGTAAATATAGAGTTCGTATGTATTTTGTAAACACATCGATCATATCGGCTAAGGTGGCAAGGGGGCCAAATAAGAACCCACACACGCCGGCTACCATGATGCTCAAAGTCCATTCAAAACCAGGAAAATAATCAAATTTCCATCATTCTCTATTTTCAGAACATCCCAAAATGACTTGACTTTTTTTGTGCATGCATATATATGTATATAGATTACACGTAATAAATTTATCTTAAATAAACTCGTTTTACGTGATAAATACCGTTTTCAGAAGTGATTGATTGCTCCCGTAATCCAGTTTAAATGGCTCGCTGTGCGACCCGAATCAAGAGCGATTATGATACCACTATGACATTTTTGTGTGTGGTCAAATAAGAATGTTGCGTCGATCTGTAGAAAGCTGAATCTATACAGAATGATAATTTAAAATGCTTAATTTGACGTGGAATGGAATGACGGCATCGATGCCTTCTACTCCTCAACTGTATAAAAATGAGGATATTCTGCAAAACTAGACAATATATAATTCATATTCTATTTAAAGAACAATTTTACTTCGAATTTGCAAATTGCCAATTACTTGACATACAGCAAAAATGCTTGATTTTCAGAATTACCATACATTATAGCATTTTAAAATGGTAACATTTGGTTCAACGTATATCTAATATAAAACTGACATCATTGAAGATAGACGTACACATTTTTCGTAATAAATAAGTTTTCTTTTCATTTATTACAACTAAATTTATAAATGGAAATTAATATTTGATTATGAATATGCCAATAATATAATTATTGGCAATTTCATATGTGAATAGTTCGTGACAATTACTAAAAAAAATTAAATGTATCTACGATAAAAATGCTATCATTACAATTATGACAGATTTAAGTTTTGATAAGTACAAGCTTTTAATACTATTATTTTGTATTATATAAACATCTTAAAGTATAATATAAGGAATTAATAAACATGATCACGTTGTTTTAACAATACTTATGTATTTGTAGTATTTTGGTATCAACTGGAATTATATTATATTTTGCAAAATTCCGAATGTTAATTAACGAAATGAATGAATATTTAAGTATTTACAAAAAAACAGTTTGTTTGGATTCAGTAAGCGAACATTATGCCATATTTTCTTCAAAAATAGTTTGGTAAAAGTCCTATTACAATATTAAATATAGAAGATTATTTATTCTTTGCCGACTTGAATAAATAATTTAAAATTAATTAGGCTTGCACGTATTAAAATAATCACTCCTTTGCGCTGAAGTATACGTAGCTGCACATTGTTCCTGTCTTCGAGTATACATAGTGTATTCCCTTTGTGAATTTCATTCCGAGCACAAAATTATAACGATAATGCGATTTTCATTAAAATTTGCTTGTTTCTCTCCCCCAAGATAGAGGTGGAACGTGAACCTTTGCATCGTAGTCATTTCGTCTTTCGTAAAGATTAGAAATGTAGACATCCCGTTTCCCCCGGCAGCCAGTCCAGAGAGAGAATTGTCCAGTTTACAGAAAAGAGCTTTATCATCATTTACATCAAAAAGCTTGATTGAAAAGTTCTATGTTGAAAATGAAGGATGATTTTGTGTATAATACAAAAGAAAATTATACCTATAAAATTTTCATAAACCAATCATAAAAAAATCAAAAACACGACAATGGAACAGGATTGCTTAGTTAGGTATTCCAAATATTTGTTAAAATAGTTAATTTTTCAACGGAGGAAATGATTTATTTAAAATTTAAAAATATTAGCACTCTGTATTTTAAATTACAACACTTTAAAATCCGGGCCCGCGCTAACGCGGGACGAGAATGACGTAATTTGATATAGATTTCAATATCTTTCTAGGAATGATAAAACACACGTTTGTCATTATTTTAACCGCTTAAAATATTTATAAACTTCATCTGTTGGCGAAATAAAGCAAAATGTATTATGAATCTAAAATTATATAAATATGACTCGTATAAATTTCAAGAGCTCCAATATATATACGTATATGTTTTTAATTATCAATATGTTTGAAAAAACCGGGTATTCGATCGCGTTTAAGTTTTTTGAAGTTAAAATTTAGACACGAATTTTTAACTTTGTCCGATATTTCGAACCACTTATCGGGCTTATTATCAATTTGATAATTCATTCAGTTCGTTATTAATTATATAATTTGATAATGAACCCGATAAGTGGTTCAAAATATCGGATAAAGGTAAAAATTCGTTTCTAATTTTTGGCTTTAAAAAACTTAAACACGATCGAATATCCAGTTTTTTCAGACATATTGATAACTAAAATCATAAATATGACTCGCGTAAATCTAAAATAACTCATATATATATATACATTATTGTAGTAAACTATTTTGTAGCTATCAATAAAATTTGTGAATTTCTCCAGAGCATGTACTGTTGCAAAAATAATTATTTTGGTACCGCCAATGAAGATTTTATAACTTTATATAACAAACGATCCATCTCTTTTTTTTAAGAAGTAAATATAAAATCAATGCTTAATATCAATGTTGTTATGAAATATTTACAGCGGAGAGATTGATTCAATATTTTTTAATACTACAATGCTAGAAGCTTCCTTGACACTAGCTACCCGACACATTATTTATTGAATCTGGAATGAAGCATTTTTGTAAATAGCATCCATGTTGGAATGTTGTGGATGATCCCCGATGATAATATCAAATGTATTACATTCGAAAGTTGTTATGTAAATAACAAAACATTAAAGAGCAAAATTAATACAGTATGTCATCCTAAAAATTACGAATTGTTATAATATTTCTTGTCGCATGTTGCTGATTTTATCGTTTAAAAATATTACACATGCGTTTTGAGAAAGAAATATTTAAAATTGATATTAGCGCTGTAAATACACATAGCTATTTGGAAATATATTTTCTCGTCAACTCGCTGAAGTAGATGAAGAGTACTTTTGCATCCAAAGTAGAATATGACTGTAGAAAATATATTTTTTCCTCTCTCTTAAAGGCTTTCGTCTGTGTTCAAAATCAACTAAATTATATTAAAATTCAAATATTCTACCCTTTATCTCAATTCCTCTCTTGCGAGTACTCCAGAGGAGACGGGCATCGCTTGGGGGAGAAGGCGCGATTAAGGCTTCTTCTGTTGTCGACTGAAGCACGCCCAAAGGTAATTATTTTCCATTGCTTTTATGATTCGTCAAGTGGATATATAAATAAATTTGCGAATTAAATTTCAAAAGCGAACACAAAGTGGCGCGGGCAGTATCCCAAGGTCTTCGACTTTCGTCGAGTGGCGAAAGAGTTAAATTTTACCTTGGGAGATTTCAATTAGCGTTGTCATAGTCGCGTAGATGGTAACGAGATGACGAGATTTACATTTCGAAAGGATTCTCCTCCTTTTTATGTTTCCGAAGAAGCCTTCGCGAATGAATCGTTAAGCATCCTTCCTCATAAAGGAGCGTCTCAAAGACTCCGCTCAATCTTGTCTCTAAATAAATATACTTCGTAATAAACATGTTAATTTCATTAACGAAAGTTCAAATGGATGACACTTTCAAACAGATAATATAAGTGGGCTCTATTTTTTTTATTCAAACTAAAATTACTAATATTTTCAAACAACTTATACATACATATACGTATAAAATCAATAAAATTATTTGATTATTCTTCAGCCCTTTCCAATTGATGATTTATTTTGACCTAATTTAAATATTCTCATTTTATAAGTTGTAATATCGTATTATGAGGTAAAAAAAATCATTGCGTTAATAAATTGTAACTTTTTTTAAAAAATGATTTTATTTTCCAGTTCATCATTAAGTCTGGATTTCATAAAAAATCATTAAAAAAATATTTTTAATAAAATATACTACAAATTTACAGACTGCCAATCAAAATAATTTTATGGATCATTTTATGTAAAAAATCTTTATTTTATCTCGCTGAATGTTTCAAATATTTTCCATGGCTTATACCGTTTCCATCCAAACGTTCGTAAATCCTTAGTATATTATCAGTTGTTCCACGTACGTTTTAAGTCTTACTCCGTGCATACAGCCTTAGCTTTATACGTACATATAAAAAATCATCAGGGTGCGCATCAGAAGAAACAAGGGGCTGATATGAAGTACTCAAACATCCCTTTCATCCATTTGAGCTGAACAAGCAATACTTTGACGCCTGGCAACACACACGTGGAGACGTGTGTAGATATACGTCGACATATACGCACACCGCGGAACACCCACATAAAGGATTGGTTGTAAAAGGCAGGGTGCTTTCGAAAAGGGGAGAGGATTATGGTAATTGAAAAAGCTTAGTGTAATGAGTAGGAGAGGAAAAGTGCTTAGACTTTTGGCATTATGTTCATCTCCTTTGTAATATATTTCCGCGATTCCTTCGAAGGGAAATTGACGTTTTATTGGCCAATAAAGGGGAAGTTTTATCCAAATTATTCTCGAGTAAACCTTTAATTGAATGATATCGATTGAAATAAGATATTTCTAGCATATAAAATAGTAGATTTTTTTGATATTAAATTAAGATAAATTCGCGATCAATTAAAAATGTTCAGTGATTGATATTAGTCATTGTAAACATTGCCGGTAAATTTAGATAAATAATAAATTCGACTGACTTCAATCATTTTGACAAATTCACTACAGGCACGCCCTGAATAATAAATAAGGAACAAATCCAGAATCGGAATAAAGATCCTGAATTTAAAATTTAATGTCAGAAATTAGCATTTCAATAAATACCGCCATGTAATGAAAGTTTATTGAGCTATCGTTGTTAATACATAGTAAATGAATAAGTTTACACTTTATTAGCTTTTTACAATTCACAAACGAATGCAAAATTATTTTAAATTTATAACTAAAGATGACTAAAACTAATTATAGTGGCACTTTCATAGAAATTATGCCTCTTTGATGGATAAAAGTCTTGTTGGTATTAATTGAATGAAATTTTATTTAATGACCTTCTGTGTTATTAAGGGCAAAATATCTGCAATTAGAGATCAATTATGATAATTGCTCGTATTTTTACAGTACGTTTTTTATTTCTTATTTAGTGGCAGTTGATATATGTATCATTTTTAAATATTTTAATTCGTCAAAGCATACATTTGTATGTCTATATTGGCAAAATGTAGACGAATTTTGCTCAGTTGACAACAATTGATTGAGGAAATCAATATTACATTTAAACACTAACATATTTATTAAAATCGAGATAGTCCACTGTATGAGTGATTGATTTTCAACATTCATCTAAGAAGTAATACTGATTAACTTAGCAATTAAGCCATATATACTATATTAATGAAAATATCCTTTATAATAAAATTCGACCTTCATTCGTAATATCTAATTTAATTTTCATCGTTGAATTTCATAACTGAACTGCAACTCTAACTTTGATTAGTCTTATAAATGATTCATTTATAAATTAACTATATATTCTGGACAAGAATCATCAATTCAAATCATACACATAAATATAATTTTATGTTTATTTCGAATAGTCAAAAGCTAAAAAAAAATAAAAATTCATTGCTAAAGTCATAAATTTTTTCGTTTTTAAAAGGTTTGCAAACAACAATAATTCAATATTTTGCATTTCATTTACATACACGAGACGGTTGCAAAGGATAGATATCTGTTCATAAAAGATCAATATTTTAGAATTTGTCATGGATAAAATATAATACTTATTGCGACATACAGCGAACAATCCAATTAACTACAGCGGCACATCGAAGAAGAATTTTGGAGGTTGTAAATATAAATAGGAAAACAAAAAATGGCTATCAACAAAGCAAGATTCTTTTTAAGGATACCATGGATGACTAAAAATAAAAGAAAGATTCTTCAGCGTTCTTTTCTTGCTGCTTGCTGAAATAGTTAGAAGCTGGATAAACTGGGTGCTGGATATTATGTTGAGCAGTGTACCAAGATAGCAATGAAAAGCCGATTGAAGTCGATGAAAGCTGATTGTCTCGACTTTCTAAAAGCACCAATTCCAAAAATCAAGATCTTCGGATTTACGACAACAATAAGAGGTATTTATTTTAGTGTAAGAACTATGTATAAATCAAATATGTATAAATTTATTAGATTGATGCATAAATAACGTCGTATTTTTTAAAAATAAAACAGACGTTAATATTTTCAGAAAAACTTTATTAAATCAATCAATTACATATATTCCATTATTGCTAATGTCTGTCTTCCATCGTTCTGTCCACTTTTAAATCGTATTAGAATTTCATGAAAATCGGGTTTCTACCACATATGTATTCAACTTTTTTCCCTTTTAATTTATGATGTGTCATACTTGCAGAATGAGGGGGCGCATTTTCGTGATGAAAGTCGACACATTGCATTTCAGATCGTTTTTTTATTTACGAGGATCAGCTTTAAGTATGGCTTTCAGTACATCATTTACCCACCCAACCATTCAGCATTTTTAACTGTCCTATTTCGACATTATTTTTGCCTTTTTCGAATTATTCTTTAACAAATCAGTTAATATTTTCATCTGCTTTTACTGCATTTTGTCCCAATTTGAACTCATACAAAAAGCTGGCGATTTTTTTTTTGTTGACGACATTCTGTTGAAAGTCATTAAACAAATGGAAAAAGCAAAAATGGCTCAATATTAAAAGGTAATCGAAGAATATATTTGTCAGTTTCAAATAGTGGAACTTGTACCTTTTTCAATCACGGTCGATCTTTGACTAATTGAAAAACTCGGTACACTTCTCCTTTATAAGAAATTTGTCAAGTCCAAGATTTCGACAGTAAGAAAAGGCGGGAAAACTATGTCTAAGAATTCCAAAATGCGGCAACGCTTCCATTACAAAAATATTAGTGAATGTTTCCATTTCGTAGAATTTCTTTCAAACGTCTCATTTTGGATATTTTTTTCTAATTCCTAGAAATCCAAATTGCTTATTTCCGAGAAAATCATTTTTTGCCTGTGTGGACGCGGATTGACTCAATCCGCGAACATTAAGCCGGTAGGAGGTTCGAAATATCGGATAAAGGTAAAAATTAAACTCTAATTTGCTTCTTAAATGCCAAAAACCGCGATCAGAATCCCGTTTCTAACGTTTTAACGTAATTTAGAAGTATATATATATAAGATACTAATTCAGAAAAAACCGGCTATTCGATTGCGTTTAAGTTATTTTTATACCAATTTTCGGACCACCCATCGGGTCCATTGTCAAGGAATAACTGCCGCCGTTGTTACCAGGAGCATAACCAAAACAACAACGGCGGCTGTTATCCTTTGATATATATTATATATATATATATATATATATATATATATATATATATAAAATATAACAATATTTTGCCGACTTCATATTCGTTATTCGAATAATTAATTTTAAGAATATTTGGAACCCATATGTGTCACTGTGTTTAACTGTGGTACAATAACAAAGTAATTCAAATTTTGACATAATCGCGTCGATGTAATCTACTCTCAATTTAGCGAAATCACGTGTATTTTGGCTAAAAGTAACATTTAATCTATTTCGGCCCATATCACCCCCCCAACCTCTTTCCAGCCGAAGGGCGCATTTTACCACCACGTATATAAAATCGTTCAATCCAGGTAGGTGGCGATTATGCTGCTAGGACGCATCCACCTGTGGATCGTCGATAAAGTGGCGATTTTGTCGATTGACGACTTGGCACGAGCGATGTGGATCGCTGATATTACACTCGATGGCTTGCAGAGGATCGGAGCGGCCGGGAATGGCGCCGTCGTCGAACGACGCCGCGTGACGTGTGACGCGAGATCGATAGGCCGCGCGCCGTGATTGGTCGGGGGGCGGAGCCTCGTAGGGGGTGCCGCCTTTTCCCCCCGCTGCCGCCTAAGTGGATTCGGTTGTTCGAGATTTGATAGAAAATTACAAGGATTCGGTTTGGATAGGAAGTTGATTGCGGTACTTTGTAGAGCGCAGTAGTTGATTACTCCGGCACGCGGCGCCGTGACGTCACCGCGACGCTTATTTACGCGCCGTGACTATCGACCGACGTCGCATGCATGTTCATAACGCCGATATGCAAATTAAATTATGCCACATTCCAAATATGAGCGGAAGGTCGCGTCTCAACCAAATAAAATCAGACCCCGAGAGATATAATTTTGGCAGATGGTGTCTAATATTTTAAGTATTATATCACCAGTGACTCGAAATCTTAGACAAAAATATTCTACATTTTTTTAAATTTAAACTATACTGACACAACCTGACGAAAACTAAGACTAATCAAACATATTAAAGATTAATATTATAAAAATGTCAACTTCATGTACCAATGTCACAATAAAAATATTATAGTATTGGTATATAATAGGTTAGTCTTTGAATCCTTAATATAATGTTTCAGATTCAAATTTTCAGTAATAATCAATATATTATAACAAATGTCATAATTTCATTACTCACTTGAAAACTCCCAATCCAATAAACACATTATAATTCAAATATAATAAATAATCTTATAAACATGTATGGTAAATACACTTGGGTTTGTTTTAATGCGAATTTGAAGTTATGCGGTTTTGAAAAATAATGGAACCTATCCTTATTTTTTTTTATAGAGCACAAAGCATTTTTTTGGGAATGCACACAGAATCTCTTCTTCTGTTTCAGCACACAGCAAAAAAAAAACAGAAGACGATATTGAAACACTGTAAAAATTATACAAGAAGCTAATCAACTTTGCAATAAATTAGAAAATCTATTTATTGTTCATGACTCAAGTTTGATCACCGATTTCATTTAAAAAAAATCGATTTCAAGACAGAAAGATGAGGAATAAATATATGCTGATTATCGTGTAAAATAGACTTTAATAAAACAATTCTAAGATAAATAAGTATTGATTGATGTTATGCGGTTTTTAAAAATAATAGAACCTATCCCTCAGTTTTTTATGTAGTTCAAGTCTTTTTTTATGCGATTTTTTTATATGCGACACCCTGTGGAACGTATCTACCGCATGAAAATAGACCCAAGAGTATACACATATCAAGTCGAGAATTATTTCTTAATAATTTCTCAAAATATATGCAAAATCGAAAATTATCATTTCTTGAGAAATTTTCAGATATTTTATAAAATTTTAAAAATCAATGTTTATGTTATAAAATTAAAATTT
This sequence comes from Stenopsyche tienmushanensis, assembly GCA_008973525.1. NCBI lineage: Eukaryota > Metazoa > Arthropoda > Insecta > Trichoptera > Stenopsychidae > Stenopsyche > Stenopsyche tienmushanensis. The sequence continues at coordinate 1,114,809 of WACJ01000526.1, forward strand.
GTACGAATATTTTGGATACAAATACAACCGCTACCATTCTCAAAATGCTGCACTGCATATGAGTGGGGTTTTGCGAAAATGTATTCTGTTAAAACCTCTTCAACCATTTTTTTTTTTTTTGGGCGGACCCCATTTCAACCCTTGTGACTTAATTTTTCAAACAAAATTAATTCCAGATAAGTGATTATGTTATCAAATTAAATACTTCCTATCAAAGTATCTTATGGTAGTCACAAGAAATTAAAAAACTCTTTCGAAGCAAACTTTACTGATATCAAAAAGTATGAAGCTATTGAGCTGAAATTGCAGTACTAGTAACTTTTTTCGAAATATATGAGGGTCATCTAGAGCAGGGCTTCTTAAACTTATGTAGTCCGCGGACCCCCTCTTGGAGCAAAATTTCCTCTTGAGCAAATTTTTTCTCGCGGACCCCCTTTTGAACAATTTTTTTTGGTGAACCTCATCCCAACCCTTGTGACTTATTTTTTCAAATAAACAAACATTTCCTGGCCGAAATAGAGCTTCTTATAATGTTTTCTGTAAATAATTTCACCAAAATATCTTGTTCAACTACAGATAAATGTTTTTTTTTATATCTTCGCGGACCCCCGGAAATGGCTTCGCGGACCCCCAGGGGTCCACGGACCCCTGTTTAAGAACCGCTGATCTAGAGAATAAGACTACAAGGGCTTTTGGGCCGGGAAAAAGATGTTTCGAATTTGGCTAATTTTGGGAGAATCCTAATGGTCAGTTTTTTTTTGATCCCGTCAAGGAACTTCATTTTGAGAATGGAGATATATGTTTTGTCTCAAAATTAAGATATTGTGTTAAATCATAATTTATTCGATTTTGCATTTCTATGCTGATCTGTACCATCAACGACATGATTAGTATATGTCAACATGATGACTACTAGGAACGCAACCTACCTGATGGTACAATGTTTGATATCATCATTTAAATTAATTACCTGCTTATCTTTATTTTTATTCTAGTATATAATGTGTATTATTGCCACAATAATTTGTAAAAAATTACTATATCGTGTTCAAATAAACTAATCACTTGCATTTTATGTATATAGATATAAATTTAGTTAGAATTTTCAATCAAAATTTTATATGTATTTTAAAAAATGTATTATGTTATAAGTTTTAAAAACCCTTTTAGAAGTCTCTAGTAGCTTTACTTATTTGATTTTCAATCTGTAGCTGCGTAATATACAATGAAAGTGGATAAATTTGCTCACAGTTTGAGAGTCGCTCGTTATGATAAAACACATGGAATTGGATTTCAAAAGACTAACAATTTTCTTTTTATTTGAATTGCTTCTTCAGTCATGAATATGATAGATCTAACTTTGCCTTTTCACTTTGATCATTTTATTTTTAAGCATTTATCTTAAACTTTTTAATTACTATACTATACGTTTTGTAATACTTTTATTTTGCTAAATTAGCGTCTGAATTTAAGTATGGTGTCTGGAATAAATAACCTTATATGCTGGATGCTAATCAAATTAAAAACATCGTTTGAACATCTCTATCAATCAACAGACAATTGGAAAATAAGTTTAATCCTCTTCTTGCTTCCAGTTTTTAAAAATATTTATGCGTGGACGAGTTTATACATCATATTATTAATTCTTCTATATTTGCAAATCAATAGCATATCTGTTGATTGCTCTCGATATTTGTTTAATTTGTGTAATTTGTTTGTTTCCTTCTTATAGAAACTAAATGATTTCATCTGAAAATTTAAAAAACGACTGATTTTTTATTAAATCTATGCTTTTATGTAATAGTAGTAGATGCGGTAAAACTTTCTAGTTTATTTGTTTGAATTTGAATTTATGTCGACGTGCGTCAACATGATATAAAATAACTATACTTCGATTGAAAAATTCCGGCCGTTTTTCTTGCAGTTTTTGCTTGATCGTATCTAATTTTTGACAATAAACTGTCGCATTTGAGAAGTTCATAATAAATAACCCATAATCAAAAATATAATATAGTCTACCAAAAAGTCGATTCAAGCTTGAGCTTTAGAACAAATGTTTGTTTCTTAGAAAGCCAATTATCTGATTTAATTAAAGATCGCAAAATGTCGTCGCTAAAGTTTGAGGGTCGTCATGATTTAGGGTAACTAAACCAAAAGTGACATCTGTTTATCGTTAGGACTGATCCATACATTTCAACGATGGCGTTTGTAATCTTGGCAGCGTTCAAGCCCTGATCAAGAAAAATCAACATACAATGTCGAATATATTCTTCATTAGTTTCGGATTTAATGTTTACCCTCAATAATAAGATAATATTTATGACACAAAAAAAAGGGGCCGAAAAAATCTTATAATAAGAAATCATCATCATCATAGTGCAGCCACTGACAGTCCACTACAGAACTGTGGGCCTCTTTAATATCCATTCATAGGAAGGGGTTACATCAATTTCGTCTGTGTCATACATTCACCTCCTCATTCGCTCGATATTGAAGGTAGCATTACCACTGAGTTTTATTTCGAACGCTCACCCAACGGGTATCCTGATTGAACGTATTGACGAACGCTTTCGCGAGATAATAAGAAATAAAATTACAGATATGTTTAGTCTACCGTATCTGGACACAAAAACGAGCGTGTGAAAATAATTAATATTTTTTGGGAAGGTCTAATATATGCATTTCATTCGCTTTTTATCGTCTGGTCTACAAATTGTTTCGTTCTAGTGTCGATATTGATTGAAACGCCACGATGCGCATTCGTATGAAGGAAATGAGCGCGTTTTCGGCAATCGAGATACGCAATGAATTTTCGGCGGTCGCTTCACGATCGAAGGCTTCTAAGGGGTTGCGGTAATTTGATTTTATCAGGTGCGGCCAGGTGGGCAAACCACTTCCGTGTGTCATAAATGACGGACTTCCGGAGCGACCCTTCGTAGTGACATGTGCGCATGATTATTGGAGCCCTCCAGGACCTCCAGTAATAACAGTGCACGCGCGACTCACATATGCCACTGCTGCGATTAATGACCAACCCTCTGAGAGATACTTGTTCGCATTTACCCTTCCTATAGCATTGTTGGACGCAAGAAAGTGTATACTCGTTGAAGTGACTTTTTTAATATCTCAAACTATCATTACATCCGTATTTAGCTCTATTGATTTCCAATATATTCTAACAAGCAATCATCAAAAACTTATCTAAAACCACTAGCGAAATAATAAACCTTATGAAATTACTGATTATTATCCAATGATAAAAAAGTTTTATAATTCAAGTATATAATTTTGAAATACGAATAATTTATATAACTGATATTTTTGTAATTATTTCATCATCATAGTGCAGCCACAAACAGTTCACTGCAGAACTATGGGCCTCTTCAATATCCATTCACAGGAAGGGGTTACATGCATCTCGTCTGTATCATGCATTCACCTCCTCATTCACTCGATATTGAAGTTTATTTTTGTAGAAAACTAACATTTTGTTTTAATTTCTCTTATATTCGCTCCAATTATTAACGCTTTGAGTGATGAAAATCGGAGACAGAGATGGGTGTCTTGCATCTCATAATACACTCATATATTGGTGGCAAGGTCGTGCAGTAAAGGTACCCCTACACGAATAAATATTTTCAGATATCTTTTTATTTTTTCAAGAAGTTTTTTTTATCCTTCCACAATTTTTATTTTGCCCGTTAAAACTAGGATAATTATGTAATTTTGACTTTTTGGTGTGATGAGAGTGACATTTTTAATTTTGTGGTATTAAATAAAATATATTTTTAAAAACATTGTATTGAAAAAAAAACACACTTACATAAAACATTTCGTTCGGTTAAATTTATAGAACGGTAAATTAAAAGTAGTTGATGTAGTAGTTGTGTTACAGCATTGCATACATCTACGTCTTTTTATCTTATTGCCACTATCTTTATCACAAAACATCGGTAGATTTATCTTTACCCTTGATTGCACAATTTGTCGCGGAATTAATTGAATTAATCGCGGCGTCGATCTCCAGCCAAGCCTTCTGTAGATTTAAACCCATAACAATTAAGTTACTAGTCCGAACGCTCAATCGTGGAACTACCTACAGACATGTATGTTTCGGCTCAACAAATTTTCCGTATGAGGAACACTTTTGTAGAAAATGTCTATAAACACCAAACAAATCCGACTCCCGTCTTTCCCCCAAATTTTTTTTAACAACTTTTCTAGTATGGTCTTTGCCACCTAACTCTTGATCTGTGATCAATCATATATGATTAGCTTTAGGGCTAATCCATTAGACATAAATTGTGAAAATGTCGACGAATTGAAAAATTAATCCGTCTGAAATAAACCTAACCACACTATCGTTTCTTTTTTAGTGATGTCGTTCTATCGTTGCATTCCACTTGTATCATCCTCTGATTTTGAAAATGTTTCTATAGCATATAAAAACAGAATCGTCTTCGATAATCATAAAGTTATCAAAGATATGAAGCAAAATAATTCAAGTATCAATAGGGGAAAAAAAATTAAACAACAGCACGCATATGCAATTCAAGTTGAGCATTAAGACAAGATTTATGGTGGAACATAACAACTCTTTCAAACTCGAAAATAACTAGAAACCATAAGCAAAATCACAAACATATATTATTCATAACTGAACGTGTAGACTCCACTTTACTATGCAAAACAATGTTACTCACGGAAAGATCGAATGCGACGAAATCTTCCGAAGAAATGAACGAATATTGTGTGCTAATGCAAAAAATTAACAATATCGACAGTGTTAAGCCTCATTTGTTAATATACAAGCTTAATTCATGCTGCGCAGTCTTGAGAGAAAAGTGGATTTACATATAAACACGCTACGTGTGTTCTCACTATGGAACGGGTTAACAGTATACTACTTATGTGATTGTAAAAGATCAAGTAATACAAAATGAATTGATCTAGAAATATGTTAGAACGAGTACCTATTTTTTGCAGCATTTTTTGTCTTAACAACTTTTCATTGCAAGTTGTTTTTCATACAATTATCTAAGTTTCTAAAATTAACCAATTATTTTAACTTTTACTTAATATGATCAGCCGTCATTGGTGTCATTTTCAGCATTTAATTAAAAATTAGCACGAGAAAACAAATAAATCAATTTAGCAAGCGTTTTTAATTGCCAATATTTTTTAGTAGTTTTTTTTTATTTTTTGGTACTATATGTTAGTGTGAAAGTCAGTTTTTACCAAAAATATAAAATAATATAGATTATTATTTCAAAAGAGAAACTATTTATATTTTATTACATTAAAAAATACGCGAACAGTGACCAGAAATGGTTATGCAAATTGTGGAACCTAATTTACAATATTGTCATATTTTCACTTCGAGAAAAGGTTTTGTAAGTTATTCTTTACAGGTCTACCAATGCACGATTTTAGTATGCAAAAATCGAATCTATATATTAAAGTATCATACAAAATTTATTATTCTTAGAAGCAACAAGAATATATAGTTATATTAATTGGGGACGAAAACAAACTTTTCGGTGCCAACGGTTCAAAAACAAGAAAAAAATCTGCAAACTAATATAAGCCACTTTTATATCATATACTATTATTATTATAGTCGATCAAGCATATCAATTAACATTAGTTGGGAGCCATATTCATATTCAATTGAACAAAAAACTATGATACAAAACCACTATGTAAATATCGTTGTTATTTCAAAAATTCTGAGAAATTCATATAGTTATGTGTTAATAGAAAAGAAACAGCAATCAAAATAAAAATAACCATTGTTACGTATAAATTTGACATAGTCGCAGTTGTTGAAAGTCTCAGTTGCGACAATAGGAATGTAAGTATATGTTATTCTCGGAAAACTTTTCTATAACTTATAAAGCAGTTAGGAAGTATCATTACGATTATAAGTACTAAGAAAATTAAAAAGTTATTTCGACCTTCATAGAAAAGTATTTTATATATATCAAGAACCTGTATTAAATGAACTGGCAGAGGTATAGTGTAAGGATGACAAAAAGATCAAAATAATCCTCATGTGTGAAAATGATTAAAAATATAATATATTAAGAACATGTAAATAAACTTTTCTTCATTAAATAGTATCATAAAAACCTATTTTTTGCTTACTATATCGGTGTTAAAATTATTCATATATATTTAATATGAGAGTTAAAAAAATATTATTGGGCTTATTTTTAATTCCAGCAAAAAATTGATAGCTCATTCTAATATTCATCTAATTCATATATAATAAGATCGTTGTATATCTTCATGATGCTCTTTTTCATAGTGGTGAGTTGAGGTATAAGGGGTTTTAATAATGAGGGGTTGGCATACAATTGCGTTGACAACATTAATACGATTTGTGAATCAATTTCTACATCCACAGTGGAAATATAATTATAGTCATCTTACATGGCAATTGAAAGGTATAGCATTAAAAAAGATTATTTATATTGTGTTAATAGTTTCCCCTAATTGATCGTATGCAAATTAATATTCGTTGATCAAAGTTAATGCGTGATCTTGATTTGTGGAATGTATGTTATTATAAAAATCACCAATTGACTTATAAAAAATGGAGAAGTTTGATTTTATACCCTAGGAAAGAATCAAGTTAAGAATTAAGGCAAGTGTGCAAATTAATACAAATGGAAATTGTAGTTTATGGCATAAATATTATATCACAGTCCGGTTTTATTGGAAGGTTTTACACAAAAAGACGATATCATTCACTATAGCATGCCTCACGTATCCTTCTTTTGGAAGGGATTACACCTATTTAGTCAAAGTTGACGTTATATTGCTTTTCGTTACGTAAAATATGATAAACTCAATATGGACTAAAATCCCCCTTTTCATCAATCTATATTCATAGGATGACGTGGGAACATCCACAACTGTGATACCATACCATCCCTCTGCTAGTTCCATACGTATTATTTTCTACTAACAGGAGTTCATAATTATAATAAAATTAAATGAAAGAATTAAAATTTCAATACGTTCGAGAAAGTCAGAAATTTCTCGAGAAATTTGGATGAACAGAAAAATGTATGTAAAACAGTAAAGTATAGCATATAAATATTAATTATCTTAGTGTGTCATTAAAATAAAAAAAAACATGAACAATAAAAGAAATATGGTAAACGTAATTATGGTGTTTAAAATTTACTAGTAATATAAATATATATGTATGAAATAAATTATTTCATATTGTCCTTTTAAAATACGCATATTATACAAAGTAGAATCGGACATCCTAGTTTTCTTTTTGGTTAAAATAAAAAAATAGCACTCATCTACTTTATCTAAAAACTACAAATAACTTGCCGGAAAATAAGCTATTTAACAAAAATCTTATTCTAAACAATCTTTCAAACATCATAAAATGTAGGTATAAGATGCTGAAATCACTATCATCGGATAAACTAATAAAGTCTTTAGAAAACCTTAAAAATAGAATGTATTTTGACAGAAACCCATGCAGAATATGGAATATAAGCGATTTTATTTTTATTAAAAATATTCCTATAAATTTTAATTTTAGACATTTTCCCATATCTATTCGATTAAAAGTATGATGATTGTAAGTTAAAACGTGATGAAAATGTAGACTTATTTTAAGAATACAATAAAGCTGATATCTTATATTGATTGATATTCATTTACGCTTTATCAATAGTTTTTTTACTAAAACTTATTTAAAAAACGATTTAATAAAATGACAAGCATTTTATTCGAATAAGAACTTAGAATTACTATTATTTATTCTGATATTTGCACGTCAATTTTTCCGTTATGTTCATTATTATTATGCTGAATAAAGCGAATTAATTTAATGTAGGTCACGATGAGTAAGTCTGAAAATGGATGATGTTGTTCATATCCTATATAAATGCAATATAAGCTATAAATGAATTATTAAAAATGTTCATTTTATTGTTAAATATAGTGAACTTAACCTTTCATTACTTTAAGTTCAACTTAAACTATTCAAAAAAAAATACAAAATTACTCTCTAATCTTATCATAATTTGAACTCGCAACTGTATAATATTGAGCCTATATTTGCTAGGAAAATATCATATACAATTGGTGCTGTTGTTTATGTATATATTTACGTAATATAGGTGTCCTATAGATTAAATATAAGTCCTTAATGTGACATATGTCAACACTCTGAAAATATTTAAATTGTACACTTTTGAAATGTAATGATAGAACTGAGACACAATTTTTATTATACAAATTACAGAAGCTTGTATATGTTTTGCTGTATCAAAAATATCAGCTATTGCGGGTTCAAAGCACGAATTGTATATCCATGAAGCGTAGGTGCATTCCTTTTTAAATTCTTGAATCTGATCCAGAGGGGATTGAATATGTAAGTCATCCGCAAGAAGTTTCCTCATGGTCCAATCCTTGCTTCTTCCTGTCGAAAGGTCCCATCTGCGGAGTCTAGGACACGTATTAAGAATGGGACCCATGCGCATTTTCTAGGAGAAACCTCAAGGGACTTTCGGGAAGCAGTTGGCAAAAATACGTAAGTCACCTTTGCTGGAATATGGGCAAGCACTCAAAGAACATAGAGATTTATGGCCATAATTCGATATTCAAACTTACTTTGAGGAAAATATTTCCTGTGCTTGCATATGCCAATAATAAAATGCATACGAAAATAGAATTTCAGGAAAGACAAGTTTAGAAATTCTATAAGTGATATTACACTGCAGAATATTTGCATACAAAAATATTTTTTTTATATTGAAATAACATCAAAAATATGTACGTTTGACTGGGATTATTGATTTTATTTTGTGATCTTATGGAATTTAATCGCATTAGTTAAAAAAACAACTGTTTTTAACAAAATCTTACCAAATCAAATCATTCACATTTAAATGATAACTAATCAATGATATTCGAAAAAGAAGAACTTATTAAAATAACCATTCATTTTCTTATCATAATCGTCATATATTTTTTCTTTTTGTGGGATATTATAACCGTTTTTAGACATGACTGATTTCTATAAGAGATTTTTCCAGGAATAGAATATGTGGTAATTTCCATTTCCTTCTAAATATAGTTGAACTATATTTGAATAGATAGGAGAGGGTCTTTAAAAGATTGGAAAGATTATCAGTATTTTAAAATAATATTGAATTTTTTTTTGTATATTAATGATGTATAGGCGACCTTAACTGGCCCTCTATATCAATACTTGATCATGAGATAATTGCAACCTGATAAAAAATGTTAATTCCCTTTTATTATAACATATTACATCATATATGTTAAGTAGAATCCGATCGTTCAAATTTCCAGAGCTCGCCCGGATATCGGAGCTGATTTGAGTTGCTTAAACTTCTTTGTTTCATGTAAGTATTTACATTGATCCATTAGAACAGAGCTGTCAAACTTATGACCCGCAACGAATATTTTTGCGGTCCAACCAACAAAACCAATACCAAAACTAAAAAGTGTGGTATTATTCGGATATAGAAAAAATGTTATATAAATATATTTACAGCCGATGATGAAAAAACAAGAGCTTCGTGGCATTATTACAAAAAAGGTGAAATTTTTGGCGGATCCAAGATTCATACGCATTGTATGCATATATCAAGAAGGTAATTTATAGGAAAATGTGTTTTCATATATCAAAAAAGTTATAAATTTCATAAGATTTCGAGGCTTAAATCAGTGACAATTCTCTGCTTTCTTAAGTGAATTAGAATGTGAATATCCCGGTCTATTTTACTAACCCGAGCTACATTAGTTATCTTGCTATAAGATACTCAAACAATTCTGGAATTTGAAGAAAGAAATTTGTCAGCTTTTAATAGCTAAAAATTCAAGACACAAGCTTGTTTTCTAATCCAACATGGTTGCAAGATTTATCCTTCATTAAATTTATCACTGCAAAGAAAATATCAGATCATTATGAACATGTATGACAATACTAAGGCATTCAAACTAGTTCTTTGGGCAATTGAAAAATAAAAATTTAACGCACTTTCCGACATGCGACACAAACAAATTAGGTTTAGGTGAAAGTGCAACGTCTCAATAATATGCGAAAAAAATTTAGGTCTTATAACTGAATTTGGAACAAGATTTACAGACTTTAATTAATTGGGTGACAAATTTTCTTTATTTACCTCGATTTACCTAGTCATATGCAAATAGAAATGATTGAAATTCAGTGCGATTCAAATTTAAAAACAAAATTTATTGAAGTTGGTGTACTTGAATTTTACAGATATTTTCCAGTCAGATTTGAAAACACAAAAAGGTTCGCATTTGATATAATGCCTATGTTTGAAAGTATTTAAGCCTCTGAAGTAGAAAATATAGTAGCAGAGAAGAGATGCCAAGTGTCAGGAAGAAAGTATTAAATTGTCCTTTTTCATTTTTGTACCGATGGCGGATTTACCTCTAGGCGCAGAAGGCACGCGCTTTGGTATCATGTAATTCAAAGGACCTAAGAAAGTCCTCAAAGAATATGTTTAACCTTTGAAATACACGATATCATTTTATGCGGTATGTAAAAATCATAGTTGGAATACCATCGATTGAAAAATTAGCCGTATAATAGTAAAATCGTATGTAATAGAAAGCCGCGCTAATCGTGGGTCCAGAGGACCTCTAATTAACTTATAATTTACATATGAAAATAAACTTACATTTCTATGAAATTTTTATTACGGTTTAATTACAGCAAGAATGTGCTGTAGTTAAACTGTAATAACTAAAAACGAGACATCGATTCGAACGAGCATCAAGATGATATTGGCCCTTCGGTATCTACAAACAATTCATGTAAAATTGATACTTCCGTAACCTAATGAGATATCATTTCAAATAAATAAATGGACGCTACGTTTGAGAATTAATCAAAAGCGATGTCGTGAAGAATGATGCATATGGCATGAAAATTATACTTTGCACAAACATTTAATTCAAAATGTATGAAGACATATCGGCTATCCTTGTTTGATTTACTTTATTGATTCTTTGAAAAATTGATGAGCTTCGGGACAACCAAAGCTGCAATTTAATCCAACTTAAAATTTGGAATACGTCCCATGCATTTTTTATGCTAAAACTCGTACCGTCGTAATAATACAGTTCACTTTTCACTGACTACAGGTGAAATGCGGAAAATATAGGATTCGAGCGAACGATTAGAAAATTGCCATTTAAAATGCCTGATAGAAAAAGAGAATATATGGTTTTTATACGATACGATCGCAAATGCTAAAAATCCGGACGAATGTGAAAAAGTTCGCTAATTGAAATTATGCAAAGTTTCGCTTTGCTGTCATTAAAAAATTCAATTGATATGTCGATTTTGGAGCTGCCTAAATAAAACAAACAATGTTTCACGTGTCACATGCCAATTGAAAATAGTCTGTCTATGGATTTAAATTATCCAACATATCGCTAGACACCATGAATAAATATTTCGCATATAATAGCTGTGACTCCATGGAAAATTGGTTGATTTCTATTTTTGCCGATGATGGAATTTGAATAGAAATACACATCTGAATAGTAAAATATGCCAAAAATAAGTTTTTGCGTGTTTGTATTATACTAATCTGGATATACTTATGGAATCTATTCCTTAATTGACTAATTTAATGTTGCATAAAAATGAAATGCATACGAATTAAGTATGAAATGTATATAATATTTATCTAAATTTCATTAAATGTCATAATGTGTTTATTTTCCTTGTTAATATTTTACTTCAATTCAATAATATAAACATATAATATGTCCCATATCTAGGTCAATGAGCATATACGAAGGACACTCCCGACATATAATCCGGATTTTTTATATTTTGCTGAATTTTCAAGTAAAAATTTGGGGAGATTTGAGACACAGTTCGTTGATGCTACTCCAAGTAAGACTCAAGTATTTCATTGAACCCTGAAAAAAGTCTGCTGGAAAAGCGATATTTTGGGACTCGAAATTTATATTATTGATTGATTTTCTGTATGACAGACAGACAGTGAATGCGGCCTACTACTGCCAGCTGTTAGATGACACTAAGGCTGCTTATAGTAACAAAAGACGAAGAAGATCTGTTTGTACTGTCCTTCACCTGCATGATAACGCATACAGTAGCCGTAATTCGTGATAAACTCATCAAATTATACTGGGAAACTCTTGAACACCCATCTTACAGTCCATACTTGGAACCATATGACTACCATATGTTTATAGAGGAGGACAACGATTTTAAGACAACGCTGCGGTTGAACAATACGTGGGCAACTGGTTTTCGGAGCAGCCGCCTTCTTTCTTTAATAACGTGATAAAGAAGCTTTCTATTCAATAGAATAAATGTATTTCTTATATACCCAATTTGTATTTTCATGTATCACTAATTTTATACAAATTTGTACAGCAAAATTTCGGATTTTTAGCTGTTTTTATCTCCAAATAAATATAACTTTTTTATTATTTTTTAATGTTTTACGAATATTTCAGAAGCTATTCATTACGAATGTATTTAAGTGTTGATAAACGTTGAGAGCAACTGACAATACTCAATTTCATATTATCTTATGACTAATAAGAGTTAAGAAATTTAAAAATAATTTGCATCTCTTAAAAATAAAAAAGGTGAATATATTTTATCATGAATATTTTTTTCATTAATATCTACTGCCATCTTCTTTTGAAATTTCGAACCATAAGTTAAACGTCTATTAGAAACGACGTATATTAGAAAAACCCAACAGTGGCGTTTGCGGTCGATAAAGTGTTAACATAGATAATGCGAAAAACTATTCAGTCAAGAAAATTAATATGAATAATATTTACAAAGATGAAACATACAACAGTCAAAATTATAAATATAAATATTAGGATTGCAATAATCCTCAAATTTCAATAATCTTCATCACAGTTTGAATCAAATCTATTCTGAAATATGAATCTTTCTGAAGTACCTCATATTATTACTCGTAAATAGCATGATCCTTGAAACTAACTGGTCATTTAAAATGAAAATGATCGATTATTTACTTTCGTATAGAATAAAACAGATAAAAGCCTCAGAAAAAAGTCATCCTACAATTTATGTCGATGAACGCGCATTTCAATTGATCGAAATTTAAATCAATTGATGTAAAAACGAAACTTGATTTTGTAGATTTTTATAAAAATGCCCAGATTCTTAGATTGAATACATTCAGAATTCATTTTTACAACACGTGATGTTCCTTGAAACTTAAATCCGCAGAAAATTTTACGTATTTAGCAGAGAGTTGCAAATATTGAATTTATAAATGTATCAATTGCATGAATAGAATTCTGCATAAAATCAAAGATTTATGAATTTAAAAAAATCCAATGTTATCGTTTGAATGCATTATTTGACGTTGTGCTTCGACTGTATGAAGGATTTCAGGTCCACTGACTTTTTCCCTTTCGTGCTAAAATAGCCATGCGCAGACATAAAATCAAATCACGACGTAATATTGGGGTTGCTTGCTTAAAAATTAATTTTAATTAAAGGCTGTATTTGTGTAAGAAAGTTGTTCGCGGTTGTATAGAAGGCCCAGGAGGTACAGGTGAGACTTCAATAATTAAGCGATCATGTCGGCAAATTCAATAGGGTCTGGGTTCACCTGCGAGCTATGGGACCCTCTGTACATACCGATTCTCAATACCTTCATGTGAATAGTTCCACGCTTTTCCAACAACTAGAACAAAAGACCAACTTCTTGGATAACGTCACGGGCTACGTCGTTCATCTTTTATGCATGTGTATTATGATCGGCGAGTGGGAGGCCTTTTCATGCTCCACGCAAAAAAATCACACCCCTGAGCCATTCTGAACGGGATAGACCATAAATCCTTTATACATATTTCCTTTTATAGAAAATATACAATTTTTTCACATTTTCTATTCTTTTCCATATCTGATAATGATGCGTACAATTGGTGGGTTGTTGCTTTGAGTAAAAATGCAGGCTTGTAAAATTTATATGTCATGGTTCAATATTAGGGCGATAATCCTCTGCTGTACGTCTTTGATTTGATGTTAATGAACGGAATCTGAATAAGAATTTTTTTAATATGTTTATATAAACAAACATATTGGCGTTCAAATTTTATTATGAAACTAGATTTAATTAGTTTTTTGAATGTAGGTCAGTTTCAAGTTCAATAACTTTTTAACCACAGTCTAAAAGCTTAACTCTACTACTTTATAATGTATTTAACAAAACTATAACATTATTAAGCATTTTATTTGGCGAAATTGAATCAAATCGTGCAGACAGACACGTTAAATCAAGAATTAAACACATTTTAGCATGTAAAATTTTATGCCACATAATCTTAAATGTAATTTTCAAATTAAATCAATATAAAATGTTATTATTAAGAATGTTACATATTAATACTTTCGATTTCTCAAATTCATTGATACGATAAAATATTGTCCCTTACCCGAGCCTTTTTAACATTTCATGAGCTCATCTACTTTATCAACACTATAAAATGATGTGCAGACATATTATAAAATCATCAAAATTTGTAATCGTTTTTATCAATACTTGGCTAATGCACTGGATCAGCGGTTCTTAAATTGGGCTCCGCGATCCCCTGGGGATCCGCTAAGCCATTACTGGGATTCCGCGAAAAAAAAACAACATTTATCAATACTTGAACAAGAAATTTTTGTGGAATTATTTACAAAAAACATTGTAAGGAGATCTATTTTGATCAATATTTGATCGAGAAATGTTTTTTGTTTGAAATATTAAGTTACAAGGGTTGGGAAAATTTGTGATCTAAAGTCAATAAAAAGTTCCGAGTTTGTGTATATTAATTGTATGGCTGGTAGATTCAGTAGATGCATTTGGATGATTGTTGTTATAATCGAATATGCTTCCTTTAAACGTTTATATTTTTTTCAGCATATTAAATGTTTATTTGATTGAATAAAATGTGGTAAAAGAGTGTATTAGTTGTGGATTAAAAGTAAGCTTGACGCGTAATCGTAGTTTTATCGAGAAAGTTTTATAGTTATCTAAGGTTTTATGGCCACTGTAAGATCTAATTTGAGACCTAATTGAGCTAACGTGACAAACGAGTACCATTAAGGTGGCGTAAATTCGTCAGCTCAGAAGATGGCAGCCGGGACCGTCCATGGGTAATTAATTATAAGGGTCGGAGGTGTCAATTCCACGTCCAATATGCGGTTTATAAGTGTCGATTTTTGTCGGCGAATTAGATCCGGAAGTGTCAGATTATAGGTGATCGGAGTGTGTGGGGCGCAGGGTGGGTCCGGGAGTACGGAGCCAAGAAATCGTCCCTCAGGCATCATCAAATATATAGGAGGGCCCGTCCGGGGCGGGGAGGGCAGCCGCCCTGATAAAGAATGCATGGCCATGCGACTAATGTGGCTGTTGACAGGGCCTACTCCTCGCTCCAGGTAACCCTGGCCCTCTGTTTGTCAACAAGTGAAGCTGGCTGCCTGCTCTGCTCACAGCATACATCTTTAATGAGCGTGGAGGGCAAACGCGCGCCGAGCAACTTACTCCCAATCTGATACCGCGTTTCACTGCCACTCTCTCGAATTATATTGTGTCTGCTACTACTTTTTCCCGGATCCTTTTTTTTTGCAAAAAAAGTGTTTGTTATATGCTACCGCTGGGGTTGCCTCTCGTGCGATTTTCTCTGCAAAGGGTTTTTCCAGAGTGGACGCGACCTGACAATCAGCAACAATTTTACATACTGCGAAAACCAAATGGCGTACGCTCAGCTTTCAATTTATTTTTAGAACAAACTTCCTGAATCCCATCCATACCTTATGAATAATATTATTACAAAGGGTCATGGAGGAAAAAATACAATATCAAATGTGCTCGAAGATAAATATGCTTCATATTAACGGCATTCTAAAATATAAAAAGTATCCAACTACAATAAGTAAATCATTCAAAACATACTAAATGCATCAGAATCAGAATTTTTCGCATATATCAGAGGTGGTCAATATAAGAGTTTAACTCAAACACCTTTCCTTCAATCTTACTTCATGGTGGGGTTTGAGAAAATAGGGGTAGAATCTGCTTCACTTAGGAGGAAAAATAATATCCCAAACACTCATATATTTGCACGAAATATACAATTCGCCAGAAAATTTGAACACTAGAAATTATATATGAAGCATTTTGATTTGGTAAAAGCTCAATAAATTTCATTTTTAATAATGATTTAATTTCTAAATCAATAAGGAATCTAAATTATGATTCATTCACTAAATAAAAAAGGGTTGATTTGGAAAGATCTATTAATATTTAGCGGTCAATAACTTTTTTATAAATTTGTCGTTAACTAAAAAAATAAATTTAAAAAAACATTAACACGATTTTTACATATTCCAACTTATAGAATAAATTTAAGATAAATTGAGATCAATCATTTTGAAACAATATGTATAATTTGCATGCTTACGTTAGAGGAAAAACAAATCCACGGGTTGCAAATAAGCCAAGGGTTGATATTGCCGCACTGTCAATTTAGATCAATATCACAGAATTTAAGGACAGGGGTGGGATATCTGCATTATGATATTTTTTTGTCGTTTATTGCATAATTATCGAGTTGTATCCTTTGAATATGGTTACACAAACAATGATCCTCTTCGACTCATCATACAATACAAATGTTAATATGACAGATTTATATTTTCATCGAATATAAATTATAAATAAGTTACTTGGATTATTCAAAAAAATTACGATGGTCATCTCAATTTGAATGGTCCTATACAATCATAGTCTTTTGCGTTATATGCTGACATTTTAAATTCAGAAATGTTTCATTTATGTGTTAAAAATGCGGCTTACGTTATTGACAGTATGATTGCTACTTGTTTTTTGGATCGCGTGATTGAATTTATTTCGAAATATCAAATAGAATCCTCCATAGGCATATTTAATCGACTCTCCCAAAACATTTTCGACTAAAAACGCATCCTTAAGTGTAAATTTGTTGCTTTCATCTTCGAGGAGAGGAAACTGAAACGTGGTGTCCATAATCAAGTATTGAACCCTCGCGGATAATGGATATGGTACGATGATGCCCATTTTATTCGGTATGAAGGTGAATAAAAAATGTGGGGCTCATTATTATTTAAAGATCACTAAGCATTGAGGGGAAGACATTTCCGGCCGCAAAAGTTTTCAAGAAGACCCGAAAAGCGTTTAAGAGTCCCGACTCGAACCCTGCGAATCCGACGTGACGTGTTGTCACTCTTTATTAGATTTCCGGGGCCGCGGAGCCGTTTCCGGCCTGACATTCTGACATCGCCGCTTAAGCCTCCTCCATATCCGGACGGTTTTCCAATTCAATTTACACACTTCTTTACCGGATGACTTCCTAACTATCCTCATTTATTACTTTGCCTGATTCTCCTCCCGTCACACTTTTAGAAAAAGCACATAGCTTACACAAACTTTCTTTTAACACTTACAACTCGGTGCTTAGCGCCATTCCTTGCTTTATTTACCCCGCAATCTCAGTAAAGAATACCTTTATTTTTTATTCAGTTTGAGCACTAGATTATTTATCAGTATGCTACTATTCACTTTCAGAAATTAGAGTGTATGTTAAATGGAATGTCTTCAAGTGTGACGAAAAGATTGATTTAATTATGTGACTCTTGATATCGTTGATCAAGCACATTTTTGACCAAAAACTTTTTATATATTTTTATTACATCCAAATTTATTGAATAATATATGATCAATTCTGTTCTATTGCCTTTCTCCATCTCTCCGGAAGCCTCATAATGCCTTCTTGCCAAAATTTCCCAGATTTATTGACAAAATATTGATCAAGGTACATTTTTATATCATTTTTTGAATTAAATTTTTTACCATGTAAAGATTTTTTTAATGATATAAATAAATAATAATCTGAAGGGACAATGTCCGGAGAGTATGGAAGATGAGGTAAAAACATCTCAGTCAAATGATAATAATTTATTTCTGACGAGCAAAGACACATGAGGCCTGGCGTTATCGTCATGAAAAACAAAGCCTCATCTGTTCGCTAATTCTTGCCGTTTTCTTGACAATTGCATCCTTTAGATTGTCTAGTTGGAAACAATATTTTGTTGAATTGATCGTTTCACCTTGCTGAAATAGCTCATAATAAACTACCCCCTTCAAGTCCCACCAAATGCATATAAAAACTTTTTTGGTTGTAGGCCAGGTTTAGCTACAATTAAAGCTTTTTTACCCTTGGTCCGAGACCGTTTATGTTGGATATTCTGATAGAGTATCCAACTTTTATCTCCAGTGACAAGTGTCTTCAAAAAAGGTTGGCTATTATGTCGTTGGAGAAGAAGATCGCATGTTGAAATACGCTGAAGTTTATTTGAGTCAGTCAGTTCATTAAGAAGCCACACATTTGAACGATTGATGTAGCCCAATTTTGTCAGATGATTATGGACAGATGTTCGTGGAATTTCTAACTTGTTAGCTATTTCGCGAACAGTATATCGCGGGTTTTCTTCAACCTTTCCGACGACGAACGACCTTTCCCTATCTAAAATATTCGTGTTCCAATAACCTTTATCTAATTTAATCATACAACGGATATTACATTTTAAAAATAATCAAAGAAAGACAAAAATTCTATCATCCATAAATACGCTACTTAATCATAGATAGAAAATTAACACCAAATTCAATTGAACATTTTAGGCATATTATTTTGGTAGATCATATCAAACATCAAATACAACATATAATACATACTACTCTTATTAGATTTTAAATAAATTAATATTTGCATTTAATTCTGAAACAGGCAATCAATGCCAAACATTTAAATCTCGTGACGTTGAATTTGTTTTTTATATTGCCTATAAAATTGGCTTCTTCATTGAAATAATCAACCTAATAAATAATTCATAGAATAAGAGCGTACTTAATAAAGTGATCAATTTCACAAAGAGCTTTTAACAAGATGCTTTTTAAGAGTATCAGCGTTAAATTTGTTTGTAGTGGCCCATTTTTTCGAAAAAATCGTGATCATGCAATATCTATCATACAAAAAATAAAAATGCAATGAATAATAAAGAAGACGTTGCATTCGTGGAAAAAATGCTACCTTTATATATTTTCTAATATCTTTCTTTCTGAATATCTATATTTTCTTTATGCACGCGCATAAAAATTTCACATGCATTATTTATGCATCAAAGATCACCCAAGAGTCGAGCAATTTGCAGGTGACTTAATGATGATGTACGACGATTGTAGAAGAAACTCAATAAAGTTGTCATAACAAAGGACATTATTTACGAAACAAAGGGTTTTAAATTGGCTATATAATTCCCAGCGATGGTGAGGGGAAATTCATATTATTTTATGTCGTAATTATAATATTTAATCCGAAGCTCGTGCGCGAAAGATTAAATGTCTGAGGGTGAGAAATAAATGTTAAAGCGGCGTTTAACCGTCACCTATAGATACGGACCGTTTTGATTGATAATTAAAGGATTAAGTCCTTTTCATGCTAGTTCAAATTTGGATTCATTCAATCTTGGTCTCTGCACAAAGTTGTGCAGAGACCGTATATAATTTGGCGGCCGTAAAATGTGCTTGGACTAAGCCAAAGCAAATTTGCATATTGACAAGTGAACATGGTATAATTATGTATAAGTCAAAATTAACGAGAGCTATGGAGTTATTAGCTTTTTGCACACACATGCCTACCGAAAACTTAGTGCAAATATTTAAGCATCGTATATTTAATGGTTGGTGATTTCAGGATTAAAGCAAACGGGCTTTCATACATCCACATCAAAAACATTTAATGACAGCAAACTGTAACGAATATCATATACATTATTTCTAAATGTAAATGTCATCCTATTTACACTGGATCAATTACGTTGAATTTAACGCCTTATTAAAGTATTTCGTCTATGCTTTCATAGGCGAAATTTCTATCCGGATAATACGGCAATATAATAAAACAATACCCATATTACGTTTCTGTAACAAGTTGCTTTGTGATTTTAAAATTCATACTAAATCGAATTTCTATTAATCATTACCCTGCGAGATATTACGACTATAATTTTATATGCAATTAAATTAATTATACCACGTTCCACCGTGTGGTGATTAAAAATGCATACGCTTTCATCGCTAGATGCTTTTAGTACTGGTATGAAAATGTTTTGTCCTTCATTATAAAACGAATATATTCTATGTAGATAAGAATAAATTACAAAATAAAACAGAAGATATAACTCATAAGGGATACTGGTACTATAAATCAAATCTTACAACTAAGCTAATGCTCAGTGTTGACAAGATTTGTTCTATCAATGATGATTTAAAGAGGATTTGTATTCATGAATAGATAATCTATTGTTTAATGTTGTATATAGGCAATCTCAACAAACTAGACCTAGGTAGTTTTTCAATGCATTTCACGCATGCATTAGCTAAGATAAGATTATTTTAATAGAAAATTAAGGTATTCTTACCTCCGAATCAAGCGTTTATGAGCTGCCCTGTCTAAAACGTATTAGCAAAATTAATAGTATGAGTATTTGGACAATTGTCTTCAGCTAATAATCAAAGAGTGAAATCTTCAATAATAGAGACAGGCGTCAAAAACATTGACTGCATTCAAAACTTTAAGCTAAGCATTTAAATGAATCATAATACATGCTTGTTATGTAAGAATCTTTGAATATAGCAAACGCTAATGGCGTGTGTAGCATGCAGAATGTATGGCGTTTAGAAGACCGCGCATAAACAAACTTTCCCTGGTCAGCAAATAATTGTTCTACTTTATGTTCACATTACAATGCGATCAAAAAACTTGAACTAAAACGTGAACACCATCGTTGTACATATATTTAACAACTGATGAGTTATTTGCGAGGAATTTGGGCGCTAAAAACAAAATAATCCTCGTTACTGTCGATTTAAGCTCCAAAATATTTCACATTACACTACTACTATTTATACTACATTACACACAATACGTTGTGTACTGTTGAAGTTTGTATTTAAAGGCTTATGATGGAAATGTTCATTATTGCATTTAATGCTTCGAGCTGCAAACAATTAATGCAATCATAGATGTATGAAGTGACTATAAATAGAACAACGCTATTTTTTAAATATATTTTGTGATGTTTTAATAAATATTTATATTGATTATTATAGAATTAATCGTTTTTGATTCAGATTGCTCTTGATTGCGTGCTTTCGAAAAGATAAATAGTGAGATGATCTAATATAACCATATGTAAAAGACAATTGGAAACCTCCCCAAAAAAAAATTGTCTTCTATAAAGATCGCTCATGGTAGATAATATATATGACACTTGAAGAAGAAGGTATTGTAATAAATATTCATTAGATTGATTATTTTTGATCTTAAAATATCTGGGATCGGAAAGTTTTATATTTACTCGGAAAACCCAAACAAAAACACGTGTAAATTAAATCAATCAATCGAATAAACAACTACTATTAAAGCAGTAATTTTACCACGAATACTAAATAATCCACGAATCTGTCACTTTGAGATTTATTGTTTTTGGACATTTCTTGTACCTTTATCAAATATTTATAGCACGCCTTTCGCGACGACACTTAGATTCGCTATCGCAATTGGCCAATTAATTTCTCCTTCTAAATATAATGATCGATTAAGAGTACTACTCTAGAGGCACAAATTTTGATTGTTTTCTTAAGTTCATGTATATTTTATTGCTTACTGTAGATGCAGTTTATATTTTAAAAAAATGTATGTAGACTGGTAACATGATTTCAAACCTTTTAGTAAAAATAGTATATACAAAAAAAAAATGTAAAAATAGTTATTCAAAGAAAAAAAAATCATTTTCACAAAATTGCGTCATTTTTTCAGTCTAATTTATTTTAAAAATAGTTGAAAATGAAATTTTGTCATAATTCTGATAGAATCATTATAGAGCTATATAAGAAAGGTTCGTATCAAATTTGAAGTAAATTAATTAATTGCAACTTAAGATATCATGTCAACCATGTTGAAAAAAGTAATTTGGGAAAAACGCGTTTAACCTCTCTTTCCCTGTGATGTATTTACTACAACTCGTCTTTAATAATGTTGTGGTTTTAAAAATACATTTTCATATGGTGTACCAAATACATATAACCGGAGCGCGTGGGTGTTTTTAGCACAGTAAAGGAAAGGTTAAAGATTTCATTCTGACCGGCTTACTTGCCGCGTCAATAAAATAGCTACAACTCCCTAAATTATTGGACTTCTTTGGGGGACATATTTTTAAAAGTCTAAACTTTGAATATATATTTAAAAAAATCGATTTTTTCATAATTCTAGACTAAAATAAACAAGAGTTTCATATATCGTTATATTAAGTTATTTTGAGACAGAGTTCTCTCATACATTTTTGGGCGACCGTAAGGTGACTACCTGAGAGCACCATGATATTCAGACTCATGGTGCAAGTACAAGAAAGTGGTGAAAAACAATCAGATATAAAATTTTAAACATCCTTCTGCTCTAGCTGAGGATGTTCACGAGGTTTTGAAACCAATTTATGAAGATCTTCGGAGGAAATACCCAAAATAACAACGAGTGTTTCAATAGCTGTGTCTGGGCAATTTTTCTGCAACCAAAACTTTAAACGCGTTTATCTCAAAACAAGGTTTTTCGGTGGCTTGTTGATGAAATTTCGGAAACTATCCGGCCGATTGTCTTGAAATATGAATGATATATTCTTCATAGTTATGGCTATAGCGCATATCATCAGATTTTTGAAATTTTGATTTTAAGTAATTTTTTTTTACAAAAAACTGCAAAAAAAAAAGGTTTTTTTTTACTTTTTCGTAAAACGTGCGCCATTTTGTTATTTTCGCAAATATCAAAAATCTGATGATATGCGCTATAGCCACTGATATACTGAATCTAAAACTGTTTTATTTTTTTGTTTCAAATGACCCATCTCGGAGATACCATCAACAAGCCACGAACATAACATTCCTACACGAGTTTTTCGATGCTAATGTTTTATTATAATGATTGTTCAAAAATATAAAAATATTTTTTTTTCATATACTTGAAAGATGTGTTTATTACATAAGATCCATTTTATCTCATAATTTTTAGCGAAAATCCTCGAAAAAAAATCGTGAAAATAGCCTATTTTTGAGGCGCCTAAAGTGAGAAGACGCCTTAAGATGGTTAATAATTAAGAGATATGATTTTATTAGATGAATCATGTCTTATTTTGACGCTTTTGAAATACGCGTGAAAATGAGTATAATTTTTGAAATTCCATTTACAAATAGAAGACATTTATGATTTTGGCCTAGTAGAGGAAATATACACGTACTAGATGTACTAATGCTCCCGACTACCAGATGTGAATATTTCATGAAGTGCAAGACATCTTCGTACGTGATATCGCTTTTGTGTATTTCTTATCCTTTATATTATGTGAACGTCGGCCGATCCTGATGAAATTTCTTTCGGGATGATAGAAAAAAAGTCCAATAGGAATAATACGAATATGCTTACACAAAGTCGTGAAGCAGTGTAACGAGTGCTCAGGTACGAGGCAGTTAAACTTTAGGTATCGCGGCGCCCGTACAATTTCGAGCTCGGGCCAATGGCGTAGACCTTAGGTAGCTGTCATGGCCGCCGAGCAGGTAGTTGGGCAGGAAGTGAGAGGTCTAAGGCTCTATACTTCCGGCCACCTGGCGAACGGCCGCAGCGTAAGGGCAATAAAACGGAAAATGGGTGGTTTGAGGATACCGAAACGCGCTCGAATGGCCGCCCCAAAAAATGGGCCGCCTTTTAGTTTCAACCCATTGTCCACACACACATGTGGGTGAACGTGTGCGCACGCAAACATTGACCTTTTATTGTGCGTAGAATGTGCGTACTGCAAACCTATCGGTAGGACTCTATAAGCCCGACTTTCACCACTGCACGTGTGCGCTTCCGAGAGCTATATTCATTACAAATATAGCGCCACCAATACTCACGGCTAATTCATAATTATTAATGATAACCTTTTATCCCCGTCGAGAACCTTTTTTGAAGGGCGTGTATTAAAATTGAAGAGCACACCGAAGAATCAATCAGCATTCTATAAATGTAATAGGGCATTGAGCTATAAAGGCGGCCATGGCTAACGTATTTGAGAACAGAAGTGCTTAAAATAAATCAATCAAATTCGACAATACTTATTCCTGATAATTTAAATAACAATTCTTACATTTACACAATATATTGATCTTAAAATATATTGCATGACGTTGCTTACAAAATTGAGGATTGATTACAAAACATTCCATTATGGCTTGGGATCCCAAATATTCATAAAATCAATTATTCGAATAACGATTGGATTGTTCAAAATAGAACGAAAAAATATATAATTTACTGATTTGCACGTGTAGAATTGTGTCCGCTTTTGCTCACGTACGTGATGTATTGCATATTACGAAGTTTGCTAAATGTTTGATATCAGAAAATGGAAGCTCAAAGCGAAAAGTTATGAGAAAATCAGGAAATACAAAACTTCAAGAGTGTATTTTTATATGGTTCATACAAATACGATCAACAGGATAGCCAATATCAGGTCCATTATTGTGTGAAAAAGCAATATTTTTTAAATATAAAATTAAATTCCACCTTCATAGCAAGTTCGGGCTGGCTTGAAAAAATCAAAAGCGCGGTATCAGTCATCATGGTACAGGGAACATGACATGATATCAGGGAAATTGAAATTCATGGGGAAAAGCTTTCCGCTGAAATACCTTCAGAAAACACATTTAAGCTGTTTGTGGAGAAGGAAGAATTCGACGATTTATTTTATATACAATGCTAATGAGACCGACTTAAATTAGAAAAAACTATCCAACAAATCTTTGGCATCGATGAGATCGATGAAATGTTTACGATAAAATTTCTTCCACGAAATGGTATGTTGATAATACAACCGATGGATCAGGGTGTTTTTTGAAAACTTTTAAAAAGATCATTAATTAGTTCCAGTAACGCGGTAGAACCTGATATAGGAGACGTTGCAGAAGCAATAGCACAATACGATGTAAAAGATGTAACCGAGTGTTGTGAAATGCGATGTAAGCGATCTTGGCTTTCAAATTTTTAATGATAAGGAGATAATCAAAAAAGTATCTCGAAAAGACGAAAAAGAGATTGGCGAGGGGGGAGATATTGATCCTACACATTCTGAAGCTTTTCAGTGTATAGATGTCACCATAAAATGATTTGAAAACCAAGAAGAGTGTAATTTAGGACAACTTTGACGATTTGGCAGCTATTAAAAGAAGAGCTAGTTTTAAGCCAAAATCGATCATTGACATTTTTAATATAAAAATATTATATGTGTATGTAAATGTAGACAAATAAAAATGATGATTATTTTTCCTGTAAAATTATGATTTAAGATGCAAAGTTAGAGTTTAATTGTTTATCTCTATCCGATATTTCGAATCAATCTCCTGCCGGGTTTATGTTGATGGGATTGAGTTATTTCGCGAACGGACAATCAGCGTTCTTACAGTTTAACACTGATTTTCGGTTGAAATGAGCCGTTTAGAAGGAATTCTAAGCATTTTCGCTGATATTTTCGATGTCGCATTTTGGAATTTTTGGACTTGGTTTTCCCGGCTTTTCCTGCTGTCCAAATCTTGGACTTGACAAATTTCTTGTAAAGGAGAAGTGTGCCGCATTTTTCAATTAGTTAAAGATCGACCGTGATCAAGAAAAGTACAAATTCAACGATTTGATATCGACAAAGGTAATATATTCTTCGATTGCCTTTTAATATTGAGTCATTTTTGCTATTTTTATTGTTTTCAATGACATTTAACAGAATGGCGTCAACAAAAAAATCGCTAGCTTTTTGTATGAGTTCAAATTGGGACAAAATGCAGTAAAAGCAGGTGTAAATATTAACTGAGCATTCGGAAAAGGATCGATTTGCGAATAATTCAAAAAAGGCAAAAATAATGTTGAAATAGGAAAGATAAAAATGCTGGATAAACGGGTGCCGCACGAACTGTCAGAAGGCTTAAATGGAGGCGCTTGGAAATGTTATCTTCGTTAAAATTTTTAAATATATAACAATAGTAGTCATTGACACTAAAAACAAGTAGAATAAATTGACACAATATTTTTTCCCGAATCTTCCGACAACTAGTTTGAAAGTAAAAATGCATCCAAGATTTCAAATAAGTTATTGTAACGTAGGGGGCCGCTGACTATAGGCACCCCTGCGTTCCTTCGTAGCTGCAGCGGATGCTGCGTTGTCCGGATCGCGGAGCCCGGATCCAAAGGTCACTCGAAATTAGGCGTTTCGTAACGTTCGTCTGGACCACGAGGACGGCGCCGGTGAACTACGGATATTCACGTCAGGATTCTATGGATGGGGATGTTCTGTTCGTCGAAGATCGTGGAAAGGAGAAGATGAATTCAAAGACTGTGTGTCAGCTCAACGCATTTATTATTATCAAATGCGGAGCGCACAGTCGTGGATGGCAAATGGCGTGTGATGAACTATATTTCAAGCAGACGAAGTGCAGCGAGAATGGCGATGCAAACGAGGCTTCTACGGAACAACCTCCGAAGAGATGTTCCTCGGGCAAGGCCTAGGATTGAACTAACTTCTCTGTAATGTTTCTACAGAGCGTCACATTTATACCTGACAATTGAAGCCAGGCCACCCTTTCTTATCTATGTAACCGACGCCAGCGTCCTTATCTACATGGAGCGCGTCGATCCAGCCCTTATAGCGATACTTCTTGTTTCTTGACCACGTGTTTCTTGACCGTAAGGACTGGCAACGGCGAAATCCCATGGATTTCGCCGCATATACACTATTTTTAATTATTTAATTATGCCTCCACGCTACATTATGTTGGCTTAAATTTATTACGAATGAATTTTCTAAATTATCTAGCAAAAAAATAATAATAACTAATTCATTTAATAAATATTCGAATTTACGAATATTGAAAAAAGGGCAAGGGCAATTGTGACTGTCAAACCACTGATAACAGCGTCCTCATTTTTAGATAAGGGTCAAATGAACACATTATTTATAAGCTGTAGAATACATTATGTAATAATGTGATTAAATTCAGTTAGAATTTAAAATAGCAATTATTCTGTTTAAGACAATAGATAATTACTAATAAAGCTCCAGAAATTCCATTAGGGCTTATTTATGGTTTGTGCAAAAAAATAAAATCGTTTATTTTTTATTGACATCAGTTTACAATGGAACTCACGACCATACACATCACAGAGTAATTAACATACAGGAAATATTTTATGTACGATCAATTTGTATTTTTTTGCAATATAGATCGGTAAAAATCATTAAGTCCTTCATTATTTTAAGTATGATTCCAAAGTAGAATGCCCAATTAAAAGAAATATTATTATATCCCATTAGCCTCTAATTTGAGTCCGATCAATCATTATTATAACTCGATTTCGCTGTAATGTGATGCGTATAAAGAACGCAATTCCCTCGTTATAAGTGTATAACCATCTTCTTTGGAACGAAATCAATAAGGTTGAGTCCATTATTACGCATTAACAATAACCGCTGTCATCTTCATATCACGCATTTGACAACAGTGAGTCTATAAATTGCACAAAAATACGATGTTTTTTCATAACATCGAGAATCTGATGAGATTTGTTCATAGTCGCTGCTATGACCTAGTACCACAAATCCGAAGAGATTTAATGACCACGTATAAGACCCGGTGAAAGTTGATGGCGATCTTTGCGAAATATCTCCGGGCGTGGTTTTCTCTACATTCTCCACTTTGACTTCTCATTTGCCACACTTAAACTTTACACCCAAAACTAAAGTTTGAACGCTCGCCGATACGTTTAAGGCAATTTCCTCCCAAACAAACCCAAATAGAGTTGGCGTCGAAGCCCTATGATTATTGTAACATATTTATGAAATTTGTACAATCAAATAATGCAACCCACATCAATTAAAATGAATATAAAACTTAATTATTTTAAGCCAAAATTGGACAAGACGAGGCAATATATGAAGCCAAATAAGAATTTATGAGATAATCAGGAGAATATATATTTTTATAACATAACCCATTACTCCATAAGTTTATAGATTTTTGTTTCTTCATTTAAGGTCGTTTTTCGCAAGATCGTCCAAAAATTCCTACGAACTTATTGAGTGATGTGCTAAGCAAAGATTCCGAATTTTATGCGCCGCATAATAGGGAAATCAGTTTTTAACGGCCGTGTTCCATTGAGAAGACCTTTTTGCCATTGTTAATACTGGAGAAAAAGCTACAGATAACAATGAAAGGAAAAAAATGATAAAAACAAAGTGGAAAAACTAAAAAAATATATAAACAATGTTAATGTAAAATATGTATAAAATTCAGGTCAAGTCTAAAATATGAAAGTTTTAATAGAAATTGTCTCATATTGAGTTTCATGAAAGAATATTTTAGTTCTTAAAAATTATTATACCCAAAAAATTAACGTTTTTTTTTTAATAAATAAAGGATAAGTTATTAGGGTCTATTTTCATTCTAATCCAAATGCTACATTTTATTTGTTTGTGTATTTATTTTCCTATACACACTGTTTTTTGTGTTTTCATAATAATTTATATTCAAGTTCTTTATGTAGTTGTGCTTATATATTTAAATAAAGTTTTGTTTATATTTCTCTATTTTAAGACGTTCATTTAACGGTAAATAATCGGCAAACCGGTAATGGAAGGGATTTAATATTTAAAATTATAACTTTCTGAGCGGTGGGGGTAAATCCTGAGGGTTGCAAGACGAAGGCGCTTTCCTTTCAGACGCATTATTTTTGTTGTTGGCGTACGAACTTCATTTGCCTTCAGCATGACTTAATTTTTCACGAATTTCGCCACAAATTTTAAAGTCTCTGCTTCGTGAACTTTGCCGTATCATTGAAAATAATACATAAATTTAATAATTACGAGATCACAGTGTTTCAATTGTTTTCCTCGCTTTTTAAGGATCCTTTTTTTTCGACGTTTGCATGATACGCAGCCGGAGATAAATAACCACCCCCTCTGCGGAGGTAAAAATGACTTCCGTCGTATAATGCCGTATCGAGAACGGAGGCCTATATCGATACGGAGGGGTGGATTCCCCCGCTCTTCTTATCGAGGCCCTTCAGATCAGATAGGAGCATCCGATCCGAAGCTTGCCCGCGACTGCATGAAACAACCCTGACTAAGAATGCGGGCCCCATCAAGACAGCAAGGACCTGAAGGAAGTGACCTAATGTAATAATTGCAAGCCTTAATCTTAACAATATGTGGAAATCTATGAAAAATGCACGCAAATGCAAAAGTGTCTGGCACGTTGAGTTTAGAAAGTAACAGAGACGGAAAAGTATCTTGCATATATCGTACGATTGGATAGATCGTTAACCCAAATTTCTCACTAACTCTAACTCACTAACGAAAAGGTTTACTCGAAGAAATGACCGAATATTGTGTGCTATCGACACTGTTTATTTATTTATGTACAGGCTTCATACACGCTGCGTGGATCTGACAGATAAATGAATTTGTACGGATGATAAGTGGCGGACAAGCAAATATAGCATCTAAGATTAAGAAAATTTTAAATTAGCTCACTACTCAAAGGTTTAAATTAAATCTTTTCATAGTAATTTGACGTTGACCAATTCAAGCAAGCTGAGTATTTATGCAAGTTGGCATGTCATGTTGAATTGATTTCTCAATTGATCTGTGTAGAAATTGTGCATTAACACTTTGCTTGCGGATTTGATTTTGCTCGCCATGCATTGAACGCAGGGATATCCAAGTTGTGTAATACGATTTTTTGGATACATATTCAATATAAAAAAAACAGTTATTATAAGACTACTCGTATTTTAAATTATTTAGAAATATTATGTGATAGTGTAGATTAGCTTAATCTACACTATCACAATCTACACACATCAATCGTCCATTAACATCGAAAAAATCTATTCAGATAGAACTCGTTCAACTGTCACAACAAATTTGGCGATTCTTAAGTAATTGTATTAAAGCACTTTTTAATTATGATAAATTTCAAAATCCTCCCACACATCAACACAATCATGGAACAGATTTGTGCTTGAAACTAAGGGATGAAATTGTAGTTTTCTGCTACATTGTTTGGGGCGTATGCTCTCTGGTTAAAGTGAATTCGCTCGCAGAACAGGTGTAAGTCGGTTTTTTTTAAGGAACGGGCAGGGCCGCAGGGGGTACAGGGGGCGGCTGCGTTTCCCAGGCATACTCAGCCACAGCGAAAATGAAAGCACACATTGCCGGCGTTTTGTTACTTATCTCTATGGCGGAGGCGTATTGTAGAAGAGCAGGAGGCGGATAGCTGAGGGCATAGAGCGCGGCCCCTCTCAATGTTTACTGTACACATATGTTTCCGTTCAGTGGATTTTTTATGATTATTATTTTCTTTTATGAACACCGCACCGCTATGCAGGGAATAACAATGAGATCTCCATGCCGCCTCTCTCCTCCCATTTAGGGCCCGAGTTATGTCTACAGACCCCCGCAAGCTCTTAGCCCGCCTCTGCCTTACTCTATATTAACGGAAAATTGTTGCCCTCCAACCCCACCAATGCTTGCTTTATACAATTTAATAAAATAAGCTTCTTCACGACATTATCTTATTCCGTGATGTCGCCAATTTTTTCACCTACAAATTATGTCGTTTTTTTGGACAAATAAAATCGGAACAATATAATTGTGCTGAACAGCGATCATCGAAATAATATGAAACTAACAAGAATTACGGATTGAATGAGATTGAAAGAATCACGGATTGTTCATAATTGAACTTGTTCCTCCCCAGAAATCTGGTTAAATATCAATATGTCCCAGAAGAAAAGTATCGATCAATAATATACACTCCATAATAGTTCTGTCCATTGCACATGACTCCATGCATATGGTAGAATGTCCGTCAAGTATAAAATCTTCTCAAAACGATTTTCTCAGGGATATAGGCTCGATATGTGGTAGTATTCCATTGTATTGTCTTCCACACAAGATAAAATTTCGCTGTTTTTCTCGAAATGGAAATTATTTTTTTTATATGCATACATGGAAAATCTTTTCCCTAAAAAAATCTTTTGAGATCATCTATATCCAATATTAGATATGACGTGTTTATAATTTATATTAAAAACGCGTTTTTATTAAAAAAATATTTTCAATTACACTTGGGTCTGTTTTTATGCGAATTTAAAGTTATGCGCTTTTCAAAAATAATGGAACCTATCCCTCATTTTTATATGGAGGACAAACCATTTTTTAAGCGAATGCGCAAAAAAAAATTACACTAGTGCAAGTTACAACCGTTAAAGTGTAAGTTTGTAGGACGATGGGCGAAAGGAATTGTTTTTATTTTGGCAAATCAACTTGGTGGAGAAGACTTTCATACTTTTTTTTAATTGCTTAAGGACACTCCCTTAAATGACATTATTGGTATGATTTTACATGACAACGAAGAAATGAAAGACGATATTGAATTGGAAAAAACTCCTGCCCCCCTAAAGATTATATTATACAAGAAGCTAGTTACAACTTTGCAATGCATTAGAAAATATATTTATTGTACATGATTCAAACTCTGAACGAGCTTTCAAATTCCAATTGCGTAAAAAATAATGGTGAAATCGTCAGAAAATTTGATCACCAATTACATTTTAAAAAAGACGAATAAATATATGCTGACTAATAATTTTTATGATTATCGTGTAAAATAAGTATGGTGTTTTTATTTATATGACGTTTTATAAACTTTTTTATGCGATTTTTGGTACATTCCATCACATTGATTTGGAGTTATGCGCTTTTAAAAAATAATGGAACCTATCCCTCAGTTTTCTTTTTAGTTCAAGTATTTTTTGTGCGAATTTTTGCGAATGCGACAAAGCACAACTGTGATTAAGTAAGCATTATTTTAGAAAGAATTTTTAAGCAGAAGAAAAGTTTTAATATTTAGGAGGCGAAATAAATGGAATGTTTTCAATTAATAAATTCAAATGAAAAACTAGGTCATTCTCTGCCCTTATGCCGCGTAATATGGAAATCGTAATAGGAAACCGAGGCGTTTATTGAGGGCCGAATGGGTCCAGGGGCCCCAAACTTAAATTTCGCTAAGGATCTCTCAAGTGCCAAATCCGCAAACAAACTGTTCTGTGCGTTTCTATAAAAAAAATTTTTTTTAGGCCCACCTAGACTTAAGCTTATATTAACCTTTGAGTTTGAGCCCTCTGTAGTGTACTATTATTTTTTATGTGATAAAATTATAATTAAAAAAAAAGACTCTAAATATCTATATTTGATCTTTTACAATTGCGTTCAGATTTTAATTCGCAATTTAATAAGTTTGACAGATCAGGATATTTAATTATAAACAATCAAAATATTATTAGCAATTTCTATAGATTGATAGTTAAGAAGTAAGGATGGATCCTTACGTGAGTGGTGAACTCTTCAATTAAACTACTCCTGCTGCAAATTAGCTTTAGTAATTTAGATTTAGCGTAGAAAATTAGACTAGATCGAAAAAATCAACATAGAACAACAGATGTTAATACACAAATTTAATCAGACAATGCTGGAAAGCTGCATGTAGGATATACAAAATATGAAATAAAACCGACGTTTATCGTTCATCCGATAAACTCTTTGACGGCCGTTTCATTGAAATGGGCTACGCATAATTAAAAAACGATCGATCCGTAGGAATACGCCATTGCGTTCAAGTTAAGTATTGAGTCGATTTTTCCATAGACACGTCGCCGTCTGTCCAACGTTATAACGATGCATAAAATGAAAGATTTGCTTCACGAAACGTGTCATATGGTATGGAATATATTCCGCGATACGATCTGACCTGTACGGTTTATTTATGTACTGAAACGTAGAGGCGTGTAATGTACCCGACAGTAATGGAGGAGCTGCATGTGACTAATAATCGGTTTATTTTATCTACCTATTTTTAATGACCCTTAAATCTGATCAGATTTGCATCAAAGATATCATCACGCCATATTTTTATTTTATTTATAAATAAAACACAGGTACGAGCCTTCGTTTATACAAGGGTGGACACAAAACACTTGATAGTTCGTACTGCTGATGATCCTGGTTAAAAGTTCTTCAAGCTCTTCGAGCAAGAGGATCACTTATCCAAAAACAACAATGAACAATTCTATAAGAAATTAATATTCATTCAAGTTAACATTCTACAAGCAAAAAATGTTTGATCAATCTTGTATAAAAACCTTGAAACAATGACTCGAATGATCTTAAGATCAAAACCACCGAGATGTATTTTACAATGGTTTGATGCGGCGATCTTAAAAAGTATCGTGCTATTGTAAATAAAATTTCAATCCTGTGGTCATTAAATATTTGGAGATTTTTATAAAACGTTAAAGAGCTTAAATTAATATTTAAATCATACGAATGTAAACAACCTGTTGTCGAACACGCATCAACTATTTGCCCGATCACAATTAAGCGCTTTCACTCACAATGTTATTATATCAACTATTGTAAGCTGATTAAAATGAGCCGAAGGGCTGATCATACTCCGAAATAGTTAAAAAACAACGATATCAAAGCTATTCAGTTTATGTTGGATTTATTTCATATAATGCAAATGGATTGCAGTCATTTGGAATTGATGGGATGGCATGTCCAGAATTTCGTGTATTTTGGGAGCTTTGTATTGAAATACTGGCTCGAAATGGTGTCGCGGATGTTAATTTTCAAAGTAACACGGAAGCCTAGATTTTATGTCCATATTGCGTTTTAATATAGCCTTTCGTGACGTTTGTATAGAGTGTGACAGTGATTTTCCGAATCATTGAATTAATGTGCACGACAATTGACCTAGGTTCGATTCCATGGTAGCGTGCATTTGCGCGATTTGTCCGATAAATCCCAATTAAGCCATAATGAGCTTTTGACTGTTGAAATTTCAATATTTCCTTATAGTACGACAACAATTCGGCGATTACTTAGACTTTTGTATTTGAAAATCGATGTAAATCCTATATTTTCTGCTTAATATAATTGATTTTTAGTAATCATTCTTGATTTTTTTTTCTGCGAATACAAACTCTGTTATCGTCTGATTTTGATTATCATCTAACACATTAGGTCCTCCCGAAAGAAATCCATTATTTTTACACGCTCTCGTTTGAGTTTAATTTGTGTCTAGACCCGGCGAAGGAAACATCTCTGAATTTTTGCCTTGTTATATGGTTTATCAGATTTTGTGTATTTAATATTATTTTATTATTGACCAGTCCTAATAAGAAACAGATGCCAGGTTTATTTAAAACGCATTGGTAAAGACAGTAGGATGAGTATTTGAATGCCGCACGAACTGTTCGCGGAAAAAACAGATCAATGGAACACGTGTGTATAATTGTTGTCAAGATAAATAACGCAACCATTTTCCTTCTAAATTATCACTGGAGACAAGAAATGTATTGAAAATGATAATCAAAAAAGTGGCTTTCTAAGCAACAAATCTCTATTTGGAACGACACCAATAACTATGAAATTTTAGTGTCGACAATTAGCACATTATTTTGTAATATGATAATATACGGCTACATAAAACCAAACTCACTTGTAAAAGAAACAAACTACCATATCCTCCTATGATATTTAGAGCATTCATTAAAAGATAAAAAGAAATTAAAATGTATATGAAGTCATCCAGTTTCCATAAGATTGGGATGAAAAACGAAAAAGGAATTTGTTGTTAAACTTTTCCTTTCTGTGCTAAAACACACCCGCTACCATGATATGTATTTGTTACACTATATGAAATTCTGAACCCCGTATCTATTATATTTTATATCGATATTCCCATTATTAAAGTCGAGTTATAGTAATTACATCATAGTCAAGGAAATTTTAAAGGCGATTATATCTTATATTGACTTGTTAAAATAATTGAAAAAAATAATGCTTCGAGTTGTAAAAAATAATAATGAATTTCTTCCAAAATAACCACATTTATTTGATTTTTTTTTCGTTTATAATCCAGTAATTCTCTCATTCGATGGTATCGTTTTAGTTTTCGAGCCAGTTTGCCCATAGAGGGTCTCCGATCAATTTTTCTAATACCACTGTGTGACAAAAAAGCCACGCTATATAACAACGTCGGAAGTAAAAATATATAAAGACGTAACAAAAAAGTGTGTCAGCAGTAATGAAAAATATATAAGCGAACAACGCCAAGTAATATCAAGCCGTGTACAAACAGAATAAAGCCTCTTTTTTGTACCAGTGGTGAAGTCGGAGATAAATATTGTTTATTTCCTACCCTGAATGTACCTCAGTGCTCTAGATAAACACGTGTCGGATGGTTTGTGACCCCTGCTACCGGGGTGCGGAACAACCCTACATCTCGTAATCCCATGCTCTCGCCCCGCGACGCACTTCCGACACAAATCTGAACGGTGTCGGCGAAGAATGAAAAAAAAACCGAGTCGCTCTTATACAGCAACATATTTATATTATAAACCCCCCCTTCATGTTTTAAAAAAAAAAGATTAAAACGATTCATTTATATTTTGGAAAAAATATATTTCATAATGCCCTTTGAAATTGAAAATTGAAATCAATCAACCCCTTTTAAATCTGTTATATTAAAATATTTTATACATGATAAAGCCCCACCAAAAACGAACATCCCGAACAATATCGATTGGATTAAAAACTGTGGGAAGAAAATGGTTTACATATTATTAAATTAGTTTTTGAAATAAAAAAATTCTAGAGACCCCATGGGTATACCAGCCATTGAATTATGGCGCTTTATAGTTATAATAGGTATGTCTGATTATATAAATTTTGTTTGAAAATGCCAATCATCGTATTTAGTACGAAGAAAAATAATAATAGTGCATACAGCAAAATGTTTCTTGAAGGAAATTAAAGACATATTTGCATCCGATGTAAAATATCGATCAGACGATATCATAAATACGAACATTTTCCATATAATTTTATAACATTTCCAATGATTGGATTAAAGAAGTTATCATGTGGAATCCTTTTTAATTTTTATACATCGCAATATCCGACGTTTTAAATGAATTATATAATATTTGAAAACATTTTTATTAACAAAGAAATTTTAAAGGAATTTAACTGCAAAGAAATTCCTTATTTTGAACGATTGAAGTTATGAAAATTGTATTTGTCTAACGCTAAAATAAAATAAAGCATATGGTGCCTTTATTTTCGCACAATCGATTCATCGAAGAGTTCGATTTAAAACCGTTCGAATCATAAATTTATCTAAATAACTAGACTAATTGAAAATTTTTGAACAGCAAACTGAGGAAACAAACTGGTTTTTGAAACCCAACTATTTTACCCGCTCTATGCATATTTTAGCCATTGGATTAAGACTCTTGGTATTATAAAATATGATGAATTAATTCACCCTGAGCATATAAATTTAGTTTTATATTGGAAACATACCCTCGAAAAACAATTTGCTTATTGTTAGTTATTTTTTGGAACATGCTATAATCAAAAATGTTCCAAACTTTTTAATACACTTAAATACATAGTAAAATAATATTATCGTCAAAATACGCTTCGGTAAACTATTTGAAGCATAGTATTTTTCTCTTTTCCAACAATAAAAATAGTTCTCTAACAGAAACTATTGATCGGAAATGTATTCAATTTTTAATTTTTCTTAATGGTTTATTTTGTTATGATGATATTCAAATATGAATGTAATTCCAAATCTATCCGAGATAAATCCCGGATGAAATTACTATTTAAAATAAATCAAAAGACAATGCTTAGTGCGATTCAATCAAAGCGGCGGACAATTGGCAAAACTATCTCAGAGTCCCCGATTTGACGATGAAAATAGAAAAATAGGTTTGCCGAGTCCATCTTGATTCAGAACCGAGTCCCTTTGGTGGCAATATCAATTATGCATTGATGGGCCTTCGATAACATTGAACTCGAAGCCACGGGCTCAATTTCTCAACACATCCCCCAGATTTGTCCGGGAGACCCTACAAAGATTTACAATCGTTACCGATTCTTTATATGAATACGTCAAATTGATTCGTATTAATGATTCATCCTGTTTCGGGAGCCACTTAATATTAACAATTCATATCGGATCCGATACAATTCCTATCACATGTCAAAATATTAGCCTTAGGATCTTGTTAAAAGAGAACAACCAATTTGATAAAGACGCGCACTTCGAACAATGGAAAGTAGATTATATCACAATAGCAAATATTGGCCGGACAATGGATAAACACTCGTCGTTTAATGTAAGAAATTTAAATTAATTTCAGTCAGCATATTATCAACCATTGTTTTATATTTACATGTTTATTTATTTGAGTGATTATTAAGCGTATTATGTTCGTCGGTGTCGCGACCGACGGCCGGTGGATATGTCAGATTTCATGTCGTTAATAACTTGCAGATTTACTATGACAACATCTCAATAAAAATGGAACAATCAATAAAAAAAAAAAACTTAATATCGAAGCCACAATAATTTACAATCAATACGCATTTTTATGTTCATATTTGACGCACACGTGTTCAACATGTGTTCATCCGTATTTTTTCATGTTGTGATGATTATAAATAATAATAAATGCTTCATACTTACGCTTTAGTGGTCTTGGAGAGTTGTACATATGTCGCGTTGCTAAGATGTTTTTTTTTTGCAAAGGAATCGCAATGCCGTCGCAAAGCAAATCACAAAAACATACTATATATATATATGAATATATATACACAATGAAATGTATTTACTTGGTGCTTATCAAGATTTATTTGAAATTTCGTTGTGTATAGATATTTATTTGCAAGCAAGTTTATTAGCGCATGGCAATAAATATATAAATAGCATTTGAAATATTTTTTACGCTGAAGGGCTGTAAAAAAATAATATGGTTATTTGTTAATGCATCAACGTCCGTTTGACATCATTGTTATTTGATGTGTTAAAAATATATAACTGTTTTGGAGGCTTGTTTATATTAATTTTGTGTTATTATTATTGGTTTATTTATTTTTCATTTAAAGTTGATCGTTTTCGTTGATTTTTTGCGTAGTCCGTGATACCGATTTTTGCGTGTTTTTATTAAGATTTTAAAAATGTTCTACTTACGGAGGGGTTGGGCACGCAGCGTCTGGGATCCGGAGACCGATATGTGGGGCTGTAGCGACCTGGAAAGCAGCCGGGGGGCCCCATCAGCCCGCCGCCTGCCTTCATCTTGTCAGGGGAGTACATCGCGCAGCTCCCCCAAGGGTCGTCCTCCAGCTTCAACACTTTGGACGGGGAATGGTACTGGCGGTCGAAAATTTTGACTTCTTCTATCTGACCTCCGGGTGAAAAGAAAATCGACGCTTCGGCAGCCGTCGCGTCGCGTTGTCACTTTGACAATCCGACGATGAAAAATTCCGCGAAAACGCGAAACACGCACGCGTAGAGTCCTGCGTTCGTCTCGTAAAATCACTTTGTCCTTTTTGAAATCCTGTATTTTATATCAAAGTTAATTTCACTCTCACAACTGTATGCATTAATGGTAATTTATACGACTTTGGGAATCAATCGGAGACCCATTAAATCTGTGATTAAATCAACGTAGGTCGCTCCATAGTTCGCAATGCGAGCAGTGTTTTCGATGTTAAATTTTATGTTGAGTTTGATAGGTTGTTAGCGGCTACCGAAGAGAGGCGATTGCACCTGCTGCTAGTAGCTAGGGGTGTTTAGGACTGGTGCTCGGCCCCGCGAAGCCTGTAGGGGTGCTGTGACGTCACGGAGCGCCGCGGCGGCGCGGCACGCCCCCCCAGTGCCGCCTCCCGCTCTCGCCATCGCTTCAAATCTAAAAGGGTGCAAGTCGCACTGCTCTAGCCTCAAAATGTAGCATTTCACTCGTAGGCTTCATATCTCGTTTCGCACTACCGAGAAGAGTATCTCTAACGTAAAAGGACCGTGGAAACACGAACGCAGTGTGGATTTTAAAACCTTTTGAAATCGACTGAGCGCCCCCGTTGCTCCATGGAAATAAGGGCATAAGTGTGGAGCTTAACAAGAGGCTGTTGCCGTTTTGAAAATGCGGCGCGGCTAGGGGTTGGTCTGCGAGCACAATGCGGGAGAGCCGCGTATTGTGGCCGGTCGCTTTGTTCTGCTGTCTCTGTCTAGCTGTCATCCCCCTGCTCTGACAGCACCTCCGACATCCACCACATCACCCCCACTCTTACACTCTACACATACTTGAAACATAATTAATCTCTTTAAAAAGTTTTCTCCAACTTATAATTTTGTATTTCAAGCCGTGTTCAACTATGTGTCCAACACACGATGCGTCCATAGATATACTTTATTAGAACACTTTACTCGATAAGCTAGTAGGAAAAAACGACCACAAATAATGAAGAAAAATATTTGAAGTGAAAAACCCTCCGAACTTATTGAGTAATGTGTTATTTAAGCATCGACAATAATTTACTTTAAACAGAAGATATAATTAATAAAACAATGAAATGACACAAATTCATCACTTGATTATAGTGTCTTTTCTCGAGAATTATTTTTCGAGGGAAAAATATGCGAAATTGTGATTTCTCATTTTTTGAGCGATATTTTTGATATAAAAAATAAATTGCTTTTTATAACGATGCACTACATATGAGTGGATTTATGCCAAAATAAATTCCGTTTGAAAAAATTTATTGAGGTTCTAAATATGATTAACCCCTTAAGTGGATATGACGTATATATCCGTCAAGACCAAAGTCCACGCAAAGTGGGTATGACGGATATATCCGCATTGTGAAAGTTAAGCAAACCTCAATGGAAAATTACCGATATGTCCGATTGCAGTGTTATGTACGTTAAATTCAAGAATGATTCATCTCGGGAACTGATTTGTTCGAACTTGATTTTCGTATACTAGATATGACGTGCGTATCCGCTAGCGGCGAAAATATCGTATCACTACGGATGACACTTTTAACAGCGAAACGTAACGTTGAAGGGGTTAAAAATGTGCACAAATTTATAACTTACAAAATCGTCTTGATTTTATTTAATCCTTATGTCAATAAGATGATCTGGGTTGAACATTATGGCTTTGTAATGAGTTAATAGTAGCTATGTATACATTCTACCAAATCTCCCTGACTTTGTTATTTCAAGGGTTTTATAGAATTTAAAATTTAAAAACGTTCAGTATTCTTGCATTTCAAGAAAAAATGATATTACTATTAATCAAAAAAAGTCAAATAAGTATATTTCATACGATAGGTTTTTTTTTTATAGAAACCCGTTTTCTAACATTTTAACGTAATCATATAAACATGATTTGCGTAAATCTTACAAACACCATGATATTAAACAGATTTACAGCAATTTTTGGTTTGTTTATAATTTTTTTAGATCTTTAAACCCAAAGTTAGTTATCATTTCTACAAACTCATATTCTATAACAACTACTTTAAGTATTGTACCATTTTAAAATATATCAACGCCATAAATAGTATGAAATGTAAGTATAATAAGCGAATTTATATATTGTGCATAATGCAAATCTAAACAAAAGTATAATTGTGAAACATACAAAATGCTCTTGTTTAAAATCAAATTTACTCATAGATATTCGAAATTAATTTGTAGTTTTGTGGTATAAAAGATAAAGTGATTAAAAAGACTTTCAATGAAGAAAAATATATTAGTGCATCTAGTAATATATTCCTATAGAGGAAACAAAGTTGCAAAGCAAAATATCGATCAGATGAAGTCAGATTAAACCATTCACGACTAAGTGTTGGTATAAGTGGCTTAGATCCCGGAATCTTGTTGTTAAGGTTCGGGTTCAAATCCAAATTGTGGATAAAATTTTCACCGTACCAACAAATTTGGGAGATCGGAAATATTAATATTTCTGATCGATCGTCTCGATTCAGATTTACCCTGATTTCCTGGATTAGAAAAAGTAAATGCTGAGGCGATTAATAAAGTCGTGTAGGGCCGCCCATGAGTGAGTGATTGAATTTGCAACAATAATTAAATTATCATTTATATATAATGATAATTTAGCTACTCACTCATAGATTCTCTCCTCTCCTACCTTTCCAAATAATCCTATCCTTACTTTACCATATGTAGAAGGCAACGGGAAACCACCACATTGAATCATTTCCCAAGTAAGATCTCCTATGGAGATCCCCTATGTCCGACATCGGATATGACATCAAGATTCATGCTTTGATGGACGTCATGAGGACTTTAAGGCAAAAGAAATTCATAAATACAACCATTTTCCATACGCAGGAACTTTTATATTCTTTCCACGATAAAAAATGATTGTATTATTTATTTTTTACATATGGACCATATTTTTCATGTTTATATACGACAGTACCTCGCATAGTCCGGATATGACCTATCTAGTTCTTTAATATATTAAATAAGAATTGGAATAATATTTTTTATTAATGAAATATACAAAATATAGTTAAGATCCCTAACTGCAAATAATAAGAATTTAAAAAATAATACAGTCGTAATAAATTTTAAATTTGCGGTTTTCAAAAGCTTTAATCTGAATATATAAATTTCAAACACACAATTTTAAAACCTTCTAAAAAATATTACAAATGAATGTTTTTGAAATTTTGTGTTTTGATGTCAACTGCATTTAAAAAGGAGATATTCTGAAAATGATGAAATTTTTGTCCATTTTCAAATTTTTAGGTAAAAAACATACATATAGACTCAAAAATCTGTGTTTTTATAGTAAAATAGTATTTATAGTATAATATATAATGCAATAAATAGCAAAAATTTTGTATAAAACATGATATACACGAGTTTAAAATTTTGATAACAAATGACGACATACGAGTAGAAAGCATTAAAACATAATCCATATGATATTGATTTAATCAGAGTTTCGATTTATTTCTTGTTCATCAATTTTATTAATAAATTATCGAAATATCATAAATATCTCTGTCAGTTTCTAATTGGATTTTATAAAGCTTATGATTTTTAAGCGAAAAGATAATCTTTTTTGTTTTATAAACAGCTCTAAGAAGGATACTTTTGTGATTCAAAGGTAAAAATATTATTTCAAATACCGATATATAGAATTCATGATGATCGATATGGTAGGTATTTGGTTGTATTTTTGTAATATATTTATTTATTCATGTATGTGATTATGAATAATCTAAAAGACCAATTTAGTAAAGATGGAGACTGTTCAAAATATCGAAGGATACTTGTTTTATATTACATCCCTTTCATTTAGAATTATCCTAAGTTTCTATAAAATAAATTATTTTATACCCACATATGTAATCGGAATATTATAATTTTTCATGAAGTCGGAATATCTTGCAGTCTTGTCGCCTTGGAATGGATTTATTTTGACATATCGACTTGGAGACGATGTTGTGCGTATAGAATAAATTTAATGAGACATTCGTATTCCATTGGCACACATTTCGTAGCAGAGCCTGTATATTCAAATGTACATATTTTGGAAACAATACTTTTATGCCTTTTGTAGAACATGAATGCGAAGAGGGTAGTTCTTCAAAAAGGTTCGATATCACGTACTGCCAGTTCCGTAAAATTTTCCTAATACTTCAGTGTACCGACGACATTCCACCCCTGTAATAAAATATTCAACATCTGCTCACCCCGTGGAAATGCGATATAGCTTACAAATGTAATGCAAGTTTCGAAGCATCTTAATTCTATCTGAACAAT
Source organism: Stenopsyche tienmushanensis (assembly GCA_008973525.1). Taxonomy (NCBI): domain Eukaryota; kingdom Metazoa; phylum Arthropoda; class Insecta; order Trichoptera; family Stenopsychidae; genus Stenopsyche; species Stenopsyche tienmushanensis. The sequence continues at coordinate 1,157,756 of WACJ01000526.1, forward strand.
TACCTCGCGCTTTAAAATTCTACAAATCCTTCTGCTGCTAAACCAAAGTACTTTGGTCTATTTCGATTTACATGCCTAAAATGTTTCGGTTATTTTTATATTGCTTTCAATTCTTTATACAGATAATAATAGAGTATTGAAAAAAGTGTTATTACTTGATCAAATGAGCTATATACAAGGTGTTGGGAACATGAACTAACACAATTTTTTTAGGGGGTTAGGGTTTTTTTTAGGTTTTACAGAGTGTGAAAAAAATATCTATTTTTTTCAACATTTTAAAAAAATGTTTTATGCTTAAAAATGGTTTAAAGAAAATTACTAAACTATGTTCAAAATACTTGTTAGTTCTTTGTTTGAAGAATTTAGAAGTTAACATTTCTCATTCGATTGAACATTTTCTGTGATTTTGAAATCTCAGAAGTATTTTTTTTAAACGAATCGCATAAAATATTTTTTTTTTTATCAAGCATACATTGTAAAATTCAAAAACCGTTGTTTTCTAATATTAAGACTACAAATTAAAAAGTTACGACGACTTAAAGGTGAAATTTTGGGTATTTAAGATTGGATCCATGTGCCAAGCAGCCTGTATAAGCGTAATACTGTAATAATTAATGAAAGATGATCAAAAACTATTATTAAGACGTAATCGAGGTATTGAGGAAAATATTAGTTGTTTGATGTATTAAGGATGGAAACAAATGTATATACAAAATAAATTCAAGACGTGAAAGTTGAAAGATATTATTGCTCCAACTGCTATTTATAACTACAAAAAAATTAATCAGTAGAAAATAAATAAGTAACCCCCGTTTATTATGTATTTGACCCTAGCGATTTCGGATTCTTATTTTTCTTTTGGCATATTTATTACATTTATGTACAAATCATCATAAATTAAACATAAGATCATGTGGCTTCGATGAAAATAACTTAATATAAGGAAAACTATCAAGAACATCGACGAAGCGATGAATTAAGTTACCAAATCGTATATGAAGGGTTGATAGAGAAATTGCTAATGATTATATCAATTATGAAAATTATATTCGAAATATCATCGCAGAGATTATTAGCTTTTAGCCATTTCTGGAAGCTTTGGAGGTGTCGATGTAGATTATGTTCAAATTTTGCTTAAATAGCACATCAAACCCTTAAGAGATGCAAGAATTGGAATGTCATACCACGTCTCATGAAAATGGCGCTTTAGAAACTGTCAAAATATTTTCTAAAAAACTCCTCTCTTCTCCCATAAAAATTGTATGGAACTGTTAAAAGAAAACGATGAAGCACACAAGCGAATAAGTAATAAATTTTATGTAATTAACGTAGACAGGCCAAGCAAGAAATTTCCGGAATATATCCCCTATGATCACCGGGGGGGGGGGGGGGTTGTTATATGTATCAACAATTGTTAGTACATATAAACTGTTACTTCCTAGACTTTAATACAAACATATGAAGAACTGAAGAATTCGTATTTTCAATCGATTTTCTTGATGCAAATTTGGCATGTTTTTCTGATTTTGCATACAATAGAAGAGCTGCTGTATTGATTTTCAAAAATATTTTTAAAAAATCGTTTAAAAATATTGAACATTTTGCCATTCACTCATAGATCCCCTTTATCGAAAATGCTGATTCAAATAACCATATCATGGGAATTATTGGGAATTTTTCACTATCCCTATATAAATCTATCTCCCCGATAATGAAGATCGGCCATTTTTGATAACAGCTATGGTTCTTTAAAAATGAATGCAAAACCTTCCAAATTACTACATTTAACGTCATATATATATTAACGTAATATGTAATTGAAATAAAACAACTAGAAATATGGTAAACATTTAACATTTATTATTAACCCTTCCCAATCGCATTTTTTTTTAGTGAGTTTCACAGGATTTTCAGATTTCATACTGCAAATTTAAAATAACAATAAAACGGTTTTATATCATTTTTTTGGTCAACAAAAAATTTACATAATGTACATTTTATTATTTTAAAAACAATACTCGTTTACCCATTTTTACGAACGTTTTAAGTAATTAAAAATCATATATAAGATAAAAAATAAATGATTTGAATACACATATTTTTATTTATTTTTAACATATTAAAAATTAAATTTACATCGCTTGATATAACCTCTCTCCACATCACGGATTTTGAGATAAATTATTCTAAAGGTACATTTTTGACCTCATCGTTTTTTTTTGTAGTTTTTCCCATCCAAATAATGCTGCATAGATCTAAAAACATGGAAATCCGACGGAGCGATGTCTGAAGAATAAGGAGGATGTCGAATTGTCTTTCATCCAATGTTGCTTATTTTTCTGCGCGTTATTTTCGCCGTGTGGGTAAAAACGCTTGTCTTCGATGCACAAAAGGGGGTCGTTTTATTTGTATTTCCGCTGCTAAACGATCTAATTGTTCACAATAAATTATCGCATTTAAATTAAATAATTGCATTTGCGAACACTTAAAAAATGGCCTAGTACATCGCAAATATTTTTAGTGGCGCGCGTTGCAGTCTCTTTTTTGAACAAATGATAAAACATTGAATTTGGAATAAATTCTTCACTTGGCGAAAATCAATCCATTGTAAATTGGGTTCTTAAATTTGAATTTTAAAAATCACAATTTATTCTTGATTAGTATAGTCAATAAAAGAGCATAAAACACGACTTGAAAGTGCAGCAACCTAAGTGCAATTAATCCCCAAAAAACGGTCAAGCAATAAAACGTAATTTTGGGTTCTACGTATATAAGTATGACTCGCGTAAATCTTAAAAACTCCATATTTATAACAGAATGCATTTTGGCAGAAATTCGTTGTATCAAAAATGTTCATACAAAATTTATTTTATAAAAATTGATTTCTAAAATTCTTGATTTCGCATATTTCTCGAAAAAATCTCGAGAAAAAACACTAATTGTGATAGCATTTTCGCGATTTTTATCATTTTCCGATTCAAATAGTTGCAAAATCACTTGGCACATCTTATGATATATTTATCAATGTATCTACACGTTCAACCTATCGGATAAGCTTAATTCAATTGAATTCGCTCAACGCTATTGTTATACGGTCCAATTAAAGGAGCGAATAGAATTATCTCTGATTCGTCAACACTTTTGAAAAAGTCACCGACGTTTGATTTTCTGATTCAATTAAATTTTGATTGCCAACTTGATGATTGCATAATATTTCTTCGTTCCATTGTATTATTGATGTAGCCAAAGTGGCTTTCGCTATAAACTGCAACGATGGTAGCCGATTATGATTGAAGTAGATAAGTTTACTGAACGATATGAATAATGGAGAGTGATCTGTGATTTGCAGGAACCGGGAGTGCGCATATGAATATCCATGAATCACATAATTCAATTAGGCCAGCATATGGCATTATAACAACAGAGCTCTGCGCCGCACATTGTTGAAGGAGCACTCATAATATTAGCACAGAGTTACGGGACACAATGGGCTCAGTCCGCGTGGGGCATTGTGCAAGGGAATCTTGTTAGGGAACATGTCAGACATAGAGCCGACATTGTTCCCGGCCATTACGATGGCAATATCATATGTACGCAATATTCCCTGGTCCGCTGGGAAAACCCCGAGATATCCTCTGCTTGTTAGAGGGCTAATCGAAAGTTCAGCTTGCAAGCAGGGGTCGCCAGTGTTTCAAACAGGAGCCACAGCTAAATACCACACCATTCATATAATTGTCATGATGTTTAAGGAGATATATACAAATGGTTTTAGGACACTTTTTTGCTATTTTTTATCGAAGATATAGAATGTTCATGTGCTGATATTTCACTTGGCTTCTAAAAGTTGAATGGACATTATAAGTTAAATAAGTGTCAAAATAATCATCATTGTTAAGTTGAACTTAAATAAAAATGTATTCATAGTCTGAATATTTACATTTTCAGCGCATAAAATCAGACTAAAACTAAATTGAGACGATCGATTGAAAATATTAATACTATCGGTCTGCTAAATTTGTTGGTACAATGAAAATTAATTCTATAATCTGAATTTGAAACCGAATCTTTACTTTAAAAAATCCAGATACTATTCTTAATTTAAAGATGCCATATCTATTATTGCATGTGCATGTAGATTTTTTTTTTTAAGATTGATTTTATGTGATGGTATCTAATTGGTTGCTACTTATTAAACGGGGATAGGATAATTTGAATATAGACGATATTAAGACAATCAAACAATATTTTTGCATCTAACCTTTCAAATTTATCGTAACAGTGAAAAATTTGTAAAACGATATTTATAATTACCCTCGACCCATTTTTTGCACAGAAAATACGTCCCAAAGTGAAATAAAACTGTACATTTTCTTGGGCATGTTTTTTCAAAACCGGAGAAAAAACCTGTACAAAAAGAGGATTAGATGTATAATTAATATTTAATAGAGAATAATCCATCTTCTTGGTCACACTACCATGAAAAACCAAAAAACGCTCGTGTTATATTATTTAATTTTAATAAAATAAATTTTCAATTAACCAATTTATTTTTTTTAAATGTAATGGCAGTATGTATAGTTTAACAATAAAGTGATCAATAACTATGCCAAAGTAGTGAAATATTTTCAGGCTCGGGAACCACTAGTTCTGCTTTGACGTTCTAATGCATCACGAAGATGCGCATGAGCTTTGGCGTGAAATAAAGCGATGTGGATCAAAGGATTTTATATACACAAGAGGATTTACAATTGCTACATTATCAGATTGTCTGTGCTTTTTTCAATATCCTTTCTGATGTGTATAAATCCCTCTTTATATCAAAATATTTGCTTTTATATCTGCAGTGTTTATTGTAACATTCATATAAAAATCCAATAATCCATAGATACTTTTTGAACATTACTCTCAAAATATTTTCAAAATTTATTTTAAAATAGCATTCATTGACTCGTTGCTATATGAAGCTAATTGTTCAGACATTAATAGTAAATTAATAGGGTATTGTCTTGAAAAAAATGTAATAAATCGATCAAATTTAAATTGTACAATCAAATTTTAAAAACAATTTCGAACCACCTATCGGGTTAATTTCCAAGGATCAACCATGTGTGTATTTTAGAAATGTATCTCTATATGCAAATATACTAATCCCTACCTGTCTTTTCCCTTCATAATTATAGCTCTTGTATTTATTTGAAGGTTTTAAAATGTAAATGCACATCGTACTATATGCGGTGAATATAATATACTGTTAATTCGTACGTAAGCCGCACATCGCCCATACATTTACACCCTCTTTCTAACCCATTATTTTCAAGTACATTAAAGCCATCACCCCTTACGGAGTGGGCTTTAAATCTAATATCTATGAGGGTATGCAGTGCAAATATGCTAACTTTATAATTAACAAATTTCACAAATATGCTCCTCAGGAAACGTTTCGAAATGTATATACACACAATTTATATCCAGTATGGGGTTCGATTTAATTGTTAACTCATTGACACTTAGCATCAATCGATTCTCGTTATTTGCATAATTTGCAAAGTACCATTGGCAAAAATATATTATATTAAATCAAAGACAATTTATATTCTCTCATACACAGATCTTTAAACTCAATCAAATCAATTTCAACATTTCAGACAATATTTAGGCTTTTGAAGGGCATACTGTGCTGATTTCTCAATCCAAATTGGATCAACATTGTTTCTTCTTTTCCAACATATTTCAAAATTACAATTTTGCTGAAGCTGTTAAAGGTTTATTGAATAATTTCACATTATGATCACAATGTAATCCAAATACAAGATTTTTTTCTCATACGATCGGTTGAGTCAAAGAGTTGGCATAGAGAGACCGCCAAAAGATAACAAAGACAAAGCTAAGAGATATAAAGGACCCTTATTATAAAGGTGTCAACAAATTTGAGGGATCGGAAATATTAATAATGCGGCCTAACCACATTTTACTACTCCTAACTACTATGCTTATACGATTTTAAGTATTTTAGCTATTGACCACTTGACTAGTACTTATTTAAAGATTAAATACCCCTCTAGCAGCAAGCTGATACTCAGTTTAACTACTATTCATTACTACTTTTACAAACCATTGCTTGCTTGTCACTCGCTATCTCTTACATAGCCGACCCTACCCAACAATATGGGAGCATGATGAACCTTACCGGTTCGGAACCAAGAATCTTTAGGAATAGAACAAAGTCAAGAAGAACATCATATAGGAGAATCACCGAACTGAGAGGGTCAATCTGAAACAGGAAGCCACTCAGTCTCGAATTCGCTCGGGTAAGTTGTACGGTGACGGGAAGACACCCTCAGTTGGTGTAGGAGCGAATCCGAGATGCACTTAAGCGTCACGTATGTCTTCGCCCTCCCCCGACAACGCCCTAGCAAGGAAAGGGCGGACTGAACTCTTTGCACTCCAGAAAGCCCTTTCCAGTAGAGTCAAAAAGGTCGTTTAGAGTAGTTTTCCACCGTCTCCCGAAGAAAACTATTCAGTCTTTACAAACCTCCCACACTCCCTATCGCGACAGTCATGAAAGCGGTCATCAATACGTTAATTCAGGATACCGTTGGGTGAGCGTTCGAAATAAAACTTGGTGGTAATGCTACCTTCAATATCGAGCGAATGAAGAGGTGAATGTATGATACAGGCGAGATGGATGTAACCCCTTCCTATGAATAGATATTGAAGAGTCCCATAGTATTGCAGTGGACTGTTTGTAGCTGTACTATGATGATGATGATTAGATATTTGGAGATCATATCAATAAAACTTCTTGAATTGTTTGATGAATTTGGTTTCGTATAAGAGATTACTTTGAAATTCGAATATCACGATTTACAAACAACAAATTTAGGAGATCGGAAGAATTCATATTTAGTACCGTAATAATTCAAGATGAATCCGGTGATATCTTATTAAGGGTAGGAACAGTTCCTTCCCTCGAAGAAAGTCACTATTTTTATTTGCTTAGAAATATTATACAATACCTACTTCTCATCACAAGCTACGATTCACCGCAAAGCGGGTTGGTTTTGTATCTGCACAAAATAAATATTCTGATTGTTCTTAGCTGATCTAGTGCGATTAGTGACGGTTCATGTGGAAATCAACTTCTCTGTTTACTTAATTTGCCAATAGATAAGGCCGCTCCTAAAGTGCTGACCATGAACAACTTTAGCGAAACAAATTGGCGAGAAATTCATTCCATGAACGACATCAGCGTATCATCGTACAAATTATCACAACTTCTCATTCTAGAAACGTTTCTGAGATTCCTGGTGTTATTTTTTTCTAGGACCAAAAATATTCATATGCGTCCATATTTATTTTTTCGTTACTTCATTTGGACTTTGTTTCATTTTCGAATAAACACTACTTGTAATAATGCGAATGTTCTTCATTAATTGTTGGCCTTAACATTGTTTATAAATAATTTGTTTTCATTGTTTATAAATACTTACGATAAAAATAGTTCAATAAAAAAACTTTGTGACTCCTAAGCCATGTCTCGATACAAACTGACTTTATTCTTTCTCTACTTAACTCTACTCAATAATGGGAATATCGATATGAAATATAATAGATACGAGGTTTCAAAATTTCATATAGTGTACCAAAAACATATCATGGTAACGCGCGGGTGTTTTTAATGGAAATATCGGTACTGTCTTAAAATTGATTACTTTTCGATCCTTCGAAATGTACTTTACTCGATGATATATTTTACTTAAACAGCGTATTATTTAATACAATTATCATTATATGAGGCAATTAATTTTGACTGCCTCATTAAAGTCTTAGATCAAAGCTATTTTAAGACGATATCCTTGATAACTTTAAAAATGTAATAAACCAAACGGAAAATACAGATAAATAAATATTACACATAATGTTATGAATTTTGCATAATGGCACACACTTTCAGATTTATATAGTATTGCGTATTGAAGCATTTAATTGTGACTATAATGGATACGTATGTAATTTTCTATTTCTATGATTGCCATAAAACAACAAGTTGAATCCTTTCCCTCGCGATATCCACGTCCGGTCTTTGCTTGCGGACCCTTTTTCATATCCCGTGGAGAGGCCCTTAAAAAATTAATTGACCATTTGATTTAGACATGGGTGAGCACTCAATGGGGAAACCACTCATTTTTCCACGATATTCATAACCGGGAACATTTGCACCGGAACAAAAAAGGGTCGGTTTTCAGGCGCTAAACCGACTATTTATTATTATAATTTAGGCAGAAACGGATTCAGGGCCCACCTAACGACCGGTTAGTCAAACATTTAAGGCTCGATGGTTGCTCCTAATGAAGCGAGGGGGCCTCAAGAGCCTATAACGATTCTCTGTACGGGGCAATATCTATTATTATTAGAGCACGTTTCTAATTTCAACCACGATTCCCTAATAAGCACCATTCGCTTAGGATTATCTTATTATTTTTATAGTAATGAACTAATAGAATTAATGAAGCACAAAATTGTTAAACGAATTAATTTAGTAGAAATACTGTATAAATTAACTAAAAATTCAAATACTGTTACATTGAAGAAATTTTTATATTGATCTAAAATAGTATATAATTAAGATATATATTAGTGGAACCCAAAATGGATTTCGTTTTATTGCTTGAGCGTTTTTGGGGATTAGTTACACTTAGGTTGCTGCACTTTCAAGTCGTGTTTTACGTCATATATTGATCAAAAGTAAATTGTCGTTTTTAAAATTCAAATTTCATAACCCAATTTATAATGGATGGAATTTCGCTGAGTGAAGAATATATTCAAAATTTAATGCTTTATCATTTTTTCAAAAAAAGAGACTGCAAAGCGCTCCTCTACAAATATTTGCGACATTTTACTGGGCGATATTTTAAGTGTTCGCAAATGTCAAAATTGATTCCAGATATTTCGATCAAGAATTTTTTATTTAAAAAATTGCTCTGGAAGTGGAAGACTGCGTAAGGTGGATGCCGCCACATTGACTGCTGAAATCGAAAGTAATACAACAGCAACTATTGAAGAAATATCGGCCAATCTCGGATACTCATGGTCGGGTGTTCAAAGAAATCTGGAAAAAGTCGGGAAGATGTGGAGACAAGGAAGATGGAGGCCGCACGAGCTAAGCGAAGAAAACCTGGGCGACCACATCATCTACATCAGTGGAGATGAGAAATGGGATATTTACTCTAATTATATACGCAAAAACCAATGGCTATTGAAGGACCTGGTAGCAAAACCAACTCCTAAGCCCGGCCAGTCAAGAAAAACAAATGTTTTGCCTGTTCGGTGGAACTAAAAAGGTAGCATTCCCTAATTAAACCTGGGCAAATAATAAACGCAATACTAAAATGAACGCTATTTTCTTCATACGGCAAAATAACGCAGGAAAAAATAAATAGCCTTGGATAAAAGACAATTCGACATTCTCCTTATTCTCCAGATATCGTTCATTCGGATTTCCACCTTTTTAGATCTATGTAACATTTTTTCGATGGGAAAAGTTGGATCAAAAATGAACTTTTAGAATATTTTCGTTCAAAGCCCGTGATGCTTTATGACAGAGGCATTTAAATATTACTAAATAGGCGGAGAAAGGTTATATTTAACGATAGAAATTAAATTTCGTAATAATTTAAAAAGGCTCTAAATTCTCTTCGTTCAATATAGGATTGTATTATTCGGAGATTTAATTGATTTTACATGATGTATAATTACAAATTTGATCATATTATTTCACAAAAAAATTCTTAATCTACCGATCAAAATTATTAGATTATTATAGCTCTTATAAATTCGCTACAATTATTATTGGCTTTTTGAATTCCAAATGATGAGTTCAACTCTATTATTATGCCGTATGTATAATTATTATCCATGGTACTTTTCTTATAATTTGGTATTACCATACGTATACAGTTTTTAATTTGGTACATAAGTTTTAATTAACCATATTTTTTTTTTCAATATGATACATATCTTTAGAATCTCAGATTATAGCATCTATTTTTTTAATTCATCACATTGCAGGCAAAAACAGTCCACTGCAAAGCTATGGGCCTCTTCAATATCCATTCATAGGAAAGGGTTATGTCTATTTCGTCTATATCAAACATTCACTTATTCATTCGCTCGATCTTGAAGGTAATATTTGATTTTAGCGCAATGAATTTATAACTTCTCAAAAGTTAAATAAACAGTCGGTAGTCACGTAATTTAATGATTGGATACACACGTATTAAGGACATTTTAGATTCAAATCTACATGTATTATTGGCTGAGGGCCTATAAAAGTATCAATCAAGAGCCAATATGAAGAAATGGTATTTTGTTGATTATTAAATTTGTAAGATATATAAAGTAGGTGTTATAAATTGTATATTTATCATACCCGATTGTATTTGTATTTTCAATGCATTTGCTTTTGAAGCATCTCTTAGCCTCGTTTTTCAAGCATCCGTATGTTGCTTTTTCACATTTTTACGCACTTATTTGTCCTCATATCCGCACGATAACAATGCTACGTCTAATTAAGAAAATTGTGATTAAACGTGTTAAAATTCAAGTGTTCCATCACTTGAAGTAAAATACCTTAAGCGTTATGTGAATTTGCATACACATGAATAATTAGATTAAAAGGATTCAGCCAAAAATTCGCTCGAAGCAAATGGAATCGTGACGGACCGTTTCGATGGATTGATTATCTACTTTGAAAAGCTGCAAAATAAAACGTATTGACATTAATACTGGCGGAATCCGACAAATAGACAGCCAGACAGATGGAATTAGTGATACTGTCAGCGTTGGAAAATATATACAGTGGATGCTAATGGATATTTTCTATACTCTATTTTATAGCAATACGGCAGTGTTATTACCATATTCTTCCTCCACGTGCTTCGAAGCAATTACCTCAGCAGACGAAACAAAATTTGACATTTTTATACCCTCAGTTATACAATTTATTATATATTAGTTCCTCCTTTTGAGAATATTTTTCGAAACTCTGTGGGACGAGACCTCAGGACCCGAGGGCAGGTCATGTAGCGTGGATGCCGACTCATAGAGTTCCCCGTGCTATATTAAATTGCCGGAAGACCTCGTCTACGCTGAGATATGCAGGTAGACTTAGACTAGACTTAGAAAGACTGTCCTGGGCCTCCTTCTACTCGCCCAGGCCCAGACGGAAATGGTGACAGGCGTCGTATAGGGCTGAATGAGCCACTTAAATATACTAGTTTCTCCCCAGAAATACCATATGTTTAAAGGTAAATGTCTAAGTTGATTACATAAGCCAAATTAGCCCCTCCCCCTCCTAAGTCCAAGGTTACAAAAATTTAAAATAAAATAAAAGCATTTTTATTGAAAATTCATGTGAAAGCAATTATGTATTATATTAGCGGGACAAAAAATCACGCAATTGTTTAGTTCCCAAGCAATGGCGCTGTTAATCTGTACCGCCATTCGCTAAATTAACGACGACATATTCCGTCTCTTTTTAGGTGCAATATATAAATTTAACAGCGCCATCTTCTGTGGCATTGTGGATACGTTGCGTCCGAAGGAACGATATCGATCGCTTCTTGCGCGTGCACCGTTGGCACAGGAGTCGTCGGATAGCCTTGGCTGCGGGAGGACATCCTTCCCGCAGCCAGAACTCTCTCTCTCTCTCGTATTTAATAAAGAAGTTATCTATTCGTTGTCCGTCCATCTCCATCCATCCGTCCGGCCAGAACCAACCCGCGTGCGAACGCAGCCATTTTGGCAAGCGCGTGGGAGCGGGACTTAAATTTTCCCGCTAAAACATTTAGACTGTATGTCTACTATTATCAAAGTTGAAAATTAATTAATCGATTTAAAATACGCATCCAAAGAAGAGAGCTTTTTCTTGAAATAATTCCCCATGGAGATTATATTAATATATTAATATAATTGGCAAACCACCACATAAAAAATCCTTTCATCTTGAACAGATTTTGTTTTGCGGACCCCATTCCAACCATAGGTATTTTACGTCTTCAAATTCTGACTGATCTTCGGATATCCTATTACGATAGCGTGCTAGTTTCTCAATTGAAAGGTAATATTTTAACCACGATTTCTACATGCTGTGAACCCCTGGTAATGGCTTCACGGACCATAGATTAAGAACTGTTACCCTATGATACTTCCTATGGAGATCGCCTACATCCAATACCAAAAAAGGCATATTCAATCAGTCATTAAATAAGGAATAGCAATGGGAGAGATCTCCGTATATTTGAATGTATAGCGCTTATAATGATGTTAATATTTTCCCCAACAATATTTACAGATTGATTTCTTTCCAATATATGTCTGAAATCACTATTTTTAACAAAATAAAAAATAGCGGTGGGTTTAATCTCTTTTTAAGGTTCTCGCACTTACATGATGTTGAATATGAAATAGATCATATTTAATTTAGTATAACAACGGACATAACGGTTTGGTAAAATCAATTTTGTCAATTCGCTCTTTGTAAAGTTTTTTTTTTAAGTCCTTATGACGTCCATCAAAGCATGAATCTTTTGATCTATCATATCCGATGTCGGATATAGGGGATCTCCATAGGAGATCTTACTTGGGAAATGATTTAATGTGGTGGTTTCCCGTTGCCTTCCACACGTGGTAAAGTAAGGATAGGATTATTTGGAAAGGTAGGAGAGGAGAGAATCTATGAGTGAGTAGCGAAATTATCATTATATACAAATTATAATATCATATTAATGATAATATAATATCATTATATATAAAAAGTCGTGCAGAGATCATTTATATATAATGATAATTTCATTATTGTTGCAAATCCAATTACTTACTCATGGGCGTCCCTGCACGACTTTATTAATCGCCTCAGAATTTACTTTTTTTCTAATCCAGGAAATAAGGGTAAACCTGGATTGAGACGATCGATCAGAAATATTAATATTTCCGATCTCCCAAATTTGTTGGTACGGTGAAAATTTTTCCACAATCTGGATTTGAACCCGAACCTTTGCGACAAGGGTCCAGGATCTAAGCCACTATACCAACACTTGGTCAACTTTGTAAATTATTCAGGATTAATTTAAAATCCCACTAATAAATTGATGGCGTTTCCCTTATAAACTGACTCTCACTTTGTGCAGTTACATTTTTTCTAAAATCTACTGGACGTTTTTGAAGCTGCATTATCAATGCACTCAGATATACTATTAACGAACGCCATCGGCCAAACAGCGCTTATGAGATTAATATATGCTGGTTCAATCTGGGCACATGAATTGTAAAAAAGCGACGCGCTTTGCGATTGCGGATCACGAAGGTCCATCAATAAAGAATGCAAATTGCACTTTGGGCGGCCTGATGATGAGTAGTATGCTGTCGTATGAGAATCGTTATTCTGCAAGCAGAATGGTAACCTCAAACGTCCGCAACGGACCGGGAAATGACGTGGGCGGTAATTTACTCGGCTTTTGGACATGCAACTGCACTGTCAAAAATTAACATTCATGATTTTATACAAATACGGCAGTCAATATATTACGAAATATTCACGTGAAATGATAATTATTTTTTCATCACAGTGAATTCATCCCCTTTTAAAGTATACCCGTAACTAGATACGTTCCGGAAAAGTTGGCCGTATAACGGAGAAGCTGAAACTAAACAGAAGGTCGCTAAAAATGCAGCATTTTTTTGGTGGCCGTACAACGAAAATTGTAAGCCGTGAATCGAAAAAGCGTCATGATTAAAAAAGGTCATTATAGCGAACGACATGTTGGTTTTTGGAACTTTTCATTACCGTGTCATATTTATATAACACTGGCTGATGGCTGATTCTTACCACAGAAGTAATAATTCTAAAAATATATAAGTTAATTGTACTTTACCTATATTATTTGAAAAAGTGCAAACAATAAGTTGGCAAAATTTTATTACAATTGAATGAACGGTATGGCAGCGCATAAAATACGAACAAACATTTTCAAAAATCATTATTTATTCAATTTTTGTGCATTAGACTATACCTATGTACGTGGGCCCGAAAGTCACTCGACACGTGGTTCGGCTGGAAACCGTAACTAATTCCAGTCTCTGAATATTTCAATCGATGATTTGTAATTTCCCTGTCAAGTAAAATCAAGGATAATTATATTCTCTATACCTATGTACAAAGATTTATTGTAATCTGATAAACGATATGGCAGCGCGTTACATACAAACAAAGAGATATTAATTTTTATATATTAGATTGATTCAAATATATTTAAGTATAATAATATCAAAAAAAATCTATCATTAGTCATCTAATATATAAAAATAAGTTGCGTTTGCCGGCTTATGCTCGGGCGATATGCGTTGATATGCGCGTTCATCGGATTGAGATAAAACTTGGTCCACTTATTGCCAAGGAATCAGGGGGTGACATAGGCATAGTACAATTAACTTACAGTAGATTTTTAATTCAAAACTTAATGTGTGAAAGTTGTTGATTCTGACGTGTTTGAGATTATGCGTTGCTAAGGCTATAGGTATATAGTACCTACAAGTTGCAGTAGGAGGCGTCGTGTCGACACATACAACACATACGTCAAACGTCAATGTCATTTGCAGGTTATCCATCGGCGTGAGTCAATTATATCCAAATTATTTATCGCAAGCACTTTTAAAATGCTTCATTTCATTCATCGCTTATTCACGTACGTAACAATCGAAAAAATACGTTTGAGTGTTATCCGATCAAAATCAGACGACTAACGTGCAACGAGAATCGAAAGTACATGTTGATTTGAATATTGCTGCATTTCAATATGATATTCATTACGATTACAGTTTGCATCCCAGTGTAAAATGGATAAAGGTTAAATCCTGTTAACGGGGGACAAATTTATTGGTAAATTGAAAACGCCTTCATTTCGACACAATGAAAACAAACAAACCTAACCTAACCAGATTTGAATTTAAATTTAATTTAAAAAATAAAAACAAGAAACAGATTAAAAACAGAATTATTTTATTTAATAACAATATGTTGACGTTGAAATCAACAATATATGGATCTTCTTTTTCATCGAAAACATTCAAAGCTCATACCAACGTCGGATATTGTCGTGCAAATTGTACATGCAAATAGGCAGTGATATGGCAGTAGTCAGTATTGAAAGACTTGATGCGCGCAACGATCGAGTTCAAACTCAATTTCAAACAGGTAGATATATCAGCAGTGACGAGGCTCTTTGGCCTATTTTGAGCTTCCTAATTCACAGAAGCAATCCGAATGTTGTTCATCTCAGTGTTCATCTCGAAAATGGACAAAGGCAGACACTGCAAGAAATGTTGCTGCTGAACCAACACTTGCGCTGTGTGAAGAAGATGTATTTGCAGAGACATTATGGTACGCACAAGTTCCTAACTATTATACATGAAATACTACATCCGAGAATTTTCAACGACGTAAGCAAGGGATGCGGCTATCGAAATCTGTATTCATCTGATGCATTGGGCCGTATTTACACATTACATCCAAATAAAGCCGAGTGTTACTATTTAAGAATGCTGTTGGTTAATGTCAAATGTCATACTTCATTGAGAAAGGTCGAACGGAAATTCGAACATTACTCGCCATCATTTTAACCACATATCCGTCATCCAACCCGAAACATTTCTGGTAAAAATTCAGAGAGGATTTGAGCGAAGACATTTTACACACCGTTAGCAATGACAGTTCAATTGAGTTTTCGGACAATATTTTCAATCAAGCTCTGATCTAAATCGAAGACATTTGCTTAACCATCAACATCAAAGAATTCATTCAACAAGAATTCGTTCTGCACTTGAACAGCAGTACAATGCTAATTATTTGGATGCATTTGTCGAAGCAAACGAACAACTTTTGCTTGCGGAACAAAAATTGACCTACGATACAATTACAAATGGCAGAGGTGGTCTGTTCTTCCTTGATGCGCCTGGTGGTACTGGAAAAACGTTTCTCATCAGTTTACTATTGGCTCACATTCGATCTCAAAATATAATTGCTTTAGCTCTTGCTTCATTAGGTATTGTGGCAACATTATTAGATGGTGGACGAACAGCGCGTTCGGCACTCAAATTGCCATTAGATATGCATTTATTGGAAACTCCGACATATAACATTCCTAAAGTTTCTGACATAGCTAAAGTTTTAAAAATTTGCAAGGGGATTATCTGGGACGAATGCAATGCTTGATCGAACTCTTAAAGACTTACGATCAAATGCAAAACCGTTTGGTGGCGCTCTAATTTTATTATGTGGCGTCTTTCGACAACCTCTTCCAGTGATGCTTTCATCGACACCAGCTGATTCTTGCCTCAAAGCATCGCATCTTTAGAGAGACGTGCGAAAACTAACATTAAAGACAAATATGCGTGTACATTTGTAGCGTGATGCGTCGGCAGCCACATTTTTAAAACGACTATTGAACATTGGTGAAGGAAAAGTGCATGTTGATGCTACCAAGTTTATTTCATCTCCATCGAACTTTTGCGTTGTTGTGCCATCCATCGACTTACTCATTCAGAAAGTTTTTCAGCAGATTTTTAATAATTATAAAAATCATTATTGGCTTTGCAAACATGCTATTTTGGCAGCAGAAAACACCGACGTCAATACAATCAACCACACAATACAATAACAAATTGCAAACGATTCTGTTACCTACAAATCGATTGATACCGCCATGAATGCAGACCAAACTATCCAATCGAGTTTTTAAATTCGTCAGATCTTCCTGATGTGCCACCGTTCAAATTGGAATAAGACTCACTATGAAGAAACTGATGCCGAATATCATCGAGACAACTATATATTCTTAATGGAAAGTCGAAAGGAGAAGATGTGCTCATTCCCACCGACGTGCCATTTGATAAGAGACGACTGCAGCTCCCCGTTGGGCTTGCATTCTCAATGACCATCAACAAGGCACTTCAAGTGTGCGGAAGAATCTAGAAAATCCACGTTGGACAGCCGAGAAAATTATTTGTATTTGCTAAAGATGGAAAAACCAAAACTATTGTCTACCCTAAAGCACTTAGCAGAACAATCAAGTAAGCAAAATGTATGCTTTTAATAATTTTTTCTTTATATATCATTCAATATCAATAAATGTATTCATTGTCGGAAAAAAATTCATTATTTATATCATTGCTAATTAAACAAGATAACTCTTTCAAATTTCAAATGGTATTTTTAGAACTATTTCTTCTATGGCAGCAACGCGCCGGGTACCAGCTAGTAAAGAATAAAATCTACATTCAGCATATTACTCATGAGAGTTTTGTTCATAGAAAAATATTTAAATTTAAACAACAAAAAAAACAAATTTATAAACATAGATGCAATCATTGTTTTTATAAAATCTCCCTGAACAAACTTACACAATTCGTCGTTTGTGATTTCGTGGGAACGCTACAATTGAATATTTTTTGTCACTAATCCTATTTTATTAATAAGAGTAAACACGACGAAAGTTGAAATCAACGATGTAAAAATTCAACATTAAATGCTTTTGATTTTTGATCAATGCCACAAATACCATCAATGAAAATTAACGGATCAGTCCTAACAATTAAGAATTTTCAATTTTGGTTTAGACGACTTAAATCAGGCCATAAAAAGTTACAGGATGCCCCTAATCAGAACGATCATCATTTTTTTTTTTATATGTTTTACAAACATATCAAACGAGGTTTTTTGATATGTTTGCTGAAATATAACTGGAGTTGTTTCTTTTTAAAGTCCTTATGACATCCATCAAAGCATGAATCTTCAATGTATCATATCCGATTAGGACATAGGCAATCTCCATAGGAGATCTTACTAGGGAAGGGATTTAATATGGTGGTTTCCCATTGCCTTTCACACGTGGTAAAGTAATTTGAACTCAAACCTTTATAATATGAGTCCAGGATCTAAGCCACTATAACAACACTTGGTCTACGGAGTTGTTTATTATGAACTTATGGCAAACCAATAATTGCAAAACGCTTATTGTCGATAATTAGACATATTCAAATAAAAACTGCAAGAAAAACAACGAGTTTTTTCAATTGAAGAGCAATTATTTTACAGCACGATAACGCACGCTCATATAAAGCCAAACTCACTAGTGAATAAATAAAAGAACTAAATTCTATTACGTCCTTCATATTTACCAAATCTAGTACAAGTTAAAAAAATAATTAGGTGTTTTTCTTCGATATTACAAGGGCTTCTGAGGCGATATAGGGGGGGGGGGATTCTAACGGTCAGTTTATTTGGTTCCACATATTTACCGGCCATTTTGTTCAGTCACAGTAAATTCTTCCGATGGAGAGATCGTCACGCGCCCCCTCATCTCCTGTCCATGCGTGTTTCTAATCATCCGTTTTTTTTACTTTGCAGAAAAATACCGCCGTGAATATTCATTGGAAGCTCGCAGAAGTGATTGCAAGGAATGGAAGTGAGGCAAGGAATGTAAGACCATCAGTGATTTCTGATGAACTTGTGCAAAAATTGAAGAACAATTGTGAAATAATCGCCGTGTGATGCTTGACAACCTTCACGAAGAATTTCCTGACATTTCTCGAAGTCTCTTTGTGATATTGTGTTAAAAAAAACTTGGTTACAAGAAGATGTGTACGAAATGATTGCCCAGAATGCTCACATCTGAGCATTGTCAAAATCGTTTGAACGTGGGTTTGAACCTATACCTTTGAATTAAAAAGACTATCCAAAAATATCTATGACACTGCTGGTGCCTCGACTATGTAATATAAATATATTTGTAATGAATTTTCTAAAGTTCTAAATTAATAACAACCAAAGAGTGTGATATTCGTTGAATAAAATGGATTGAGTGGATTTTATCTTAGCAAAATGTGACCTAGCATTGCTTTGTTAAATTGTGTTTTTTTGGTTTTGGATAAAAATTGATACATTTTCTATGAACTCTTATTTTATTTGCATTGATTGTTGACAATTTGTAATTTCCATGGATCCACGGGGAATCCAAATTCCTCGTTTATTTTAATTTACCTGTATATCTGAACTCATCTAAAATGTCTTTAAATAAAGATGCTCAATTTTTAAATGTAAATAATACAAGTTGTGTGTAAGATATTCACTTATCTTAGTCCATAAACTATTTGAAGAATTTATTTAACAAAGAGGTTTTCACAATGAGTTATAAAATATTGTTAGATGCTCTTTGCTAAGCTGAAGATTCGTTAACAAATATCCATATTTTTATCTCGCATTGAAGACTTTTTAGCATTAGGTCAATGTACACAATAAAACAAGTTGCAAATTTTCAACATGTTAAATCACTAGTCATTATGATATATTTCAAAGTGATTAAAATACACGGCATTTCCATGATATTTGAAGAAAATACGGTAAATTCCTGTGAGCCCCTTCTATAATGCGACAATCATATTACAATACACTCATTATGATTTTATCGTTATTTTTTTGAGTGACGTATTCCTTGCACGCACCCCGTGCCAACAAGCGGAAGGAAACAGTTTGTCGCTTTAAAATCCCATAAGGGTGCGTTAAGCTTCCCTTTTGTAATGAAAGCGGACATAATGCAATTACCTATGAAAGGAGGAAGTTAAAAAGCCATTTCTGGTTTCGATAAGTGTACCACAAAAATTAACGCGATGCGAAATCTAAGGATGCTCATTTTTATTGCTTTTATCGTGTTGATTTCTTTGTTATGACTTGAAAAATTTAGGGCGTTTAATTCTATGGATGGATATGAAATTCTTCACTTGGATTATTAAAACAAGGTAAAATTATTAACGTATATTATCGAATATTAGCTCAGTGCTCCGCAAATAACACTGCTATACTGCAAGACAACTTTTGCTAAAAAATATCCACGCGCTACCATGATATGTATTTGGTACATTATATGAAATACTGAACCCCGTATCTATTATATTTCATATCGATATTCCTATTATTAGAGTCGAGTTGTACTAAATACATCATGGTTAAGGAACGGTTAAACTAGATTTTCTATGAAAAGATGAAGAGTACTGGCTTCAATTATTGCTTTTAGAAAAAAATGAACAAGTTTCTTTAAAAGAAAAGAATATCCGTTGGAGCAACAATGTCTCAATAGTATAAATAAGACTTGTTAATTTTATCCAATAAGACGCTCTTGTTTTTTACCATGTTGCTTTGCGTATTGCCAAACATAAGAAAGCGGGAGTTGAGAGGAGTCGGTGGTTGACCTTGGTTGCGGGAGGACGTCCTTTCCACAGCCAAATCCCTCTCTTTCATGTCAAATAAAAAAAAGTTACTTAGAGAAGAGAGTCATCCCGATGAGCGCGTGGGAGCGGGAAGCTGCCCGGGGACTCTGCCTCCGTGAGCGCCCCTGCTCCCTACGTAACAGAATCAATGTGAAAACATCTGCACTAATTGTGCACTATCATATCTTGGAGCGCTATATGCGATAATCTCTCTTTTAAAATGTTCACAATATTTGAGTATCATTATGAAAAGGGCTATTCAGGTGGTAAATTTACTTGATAATATCTGCTTGTAAGGCCGTAACCACATTATATATATAAAGAGGATATGCTTAACAATGTGTGTATTTTTATTATTAATAAATTATAAATTAAAAAATATATAAATACAATTACTATCTAACGTCTTTCCGTATACATACTAATTGGATTTTTTACATATAAGGTTTATGTTGAAATGAGAAAGGCTTAACTTGAAGTAAAAAACTGTAATATTAATCCGAAATTCAAATAAATGCAGACATATTTAACGAAGATTATTTTACCATTATGGCACAGTGTAAATAAGGATCCCTATAGAAAAGCAAATTGAGCGGAAATTTAAAAAACCGAATCTGTTAGCAAATGAGTACTCATGGCAGGAATGGGATACCCTCGAAATCTACCCCTTTTCACGGGGGTGAACATTCATAATGCGCTGCATAATACACTCCAACCCTCCATGACCGTGCACTGACCCAACAAAAACTGCATCATAAACACAGGTCTACATAATTGATATTTGGTTCGTTATTGTTATCGAGGCCTGCAGTAATGAAATTTGATCGGATGGAAACGCATTATAGGCGATATGTATTTGCCATTTCTTCGTATATTAAATGCTACATATATTATTTCAAATGATGCATTTGCATGATTGCTGATTCCTTGTTAATCATGCAGCCAAACATAAGCTTGCACGTATGTCTCTTTTAATGTAAATTTGGACTAACATGTCGCTGTCCGAGCAACTAAGACGACCAGCAAAGAATATCCAATATCTTGTCGAAAACATGTAGTAAATAATATGGATAAAATAATTCAAACGTTCAAAAAAATTGGGAGATCAGATTATCTCGATGTAATTTTAACTGGATTTCTTGAATCTGAAATACTTAAATAATTAATAAATCAGGATTAGTGTATATGAAAATTTACTAGTCTTTGTAGGTGACGTGTTTTAATTCCTTCCTTGAGTGGATTGGGTCTTGTTTTTTCTTCTTTTTTTATCTTGGTTTGTGTTTTTTGATCTGATTTTTTTTTTGGTAAGAAGTGTTTTCTTTAACTCCAGTTTAAGAACCACTACACTAGAGCATAAGCTTGCGGTTCGTGCCCGCAATGAGTCCCATACAACAAAGTGCTAAAAGATATAGCTAGGAAATGTAATTAATGTCAATTAATTATCAACTTCAACGAGCCATGAAATGATTGTAGGCAAATCATACAATTAGAATTATAATGATAGAGATGATTGTCAATGATGAAACGATCAGGAAAATTGCCGATAAATACGAGGTAATAAATTTACCGAAGTTGATTTGAATTCAATTTAGATCAGACCGCCATCCACCTCGATGGGGGCATTATACCGCCCACTAATATTTTGGTTCCGATACAAATTGAAATAGTCTCGTAATACAAATTTGATATATTATAGACACGTGTCGGGATTCGAGGCTGGTCCCGGTCACGTGCGTGGCACGCATGCGGTGATTAGACTTAGCACGCAACCTGCACCCGTGCACTTGACGCCCGGGGCCCAATTTCTAATGAATTTTGTCTATCAGCCTTTCCCAACAATACATGCGATTAAACAAGACTCCCTCTTGGTGTTTGATCGCATAATGAGATGCTCTTCGGTAACAAGAGCCAATAGATTAAATTCAACCATCAATATATCTCAATTACGCGAGAGAAAATTTTTCGATTTAAACATCCATTTGATTGTTGTCGAATTTGAAAACAATTTATATATTTATATTTTTAATCCAAAATATATTAACCTATCCTTGAGACCATGGTGTATTTACTACAACTCAAATCTTATAATGAGAATATCGATATGAAATGTAATAGATGCGGGATTCAGGATTTCATATGGTGTATCAAATACATATCATGGTAGCGCGCGGGTGTTTTTATAGCACGGTAAGAGAATAATAAGGGAAAAAGGAATTTTATGATATAAATTAGTTCGTATAATAAACTTCATCGATTTATAGGATACCTATTCAAATTTTTTTTTTTGTCATAGATGTAAAAGGATCAATTATAAAGTGGATGTCATGAATGAAGATCTAAGCTAACAAATCTGTTATAATTGCTTATGCATGCTCAATACTTTATCCAGGGCCGATTAATAACTTTAGATGCTCTAAGTACTAGCTAATTTTGATGTCCCTTTTTATTCGTAATTCAAGTATGTATTTCATTTAAATTATCTATACAGGGTGCTTGGCACATGGACTGACGATTTTGTTAAGGGAGTTATGGGGATCTTTTACAATGTTTCATTTTGAAAAAATACCCAAAATTTCATCTTTAACACGTTCCGTGCCGCGTCGCGTGTTTACGGTTGACGGGCGTTCCCCCGCACGGGCCCCGTCGCATGATTGCAGTGGACGTTTTCTTCCTCCATTTAAATACGATTTAACAAGCTATTTATTTTCTATTTGATGGAATTAGCACTTGAAAATATAAAATAAACAGAATATAAAAAAATATATGTTTATATATAACATATCATCATCATCATCATAGTGCAGCCACTAACAGTCCACTGCAGAACTATGGGCCTCTTCAATATCCATTCACAAGAAGGGGTTACATCCATTTCGTCTGTATCATACATTCACCTCCTCGTTCGCTCGATATTGAAGGTAGCACTACCACCGAATTTCATTTCGCACGCTCTCCTACCATGTATCCTGAGTGAACGTATTGACGAACGCTTTCGCAATCGTCTCGATAAGGAATGTGGAAGGTTTGTAAAGACAGTAGTTTTCATAGGAGATGGTGGAAAACTACTCTAGACGACCTTTTTGAATATATAACATATAAAGACATAAAATTAAAATAACTAAAATATACATATACACCCATCTCTCGCTTAACACGGAAGATAGGTTCTGCTAGGATCGCCGTGCTAAGCGAAATCGTGTTAAGCGAGACTAACAAATGTATGAAAAAGAGGGAATAGGTTTTTTTTAAAGATATTAAGAAAAAACAGGTAGGTGGAACTTATGAAAATTTATTTATATATAATGATACGGATAAAATATATTATTCAGTGTCACTATCACTAGAGGATATTAATATTGACATTTTCTTTTTATTTATGGGCTGAATATCATTATCACTACTACTTTCAATTAATTTTTCTATTATACTCCGTCGTCGTTTAAAAAATCGGTCATTTGAAAAATTAAAACACATTTTTTTCACCGAAACTGAAACCGTGTTAAGCGAGTATCGTGTTAAGCAAGGGATGGGTGTACTATACATAAAATTATGTTTGAAGTAAAATATAACTTTATATTATGTTACCAACTGTTAATTAAAATAATTCAAACACATATGATGTGATTTTGGACAGTTAGAAAAATATCTTGCGAGCTTTTTTACATTTTTTTTCGTTTCCTGGAGATCGACAATTTGTCAGTCAATCAAACAGTCTCCGAAACAAGAATCCAGTGCCTGTTACGTATTTCTGCGATTTATAAATATTAACTTTACGAATATCTTTCTATAATGTATTTCAGATGACAACTGTCTAAATATCTTTTGAGATCAACCTCGAAACTTACATTCCTACCCTTGTCTGTTCGCACTTGCTTATCTTCACTTTTTTTTGTTAATTTGACTAATGGCAGAGTCAAGCTTATCGATAAAAAAAACAAGATAAAACAACACCTGAGAAAAGATGCGCCATATGTCGTCTATGTTTATTCCGTGCATGATAATATTGCATTGCTATTCCTTCTGTTTACGCTCCGACTATCGAATTTGGGCCCCGTGAGAAACAACACCGATTCTAGCTTGGCACGGAACGTGTTAAGTCGTAATAGCACCAAATAACTTTAGCATTGTATTTTTGATCTAAGTAAATCATTATTTTATGCAGTTAGTTTAAAGAAAATTACTTCTGAGCTTCCAAAATCACAATGAAGAATGTCAACTTCTAAATTTTTTAAACAAAAAAGTATTTTGAAAATAAAAACGAATCCCAGCTCTGACATCTTATCTACAATATTTGCTTTACTACAATAGGAAAAATACCTACTTTATAGTTTCTCTAAAAATACACATAATCGCTTTTCAAATGCCAATAAATTAAATTCAGTAATTAATCTTTTAGTAACAAATTAGCATCAATTTCTATTGACCCTGAATCACCAAAACTATGATAAATTACATTATTCTAGTTAATAAAACTACTTCTCACTAACCAGATTATGACTCGATCCATTATGCTATCTAGTTTTTAGTAAATCGCGTGAAATTTAACAATATGTATACATTTGAAGCATTGTTTGTGGCTTTATCCTCGTTTTGCAAAATATTGATAAAACAACAAACTGATTTAAAATTCTCTGCGTTTCACTCAATACTAAACCTACAAAATTCACAAATCATAACATGACATATAATTACTGTCATAACTAGGTCAGTAATTTTATATTTTGCTATAAATTAGAACTATAATACCAGATTTATTAATTTATTATATTAGAAGACAAAAAGGATTAAAATGGAAATAGCTCTGAATATAAAAACTGCACAGATTTGAAATTTTAGAATCTAATGAGAATGACAGATGATGAATGAGTTTAGTTGCGTATTTGTGATTGAATTCCAGTGATTCAGAAAGAGCATTCTTGTACAATGAATTCAGAGACGAAGAGTGTCTTATGTACATCGTACGATTGTATAGAACGATAACCCAAATGTATCGACTTACAGTGTTGACCCAAATGAATCGATTTTAAGTGTAAAGAAATGAACGAATAAACGAATACTGTATGCTATCGACTATGCTTATTTATTTATATATAAGATTTATACACGTTGCGTGGTCCTGAGAGTTAATAGGATTTGTACGGACGATAAGAGCTGAACATACGATTATGGCATCTAAGTTTTTAAAAACTCAAAGGATTAAAGCCTTTAGCTACGATACAAAACTAATTAGAACTCTTTTTGTTCTCAATTGTTGAAATTTGATCTGATTTGTTGAATGTTAATACTTCGTCGTAAAGATCATTAGACTGATTCAATCAGTTCTTTATGCATTGATAGTATATATCTTCACTAAGGTGAAAATTCATATTTTTATGGGGATAAATCGTCAATGGGTCAATTTCAAAAGCTGAGGAAATCTAATTTGCATTTGAATATTACCTGATATGAGATAGGAAGGTGAATGTTAGAGTACGGGTGTGCACATCTGCTTATTCCTGGTATGATGCTCTTTTGATTTATTCCGATATAAAACATCAATAATGTATGCGCTGAGGGTATTGCCTCTCGAAATGGCTCGCAGGAGCATAAACAGCCAAACGAAGCAAATCTGAGCAGTTGAAGAGAGGAATATGCACTGAGTTTACGGTTGACTTCAAATATTAACTATACGCGATATGTTCCGATATTTTCATCAAATCCGCAAAGGAAGTCTGGAAGGAGGGCCCAGAAACGAAGAGAGTCCCTGCGAAAGTGGGTACCAATTTACGATATCTGCCTTATTTATGGAGTGGAGTTACGAGCTCGGAGCCCGACGAAGGGAGCACACGGATATAACGTTTAATATAACAGTCGTACAGATGGATTTGCATCCTCGCGAAGCCCAATAAATACCTTTCGTCCCTCTATTTCTTTTTCCGAATATTTTATACGATTTCCTGTGGAAAATCAAACTATCAAGCGAATATTTAAAATGGCATTAATACTTAAGAACCGTAAGTATCCATACGGGAATAAGATAACCTGCCCAAGTCCTTGTTTATATTCTATTTTGATAAATTCATGTTTACATACGAATTTCATCAAGATAAAAGAACCGTCTACATCTACGATAATCTCCAGTCTTATTTAAAAATATAACGCCTATAAAACATGGAACTACCTAAGATCTTTAGGTATCGCATCAGAAACTATCACCATGGGTTCAAATCTAGTGAAAGTATGATTGGTGGCCACATATTTCAAATATATATATATATACGCTACGAAAATCATGCCTGAGTGTTGATTAATAGCTACAAAGAATAGATTGCGAAAAGATAAAGAATATAAAAGTAGAACCCTAAATGGTTTTCGTTTTATTGCTTGATCGCTTTTGGAGACTAGTTACACTTGGGCTGCTGCATTTTCAAGTCGTGTTTCGTGCCATTTTGGTGTCTATATTCATCAAGAATAAATTGTGATTTTAAATTTCAAATTTAACAACCCAATTTGCAGTGGATCGATTTTCACCGATTGAATATTTTTTTCGAAATTTAATGCTTTATCATTTTCTCAAAAAAGAGATGGGTTGCGACGTTTTTATTGGCGGACGTTGCTCCGCCAATAAAAATATTTACGATGTACTGGATCATTAGTTAGGTGTTCGCAAATGTCAAAACTAGTTCCAGAAATTTCGATCTAGAAATCCTTGAGCAAAATTTTCTTCACAGACCCTAATAAAAAAATCAAGTTAAATCTGTTTTAATCCTTTGAGTAATGAGAATAGGTGTTATATTTTTATGTTCACCACTTATCGTTCGTACAAATCCACTTATCTTTCAGGACCGCGCAGCCTGTATCAAGCTTGTATGTAAATAAATAAACACTGTTGATAGCACATATTTTTGCGTAAATATAAACAATCCACTTAAAATCGATTAATTTGAGTTATCATTATTAGTCAATAAATTTGGCTCATATCGTATGATGTACGCAAAACGCTCTCTCCGTCTCTGCCTCTCTCCGAAGTCAATGTGCATGAATGCTCTTTTTGAATCACTGAAATTCGATCGCAAATACGTGACTGTACTCCTCAAAAGGATAAGGCGATTATTTATTTTTAATTATGTACCCAATCTACAAAATATGTTTGTATGGCAAACATTTTCATTGACAGTCATTCAAAATATAACAACGAAATAACTCGCTATGACCACGCTCGGTCGATATTTATCACATATGAATATTATATTCGTCATTTTTGTGCTCATAAAATATATCCTCATTGGATGCTTTGATTTCGTCTGGGATGCAAGATTGCTTCTCAAATCGAATGAATGAATAGAGCTCGTCGAGGAGCGTTTAGCTGCCGAATCGTGACGATTAAGAGAATCTCTCATTTGGGAGTGATAGGGATCGCGGAACGCCTTTATAGGATAGGAACATATTATCGTGGTCCGGATCGCAATAAAATAAAAGGCGTTCACTTTGTCGTTGGGCACAAGGGTTGTTGAAGAAGACGAGAATCGCCGCCACGTAGTTCTTTTCCCGCCCCGTGATTCTGCTCCCAAGTTGAGACATATAGACGGTATCCGATTCACGGAAAGCGAATTAGTTGTGTAACTGTCATCCTAAATGTGGATTTATTTTCCCTATATTAGATTATACAAACCGGAGCGAGAGAGAGGCATGGATGTCGGGGTGGAATAGGGGTAAATATAGGAGTTGGTATGAGTGGGTGTTTGTGCAGGAGAGGAGTGAGCGGTAGGGTTGCCGTAGCGAGTTGGATTGAAATACCTACGATTGTTGTTTTTATTCCTTGCGTTGGCTGTGTCTCTTTCTATAAGGATTATTAAGAGTAAGAAGAACAGAGACGCATGCAAATTAAACGGAAAAGACTTTGATGATATTTAGTTTATTTGGATATTTTTTTCTAAAAAATTAGTGTAACGCATCCCTACAATGTATTTATTCGCCAAATTATAGAGGATTTATGAAAATTACATCAAATCAAAAATATTTGATACCAGATTTCTCGCCCAAAAGTAGCTGTATGATCATAAATTTCTATTGTATCTATTCCTATTACCTTCTAAAACAAAATGTTTTTATTCCAACAGTAACTATGATTTTTTAAAAAAATATTTAAATATTTTTTTAGCCATATGAAACGCAGGGAAAACAAATCCATGAATTTCAAAAGGAGGTAATTTCATATTTTCGAGAAAATCTGCGAAATTTTCTAATTCTAAAATTTCCAAACGGCTCATTTCCTAGAAATTGACTAATTCTAATTCAAAGAATTCCAAAACACTTAATTCTGAGAAATCCAGCGAAATGTTCTAATTCCAAGAATTCCAACTGCTAGTTTCCGAAAGGTTTTTCGGTTTTCGGTTCAGCTCCAGGTGATTAATTTTTGCTATTTTTGACTAGACGTTTGTCTTAGTAGTTAAGACACAAGCATCATCTTTATCGCTCTGAAGAGTTTTGTTTATTTGATCTGGACCTGTGTTTATGTAACACTTCATCTACTGTTCGCAAGTGGCGTAATTATCCAAATACCACACTTTATAACAGTTATATTGGCTGGGCTGTAAAAATATTAGCTATGGGCTGCATACGGCCCGCGGGTCGCGAATTTGCCGACTTTGAATTAGAGTGATTTATAAAAAGAATACGAAGGATTATCGATGCATAATGTTGAATGTAAGGAATTAGGATGAAGAATGTTGTCTGTTAGGAAATAGGACTTGGAATCTCGTATGTAACTAGGACGAGAAAGATGCAATTGTTAATTGCCAGTTGCAATTTTGCCTATTGCAAAATATGCTAAATTTTCTCTTAGAAGATTTCAGAAGAAGTTCATTGGAAGAGATTCAATATTCTCTAATCCTACTTTGTACTAAGTTTAAATGTATCCAATTTTCTTGAAATATGTCCAAATTTAATTTGCTAAAATTGTGTTCCAAATTTTAGCTTATTTCGAAGTTCTTACTTTCTTAAGTAAGAATTTTATAACAGATATTTTCTCTAAACAGTTTTTTTTTTAGAATCTTTACAACTTACGTACGCGTTGACTTGATATGCGAATATTATAATAGTTGCAATTGCACTTATGTTACGTATCCTACCTATTATTTGGTAAAAAAACTTGTCACGTGTAGAAAAATAAGATACTCCATTTGTATTTTTATACATCACTAATAAATTTGTACAGCAAAATTCCGGGTTATATTTTAATCACCCTCGTATAATAATAAAATAAATAGGACTCAATTATTCATAAGCATCATACATCATAATATGGGTTAAAACAGGATGATTACCATCAATACTATGGAGATCATGGAACGATTCAACAGATCCGCAGTTAAATCATTAATATATCGTATAGTAAAGTGCTAATCTCTACAATGTAGAGTTTCAATACGGGCATCGACTTAAGGGCTTAGACGTTGTCCAGGATTAGTGATAAGCGATTAGCCCGCCTAGAATAGAATTACTTAGTGATTAATATGGGCAATAGCATACGCCTATGAATTATTACCACAATGGCTAATGAATGTTACACACATTCTAATGCATGTGGCCGAACTGGTCTCTGTTAATACTTCATCACATCTATCCAATATCTATAACTATAGCTTCTATAGATTTTCGATTTCCGTTCAAAATTAAGCACACACCACAACAAAACTCTCTCTCTCTCTCTCTCCAAACTCAAAAATATGATCCTCATGACCTTTTCATCCATTTAATACGCCTGATAGATTGATCGATAGTAAATCATCATAATCATTTCATCCATCAATTCATTCCGATCATTTGCACGTTTTTACTTTAAGTACACCCGTGAAGTGTGGCAAACGAACACATATACACTATGAAAAATATTTTAAGATAGTTGGTAATAGTTTCACAGAAAAGACTGTAAAAAATCATTCAAATTAATATCAAAAATTTAAATTAAATCTATGAGCGAGTAATGAAACTATCATTATTTTTAAACGTTTTTTTAAAATTATTATTGCAAATTCAATTTATTACTATATAATATAATATATATTTTTAAGAAAATTATAAATGGGATAATTGGGTTAATTTTCGTAAATCATATTCCAGTGATATTTGAGAAAAATATGACAAATAGATGTTACACATTGATGAATTTCAATATGAGTCCCAATATATGTACAATATGATAAATCTATTCATATTAAGCAAATATTTTATAATGAATTTACGTATTAATACAATATATTACGTTTATGCGTAAAATCCTATTTTTTTAAGAAACCAAAAGTTAATATTTTCAGAAAAACTTAAGTTAATCAATCAATCACTTAATTTCCAATATTACTAATGACTGTCTCCCATCGTTCTATAAACTTTTTAAACCTATTAGAATGAAAACTTTTGGGTTTCGGTGCAAAAAAACATGTCTAGTGCTGTTTTCACCTCATGTGTTGTATTCAATTTTTTTACATTTAAATAATTTTGTAGAGATAAAAAGAAATGAAAATCAGAAGGGGCTAAGTCAAAAGAATAAGGTAAATGTTTTAAAACATCCCAATTGAACTCCTTTAATATCATAATTGCAAAATGAGGGCATGCATTGTCGTGATGGAAGTCGACCTTGCGATTGATTAATTTGGTTTTTTTTAGGAGTTCCGAATTTAATTTTTACAGCTGTTTATAATACTTCTTAGCATTAATTGTATGGTTAGGTAGCAATAACTCATAAAAAATAAAGCCCTTAATATCGCACCAAACACAAAACGTTATTTATTATTAAAGAAGTTCTGCCTTGGGAGTGGTTAATGAGTAATTTCCTAGTTTAATTATTATAGACAACCCATTTTTCATCCCCTGTCATTAGTCGATGTAGAAAAGGTTCAAGCTTTTGTCTCGCATACAAAGAAGCAATACTTGGAAACCATTCCAATATGATTCAGATGCCTCACCATCATTAATTAATTGATATTCATCTTCATTGCGATGTTTTTGATATTTTGACGGGGATCAGCTTCAAGTATGACATTTAGTACTTCAATATCTCTTTTTTTATTCCAAGATCTGAATTTAGCAAACCATCATTAACTATTTCGAACATCGATAGCACCTCTGCCGTACATTAAAAATGTTTTGATTGCCACTTGCATTATGGCCTTTATTAAATTCAAAAAGTAAGCATGCACTTTCGTGTCGAATATGCACTTTTTTCCTCTGAAATTTTAAAAAGTCGGAAGGGCTTTCTAATCTAGAGTAGTTTTTAAAACTAAACTAAGTTCAAAATAGTTGTTAGTTTTTTGTTTAAAAAATTTAGATGTTGACATTTTTCATTCGTTTGCACATTTTATGTAACTTTAAAAGCTCAGATCTATTTTTTTAAACTAATTGCATAAAATAATGATTTATTTAGATCAAAAATACAATGTTAAATTTAAATCAATTATTTGGTGCTATTATGATTACAGATTAAAAAGTTATATCAATATAAAGGTGAAAATTTGTGTATTTTTATTCAAAATATTGAAAAAATCTTGTTCCTTAGGACATATGGCCTATGTGTGAAACATAACGAAAGACCCCCTTAGCCCCCGAAAAAATTTATCGGTCCATGTGTAAAACACCCTGTACACACTGTGCACAGATGTTAACACAGTTTGTTAAAAATTATATATCGTAGTCTATATAAAAATACGACGTTTATTATGCATCAACCTAATATTATATGCCAAATGAAGGTCAATTACTAATTTTGTAAAGTAATAACAATCTTTATATATTATACCAAATTTAATAATTAATTAAATGATTATTAAATATTAATTATTAATAAACAAATTAAAATATCTTATATAATAAAGTAAAAATGTCGAATACTAAAACTTGTAGCATGATAAATTTATATGAAAAAATGAGCTAAATAATCTCAATCATTTGAAACAGAATTAAATTTCTTTGACTAGAAACCTCAATCTATAATACAAGCGTATCAGTACTGTTAATGGTAATAACGATTCAGGCAGATGTAATTTGTAATTCACTTTTGGTTAAAGGCTTTAATTACGTAGGCCGACAGTATGCAGTCAAACTGCAACGTTTCAAGCTTTGTGACTTATAGGGAATTTGCATTTTAAATTATGTCTCCTAACAAAGGAGTTCATGTGTTTGACACGTTAACAATTAGTATTATGATTGATGCCCGTTTCTAATGCTTCGATGATTCGATTATAATTGTGGAAAATATAAATATTTCCATGTTTGTTTTTTAATTGAATAGCAAATAGAGACAAATCAACAACGCTAGCTATAAAAAGCATTGATTATATCCTATTTCCATAAAACGTAAATGTTTGAAGTTTTGGAAGAATCAGAGAGAAAACCATATTTTTTTTATGTTTGAGCCACAGTTGTTCCATCAATGAATTCAAACACACAACTTTAAGGAGCAAGGATTATGGACTCGCAAAATGTGCTCGTTAGAAAAAATTACACAAAGCGCGCTTTCCACGGCGATTCGCTTAAATTTACAATCTTTTAAATATATAGGTCCCTCGAAAGCAATATGTACTTTAGCAATCATTGCGCAAAGTTGAAAAGCAGAAAAAAGCCTGCTACCTGCGTCAAAAGCCTCTTAATGAATAATTGAAGCAGGTTCTTTATTATTAAGGGAAACTGCGAGTTGGCCAACTTTATTTATAAGCGAGAATTATTCATTCATTTGACACGGCGCTTCGAATCCCCATAGTTGCCGGCCGCGCGGAAAAACTCACCTAATTATTCGCCCCTCTTCATGGCCGCCCCGGGTGCTGACACACACAGATTCACTTAAACCTCAATATGAAGCATCCTTGTTCTCAATTTACCTACAATTGCTCGGGAGGTGAGTTAAACGTGATCTGGTTTGTTCAAAAATTACCCTATATCGACCTACCACCTTCTTCCTGGCTAACTATATCATGCAGAATCTGACGGATGTAAACCAATTGCACACTAGGCAATTATCATCATTTTATAACTTAGCATGAAATCCGGAAAAAAATACATAAATTTTATAGAAGCCAACGAGTCTCAGATACAATGCATTCATTTTGCTTAAATATTACCAACTAATTATTAGTTAGATTTTTCCCTCGAGTACAATTATTTCACGTTTACATCAGTAAAAAGTGTAAAAAGAGACTAAAAAAATAATTTTTGTAAACCAGGGGTGAGCAACGGCAAGCTTGTAATAAAGTTGAATCTATTCCGTTCCATAAATTCATAAATTCTATACCTGACGAATTATTAAATGACTAGAAAGCTGCCAGTATAGTTAACAGTAATAGGGAAAAAAAATGCACTCGTACATCGATGGCAAAGTCATGCTGAAAAGGTATCCCTACAAGTCTAAATATTCTCAAATATATTTTTATTTTTTCAAATTTGTTTATAAATAAGTTTTTAACCCTTTGAAAATCACATACCATCATAATTGAATATAATGATACGAGTATATCAATGATAAATTAAAGATACAATATAACCTCGATTATCCAAACTACGATTATACGGATTGTTCAAAATAAATCAAAAAAATATATCATTTTCTGATTTGCACATGGAGAATTGTGTCCACTTTTACTCACGTACGTGATGGATTGAATATTACGAAGTTTACTAATTGTTTAATATCAGAAGATGGAAGCTCAGAGCGAAAAGTTTAGAAAATACATAAGTTAAAGAATGTATTTTTATGTGGTTCATATAAAGACGATCCACACTCAAAACAAGCTCGGGATGGCTTGAAAAAATCAAATGACGACATGGTATCAGAGAACATTTAATTCATGGGGAAAAGCTTTCTGCTGACATAGCTTTAGCAAACACATTGAAAATATTTGTGAAGAAGAAAGGATTCGATGAAGATTCTATATACAATGCTAATGAGTCCAGTTTAAATTGAAAAAAAAAAACACCCAACAAATCTTTAGCATCAAGGCGTGAAAATACTTCACCGGGATACAAAACTTCATAGATAAAAGATGAAAAACATTTTTATTACTAGAGAATGCAACTTCTATAGAGAATTTAAACCAGATTTATGAAATGTTTACGGTAAAATTTCTTCCACCAAATAGCATTAGCTAGCATTCGAAAGTAATGAAGAAATAATTATCAGTTTCCACAAGAAAATAAATTTGAAAAGTTGTTGCTATATCGCAGCAAATAATTGAAATTCTTTAGATGTGTCAACTTTGAAAAAATCATGAAACAAAACTTTGGAAAGGCCGTTAACCGTTTCATGAGTACTCGCGGAAATATCCGTTTTGACCTTCACTATTCAAAAAGAGCACTCTTGTGCATTGAAGCTCCGAGGCGGACAGAGACAGAGAGAACTTAGCGCAGTTCGGGAGACTGAGATGGATAGCTTCTTCATATGCATCGCATGATTGTATAGATCGTTAAGCCCAAATTTATCGACTTATAATGATTTCGATTTCAAGTGTATTATTTGTTTACGCAAAGAAACGACCGAATATTGTGTGTTATCGAGAGTGTTTGTTTATTTAACTGCTTGCCGTTCTTCGCTGCGTGCTGAATGAGTCTTTGTTCAATTATCATTTCCTTCTAAAGGAGGAGCAAATGAATCGATTTTTTGTGCATTGTTTATGTAAAGAAATGACGCGATCTTGTATGTTATCAAATGTTTATTTACAGTTGACTCTGCCTCGAATTGAAGATTGTCTTACGCTGATTAGGAGCTGACAGAAAGTAATCGGCGTAAAGCGATTATGACATCAACGACTTCATCGATTTTAAATTTGCTCACTAACGAAAAAGTTAATAAGTTCCAGTAACGCGGAAGAACCTTATATAGGAGAGATTGCGGAAGCAATAGAACACATTTCTATATTGCAAGTTAAATTGCAAATTTTGAATAATGAGGAAATAATTAAAGAAATATCTGTCTCAAAAGAACAAGATCGAGAAGATAAAGAAGAGATTTGCGAGTGGGGAGATATTGGTCCTATACATTCGGAAGCTTTTCAGTGTTTAGATGTCACCAGGAAATGGCTTAAGAACCAAGAAGAGTATAATTAATTATATGTGTATGTGTATGTAAATCTAGACTTTCCTTGTCAATTATGATTTATTTCGATTATCTGGATTTCTGTAATCCGGACTACTTTCATGCCCAATTAGTCCGGATAAACGAGATTCTACTGAATATTAAAATGTTAAAAAACTTGCAAACGTGCATATTTACTATTCAACAAAAATCATATTCCATAACAGCGTTTCTTAAGCTTATATAGTCATCGCAATTTTTTTTGCGGATCCCATCCCAACTCTAAACATTTTACGTCATTCTTTAGCCTTAATATTTGGTCCCACAATGAGGAAGCTCAATTTTTAAATATAAATAAAACAAGCTGTATATGAGATATCCACTCATTTTTTTATTTAAAATAATTTTTTATGGCTCGTGTAGAGTGTCCATCGTCGCAAGCGCTGTCCTGTTGGAACCATATATCATCGGGGTATCCAACCTAACCTAACTTAACAACTTTTGAGTGTCCCTATTAAAAGACCCTGTATATTCCATGTATGTTGCCATAAATATGTTGTGCAGAAGTGCAGGCTAATCAGATCTTAGAATTAGCCAAAAGTTTATAAGTTCTGTTTTCTTGAATTGTAGTTTCAAAGACGTATCGCATGATAAACCCTTTGCGGGACTATTACTGATCATTTTGACATGGTTTTCAGGTTTTCACAGCGAATACATGTTTTAAAAAGGTGATCGTCAACCATAAATCCTTTATATTGAGATAGGAGACCCATAACAATTGAATTACTAGTCCGACCGCTTAATCGCGGAACTACCTATAGGTTTTTGCTGTATTTTTTATACTTATAAAATACTGCGGCCCAAAATACTCTATGGGTATGTCCTCACTTTTTCATAGTCACTTGCTGCTCCAAATTATTGATAAATTCTCCCTTTAATGATACACTGTAATTAATTACTATCTCAATTGATTAAATGTACTCTTTTAAAATTATTTGATAGATCCATTTGGTTAAAAGGAAAGTAAATATTCCTTTCATCTATGACTTTTCTATAATTGTCCGTATTCTTCAAACTAATTTGCGCATAAATTTTCTAATAATTTGAATCAGGGGATACATTTCGACGCAAGATGTTCTTTTTATTGCACAACACTATATACAAGCTATTGGTTAACCGCCCGTACGTATGGTGCAATCTTATTCTTGGAATGACTAATAAAAGTCAAAGCTCAATTCTGGGGTTGAATCGAAGCAATGTGCTGTTGCGATTTTATACACCGGTCATTTCCAATTCCGGGAGGATCCCTAAAGGAACAATAGTAATCCCCTTGATTCGTGACAAAGTACCGTGACAGCATAAAAAGTACATCCATCTGTCGGCGTTTGACACCCCTTTCTGAAAGCATTAATGGGGTAAATCTACTTCGGAATCGACGCACGCGGAACGGGAATAAAAAATGAAATTACAATCTTATTTATTTTCACTCACAGTTATACAAATTATACAGCCATTATTTCGCGAGGGCGACAAACGAAACTTCTGCTCGATTCGGAGGGGCAGCAAAGAAGAGTCACAGAAGGGATCACTCCGCAGCGGATCGAGGGGTCGTGCGGTGACGAGGGTA
Organism: Stenopsyche tienmushanensis; assembly: GCA_008973525.1. NCBI lineage: Eukaryota > Metazoa > Arthropoda > Insecta > Trichoptera > Stenopsychidae > Stenopsyche > Stenopsyche tienmushanensis. Next base: position 1,194,736 of record WACJ01000526.1, read on the forward strand.
GCTGGACAGGAAAGACATAAAAAGTAAACAAAAATACAAAATAAAGAGCAGGTGGAAAGGGTAGATCCACAATCGCGTTACTAGCTAGAAAGACGGCATTAATGACGGATTTAAATAATTTAGGTCGGCAAAAAGTCCACGTTTGTTTGTGCGAATTCGGTCGGTCTACGGCCTTAGTCATTGTTCCCATATTTACCTGCCGCTTGTTCAATGTCAATAATGCTTAGCATATTCAGTCAACGTCCTACTCAACCTCCGGCTCTTACACATACCTCATATATGTATTTAAATTCAGCCCCTGTGTTTAAATTTGCTAAATCCCTGCGTCAAGGTCTTTGGTGGCCAAAATAAGTGCTGAAAATTGACAAACATTTACATTAAAGAAAACCAGAAGCGCATTACCACAAACACAAATAATAACAATATATTGATTGTTGATTACTGGCACGTTTAAATTTACTCCCCCAATGATCAAAATTATGGCAATAATGGGAAAAAATATTAGTAGATGAGTATTTATAATGTTAAATTTATAAATGGATTTCATACATTTTTATCTCCACGATTTAGCTGTAGAACATATAAGTTGAGCGTTATGAGCTCAAATTTATATGAATATATAATCGGTAATAGTCCCATGGTCCCAAGTCTGTAAGAAGCTAATTTATTAAGATACAAGATCCATTTTATTAAATTATGAACCATAATGAAAGAGAGATGCCCATCTTTGCTGACTTTTCAAATGGGCTCAATTGATAATATAGCGATCAAGATAGCTTACTTATGAATTACCATATGTAGTTTTGTATTCTCCAGGAATTTAGGAATCGAATTGAAATAAAAGTGTGTATATGTATACATTTATGATATATTTCTTCTTGAATTAAGCAGCATGAGCATCACCTTTCAATGCAAATTAAATAACAGTTAGTATTTATTATTAAGACTACTTATCTGTCATGGAAATTGCAACTAAAAAAAACAGTCTGATAAAATCTTAAACGCTAGCATTTTTGGCAAATCATTAAGTTCTGATAGATGTAAGTCGTTCAGCTTTCCATATAAAATAGAGGCTCTTTTCATAGTCTTATTCATTATCGGAGATTCGCCATTACATTATTACTTTAATTATTGTTTCATTTTGTAAAATATTCAGTAATTAAATTGACTGATTTTAATATGTAATAATTAATATCTATTGATAAAGCATTGCCTAAATTATGTCACAGAAATAGACAAAATATTAACAATATATCTTTTTATGTAAAATTGTCTTTATTGCAGCAGAGGATGAATAAAATCTCGATTAAATTCAATGCCGGTCAACCGATATTATCCCTTGCTGATTTTCAATGATCCTGAATATCTCTGGGGTAGTTTATGGTAATTAATGCAGCACTTGAATCTGTATGTTTATAGTTATTCCCTCTAAATATAACATTCGACCCGTGACGATGCAACAAGGTAACAATGAGCAATAAAACGAGGGGGTTATAATGCAGCATAGATGGTGTATGATAATGTAGAATGATAGTGAGCTCACCCCCATAATGTAGAAATAATGCTCTTGTTGCTCTGCTCCACCCCGACGTTATAACAATTAAGCACCACTCAGTGCAAATTTCTCTCTTACGCTGACACATGTATCCGAAGATCCTAGGGGAACTAGGGGATTGCACCCCTATCGTTGATCTGATGGACCTTTTCTCTTTGATACATGCTATTTACAGTATTGCGATATTCGTTAAAAAAAAATACACAAGCACACCCTTGTGACATCAGTAAATTGAAAATAATTAGTATGAATATTCCACTTCATATTATTTTTTCAATCCGTAATCCATAATACCATAAATTAAGTGAATTATATGATCTTATCTAATAAGAAACAAGGCTCCCACTCTTATTTGATTCAATGCAATATCTAAATGACGACCAATCAACATCGACATGTTAAAAAATAAATAGCCAATGTGTATCAACTCATTACCTACTCATACAAGTCTAAAATTTAAAACAAGGCTTCGATTTTTGATACCTTTATCGTTGTCGTTACAATCGATTACATTTTGTGTCGACATAAAATTATCTAAATGGAAATTTGTTGAAGGATACAGATAGTATGCCAATTATTTTAGCAGAAAAAAAAATTTAGTAAGATCACCATTTTAATATATTTTTATTCGACATTATTATGTAATCCAGTAAATATGCGTTGAGTCTTAATCAATGTAATTTGCGATTGTGCGAAAAGCTCTAAGCCTACATATTAAATATCTAAGAAATTTGGACACATTTGCATTTAAATTCACATGATATCATTTTTGAAATGTTTCACATGTGCTCCGTATTAAACCTCCTGGAAAGTTTATACTTTCGATCTCCTTCTGATATAATTTATCTTTGACCCCTATCAAAGGAGGGAGACCAGTAGCTTAAATTAAATTTGCTTTGTTCCACTGTCATAAAACTATTCCCCAGTCTGATTTGCCTCTATTCCACATAAGCACGTTTGATACTCTTTAATGCAATAAAGAGACGGTCTAGGTCACATATTATGGTAATCATATCATTAAATAAAAAATAATCATTCATAGGAACTTCATAGTGCATTTTGCTACCATTTGATAGACATGGGATTGCATTCACCTGAATGCAAGCACGCAAAATAGAAACATCTGACAGTCGCATTCCATCATCGTCACTTAGTAAGATTTCCCCGAAGAATAATGTTTCTAGCTCGAAATGCAAAGGCAAACCGTACAGAATAGCTAACATTATAATATGCTGATGGTGATGTATTATTACACATAAGAATATTGCATTTTAATCAATTACGACCAGGGAAAAAATCAATATATTTAACCATTCAATATTACACAAAGATCTTCATATTACAAATATTCTTCTGAACTCAATTTATTTTGAATTATACATCAATATTATTCGAAGTACATATATAAAATCGATATATGTACTTCGAATAATATTTCTTTATTTGAAGGAACTCTCAAATAAATAATTCTTTATTGAACAATTACCAACGTATAGCAAATAAAATATATAAAATAATATTATCGATTTTAGATTAATGTATCATATCGTTGGATTTTGCATGCATGTGCTATATTTACCTTATAGTCAGGAGTTTTTGGGTGGATGGGAGTATGCTACGCGGGGGATGTTGTTAAAAGGGGTACAGGAAGATGTGAAAATGGGGTGCGCCCCGACAGAGAAACGTCAAGTGTCACATTTATCCCGATGGGATTTTGCTCAAATTTAAACCCATAGCATGTTCGTTGTAAAATCGCTCCTTCAGATTTAGCAAGCAATATTCTACGATCAATATATATATATATATCCCGAAATTCCTAATCCCGAAATTTTCAACGGTAGCTAAAGTTTTTGTCTTAGCAAAATCGATGTGGTGATCGTTCTACATCATTTCGGTTTTTTTCAAACATTTTGATAATTAAAATCATATAGTATATGTGTGTGTGTGTGTGTGTATCAATACTATTGTTATACACTAAAACCTCTTTTTGTGCGACTTTTTTTGTGTGATTTCGAAGTTATGCGGTTTTTTTCAAAGCATTTGTTTTCCATAAAGAGTACATATCGAGAAATTTTGGATAAAATAGGAAATAAATCATCAAAACTAACCGAAATTTGGAAAATTGTGTAAATCATATTGCATCTGCTATCGCTGAATTTCGACCACGCTCTTTATTCTGGATTAGATTTTTGAAAAAATTGATTTCGTTTTTTGCATTTTTTCAATACTTCAGCTTTTAAAAATACATTCTCCAAAGGAATTTCCAAAATTCCAACTATTTATGGAGTTATGGCTATTTTAGTGATGCGGAAACTTGGCCGGTCCTACCATAATGAAATCTTTTAAAGCGTTTTTCTCAAAAGTACTTTTTTCAACACGGTTGACATCATATCTCAAGTTTTAATTCATTCATTTACTTCAAACTGGGTAAGAATCTTTTCTATATAACCCTCTATTATTCCTACCAGATTTATGTCAAAAACTATTTTTTAACAATTTAAAAACAAATCAAAACTGTGACAAAATAAGGCCAAAATATGACTTGACAAAAAAAAATTTAACAGTCGCCATTTTGTGATATTTTTTTTTTTTGAGTTAGGGGCTATAGTGACATCCTTACCAATTATGAATTATATTGTTAGAAAAAGTAAATCTACACAGAATAATGATGACATTGACACTGGATAAACTATTTCTTCCGAAAAAGAGAGCAATTTTAAGTCATATCGAAAATCGCAACGAAAATTACCCTACAGCGATGACAGTTTTCAATTAAAATAATTAATATTTCTCTAGTGGATGTCTGACATTTCAAATCACAGATGACATACATCCTTAAAATTTTACCAATGATGTAAGACGTCCTTTAAATGTTACCAAAAATGTTATTTCTTAATTGCCTCATTGTTTTCTTGTTTTATTATTAACTTTTTTTATGCGATTTTGGATATATTTTATAAAGCTGTTTCAAAGTTATGCGTTTTTTTTTTAATTCATGGAACGAATCTTCACTTTTTCTATATAAGTCATGGCTTTTATTTGTGCGATTTTCCGCGGAACGCATCTACTGCACAAAAAAAAGTTTAAGTGTATGAAATATTTATACAAAAATGGATCTTTAAGTAAGAAGCAAAATTATCATCATTCAAATATAATCACTAATTGACAACTTTCCACATCCTTATTAATCGTCAAAGTTTATTTTTTCTAGATTCAATAATTGCTTGGATCAAAACCATTGGTGTGGTTGTTGCATAGCAAATTTATATTTTGACAAGCTAGTGTTTCAAAATTAGTATTGTCAAAAAATGTATTATTTGAAATAATCCAATCATGATCACTAAGCAATTAATCGTAAATAAAAATTTTGGGACAGAAATAAAAATAATTTGGTAAGCGAATCGTTTTATGTATGGAAGATACGAAAAGTTTCCATTTTATGTAGTTGATATTTACTCAAAATAACTGCGAGAGCCATGTCGTTAACCTTATGGTGGACAAATGAGCTTACCACTTTAAGCTTATGTCTAGAAATTATGTTAAAACACTTCGAAAGTTCGAAGCTCACTTTATTCAAAGTAGACAGTACATATGCGTACTTTGTTCCATAGGAGGCACGAGTTATTTTACTATATTTATTTAGTATACCTATCCATGTTTTAAATTGTACTACCTTTCACTGAAACCAAATGGCTTAGGGGTTTAGGAGG